>LR990627.1:22276285-22897665 GCA_905147815.2 Phalera bucephala | reverse complement strand
TATATTCTCTGCCTACTCTGCAAGGGATCTCGCGTGATGATATAGATAGAAACATAGTAATATTTGATCGTATTGGTGGGTAATATAAAAAAAACTATCACTTGCTTTAACGGTGAAGGCAAACGTCGTAAGGAAACCTGCATGCCTAAGAGTTTTTCGAAGGGATGTGAAGTTGGCCAACCCGCACTGGGCCAGCGTATTGCTTGGCGTGGCCAGCTCTTAGTTTGAGAGGAGGCCCGTGCCCAACGGTGGGACAGTTTCTTAATAGGGCTAATATTATTATTAGTGGGTACTATTATTTCACCTGTATGAACAAATGTCTACTACTTCACTGGGTTACCTAAGCGGCTTAATTTTGACATAATATTATATTAAAGATTACCCAAAGAGCAATAGAGAGAGCTATGCTTGGTTTTGCTGCGAGATCAAATAAGAAACGAGAAAATGTAGGAGAATCAAAGTCACCAGCATAGCCATTTAAAATTCCATAATTAAGTGGCAATTGGCAGGGCACACCGCTCGCAGAACCGACGGCCTTAGGACAGAAAAGTTTTCAACTGACGACCACATACATGCACTTCGGCCTCCTTCGTTCAAAAATACCGCCTCGGCCAAAACTTCGGCTTTGATCAAAATGGGCCGAAGTCTTGGCCGAAGTCGAGGTTTCTAGCAAGCACCGAAATTGAAAGATATATTACGATTTATGGCTTACGAATGCGCGAGAGTGCGATGAAAGAGGCGACGCTCGGGGACACGGGGGTAACATTATGTTACGCCGGCCGCCTGCCATTGCCTGTAAATAACGAAATCAAAACAAAACATGTTCTTTAATACTATGGATATATTGGATTGAACACTCTCCGAAAAACCTGATGACAAGGATACTCACTTAGAGCCCTACGTCTCATTCTTAATAGGGTGACCAAACATTGGTACGTTTATGAACTTGTTGAAATATAATTAACGTAATTCTCGGGCACTGTTTATTTCCGTAATTCTTTCTTTCTATGCATATACTACAACTTGAATGAGTAGTAGTCAAAGATTTTGATTAAATTGCTCATTTTCTTGCTGACTGTATATTTTTTCAGAATCTGTAAATTCAGCTCCAAATATTGCAAAAATTGAGGTTAGGCTCCTAGGGCCGTTTTTCTGTGTCTACAACGGTTGAGATAGCTGCCCTTACTGTCCCATCTTAATCCATCCTGTACATAAAGACGAATTGAGAACCTTGTTCGTTTTGAACTCGGTAATAATTGGTATTGATATCATAAAAAGGTATAGTCCGTATGAGTTCTACCTTACGTGACACGAGGCTCCAGGTTATTGCTCTTACTCATCATGATTCTCGAGTTGTTTAAATTATAGAAAATTCAATGTGTGTGAAAATTCAGTGTCTATGAGTAAGAGGTTAATTTTCTTTAGCAATATACAGTAAACATAACCTTTTTAAAAATTAGCCAATCATGTTCCAAATTACTTAGGGTTATTAATACGGCCGATTGCCCGAAGGTTTTGCCTATTATATTGGCGGTTTCGGCTACAGTTTCAGCCAAAAATAGACCTTCGGTCGGACACTATGCATAGGGTAAAGAGGGCATGCCCCCCCCCCCCCACACAATCGACCGACAAGCTGGTAAAAATAGCGGTTAAAAGCATCTAGCATACACAATGATGGATGTCAGCAAAGATTGCCAGATCTTTGTCGATCTTTGACCCATTATCGCATAGTTAACGTCTTTCGACTGGCAATAATGATGATATTAAAATATACAAGGTGTATCGTAAATAGCGCAAGACCTCAGACACGCCGATTAGAGAATTGCTTCATAAATTCAAAACGAAATCCGAATCTCCAAGGTTTTTACCCTTTTCTTAAGAACTTTTATAGCCCAATTAACAATGAAACTAGCACTTGTATGTGTTTTAGGAATGCATTTGAAATCTTCTTATTGCTATGAATCAAGAATAATTTTAGTTTTTTATAGCGCATTAAAGGAGTAAAACCAATTTTTGAAAATTTAGAAATAGTATACCTTAAAAATTGTTGGATTCAACCGGTTACCGATTTAGAACAAACTACTTTCAGGTCTTGCTTTTATTATGTTACACCTTATATAAATCTACCAATCAATGTCATCACGCCAGATCCCTTGCCAAGTAGGAAAAGAGTACAAAGTTCCAACAGGTTATTTCTTTACAGACCTCTCTGGCTTCCTCCACTCTCATAGATCTTCTCATAAATTATAGTTTTATTTACATAATATCACTAAGTTTGAGAGGAGGCCCGTGCCCAACGGTAAGACAGTTTTTAACAGGGCTAATATTATTATTTTTATTACAAAATATTGCTAGTAATGGTCCCCACGTGTACTGAACGGTGATTAATATCAGGAATACGGTCCTACGTTATTGTCCAGAGTAGCGGTATCGTGATCGACACGTTTGAGCCATGCGGGTTTCGTGCCGACTACCTACGCCTTATATTGTTTTTATAAAATAAAATACCGCTCGTTGTATAGTGACTGCCTTATTGGTCTTATGGAGAAGAATGCGCGTAGCGATCAAGATTACATGCCAGATATTTTTAGAGTATTATACAAAACAAAATACAAACATTTTATGCATCTATCTATCTATATCATCACGCCAGATCCCTTACGGGGTAGGCAGAAAGTACAGAGTTCTAACAGGTTCTTTCCTTACATACCTCTCTGGCTTCCTCTACTCTCATAGTTCGTCTCATACACGGTACCTACATCCTTCCACTTTCGCATTGTATATCAGTTTTGTCATTCTTTCTTCGGACATTCTTTCTATATGGCCGAACCAACGGAGCATACCCTTTCTCATCTTTACACCGATACTATCTTTCATACCTATTCGCTTTCTTACTACGCTGTTGCGAATACGGTCTGTACATATGTACATATAACAGCGTTGGGACAAGCTCTCCATTATGTATGGCCAGCTGCGCCTTTGCTTAAGGCCGGCTTAAGTGCCGGCTTCCAAGTAGCTTTCCCATTGCGCCATTCACTCTATTCCTTGCACTCACTCTTCTCTCTATGTCAGCGGTGTATTTCCCATTCTTACTGAATGCGCATCCAAGATATACAAACTCATTCACTTGCTCCAGCACATCGTTACCAACCACAATCCTTGCATTCGTTCTGATTTCTTCCCGTTCAAAAACCATAATTTTGGTTTTCTTCACATTCAAATGTAAGCTATTTTTCATGCAGTCGTCTTTCATAACTGTGACTAGTGATTGCAGATCAGTGGCTGTTGGCGCTATCAAAACCGCGTCATCTGCATATATTAGATGATTTACCACTAGATCGCCCATTTTACCCCTTCATTCATCGCATTCAGCCTTTGAAGACTTTTATCCATATATATTATAAACAGTCTAGCGGACAACACGCAACCCTGCATGACGCCGATTTCAACGTCAAACCAGGGTGCCATGTTACCACCCACCCGTACGCATGCCTTGCAGTCCACATAGGTGGACCGGACGGTCCGCAGTAGAGTTCCATTTATACCATACTCAGGTACAATGTCCCAAAGTCTCTTTCGCACAACTCTATCAAACGCTTACTCCAGATCCACAAAACCGCAGAAAGCCTTCCGGCCCATTGCCAGATGCTTCTCTACGATGTTGCGGAAGGAGAAAGCTTGATCCGAACATCCTCTTCCAAACCAGAAACCCCCTTGTGCCTCGCACAGCATTCTATCGGACTTCTCGCGCATTCTCCTTTCAATAATTTTACCGTACACCTTGGCTGCCAAGCTGATTGCCTTTGTGCAAGGGCACAATGACTGCGCGGTGCCAATCTGTAGGGACTCGATCGGTCCTCCAGCAAAGGTTGGCAAGGACCAGAAAGGCGTCCCGGACGCAAGTTCCACCATATTTGATCATCTCGGCAGATATCAAGTCTATTTCCGCAGATTTACCATTTCTTATACTTCCTATCGCCCATTCAACTTCTTCCATAGTGATGCCATCTGTTGATTCCGGGGCCACAAACTCGCCTCTGGGCTCGTCTGTGGCACCAGTATCCGGGGTATCCCCATACATTACTCCAAAATTTTCACTCCACCGGTTTAATACAGCTTATGTATCTGCAAGAATGTCACCATCCTTAGATTTTATCCTTTCCATTCTGGAACCTGACGAATCACCTCGAGACATTCTCACTTCGCTCCAAAAGAGTTTAGAGTTGTTCTCGAAGTTCTTCACCAGCCTCTTCTTCTCAATCGCACTGGCTCTATCACGCTTTTCTTTCACTAATGTTTTGGTGGCATTTTTGCATTGCCGGTATATTTCTTTCTTCATCTCTGTCATACTGGCATTCAGGTTCAAAAAAGAAACATAGTTCTGCTACGCTTTCTTCTTACTTTCTACCGAGCTTTGTAAGTCAGCATCCCACCATGCATCATCTTTTGCTGTACAATGCTTTTTTGAGCAACCACATTCGCACACACGCGGATTTTACCAAACTCTCTTTCAGGCTACTTCAGCATTCATCTATATTTGAGTCCGAAGAACCTGCTGTCAAAAGCTTGTCCCGGACTCTGTCTTCATACATTCTTCTCACGCTCTCATCTTGCAACTTTTCAACCTTTATTCTTTCAAGGTCTCCGAAGGGGATACGCTCTCGCCAGTACCTCCACTTCCTGAACAGACCACTAAACCGCGCAACTACGAGATAGTGGTCTGATTCAAGAGTGGGGCCTCTATACGCACGTGTATCTTGGAGTTTGCTTCGGAGACGGTTATCTACCAGGATCAAATCTATCATGCTTTTTTGGTCATTCCTTCTCCACGTGTATATCCTTATGTTGGAATATCGTATTAGAGACAAGGAGGCCCCTTTCCAAACATACATCCACAATGAACTTATCTGCATCGTTCACTCTCTTATCGCCATAAGGACCCAGAGCAGGGTTGCTGCAAGTTTGCCGCCTGGTTCCCACCCATCCGTTCAGATCACCACACAAAATCACCTTTTCATTAGCCTCAGCCAGATCCAGAACTTCTCTGACATTATCCCAAAACTTCTCAAGTTCCTGGGGTGTCGACGAGCTTACAGGAGCATATACTGCGACCAAAAATACTTTAGTGACACCCAGTTTTAAACGGACCCAGAGAAGTCTCGCATCGTTCAGGCCATAATCTCTCACTCCAGAGACCAGGCGGCCTGACTGCTCTGCGGTACCTCAGACCACAGAGCCATCGTGACATCAGGAAGATCACAGGTTTCACTGCCCCTTCGCTTAGACCCTGTTACACACAGAGCATCCAGGCGTCTCTCTTTCATCACATCAATTACCTCATGCATCTTATCTTCCATACCACCCCTTACATTCCAAGTGCCTATTCGGCACTCTGCACCCCATAACTCGCCAGTTCCGGCCCGGCGTGCTGGGTGGCGGCCCACATCGCCGCTTTCACCTATATTCGTACCGACGGGGGCGAGCCGGTACGCGTTGCCTCGGGGGGACGCCCTAGCCCACACTGCGGTACGTCTTCGGTCCAAGATTGCAGCCATAATGACTGTCGAGGGTCGCGACGAGCACGCTCTTGGACAGACCATTTCATACAAAAAAATATATACCCCGTCATCCCCAAGCGGAAGTAGTAGCGGTGTACTCTGTACACCTACCTTTTAGCAAGCGGAAGTAGCAATGGGCAGGTCACATAGAAGATCGGGCGGGTGTTGGGGCAGAAAGATTCTAGAGTGGAGACCATGTATTGGCAAGCGCAGCGTGGGCCGTCCGCCTACCAAATGGACCGACGATATTGTGAAGATCGCAGGAAGTCACTGTATGCAGGTGGCATCGAACCGGTTGCGCTGGAGAGCGATTGGGGAAGCCTATATTCAGCAGTGGACAAGTATAGGCTGAAATGATGATGATAATAAGGATTCGATAATCGCTACGTGCATTATTCGCCAGTAGACAAACGAGGCAGTCACATTTTACACAAAATCGCCGTAATAAACCCGTACATACGAGGGAAGTGTTTTGTTATTAATGTTATCTTTCCAGATCTATTTTTTCGTCTATAGTATAGCTCGTCATTAATATTGCGACTGCTTACAATTAATTTAATTAAAACCGTATCGTTATGGGGTACTTTCGCGTTGTAGATCTAATCGTGTCTATATTTTACAGGTTGTTTTGTTGTGATGTTTCGGAAATGGTTGAGAAATTGTTAGAGAGAATTAGGGGCATGATTTGATGTTTAATATACTTCTCATTTCCGTTTTGCTAGAAAGAGAGGGAGAAGTATACAATTAGTGGCAAAGACATAGAAGATAATCAGTTATCAAGTCGCTTTCACACTTTTATCTGTTTTTAATTTACATCAAATACATTATTTTTCTTGACACAAACAACGCTTAAATATGTGGCTTATATGTGGTTTTACAATGCTTACTAACGTTCCGTTACCCGTCTTAGATTGACCGAGTTGACTGAGTTAGCGATACTTAACTTTGGTAGAAAATACACCTTACCTTGTTGGTCATGTGGTCTATAGTTCATCTAGCGTTCTCGAGATCCTAGGTTTGAATCCGGTCTGACAAAGTGCGGTATTTATAACGAAATTTCGTTACAGCATTTCGGAGTCGGAAATTGTATTCTGTATAATGGTAATAGGCACACCGTCACGCCTATATTCCCCAAGCAGTGGTGGCAGAGGTGTACTGGTACACCCACTTTTCGCCGACGATGTTAGATCCCATGTAATAGGGGGCGAGCCTATTGCCTTATACCGGGCACAATTCCAGACTTCGAACTCAAACTGGGAAGTTTTTCGTTAGAAATACTACATTGATCCGACCTGGGACTTGAACCCAGGACCTCATGATCACAAAGCGATGCACTTTTTCACTTGACCAACGGAGCAGTTAATTATATAATAAAACGTTTTTAAAATTAGTATGGAGTCATGCCCGATATCACCCTCTAATTAATTAGAACCCAATATCATTGGCGTATAGGGGTGTACACAGTACACCTCTGCCACCCCCTCTAGGTAAACATAGGCACGATGATTTTTATTATATTTTTTATCCGTTACGTGAGATACCGATGCGCCTACTCCCCAACATTACAGTCGTGAATCATCAATTTAGATTTTTTTTGTTTGTTCCGTGGGAATAATCGTTATTATAGGGTGAAAAACGGTTTTGCGGTTTTTTTGGAAGAACTAAAAGGGCGTTTCGTTTTTAGTATTTTTGGATGGTTATGATTTTTTTTGTGTGTGAGGATCAATTTGGTGGGTAATTGTGGTTAACGAAGGGTTTAGAAAGGTTATAGTTCAATGGATGTAATTTGATAATAATAATGACTAAATTATTTTGTCAATAGTTACAAAGTTCTTTATTGGTCTAGTAGAGAATCAGAATCAGAATATTTTTTATTTATGTAAACCATTACAGTATTTATGAATGATCAGCAAAAGTAACAAAGACTCTTCCACCACTTCGGAATGTTTTCCTGTGGAGAAGAAGAATTCGGGATTCCTTAATCGCCACCGTACGTACGGATGACGATTAAGGGATTTAGGGAATAATACGGGTCCATAAAATCTGTATAGGGTTTTTTTTTTAAAAAACGTTGTCCTACACTAGGACTTCTTCCTGTGTGGTGGGTGCGTTTACAAACATGAAATCCACATGTACAAACACCCAGACCGAAACAAATATTTATGGGTCACTAAGATTCGTCCCGTGCGAGAATCGAACCCGCGACTACTCAGTCCAATGGGTGGAACGGCTATTGGCTAAAGTAGGTACAGTACAAAGCCGGTCGTAGAAGCATTAAATGGCGAAGGCCTTTGTCTAACAGTGGGCATCTTTCGGCTGAAGATAGAAATCAGTCCGGTTATAAAAACCCTGGATTGACAGCTACATTTGAATAGTATCTATCCATCAATTTTTTTTATTAAAACGTAGCCTAACTAGGATTTCTTCCTGTATCGTGGGTGCATTAACAAACATGAAATTCAAATACACAAATATACCCAGACCGAAACAAACAATCGTGAGTCACACAAAGATTTGTCCCGTGCTGGAATCGAACCCGCGACTATTAGAGACAGTGGTTGGAGCGGGCTTAAGCTCTTAACCTCTGCGCGAAATCGTCCGTCTATCTATATTATCACGCCAGTTCCCTTGCGGGGTAAGCAGAGAGTACAGAGTTCCAACATGTTCTTTTCCTACAGACCTCTTTGGCTTAGTTATATAATACTTATTACAAAGACATGTGATTTAAATATTTCATCGCCCTGTTTTTTTTTATGTGGAGGTAATATTTTAAAGACCCCCCGTCCGCCTTCGGGTAGACGGACGGGGGAATGTCGGACTCTCTGATGCGGTCCTCGCCCCACTCTTGTGCGGCGGGGGAACCGCAGCAGCATACCGACTAAAACCTCCGCGGTGTTTCCTACTCGCCGCCATAATGGAGGGCTACGGGTCCACGATGTCGACCGCGGCTTCTCCGACTGTTGTCTCTCCTGGACTCATCTCTGTGCGGATACGTCTCCGCCTCCTTCTCTCTCCCATCAGGCGGCGTGCTGAAACACAACCACACCCCCTCCATCTCAGGTGACGGCCGAAAGATTTCATCGCCCTCAATCAACCTGTATACCACTGCTGAGTGTAGGACTCTCCTCTATCACTCCATTAATTCCAGTTCAATGCTAGTCTATTTATGCCACAGTGGTCAATAGCTTAAGCCACTTTTCCTAGTGGATCGGGTGGTCGCGGGCTCAATGCCTGCATAGAAAAATCTTTGTGTGATCCACAAATACAAGCTGTAACATAATAAACGCAAGACCTGAAAGTAGTTTGTTCTAAATCGATAACTGAATTGATTCCAACTATTTTTAATATACCTTAATTTTTTTTTTAATTTGCAAAAATGCTTTTACTCCTTCAGTGCGCTATAAAAAACTAAATTTATTCTTGATTCATAGCAATAAGGAGATTACAAATGCATTTCTAAGCCGTATTTCTCAAAATGCACACATACACGTACAAGTTTCATTATAATTTAGGGTATAAAAGTGCTTAAAAAAGGGGTAAAAACCTTTAAATTTGGAAAATTGGGGTTCATTTTGAATTTATAAAGCAATTCTCTAATTGGGGTGTCTGAGGTCTTGCGTTTATTATGTTATATCTTGTATTGGTTTCCACCTAAGTGTATATTAATTTCATGTTCGTAAAGACTAGGTGTCTTTAGAATAATTCCTTGTATATACGTGTAACATACATTTTGAGTTATTTTTTCTCCATTCCGAGCTCGGTCTCGAACCTATTCGCGCCTTTATTAAAAAGGCGCCAGCCCGATATTCCGTGAACGCGTCCAATTATAGAAATCCGCTAATTGGAGCCGCCGCCGACTACGAACCTAACTCATTTCCTATCAGCCGATACCACCGTCCGCGGCATGTTCTCACCGACCCTCCCGATGTCCTTACATCTCTTCTTTCGGATACAGATACCGCACACAGGATCAGACACCGACCTCGCCGGCGAAGTCGAAGAATCCCTTGACCGTAGTGATGTGATTTAAAAGTACGATATCCGACTAGAATATACCATTTAGATACACACCGTCACCTCTATATTACCCAAATGAGGATGAAAGTTCCGAACGTCACATTCTGCCACATTCCCCCAATGGTGAACAGCCTCAATGTACTTGCAGGTTCGCGCCTTTATTAAAAAGGCAACAACCCGATATTCCGTGAACGCGTCCAATCCTAAGAATCTGCTAATCATAACCGCCGTCGACTACGAACCTAACTTTTCTCCTATCAGCCGCTACCGCCGTCCGCGGCATGTTCTCACCGACCCTTCCGATGCCCTTACATCCCTTCTTTCGGATACAGATACCGCACACAGGATCAGACACCAACCTGGCCGGCGAGGTTGAAGAATCCCTTGCACGCCGGCCGGTGGAGAGCACCACGGCGGGGCACCTAGTATACGCCCTCCCCCATAGTGACCGCCCAAGTTGAGGCCGTTCCTCCTTGAGACGCCCTTGAGCTAGTTGCCCCCTTGCCCTTCTGGCCCGAGCGTAGTGGTGTACGCTTGCCCTGTTATCCGGTGAAGCTGTAAAGGCCCCGCGGCCAACAGCGTAGATCATTCACACACACACACACACTTTAAGATTGTTTTAAACCAATCTAATGAGTGACACATACCGAATGTCTTTTAATTAGGCGTAAATTTTCTTTGTGTGTTTTAAATCTTATTTGTCTATTTTAAAAACCCTGTCAAATCGGGCTTCTTATTTTAAGTTAAATGTGATTGCTTTAATTTTTATAAGTGAAAACAAGAGTCCTGGTAGATGTCTACTCATAATATAAACAATCCACCCAGTGGGCCACGAGTAATTATCGGACAAAATAATAAACGAGATATCATAAAGCGGGCGTTGGAGCGGTGGGCCGCGTGTGAAACGACGACACCTGTGCTGGAGTGCGAGGGCAGACCCAGTGGGCTATAGAGAGGACAAAATATTGGATTTATATTGTAAGGAAACAATTGTGTAAAGAAATATACGAGCTGATTAGTATATTTTAATAGTATTTTTAATAATTTTTTTTGTGTCCGTGGTGCTTTACAGCTGGGCTTATCCTAGTTGTTGTCTCTTTCTCTATGGCTGATCTGCCCATTTTTTGTGTCTCGCGCTTTGCAAAGGAGGGAAGTGGAAGTTTATTTTCCGAACTCCTCCTGTTTTTTTTCATTTAATTTGTTGCGGCTTCCAAGACAAATGAAGCGCTTCCCGGCACACCCGAAGGTTCAAACGTTGGTGTCATCTAAGGAGACCATTGTGGACCCTGGCTTACAGAAGTTTCAATGATGGGAATGAGTGGCGGGCTTAAGCCCTAAAAATAGCTGATTAGTAGGTAGTTAGAGTAGTTAAGGGATTAATTGGATAACCCGAATGAACGGATCCTGATTCCGTTTCTGCGACTTGATAAGTTCAAACAATACAAACCTTTTCTTTCTCACCTAAGTTTATCAGAAAATAGTTTTGGCGACCAGTGAGATGGTATAAGCTATTAGCATTATTAGTACGTCGAAAGCATTGCTCAGAATGTTACCTAAAAATATTTTTGGACGAAAATTAACATTTAAGAAGGAGATTTGTTTTTCGGTTTTCAAAACAAATTACGTATATTTACGCTTAGATAAGAGTCTAATATTGATTTTCAATAACATATCTGTTTTAGATTTACCTAATTTAATATATTTTAGAAAAAAGTCCATCAGTCCGTCCGGCTTAAATTTTATGTTATTTTTTAATATATTGTCGTACGTTCATTTAAACAATTAAATTCAATAACACGACCTATCTAAAAACTTCGTTGACCCTACCCTACACAATAATGAGGCGTCACAAACAAAAAGCACCGGAAACACGTCACGAACGTGACGAACTAAATTTCTTAGCGATTTCTCATTCCACCCTCGCACAATAAAACCATTTGATTTGTGTAATCAAATGCGGGCATTCGAATTAATTAGTTTGTTACGCACCTGAGCTTGTATTGTACAATAAAAACAAATTTAACTTTACACCCCTTTATTTAAAATTCGCATCTATTTCATCACTACGCTTTATGACATAAAGACTTTTGTTTTAGTTTCAAAATGCATCAAAAACTTTGTACTACTAAATGTATAATTAAGCCACGTTAATTCAATTTCTATACTTAAAGTTGAGAATTTAAGGTTCATAACTGTACATTTTTGATTTCGTTTAAAATTTTTGATTCAGTTTAATTGAACGTTGATAGTTAGTTGTCAAGTACATCCTGCGTAATGATACGTTTTGATTTATTTGAATGTTCAATGGCTTTGAAATCGTAATATTGACTTGAAATTATAGGTTATCATGTAGTAAGTAGGAAGTCGATGACTGTGGTACCTAATTATTACTTAATCATTCTGTGGTTTGGTTGATTAGTAGGTAATTGTAACTTGATACATTACTAAATATAATTTATTTTTTCAAAAAGATAGGACATCATGTTTAAAGGACCAGCCACGATAAAGGATATCATGTTTAAATAAACCATTATTAGAATTAAATTTCTATTTTTATTGCAGAGACAGAAAAGGCAACGTAAGAAAATTTGTAAACTATCGTCATTAGCCGCTGCAGTATAAAATATATAAACAACTAGTTTCTGCCTGTGACTTCGTCCGCAAGGAGTTTAGATAGGTACCTAACATTTTTCCGGAATAAAAACTACCTTATGTGTTTACCTAGGTAATAGACTCTTTGTGCCAAATTTCATTCAAATCCGTTCAGCTGTTTTGGCGTGATTGAGTAATAATTTTTCAGTTAGTAGAAGTAGACTATTCTCCCACAAATTGAAATGTACCACAAACAATATAAACGATTTTCACAATAAAAAAAACTAATAACATCAAAACCTTCCCACAAAACGAAACAGCAATAACCAAAATTACTTCTACAGTCCCTACAATTATCAACACAAGAATTACTCGCCAAAATCCCTAATTACCCACAAGACATAAATTACCATGTACATCCGGATGTAAAATTAGCAACTCCAACCTCTTCGGATTATCCAAAAATCCCTCGACAAAACATAGTCGTAAAAGTTGCGTAAATCCTTTGTAACTATTACATCCAAGCACTTGTTCCCTAAGCTCGGTTTACGATCAAATTTTTAATCCCGTTGACATAAACGAGTTTATCTTGCATCAGTTTTATTGGACGGCGTAAGTGCGAGACACAATGTTGTTGGTTAATAGGTTCTGGTAGTTTATTGTGATTTTATTATATGTATTTTGGTGAGGGGGCGAATGTTGCCTGGAATAAAATTATAGGCAAGGCTAAGCACGAGGTGAGACAACTCCCAGTCTCGTTGCAAGCTTTTTCTTTGTGATATGTGGGTGCATCACGAACACCTCTGCTACCTTATTAGAGATTAGCTATAGACAAAAAAGATTTATTAAGTTAGATAAATACAAGACAAACATAGTTCGAGCAAATTTAAAAAGTCTGATATAGTTATATTATGATCGGTTAAAAAAAACATATTTGTAGCTGCATCCAGATGAAACCGTGTATAAAATCTCATTTGTCTATCTGTCTATATCATCACGCCAGACCCTTGCGGGGTAGGCAGAAGATACAGAGTTCCAACAGGTTCTTTCCTTACAAAACCTCTTTGGTTTCCTCCAATCTCATGGTTCGTCTCATACAAGCTCGCCGGTTACGGAGACTCTTGACTTACCCTTCAGATAACACAAGATTGTATTATAATATCAGCCTATACTGCCCACTGCTGGCCAAAGGCCTTTTCTCAAAAATCGAAGTTAGAGAGATTAAGTCATAATCCACCACGCGGACCCAGTGCGGATTGGTGTAGGCAAGTTTGTGGCTACCTGCTGTTGGGACTTTTCAAGCCGCCTTTAAGGCTTCCAACTCGGTTTAACGACTACCACATTAAGTGGTAGCCGGGACCAACGTGCCTTCCGAAGCACGGAGACGCTCGAATATGAAAATGCCACAAACGGTCACCCATCTCAGGCCGACCGAGTCGAACGCTGCGTAACCTTGGTGATCGGTAAGAACACCGCAGTCGCACAGCGCTACGAGCGCCTCAGATTTTATTATTTTTATATTTATTTTAAGTAGGTAACATATGTAGCATTTTTTGCATGACAGTGATAATCGTCACGTATGCATAACGAAAAACAAGCATACACAATACAATAAATACTTCCAAACGTTATTTTTACAATAACAAAGGGATGTAAAAACGTGAAAATTTTATGATCACAATCTTCGACAACTTGTCTTAATATTGCATCCACGCCTCCAACATATCGAGGCTTAGATTTTACTATCCAAATCGGTATTACATTTGCATAGCCGTAAAATTTACAACCTATGCATTTTGTCATTTAATCCGAGCATTTTAGCACACTGTGCAGGCGACAAAGTACGAATGCGTATCTGTAAAACTTGAAAGATTCTTATTGTAGTAATCTTAAGACTCAATTCGCATCCTTTTTTGGTAGTTAAATAGTAATTATAAGTTAGTTTCAGTTGTAATTTGCCAATTTACTGCCGATCTGGCAGGTTACGTTTTAGATAAGTTTTTATTGAGTGTTTGACTTAATTTCATATTGAGGCGATGCGCAGGCGGTGATAGACGATACGTTTTGCACTTCATATTAAATAATTATATTTAATATGAAGTGCGAAACTGCCTTGTTGGTCTAGTGCATTGCCACGCATCGCTTTGTAAGAACGAGGTCCTAGGTTCAAATCCTAGATCGTACAAGTGTAGTTTTTCAAAAGAAAACTTCCCAGTACGAGTCCGGAGTCTAGAATTGTGCCCGGTATATGGCAATAGGCTCGCTCGATTACATGGGACCTAACATCGTCAGCGAAACGTGGGTGTACTCAGTACACCTCTGCCATCCTCGCTTGGGGAATATAGGCGTGACGGTGTTTTTTTGTTATTTATATTACATTTAGCACAACTTTAAAAGGTTTCTGAGATGTTTAGAATGCACTTCGATTAGCGTTCACATTTTATAAAAACGTAATATACTGGAGCTAGGACCCAGAGTTCAAAGTATTTAATTTTTTATTGAATGAAAAAAAACGTCACGCCTTTCCCCAAGCAAGGAGGTAGAAAGGTACTGTGTGGCTCCATCTCCCGATGCCCCAATGTAACAGATTTACGATGTTGGTCGTGGGGCTTTCAGGGGCTATAGCGAAAAAAACGTGTTTTTTGTATTCCATGCACTTCAAGAAGTATATGGATTAGAGACTTAATATTTCGAAATATGATTTTTGACTGTATACTTTAGAATCTGGTAAAAGGAATACACGATTGAACGAAATTTTCTCTCCAGAAAAAAATCTAAAGGCATCTCTATCGCTCTACATTTTCTGATGCCAACGCGAAACTCTGAAGAAATAGTCAATCGAATTTACTTAAAAACATAGCAAGTAATTGTTGCGAGGTTCTTGTAAAGGAGTTTTATATTTCATCGTGTAGTCTTTTTGTAAAAATAATAACATTTGTTTTTGGACATACGTCATTTATTTCCGAGCGCGCTATCAATATATATATAATATTTATATAATAATATCAGCCTATACTGCCCACTGCTAGACAAAGGCCTTCTGAGGTGAGAGAGATTAGGTCATATTGCATCACGCGGACCCAGTGCGGATTGGTGGAGGCAGGTTTGTGGCCACCTGCAGTTGGAACTTATCAAGCCGCCTTTAAGGCTTCCAACTCGCTTAACGACTACCACATTAAGTGGTAGCCGGGTCCAACGGCTTCACGTGCCTTCCGAAGCACGGAGACGCTCGAATATGAAAATGCCACAAACGGTCACCCATCTCAGGCCGACCGAGTCGAACGCTGCTTAACCTTGGTAATCGGTAAAAACACCGCGGTCGTACAGCGCTACGAGCCCTTCTGCTGTCCCTTATTATGCGGTCGATAAATGGTCGACCGCGGTAGGCCCTTAACCGCTTCAACGCACAAGAGAAGCCCTTATACCGGACATGATGTCAGACACCGGTGGACACAGACACATACTGGATATGTTTTTTATAGAAAAACACATACAAATCCAGGACCTCGTAAAGAATTTTTGTTACCATTGTAACGGGTCTTCGTTTTTTGGGCACACAATTACACATATTTTATTGAAAATTTTTGCTCTCTTTCGTACATAGTGCACAAGCAATGATAGCCTAGTGGTTAGACTATTGGACTGCAAAGTCAAAGGTCTCGGGTTCAAACCCAGGCATGCACCTCTGTCTTTTCGAAAGCATGTGCGTATTAAAAAATAAATTATCACTTGCTTTAACGGTGAAGGAAAACATCGTGAGGAAACCTGCATGCCTAAGAGTTTCTCGAAGGTGTGTGAAGTTCGCCAACCCGCACTCGGCCAGCGTGGTGGACTATGGCCTAAACCCTCTCAGTTTGAGAGGAGGCCCGTGCCCAACAGTGGGACAGTTTCTTAACAGGGCTAATATTATTATTATTTCGTACATAGAAGGTTGTATTTCTCTCTCACTCTACTCCAGTTTCGATAATACGGACACTGGGGTTTGATTTCACGACTTTGTGACACAAGACATACTTTTTGACATCTACAGCAATAAGGTATAGCTTTAGAGAAATGACGTATCCCCAAGATAATTCCCATTCACACAATGTTACGAAGACAAATTGGCAGATTTATCAGATCACTAGGGTGCTTACGAATGCCCTCATCAGGTTTACGAGATCGCTGCGGGGATTTCCACGTTTTATAGTTACTGTAATTTTACGATTCCCCATTAGTTTCATCAATCTTTGAATTTGACTACGGGTGGAAAAATGAACTTTCTAATTCAGAGCTGATTTTTCGATTACGAGTTCTAAGCTATCCATCAATAACATCATAACCCAATGAAATATAAAAGCGATCAAAAAGAAAAAGAAAATAAACACCGCACATCATTGCTCAAAGGTGTACTGTGTACACCTACTTTTCGTCGACGATTTTTAGTCTCATGTAATAGGAGGCAAGCTAATTGCCAGCTTACCAGACAGAATTCCAGACTCCGGACTGACACTGGAAATTTTTCAATTAAAAAATACTTTTTGTCCAATCCAGGATTTGAGTCCGGGACCTCGTGATTGCTACGCGCATTTTTCACCACTAGACCAACGAGGACGATAGAACGTGTCTTATCTGAAGGGCAAGTCAAGAGTCTCCGTAACCGGCGAACGTGTACGAGACGAACTATGAGAGTGGAGGAAGCCAGAGAGGTATGTAAGGAAAGAACCTGTTGGAACTGTACGCTCTGCCTACCCCGCAACGGAACCGGCGTGATAATATAGATAGATAGATAGACTAATGAGGCAGTCACAAAGTGAAATAAAACTATTTTAAGGATTTTATCGCGGTTTATTTTTGATTGTAAAATAGATTTATTTCATGTGTAATATTCGCGTAAATCTAAGAACTCAATATGTGAATCAATTGAAGTAATTTTACATGGAAATAAAATCTTTGTACGGATCTTCGTAGACGGCAGAAGGGGCTTAACCAAACTCTTTTTTGTATCTCATGATTGATAAATGAGGCCTCAACCTAAAAAACTTTTTTAACTATAATAAAGATTTAGTTACAAAGCATTCTACCTCAGTGTAACGACGAAATATACCTAATAAATCCTGTGATTCACACACAGAAAGGAATGAGGTAATAATTATCCAATGCAAAAGAGATCTAGGTATCAGAAAAGATAAAAAAATCTTAAGGTAATCAAATACACCGAGTGTTATCTGGTGGGGAAGAGTATCGCTAAAATCGGCGGGCATGTATGAAACGGACTTTGAGAGTGGAGAAAGCGAGTTCTATATGAATAAAACCATATGGAACTAAGTACTCTCTGCCTACTCCGTAAGCAATGAAAACATGTCAATTTGTTTTTTGTAGATGTCTATAGAAGCCACCTAAGCAGTAATAAATGTGATATTTTTTACACGTTTTTCGTGTAAAAAAATTTTTACATTTCAATTACCAATAAAAAAAATATGAGACCCATTCCATTACTAAGTGCTGTAATACTTGACTTCAGAAGACTGAATGGTATTTATTTATTTCACTAATAGGAATAAGTGTATTATTAACTTCACTTCCTTCCAACCGACCACAATAATAATAAATCAAATAATGTCCTTTTGTTCATCCATTTCTCGAAGGAAATTCGAAGACGTACATCTCAATTTAGAAATCTTTGTCGAAACATTATCAGAACCGTGAAAATAAACGTACCGTATTATTGTGAACACGTGGTATAATTACTGAAGTCAATTTATTAACACTTTAGTACTTTGTCACACTACCCTTCATATTAAAAACTTAGGTATTTCTAAACATGATGTTATTATGACAAAGTACTAACTTGTGACTGTAAAAGTTATTTGTTGACAGTGAATTGCTTTGTTTTGTAAATACGATGCTTTTTCGCCGGTTTTAAGGTTATTTATAAGGGTTAGAGTTATGTGCAGATGCTAAGGGAATTAGTCTTTGTGGGTAAACCAATGAAGTTGGAAGTCTTTCGGCGGTTTTATCAAGTTTGACAGCAATTATAGTAAGGGAAAGAAGAAAATGGATTGATCAGTGGTATGTGACATAATTATGTTAATTATTAAACTTAACTCATTTATTGACTGCCTCGTTGGTCTAGTGGCAAAGCGCATCGCTTTGTGAGCACGAGGTCCTGGGTTCAAATCCTAGGTCGGACAAGTGTAGTTTTTTTAAGGAAAACTTCCCAGTACATTCCGGGGTCTGGAATTGTGCCCGGTACATGGCAATAGACTCGCCCCCTAATACATGGGACCTAACATCGTCGGCGAAAGGTGGATGTACTCAGTACACCTCTGCCACCCCCGCTTGGAGTATAAAGGCGTGACGATGTTTTTTTTTTAACTTATTTATTTTGTATCGGTCTTTAGACAAAAGATGTCCATTGCAGGACAAGCTTTGTATTTTGAATAAACCAATATATAAATCACGTATAAACCCTGCAAGGCTACGGACTAAATAATATCAGCCTATACTGCCCACTGCTGGGCAAAGGCCTTCTCTCACAAATCGAGGTGAGAGAGATTAGGTCATACTCCACCACGCGGACCCAGTGCGGATTGGTGGAGGCAGGTTTGTGGCCACCCGCTGTTGGAACTTATCAAGCCGCCTTTAAGGCTTCCAACTCGGCTTAACGACTACCACATTAAGTGGTAACCGGGACCAACGGCATAGCGTGCCTTCCGAAGCACGGAGACGCTCGAATATGAAAATGCTACAAACGGTCACCCATCTCAGGCCGACCGAGTCGAACGCTGCTCAACCTTGGTGATCGGTAAGAACACCGCGGTCCCGACGTTTGCTGTCTTGTGGAGCGGGGCAGCGCTGTGAGGCGTCTCCCGTACATTTCTATACATTACAACACCCCAAGTCAAATTCACATGTCAAATTTACATCTTTTAATCTAATCTCCCTTCTAATCTACCACCGGGTCAGAAAGTGTCCTCCACTGAAAATATCCAGCGAGTTAATCAGCAAACTTGCCTTTTCCATTTAATTCTCTATGTTTTTCATGTCATCTAATTATCTTGTTATTATAATGTCATTTAGTCTCTCTTTTTTCTTTTTCACGAAGATCTGCCTTACGGTATGTTTATCATACATATGTGTATAGTAGTCTACTGCTAGTAATAAACGTCTCTAATGGCACGCTTCTGAGTACGATCCTTAGCTACTCCCATCCGATTCCTACCAACTGCCCTGCGAAAAAGAATCCCGCCAGATCCCTTGCCGGGTAGCCAGAGAGTACAGAGTTCCAACAGGTTTCTTTACATAGCTCTCTGGCTTCCTCCACTCTCATAGTTCGTCTCATACGCGCTCGCCGGTTACGGAGACTCTTGACTTGTCCTTCAGATACGACACGGTCGATTTGGTCATGGTAAGATAGTATAGGTGTTCTCCGGTACCTACATCCTTCCACTTTCGCATTTGATTTGATTAACACGCACATACTCCCTAAGCAAGAGCGATAGATGTATGCTTTGTTTACTAACATATCGCTTACGTTGCTAGGTTTCAATGTAATAGGGGGCGAGTCGATTGCCTACACCAGACACAAGGCTAGACTCCGGACTTCTATTGAGATTTTTTAATTGAAAAATTACATCTTGTCCGGTCTAGGACTCGAACTTAAGTCTTCATGATCGCCAGTTACACCGTACGCCATAGACTAACTACACAGTCATACTGGCGAGGTTTCTACGATAATAATTTCTCATAATATTTGACTCATTAAATAAAAATTTGACGGACGATTTAGCTTAGTGGTTAAGAGCTTAAGCCGCTCCACCCACTGTTTCTAATAGTCGCGGGTTCGGTTCCTGTACGGGACAAATCTTTGTGTGACCCACAATTATTTGTTCCGGTCTGGGTATTTGTGTATGTGAATTTTCATGATTGTAAACGCACCCATGACACAGGAATAAATCCTAGATCCTTTGAAGAGAAAAATAATGCTTATGATTTGATTTCATATAGTAATTGTTCTTAGTCCCGGGCTTAGTCCCCATTCGGTATAAAATCTTTGCGCGGTCATAATATATTTCTTTCGGTCCGGGCCAGGTGTTAAAATCCGGGTATTCGTGTTTGTAAAATTCACAAGAAACAAGAACGAATGAAACAGGGTTTTTGGCGGGAAGACGAAGAGTGATGTTGTCAATTTGTTTTAATTTCCAAAACTTGTGTTATTTCGACTTATAATGTGTAATGTTGGTGGAATATTAACCATTATGTGTTCTTATATGTGCATGAGTGAAGGTGATTGTAATAAAGTGATAAAACGTGCCTTTTCGACTTCCCTCAAAACGGCCGTTGCAATTGGTATGTAAAGTATCCACCGTTTTACTATCCAGGGTGGGGTACTTCATTAATTTCATTATCATCGTTGTCATTGAATTAATTTAAACAAACACGATTATATATCTCACTGGACACTGGCAAAATACACTTATAATTAGTGTGAAGCCATAACTTGAAGAAGATGAAGAGTCAGTGAAACAAAGTTTTCTGTCAGAAAAAAAAAACAATATTTGCTACTTAAGTATCTAAATTTATTCACAAATTCTCAAAAGCGCAGCATTAATTACCGCCATAATCCCTATTAATACACTTTGATGACGTTTGCCTCCAAGGCAA
The DNA here is from genome assembly GCA_905147815.2 of Phalera bucephala. Taxonomy (NCBI): domain Eukaryota; kingdom Metazoa; phylum Arthropoda; class Insecta; order Lepidoptera; family Notodontidae; genus Phalera; species Phalera bucephala. Next base: position 22,876,852 of record LR990627.1, on the reverse strand, counting down.
GACTTTGAAACGTTTTGAAGATAATTTCATTGATGTTATGGCAAATAAGTTGAAACGTTTTACGAATACTGTAAACAGCTCGCGGCGATTTTAGCAATTAGTTTAATTATGTATTCAGTATCAAGTCGGTAGATATAATGGGTATAGTTTGCATGATGCGAAATGACAATATTTTGACTGAGGGGAATGGATTTCGCGATTTTATTTTTGGTTTTAAGTGGAAATTGGATAAATGTAAGATTAAAATACATTGTAACGACTATATTATCTAAGTGGGATGGCAGTGGTGTCCTGTGTATATTTCGGCGGTGATTTTAGGTCCATTAGAACCTGCCCCCGTTATATTATAGGTTTGCTTCTTATTATTTTAGTAAAAGAAGGTGGGTCTTGATCTTACGTGCTTTCATGGCGTGCTGTGATAAAAGTTTGGCACAGAAAAACCAGAATTGTATTATATTGACGTATATACAAGACTATTTTGACTTGCGTTCAAGACTCGAATCACGGGCGGACAAAATTTTGTCCCCGTGAAAAAGCTTTGGCTCCTTTTTAGTCTTGCTGTTATTTTTTTATGTATTATTATTATTACAAGCCTACACTGTCCCATTGCAGGGCGAAGGCCTGCCCTGCCGTCTTCCACCTGTCCCGGCCCAGTGCAAGCTGATGCCAGTCCTTGTCGTAGGAGTCCACTTCATCACGCCACCTCTTTCTGGGCCTGCCGCGCTGTCGTTTTCCGCCTGGTGGCACCCACTGTGTGGTAGCCACCAGGCAGGTTGTTTTAGCCCAAAACGCATCCGACATGCGGCAGATATGTCCGGCCCAGCTCCATTTCAGTCTTGCAGCTGAGTGGCATACGTAAGTGATTTGTGTTTTGGAGCGCAGAATCTGCTGTTTTACAGATATTACATCTGATATTATGCTGTTTAAACAAGACGCATTATATTTAAATACAGTGAAATAAGTTCTCTTTAACATACTTTACTCAAGCACCCACATTTATTTAACTGAATTACCACCCACAAGCCTTTTATGAAATCAGCACAGATTACACTCTTAATCTCGGTTAATTCAATCTGTCGCTGTGTCTTCCGCCTTAGCATTGGCTATTCAATCAGGGTTGTCAATTTTGCTTCGTTATGTGGAAGCCGCTTTGATAAGATATGCAGATAGGATTATGGACGGTGGCAGCCCTGTCCGGGCAATCATTAGGCTTGCAGCTTGTTTAGCACTAAATCCTTTGTCTATTACTGGTAGGGATGTGCTGGTGCGGATATTTTAGTGGATAGGTTTCGGATATCGGATATTGGATCACGTATTGTTTGCGGATATTTTTTTTTTTTAATTTAGCACTAAGATTTATTCCTGTGTCGTGGGTGCGTTTACAAATATGAAAATACACATACATAAATACCCAGACCGGAACAAATAATTGTGCATCACACAAAGATTTGTCCCATGCGGGAATCACAGCCGTGACTATTAAACTGTGGTGACAATAATCTATACTAATATTATAAAAACGAAAGTTTTGTGTGTCTGTTTGTTTGTAATAGATAAACTCTGAAACTACTAAACCGATCCTAATATTTTTTTCTCTATTAGAAAGCTACTTTATCCAGAAATAGCACAGGCTATATAACATAGACCCGGAAAGCGCTGTTGTCGATCGGGTACAAAGTCGCGAAGTTTGTAAAGAAACAGCCTGTTGCAATTTTGTACTAACTGCGTGCCCCAAAGGATCAGGCGTGATGATATATTTTTTTTTTAAAACGTAGCCCCACACTAGGGTTTATTCCTGTGTCGTGGGTGCGTTTACAAACATGAAAATACACACACATATACCCAGACCGGAACAAATAATTGTGGATCACACAAAGATTTATCCCGTGCGGGAATCGAACCCGCGACTATTAAACACAGTAGGTGGAGCGACCTAAGCTCTTAACCACTGCGCTAAATCGTCCGTCAAATATATATATAATAATAATAAATGCATTTATTATATTTTCATGTCTCCAAGGAATCAATTATTAAGTATAATTCCCGAAATGTGAGGAAACAATTTAAGAGAACAAAATATTTTTGTAAGATTAGTGAAACTTGTATACCGGATAGTAAATTAATAGCTTGTGGCCCCTAGCTATTGCTTTGCTATTGCAATGGCCCCTAGATTTGAATCCTAGATCGAATTAATCGATCTCATAATAGTAATAAGCTCAACTGCTATTACTTTGTATGTGTGTGTGTGTGTGAGAATGATCTACACTGTTAGCCGCGGGGTCTTTACAGCTTTACCGGACAAGAGGGCGAGCGTGCAACCACCACCACCACGCTCGAGCCAGAAGGGCAAGGAGGAAACTAGCTCAAGTGCGTCTCAAGGAGGAACGGCCTCAGTTTGGGCAGTCGCTATGAGGGAGGGCGCATACTAGGTGTATCGCCGTGGTGCTCTGCACCGGCCGGCGGGCAAGGGATTCTTCGACCTCGCCGGCGAGGTCGGTGTCTGATCCTGTGTGTGGTATCTGTATCCAAAAGAATCGGCATCGGAAGGGTTGGTGAGAATATGCCGCGGACGGCGGTAGCGGCTGTTAGGAGGGCAGTTAGGTTCGTAGTCGACGGCGGCTATGATTAGCGGATTCCTAGGATTGGACGCGTTTGCGAAATATCGGGTTGTTACCTTTTTAATAAAGGTGCGAACCTGCAAATATATTGAGGCTTTTCACCATCGGCGGAATGTGGCAGAATGTGACGTGCGGAACTTTAATCCTCATATGGGTAATATACGGTGTGTATCTAAATGGTATATTCTAATCGGATATCGTACTATTAAATCACATCACTACGGTCAGTTAGTCCAGATCAATTATGTGTGATTTGGTTTAAATTGAACGTGCCCTGTGTTCAGATTGAAATGCCTGTTTAGTATACACTCTGTATAATAGCATGTATGAAATACTATAAGATGCGTGTACATTTAAGCAGAAATGCTAAAAAATTAATTAAATTTGAGGGACGTCTTAGTCTAGTGATTGCGACCTTAAGCCGCTCCACCAACTGGGTTGAATAGTCGCGGGTTCGATTCCCGCATGGGACAAATGTGTGTCATCCACAAATATTTGTTTCAGTCTGTCTGTCCTGTGTATTTCATAATGCATTATGAAATATAATTCCGGTGTCATGGGCTTACACAAATGAAATTTTCGTACCCAAATCTAGGCCGAAAGAAACATTTGTGAATCACACATATTATTTTTTCGAAGTTGCGCGTAGTTCAAACTCGCGACTATTCAATCCAGTGAGTGGAGCAGGCTACATTCTAATCACAAGAGCTAGCCATGAAATCCCTACTTTCTTTGCCTTCTCTGGAAGGGTTCTGGCTTGATAGTATAGACTAAATTATGGCCGGGTTCAATATTTAACTCAAGGATAAATTTGCCTCTAACCACTAGAATTTTGACATGTATGGAAATTATGTAAAAATACATCTGGTAGTAAACAAGTCTGTCTAGTTATTATTACCGAAACCAGACGTCAATGGTACATGCTCTTATAGACGCCTTTTAAAATAATCAGTGCAAGAAAGACAGATGTAACACACTCAGTCAAAATACAGGCGTTAACGTTATTTGACGACATACACTAGGATTTATTTCCGTGTTGTGGGTGCATTTGACAAACCGGGACAATTATTTGTGGGCCACACAAAATTCGTACCGTGTGGGGATCAAACCCGCAGCTACGCGATCCAGTGGGCGGAACGGCTTACTATAACCATTGGACCAAGCCGTCCATCATAGTAGATGTACTGACATCATCATCATCTCAGCCTATACTTGTCCACAGCTGAACATCAGCCTCCCTGATCGCTCTCCAACGCAGTCGGTCCGATGCCACTTGCATCTAACAACTTCCTGTGATACTTACAAGATCGTCGGTTCATCTGGTAGGTGGCCGTCCCACGCTGCGTTTGCCAATACGTGGTCTCCACTCTAAAATCTTTCTGTCCCAACGCCCGTCCGATCTTCGCGCTATGTGGCCCGTCATTGCCATTTCAGCTTACTAATCCAATAGGCTATGTCGGTGACGTTGGTTCTTCTACGAATCTCCTCATTCCTGATTCGATCACGTAGAAATACGCCGTACATAGCTCTTTCCATGGCAACTCTAAGCTTTTTTATGAGACCTATTGTAAGAGACAACTTCTCTTAACCTTATGACATCACTGGCAACACACATAGTTTGCTCAAGATCTTAGATCCCGATATAATAGAGGGCGAACCTATTGCCATGCAACATACAGGGTAGAATTCTAGACTCTGAACTAAGGCTAAAATAGGTATAATAGGCAACACGGCATCACATAACACGTGAACAGGTAACCAATTAAGACCAAAAGCCGCGTAATAAGCCTTCAGAGCTCAACAGGCTTTAAGGGATTAACGCTAATGCTCTGAACACAATTAATTCTGCTAATTATGATTTCAATCACCAGCGATGACGTTGATTCGATTCGCGTGATTAAGACGAAAATTGCTTTGGTTTGGTGTATAGTCCGAGTGATGATCACGAAGTCCTGGGTACTAAGCTCTGGTCGGATGAAGTGTGCTCTTTTTATCGAAAATTATCTTAGGCGTTGTCTTGAGTCTGGATTTGTGCGCGGTATAACGCCAATGGGCACATATACTATTATATTATGACTCTTTATCTTCGGCTTTACGTGGATGTACTTTGCCTCAGTCACCTCCACTGGGGGTATATAAGTGTACTAAGTATACCACTCCTACCTTCTCTTGGGAGACATAGGTAGGACGATGAATTTGTTTCTTTTTTTTAAATTGAGATGGAATAGCGTAGTAGTTAATCTTTGCTTTGGTATGGGGTTCATTGCTTAAATTTTGGTAAACATGTGTTGGTTAAAATCTACATGCCAATAAATTAATTAAACAATAATAAACATCGTCACGCCTACGTTCCCCAAGCGAAGGTAGCAGTGCTGTGCCTAGTGCACCCACTTTCTTTTAATCTTCCTGCACTACAATTATGGCCGAAGATCTATCATTAAAGTATTACAAAATATAAAATAATGATTCGAACTTTTGGAAAACGAAATCTTATCTGAAGGACAAGTCAAAAGTCTCCGTAACCGGCGAGCGTGTATGAGACGAACTTTGAAAGTGGAGGAAGCTAGAGTACTCTCTGCCTACCCCGCAAGGGGTCTAGCGTGATGATATAATAGATAGAAAACTGTGCCTAAATCCAAACTCTTTTGACAATAATTGGCACAAAATAAAAGCAAATAAATAATAAGATACAAACGTCACCATCATAACCCGTCAAATGTGTTCAAAATTCGTTTTGTGGCTAATTGTTGTGTAGAACAGAAATCAAACGAACAACCTACATACATACTTATAATTACATATACATGAGCGAACAAGCTAACAGAACTTCAACATACTTGAACAATACTTGAAACATACTTGAACAAGTTCCTATTATCTGCAATGTATTTGGTCATCCCTTTTGCTTTTTCTGTGACGTAAGAGATAGTCATGACTAAAGTAGACAAGAGAGACTTCGAGGAGAGGTATTCGTCTTGCTTCGTTGATTTTGCTGTTAAAATGGGTAAATATTCCTACAATGAAACTCATTCTTGCTCTTCAAAGATGTTGTTCCGTTCAAGACAAAAGAAAGACACAAATATAAATTGCGAAAGTGGAAGGATGTACGCACCGCAGGAAACCTGCACTATTTTACCGTGACTAAACCGACCGATCGAATCTTACCTGATCGATAAGTCAAGATCTACCTAACTGGCCAGCATATATTTTTTTATTGTTTTAAAAATACGTAGCCCCACACCAGGATTTATTCCTGTGCCGTGGGTGTGCTTACAAACATTAAAATTCACATACACAAATACCCTGACCGAAACAAATTTGTGGGTTACACAAAGATTTGTCCCGTGCGGGAATCGATCTATTAGACACAGTGGCCGGAGTGGCTTAAGCTCAACCACTGCGGCAAATTGACCGTCATATAAGTGTTTCTATCATTTTATACCAACGTAGACTAAAACCAAAAGACGTAACATTCTTAGCCTACTTACCAATACAAAGCAAAGCGCTGGAAAAAATTTCGCGGACTTTTTTCCCTTGCATACAAAAGTCTGATATCTGCGTTAGGCTTAGGCTTATTAATAATCATGAGTCATCTTGAAACAGCTCATTTAACAAAAATATCTATCTTTATCGTCACGCCAGATTCCTTGCGGGTTACGCAGTGAGTACAGAGTTCAAACTAGTTCTTACCTTACCTGGCTTCCTCCACTCTCACAGTTAGTTTCATACAGATTCTTGGCTTACCCGTAAACAGAAATAATAGATCTTTAACAATGATTCAGGTGCTGGACTGATAATAGGCAGTATGATGGGCAGTTTCTTCCTCCGGGGCTTCAAAAAGTGGCCGATGTACATCGGCGGTGGTCTCGGCTTCGGAATGGCTTACACTAACTGCGAGAACAGCCTGAACAACTTTCTGCTGTCCATGGATCCAAAAGTTTGCGTTATGAAGTTAGTACAACTTACTCACATTTAGCATTATAAATACTTTAGGCAGATTTCAAGTTAGGTTGAGCGACAATCGTTGCAAGACGATGGGCAAGAATTGAAAGACTCTTGGTGAGTACCGTATCCAGTGCAATTGGAGAGGGTATGTACAGCATTGGCATACGCACAAGTGCACCGTCTTTTAAAAGGGGGGCTATCTACGTATTTAGCGTAGCATTAACCATTTTATTTCATGATCATATGACGATGATATACAATGATGGTTGATGCTACCCTAGACGCATAGATGACCTTTAAAGATGGCGAATCTTGTGCGCTGTAAGCCATTGATGTTTCTCGGGCATGGAACTTTGAGGTACTTTTTTACTGAGAATATTTTGTCTGAGTTCTACATCTTCGATATGCTACGCTAAATATGTTACATGCTTGATTTTTTTTGAGTGAAGTTACAAATATATCTCGGCCAAAATCATACTTTTACTTAATAAACAAATCTACGTGTAATCATATTTTGGCATCATTGGGCCCGTTACATAAACAGACTCCCCACCTATTAATCTATTGTAATCTTGGGGAAATTCGGACGATCGCAACATTAATGTGCTCCAAACATTCCTATCTCATCTGCCTTTTTAGTATACCAGTCATTATGGAAGGTTTACCTTTGTCTGGGTAGTAGTCAACCTTCTATCAGGTCAAGCCGCCACAAACGTAAGAAAAAACTTGCGCGCTAGTTGTGGAACATTACAAAGTAGTACCAACATAATACATACAACGACAAAAAAGCGTTTGCATCAGCAAAGCTAAATTAGTAACGCAAACAAAATCGCAAAGGACACATCTCACTATACCCCACAAAGAAAACAACGCAACATTTCCATATAAAACCTTCAATATTATGCAAACTCCTTTTAAAACCCGTCAAAAGAAATCAATTATTGTTTTCTTGAAAACTATTACTAATTTACGATCTGAAACCTTTTCTACTGAAGCAAATTTGAAACAGTCTGGCACAATCGATTGGAGTCCAACGAACATACAGACGGGAACTAATTATGTCTATAAAATATTGAAAAGGGCATATTGTGAAATGGTAGCCAGCATTGTGGAGTTGTAAATAGCGGATGGTGGTGGCCAAGAAATGAAGACATTGTTGTAATTGATTGTAATAAAGGTTGAATGTTTTTTTTTGTGGCTGTACAGGGGTGTTGCACTTTTAATATACATAGGAAGATTTTTTTGTCTTGATATTTTAGCAATGTCAGTAGTTGAATAGCTGAAAGTATCGGCTGTCTAACTTATATTAGAGAAGTGTGTGTAAGGTATTCTAATACATATTTTATTTTTCTTTACATATACAATACAGAGGTAATTGTACACAAGTCATATACGAAGGCGAGTTTACCTCAAAATATGAGTTCTTTTTCAGCGAACCATTAGTGTTGAGACGGTTAATAAGAGGGCAGTTATACAATTACACATTCAAACAAAAGAAAAATATATAAATAATAATTGTTTATCGATCTCTTGAAAACGAACAAAATTTACTTAATGTATTAATGTATGTATTTTGAATTGTGGTTGGATAATAATAATATTAGCCTACACTGTCTCACTGCTGGGCATCACCGCACCTCTCACCTTGATTTGTGAGAGAAGGCCTTTTCTCTCTCAAATCGAGGTGAAAGAGATGTGGTTCAATCAGTCCCATCAAAAATGTTGAGATGTGCCACAATTTGTCCCGAGATTCTACATGCCTAAAATTTAATAACAGGAGCGTTTAAAAGAACATCACTCTATCCAAGTCAAAGCAACTCCGCTTAAAAATAAGAAAAAAACCTAAAAATTATCTCCCAAGAATTTTCTCTAATACTTCAATCCGTAACAGGCAGCCCTACATAAAATCCATTTAAAACACCGAAACAGTCAACAGTAAAGACGTTATACCTCTTTTCTTCACACACAGCAGGACATTTCCCTTCGCCATTTTGTTGCTTTGTCTAACATAAAGGTCACTTACTGCCGCGTCGTCTATTCAATCACCCGCTTCCATATTTGTATTGAATTCGGCACCTTCCTTTCTTCCATGCTTGTTTGCAAACCTACCGCCTATTTGCCACCCACAGTGTTTCGACAGAATTAACTTGACCTCCTTCAATATCATCATTCATCTCTATTCCTTCATCTTTAAGTTCAAAATAAATTTTGTTAGATGTACAATTAACTTGGTCTGTTGGTACATCATCACATGATATTTTGTATAGTTTTTTTTTTTATTTGTTAGGTCCGAACCGTTTGTGATTCATGTCGGTTGTAAGCTTTGAGGTCGCAATGGGCTTTGCTATGGCTTTTTTAAAGCTAAACGTACGTCAATTACATTTGGGATTGGTTTAGAACGATTGTTCTCAAACTATTGTGTATCCATTTTAGTCTGATCTATTGGAGTGTGGATAATATTTTTATTTTTCTTAGATGACATTCATAAAGTGAGTTTAAAATAATTATTGTAAAAGTTTAGTTTGAAAGAATATTCTTTGTTATTTATAATTATATCTTCGGTCACTACTTCAAAAGAGATCCTGTTATTACATAAAATAAGTTTTTTGACGACTTATTTTTTACTTCAGATAGAATGTATGGTTGACGGACGATTTAGTGCAGTGGTTAAGAGCTTAAACTGCTCCGCTCACTGTGTCTAATAGTCGCGGGTTTGATTCCCGCACGGGTAAATCTTTCTGTGACCCACAATTATTTGTTTCGGTCTGGGTATTTGTGTATGTGAATTTTCATGTTTGTAAACGCACCCACGACACAGTAATAAATTCTAGTGTGGGACTACGTTTTTTATTAAAAAAAAATGTTCAGTTGGAGCACTTTCTTAATTATACTTGATTATATAACAAGAACGACGGACGATTTAGCGCAGTGGTTAAGAGCTTGAGCTGCTCCGCCCACTGTGACGAATAGTCGCGGGTTCGATTCCCGCACGGAACAAATCTTTGTGTGATCCACAATTATTTGTTCCGGTCTGGGTATTTGTTTGTGAATTTTCATGTTTGTAAACGCACCCACGACTCAGGAATAAATCCTAGTGTGGGGCTACGTTTAAAAAAAAAAAAAAAAAAAAAAAATCCTAATTTAGCCGGAGAGGTCGGTAAGAAAAGAACCTGTTAGAACTCTGTACTCTCTGGCTACCTCACAATATAATATATAAATAGATAGATTTTTGCTATTCTTAAGGTCTTACTGCCTCGTTGGTCTAGTGCCGAAATTGTGCGTTACAATCACCAGGTCCTGAGTGTCACGGTGTTTATTTTTTTATATACTTAAGGTATTATAAATTCAAGGTTTTTTCTGTTTTGGTTTACTTTGAGTATTGCTGTCAGCATGTCTGGTTTCAATAGATTGGGAGACAATACAGCCGGAGGCTGCGTGGAGTTTCAATTGATCGCACTAACAATTGGATTCTATATAGAATTGTACTCAAATGCCTTTTTTTAGACACTGCGACGATTTGTTTTGAAATCCTCTGTACGTATTGTAAATTAAAATATTTAACAGACAATCAGAATATTTTTCCACTTTCAATAAACAGGTTTATCGGGGTAGCATTGGATAAAATAGATTTTACCTATCTTGTCGGTCAAAATTTATTTTCTTATTATTGCTTTCAATCATCAATTTTAACAGCCTATAGCGCGCACCTCTATGTTTTCAAAAGCATGTGCGTCTTAAAAAAAATAATAATCATTTGCTTTAACGGTGAAGGAAAACATCATGAGGAAACCTGCATGCCTAAGAGTTTCTCGAAGGTGCGTGAAGTTCGCCAACCCGCACTGGGCCAGCATGGTGGACTATGGCCTAAGCTCTCTCAGTTTGAGAGGAGGCCCCTGGCCAACAGTGGGACAGTTTCTTAACAGGGCTATTATTATTTATTATTATTGCTTTTGCCTAACCAGATTGCGATTAAACCAGAACGAAATTAGGACTTTACTCCTATGATAATCTCCAATCTCTCAAACGACTCCAGAAGTTCCTAGCATTTAAAACTAAAGTAACTCTTGCCCAATCTCTTCTTTTACTACTATTTGACTATGCTGATGTTAGTTTTTTTGAGGTAACTGAAGAACTTTTCAGTAAACTTGAGCGTCTGCAGAATTCGTGCATCCGCTTCATTTTTGGTCTTCGAAAATATGATCATGTATCAGATTCCGGACTAAATTGAAGTGGCTTCCTATTCGGCAGCGTCGGGATACTTACATGCTTTCTTTGCTTTTCTCTGCGCTTTACAATCCGAACTCCCCTATATATTTTCGGGAACGCTTTCAGTATTTAGTTCCCATTGAAATCCCTGTCGCTCTTTATCTTCTCTTCTTCCTAGTACTCCTCGACACACATCAAGCCGGTATCATGGCTCATTCACTGTACGTGCTGTGTGCTTATGGTAATTTCTACCACACTCCTTACGTGATAGCCGCACTCCACAGATTTTTAAGAAGTATTTATCTATGTAAATTATATTTATGTACCTATTATATAATGTAGTATATTTTGTTATCGTATAGTGTGTAGTATATTTATAATGATGTATGTGTTCTATCATTTTATTATCTAAAACTGTTCCCTTAGTGTTGTACACTCATTTTTATCCTTGTTTTAATGCTTGTCTATCTGCCACTTAAAGGTTTGCTGTCAGAGAACTCAATTTTGAGTTAAGCTCGCCTTTGTACATTTTATATTAATCTTGTAAAAATTTTTTGTAACAATTTACGTGACTACAAATATAATTAAGAATTAGGAAAAAATCAGCAATTTTAAACCATTAGTATACACCGATCTCTAACATTAATCTTTTTTTTCAGGAAGCAGCCTTAAAACACGCCAATGTGTGCTATACTCAATAAGACACTGGTTTGTCATAGTGCGTTCGTATTGTAAAAATGTAATATTCTTATTTAAAAGTAAATATTTCAGTTAATTGTATTAGTCATTTTTAAAACATAACATAATAATAAACTCATTATCACTATAATTGTTTTGCCATCACTCCGGCCCAGACTACATTAATTTTATTAAAAAAATGAACCTGGCGTTTGGATGAATAAAATAATTTATTTTCGTATAGATATCTCTTACTTATGTGCGGAGTGAAGCTGTCCTACCGTGTTCGCAACATCGTAGTAAGAAAATGTGGTATGAGAGATATTATCGGTGTAAAGATGAGAAAGGGTATGCTCCGTTTGTTCGGGCATATGTCAATCTCGGAAGAAAGAATGACAAAACAGATATACAATGCGAAAGTGGAAGATACCGGGGAAGACCTAGACTATCTTACCATGACCAAATATTCCGATTATCTGAAAGGAAGTCAAAAGTCTCCGTAACCGACGAGTGTATATGAGACGAACCATGAGAGTGGGGAAAGACAGAGGTCTGTAAGGAAAGAAACTGTTGGAACTGTACTCTCTGCCTACCGGGCAAGGAAACTGACGTGATGATATAGATAGATAGATATCTTACTTAGGCGATTCATCGAAATGGGGTGATGTTAGAAAAATCAACTCAAAACATAATTGGTATTGGATTATCATCAACGATTAACGGCGTATACCTAGCAACAGTGTTGAGCATCTTTCAATTGTTGGACCAATCAATTGAAATTTCATTTGTAATTAAATTAATCCCCGTGAGGTACTCCGGAGTATCAATGTCTTTTGGACGTCAAACGCTTCAGTCCCTTCCGTGATCATGAGTGATGTAGAGCACTCGAAACGGACACTTTAGAACCACAAATAAACCGCGATGAAATCCGAAATATTTTAATTGCAACTTGATTATTATACAATTAATTTTGGCCCATATCTGCCTTTTAATGGATAAGAAATAGCTATAGATGACGTTTTTGATTGACCTGAATTTTTTAACATGAAACAAAATGACGGACGGCTTGGTCCAGTGTCCAGCTTGAGTCGCTCCGCCCGCTGGATTTAGTAGTCGCGGGTTTGATTCCCGCACTGGATAAAACTTTGTCACCCACAAATAATTTTCATTCAGGTCCAAAAAGTTGAATTTTTAAAATTTTGAATTCTCATTATGTTGAATTCCCGATATGTTGAATGTCGATATGTTGAATTCCCACTATTCTGAGTCCCAAAACGTGGAATTCTCATTAAGTTGAACAAAAACTTCGCATAATATTAACTTATCATAATATTAAATCTCAATTAACAATGTTGAATTCCCAAAACGTTGAGTCCCAAAATATCGAATTCGTATTCGTTACGTTGACATTCTTGTAGTAGATCCTAATGCTTTTATCATTCGACCATTATCTTTCTTATCATTACGGTCCTGCCCGTTTCCCGGTTAATGTATTCTCTATACCTCCTAGGCGTTATTATCAGTTCAATTGATTATACTATAATATTTTGCCACATGTTCAATAACCGGCGGAAATAATAAAATCTCGGACAGTGTACCAGGACGTCATAATAGACTAGGTGATCTTACCCCGTGAACTATATTTAAAATATGAGTGGGCACATTTTAACGAGATCCCTTTTCAAAATACCATGATATCCAGTACAAGTGTTCAGCTACCCACGTGGCAGCGGATAGCAAGCGGGCGCTCACACGGTCAATTTTCCATCGCGCAGTGTTACAACGTTGTACAGTGCTTTAAAAAAAAACGGGATTTCAACATTATGAGAATCCTAGAGTTCAGGAATTCAACATTTTGGAATTCAACGATTCCGAAGTTCGTCATAATGAGACTTCAACATTTTGGGAATTCAACATCTTGAGATTTAACATATCGGGAATTCAACATACTGAGAATCCAAAATGTTGGAAAATGAACTTTTTGGACCTGAATGATATTTTTTCGGTCTGAGTGTTTATGTATGTGAATTTCATGTTTGTAAACGCATCCACGACACAAGAATAATTCCTAGTGTGGGGCTAAGTTTTTAAATATGACTCAATTTTTAGATCTAAACAAAAAGAGGTAGGATTAGATAGATTTAGATAAGGCACGTCGGTATGCACAACAACTGACGGACGATTTAGCGCAGTAGTTAAGAGCTTAAGCCGCTCCGCCCACTGTGTCTAATAGTCGCGGGTTCGATTCCCGCACGGGGCAAATCTTTGTGTGATCCACAATTATTTGTTCCGGTCTGGGTATACTAATGTAGGGGTGTAAGTGAAGGGGCAACGTTTTAAAAAAAAATGTACTGTATCGACCATAATAAATGAACTTATAATGCATCCTTCCTAGTTTACCCTAATGACAAACTACTAACTGGGCAGTTTATAATAAATTAAGGTTAAGTAAGGTTCTCCAAGAAACATATAATGAGTCACAATTCTCACGATATCTTTTTTTTATAGCTTTAATTCACTGACCAATCTAGGTCATAAAATATTTGCTTACAAAACGCGAATAAAGATTGACAGGTAGGTATAACACTATTTTACGGATTTTATCGCGGTTTATTTTTGATTTTTACTTCCTGACCGCACCCGCCATAACATCAGATTTGATAGACCACAAATCCTCGTGAAAGAACACCGATTCCTACCAAGGATGGTTCGCGAGGCTATTGAAATTAAAAAAACATTCTAATTTCAATAGAGAAGATGGTTGGGTGCTTCCATCAACTTGGGATCCGGTGATTAATATAATCAAATCCAAAACCAAGCATAACACTGCAAGACCTCAAGACACCGTGAGCTCATTCTGCGTAGATCGGACCAACAACAACAAAAATAATAAAGAAGTTTGAGGGTACCCCGGAACAACTATGCCTTTTGGACGTCTAACACCTCAGTCCCTCCCGTGACCATGGGTGCTGCAAAGCACTCGAAACGTCGGGAACTTAAAAAACTCAAAAACAAACCGCGATAAAATCCGTAAAATAGTTTATTTCATGTGTAATATTCGCGTAAATCTAAAAACTCAATAGGTAGGTATAATTTATTTATAAGAAATTAATAGGTAGGTATACTTGAACTATAAAAGGTACTCGTATCAATAATAATTACACGGTGATTCGTCGTATTGGAACCCGGCACCGAACTTTCAGAGCATAACGTCCATTGCACGTGGGTTCGACGACCCTGTCACATGATTTCATCAGGTGCAGTCTTCCGCGGCTAGGTATGCGGTGACTCACGGCTGATGAATCATCGGCGCTGAAGTGGACACGGACAATTAAAGGCATGGAGCAGTCTTTGTGTTAAAAATATTTTATTGATACAGTAAAAATATTATTGTATCAATAGGCTTTATTCCTGTGTTGTGGGTGCGTTTACAAACATGAAAATTCAAACACACAAATACCCAGACCGAAACAAATAATTGTGGATCACACAAAGATTTGTCCCGTGCGGGAATCGAACTCGCGACTATTAGACACTTAGACACAGTGGGCGGAGCAGGACAAGCTCTTAACCACTGCGCTAAATCGTCCGTCCGTTAGATACTGATTTGCGATTAGTGGAATACTTCATATGTTTGCCATCTAATCTATGAAATAGTGGTTAGATAAATTTAGAATAAGTACTTTGAGCGTAATTATTCGCAGCCTGTAACATTCATGGTTAATGTCGCACTTCTTTGCAACCTTCGTTTACCTATTAAGTGGAAGTTGCTATTGTTTTGAAACTGCTATTGGTTGTTATTCCACTAAAAAAATCGTTATTTTTTATTCCCTAAATAACATATTTTAGGCACTAAATCATTCACTCATCACAAGGAGCGATTATGACATTTTTAGTTTATACTTTTTTTCACATAAGTAGAACACTATTGCAGCTAGGGATCTAAAATAAAGTTTTTGGTTATCCCTACGGATCCCCGAAAATTTACTGTCTTGGGTTGAGTGAACTCCAATTCTAATCCGTAATTCTAACGAATCACATAGCAATAAATTAAATCAAGAATATATACAAGCTGAAAGTAGTTTATTCTAAATGGGTAACTGAATTGATTGCAACAACTTTTGATGTATTTTACATTATTTCTTTAATTTTCAAAGTATGCAGTGCAATTCTTGATTCAAAGCAATACGGAGATTTCAAATGCAGTTCTAAAACAAATTTCTCATACACGTACAAGTTTCATTGTTTGGGGTATAGGGTAGGATTGGGGTATAGAAGTGCTTAAAAGAGGGGTAAAACACTTATAATTTGGATGTTTGGTTTTCGTATTGAATTGGTGAAGCAATTATGTAATCAGGGTGTCTGAGGTCTTGCGATATTTACGATACACAGGTAGGCAGACAATACAAAGTTCTAACAGGTTCTTTCCTTACATATCTCTCTGGCTTCCTCCACTCTCATAGTTCGTCTCATACACGCTCGCCGATTACGGAGACTCTTGACTTGTCCTTCAAATTTTCAGTATTTTATAATATTCAATAAAAAAGAAAAGAGTTGTAAGTCTATTCTATTACTGTAAACTAAAAGTTCGTAACGTAAACCATAAGACTTGCAGTTCGTGACATAAAATAGGCCACGGTGCCGCTCCGGCCGTTTCAAATAAAAAGTGTAATGTAAAGAGGTCTTTATTGCCCTTTGTTGTGTTGTAATTGAAGTTTTTATGAGCCGATGTCAAAGGTTTAATACTTGTCCGCGTTCATTTGCTTGCAGGATTATTATAATTTTTGAGACAGTAAATGTGAAAAGGACGCAGGCTCAATGGTCAAGTTTTATACGGATAGGCCGATAGTCTAAAAGTAGATCATCATGAAGATGAAGCAATGATATAGTGGAGGTGGCCGGTAAATGGTAGAATAGACTATCATTTGAGTGGAATAAATGGCGTGGTACAGGGTTTCCTTTTCTCACTTCGCACGCTTAACACTGGTATGTACTTTAGCAATGCCATCGCTCCATCTAGCTCATGGTCTGACATTCGGACCTTTGTTCCTTCCTGAGTTACTTTCTCCAAATGAACGATATAATATACCATCTTCAGAAAATCGACGATATTATCAATCAGTCGATTTTCTTCAATTTAACTATACCAAACATTTCAATTGGTTTTCCTAGCAGAAGGACAGTATAAACTGGTTTGGTGTTTATTAAGTAAATATTATCAACTCTTATAAAAAGTAAATTAATATTTTTACACACCTATGAAAACAGTGCCCTACCGACAGCGAGGTCTACGACCCAAGGTATCAGTGGTCAGAGCTCCAAAGTGGAAGGTGGAGTGGAAGTAAAAGGAACCTCTTCACGATGCGTGCCGTTACTAAGAACACCGCCTTCTTTATCAGACCCTTTAACCAACTGCCTAATGAAAGCTTCTCGAAGTGTTTAACCTAATTTATAACTATTATCATATAATATATCATCATATATAATTTATAACTTTAACACAACGCCAGACCCTTTTAGGGAACGTAGGGAGTACAAACTTCCAACAGGTTCTTTTCTTTCAAAAGGACCAGTACCTCGTGACCGTTATGCGCATTCTTCACCACTAGACCAACGAGGTAGGTATAAATGAATATGATGATGATGTTAATTAATTATTATTAACAATTATTATTATATACCTGCCTCGTTGGTCTAGTGGCGAAGAATGCGCGTAACGGCCACAAGGTATTGGGTTCGAATCCTAGGAGGACAATGTACTTTTCCTGTTGAAGAATTCGCAATCGCAGTTCAGCACCTGTAATTGTTCCCGATGTAATGGCATATCCAAACATAATCAACGCAAGACCTGAAAGTAGTTGGTTTTAAATCGGTAACTGAATTGATTTCAATAATTTTTAATGAATCTTTTTGTTTTTATTTTATAAAACTCCTTTAGTGCGCTATAACAAACTAAATTAATTCTTGATTCAAAGCAATACTAAGATTTCAAATGCATATCTAAAACATATTTCTCAAAACGCACACATTCACGTACAAGTTTCATTGTTAATTAGGGTATAAAAGTGCTTAAGAAAGGGTAAAAAACTTTAAATTTGGAAATTGCGTTATTTACGATCTTATATAGGTGCGTCCTTTGTTAAATAAGGCCTAATATCGTCGGCGATAATTGGGTGTCCAGTAAACCTTTGGGGCACCCTCTTGGAGAACATAGTCGCGACGGTGTGTTTATTGGTCTATGTTCTATAGTCTATGTTACTTCTGGATAAGGTATTTTTCCAATGGTGAAAGAATCATTAACATCGGATCAGTAGTACCGGAGATTACCCCGAACATCCAAACTCACAAACTTTACCTCTTTATAATATTAGTATAGATTTATTTCTTTCAAGCCAGAGGTCTGTTAGAAAAGAACCTGTTGGAACTCTGTACTACTCCACAGGAGGTCTGTGAATATAATCTCATATTAAACGTATGTGGATACATTAAAATAAACATCGATGAAACATTGGTGGATCCTAATGAGGCTTTTACATGGCAATCAGCGGGGGCGTGGCTGTGTTAAAGTGATGCGCAGACAGCAATAAGGTTGCCACGCAATTCGTGTATCAGAGCGATCGACTCACAGCCGAGGTAATGGACGGAAAATATTATTTAGATTAGACGATAGAAAATTATGGAAAGTAATATTTGTGGATATAAAGCAGTGATAGACCGTTGGACCGTTGGACTGCAAAGTCAGAGGTCTTGGGTTCAAACTCAGGCACGCACCACTGTCTTTTCGAAAGTATGTGTGTGCGTACTAAAAATTAACTATTGCTTGCTTTAACGGTGAAGGAAAACATCGTGGGGAAACCTGCATGCCTAAGAGTTTCTCAAAGGTGTGTGAACTTCGCCAACCCGCACTGGGCTAGCGTGGTGGACCATGGCCTAAGCCCTTTCAGTTTGAGAGGAGGCCCGTGTCCAATGGACAGTTTCTTAACAGGGCTAATATTATTTATTTAGATTACAATACTTGTTGACTGCCTCGATCACGAGGTCCTGGGTTCAAATCCTAGGTCGGACAAATGTAGTTTTTCTAACGAAAAATTCCCAGTATGAGTCCGGGGTCTGGAATTGTCCCCGATATATGGCAATAGGCTCGCCCCCTATTACATGGGACCTAACATCGTCGGCGAAATGTGGGTGTACTCAGTACACCTCTGCCACCCCCTCTGGGGAATATGGGCGTGACGGTGTCCAGGTAATAAACTATCTGTGTTTTAAAGTTCATTCAAATCCTTTCAGCCGTTTTTGCGTGATTGTGTAACAAACATCAAAACATACAAATTTTCACGTTTATAATAGTAGTAGGATTATTTATAACTAGTTTCTGTCCACGACTTCGTCCGCGTTAGGTAGGAACTTTTAGTGTTTAGATAGAAACCTATTTTTTCGGGATTAAAAATATCCTATGTGTTAATTCAGATAATTAGTTTGCTAAATTTCATCCAAATCCGTTCAGCCGTTTTTGCGTGATGAAGTAACAAACATCCAGACATCTAAACATACAAACAGTCATATTTATAGTATTAGTAGAAAGTAGAATTATAAAGCATACGAACAAATTGAAGTGATGTTGGTAAGGTGGTACTCCATGAAGATCTACTGCAGATTGATTGGTGGAGGCAGGTTTTTAGCCACTAATTGTTGGAACTTATTAAACCGCCTGTAAGGCATTCAACTCAGCTTTACTACCTGCCACATTAAAGGATAACCAAGACTTAGGTGCTCCCCAAGTCATGGAGACGCTCGAAAATGGAATAACGATGACCCATCTCTGACTGATTCAGCTGAAAGCTACTTAAACTTGGTGGTCGCTAAGAATACCATGGTCTCCGAGAGTTACGTTCGCCTAGAAAACGTAGGTAAATCAAGAATTGTACCAAGTATATTTTTAGTCCCACAACTTCCACGGTATAACTAGTAAAGGGGAATATAGTAAAATTTGGAACACTATACGCATTACATACCATGGCCCCTTACACTAAAATGATTTTCACCAAAACCATTTACTCATTTCACTCCTTCCCAAATATGATAACTCGAAAAATTCTCAATGAATTGTGCACGGCAAAAGGCTCAATCAATCTAGTTAGATTGATTGAGCCATTGACGTAGTTACGTCAGCAATATGTATCATGGTACACCTCTGCCATCTTGGAAAAGGTAGACATATCTAAATAGCTTACATAATCACACAAGATATCAAAAGTTCAATTCCTTAAAAGCTCACAACATAGTATGTCAACATTAAAAACTTGGGAACGACTGCTTAGTTCGCGGAATGAGTTATTTTAACTGACAGTGTCATGTCCTGTGAGGGTAATGAAAATATTTTCCATCTCTCCTTTATTACCTACGATATTAAATCCAGGTTCTGTAAACATATAAGTGTTACTAGAAGTTCTCATTTTAAATTCACTCATCACTGACTGAGTGACTTCCGATTAAATGATAAAAAATTTAATTGAGACCATTAACATCTTTTGCTTCTTTTACTTGAGTTAGAAGACGACCAAGGATAAGTACCTCTCCAAAAATCACTACTATTACCGGAAATCTATTTAGAATCAAGGTAGCCTAGCTAATATTTGAAAATAAACTAGTGTCAACCCAAAATATATTACTTGTGGGGTCTTACAAAAGTAGAATAGCCTAGGTTGATTTCGTTAATAGGCCACTCTGGTTTTGATGCTATTGATTCACTGACAGCTACTTTTTGATTAGACAAATCCTAAGTTCCATAGAATAATCTTGACTTATCAATTAAAATCATCATCTTCATTAGCCGAAACAAATCTTCCGCAGCACAAAGTCTCTCCCTAAGATCGTCATGACGACCTAAAGCCGGTCGTTATTGCGATATCTATGTCATACGCATCCAGCTTTTACTCGTGACATTTAATCGTGTCGTAATGTAATCTCTTCACCACTTTAATATGATTTAGCGTGTTTCAGCAACCTTGGAAATTGCTAATTTTAATTTTGTAATTTTGACGGGCGTTGGGACAGAAAGATTCTAGAGTGGAGACCACATATTAGCAAGCGCATCGTAGGACGACCGCCTGCCAGATGGACCGACGATCTTGTGAAAATCGCAAGAAGTCGTTGGATGCAGGTGGCATCGGACCAGTTACGCTGGAAAGCGATTGGGGAGGCCTATGTTCAGCAGTGGACAAGCATAGGCTGAGATGATGAATTTTGTAATTCATAACAAACTCACTTACTTCTCACGCTTGTAATATAAGCAAAGAGTAAGACCTCTCCAATATTGTACCTACAATGTCTCCTAGTTTCGCCGCTGCACCCACTAAACTCCACAATGGATTAACGACACAAGACAAACATCAGTGTTTTATTGCCATCTTTGTGGAGTGCAGTGCGTACGCCTCACTCCCAGACGTGTTGACCTAGGTCAGGGACCAGACGAAAATAAAGTTTTTTGTTAGTAGTGACTAGCTTTTGAAAGACTGGTTGTTGTAACAGGATATGTAAGTACATATTATAATATGTGGTTTGATTAATAATAAACACTTATATTTCCCAAGCGGGAGTACTCAACTATGTAAGGTCTCTATATGGCAATATGCAGTAGTTATAGCGGCCACTAAGGTTAAGTAACGATTTGCTTGGTTTTTCTGAGATGGCTAGGTAAAGTTAAGCCTTAGTTAGTCCGAGATAGGTGCCCCTTTGTGCTATATCAGTTTTCAAGCGTGCCAAAAAGCGCGTTAGCCTATTCTCCCAGTTACCATTTCAAGTGGTCATTATGCCAAATCAAAAGCCTTAGAGGTGGCTTAATATAATGTTCCAACGGTAGGAGGTTTGCATAAGATATCTGGCGACGATGATAACTGACGATTAAGCGCAGTGGTTAAGCCGATCTGCCCACTGTGTCTAATAGTCGCGGGTTCGATTCCCACACAGGACAAATCTTTGTGTGACCCACAATTATTTGTTTCGGTCCTGGCTATTTGTGTATGTTAATTTTCATGTTTGTAAACGCACCCATGATACAAGAATAAATCCCAGTGAGAGGCAACGTTTAAAAAATATAATCTCTCCTCGATACATAAGCAAAGGCCTTTACCCAGTGGGACAGGGGGTATACATTATAATGTCCCACTTATACAGGATATTATTACTATTTTATTATAATATAAATAATCCTAGGTCCTAGGTCAGACAACGGAAGTTTTTTCTAAGAAAACTACCCAGTATGAGTCCGGAGTATGAAATTGTGCCCGTTATATGGCAATCGGCTCGCCCCCTATTACATAGGACCTAACATTGTCAGGAAAAAGTGGGTGTACTCTGTACACCTGCTACCCCCGCTTGGGGAATATAGGCGTGACGCTTTTTATTTAAACCTATCATTTCAAAATCTGTCTGTAGATCTTAAATAATTTAGCCCATCGCTAGCTTTCAAGAATTCTAAATATAGGATGTTACGTGTTCAGTACAAAAGTAGCATTTTACTAAAAGCACTATAATATTTGTCATCGCTATCGGGACAAACGGCCCGTGCATCGAACCTGTTAACCTTCCTTTATGCTCTGTATACGGTTTATTGCACGGATTCACCGAATCTATGGCTTTTGGAAGAGACACGCTACCTTACTTTGGTTCAAACTATTCAAGTTTATATCAGATTAAAACGATTTAAAGAGTAGAATACTCATAGATATATCTTATGTTATCTACATCTTAACCTGAAAGTTATTATTTTTATAGCAAATTCACCAGATTTTTATGTCAACTTTACTATTACGTCCTTATGCGATTTAAAGGTTTCGCCACATAGCTGACGCAGCGTGACGAGAGCGCAACTGTGGCATGACCTGGGTAGTTGATATATACTGAAATGTACGGAAGATGCTACACAGCGCAGCCCCGTTCGGCGACGGCAAATGTCATGGCCCGCCGCCGTCATACCCGACGCGCTACGAACTAAGCTCGGCTGGAGCGAGGCGCCATTACGCGTGCAAGCAAGACGCTAGTATTGAGCGACCGCTTGGCCGGCGCGACGTTACGCCTGCAGTGTGACGTGCGTGCCGCGCTGCCAGCTGAAAGTCAGCCGCACGCCTCTGCCGCGCTCCGTCGGCTATTTGACCAAACCTTTAGTAAATGGAATACGGAGTGGTTGCCATATTAGTGAAATTAAAAAAGTTTTTAAGTTGCATTACATATTGCAATAAAACTATGGTTAAAATTCATTGTTGTTAAAGAAAAGTAAATAAGAAAACGTGAACTGAGGGCTTAGCACGATCAGATTGACGTAAGTTTTACGCTATATATAGTAGATGTGGCACGTGCACGTGGCACGTATTCTCAACACCGTTACATTAACATCAATCTATTCGTTAAGCCCTTAGTCATGTGAAATTTTGAAAATGCCACAAGCGGTCACCTATCTCAGACCTACCGAGCGGAATACTGCTTAACCTTGGTAATCGCTGAAACTACCGCGGCCGCACAGTGCCTCAATTTCACTCTGTACTCAATCAAATAATTTCGCAAAAAAACTCTGTTTTATCAAATGAATTCTTAACAACAATTACAGTCCTTTCGTCCTTTCCAGTCAGCATATAAAATAATTATCCTTGTTCTGTTAATTTAATTTTTCCCCGGCTATATACCGACACGTTGTTGTGGGAACTATCCGAAACGCGCGGTTTCGCATATTAACTGCAGCACTGGCGGGTTTTATTGCACGTCGCCAGTTTTAATCAAAGCCTTTGATATGTTGCTCATCTGATTACGCGGATTCCATGGATTCATTTCCGTGGGATAATAAATTATGAGATGATTTCTGTGTACGTTTTTTTTCTAAACGTAGCCTCAGTTTATGAATGACTTCTGTGTTGTGGGTGCGTTTACGAACATGAAATTTACATACACAAACACCCAGACCGAAGCAAATATCACACAAAGATTTATCCCGAGCGGGTATTGAAACTGTGACTACTCGATCCAGTGGGTGGAGCGGCTTAAGCTCTTAACTAATGTACCAAGCGATCTATCAAATGTTGTGTACGTTAAATACGATTTACACCGTCACGCCTTTATTCTCGAAGCGAGGGTGGCAGGGGTGTACTGAGTACACCCACATTTCACCGACGTTATTAGGTCTCATGCAATAGGGGGCGAGCTTATTGCCATATACCGGGCACAATTTCAGACTCCGGACTCATACTGGGAATTTTTCGTTTAGAAAAACTACATTTGTCCGACCTAGGATTTGAACCCAGGACCTCTTGATCACAAAGCGATGCGCTTTGCCACTAGACCAATGAGGCAGTCATTACGATTTACTTAATTTATTTATTTTTTATATCTTTTGTGTGTGTGAATGATCTTCGCTGTTGGCCGCGGAGCCTTTACAGCTTCACCGGGTAAGAGGGAGAGCGTGCAACCATCACACTCAAGCCAGAAGGCCAAGGGGGCAACTAGCTAAAGGGCGCCTCAAGCAAAAACGGCCTCGGCTTGGGTAGTCGCTATGGGGGAGGGCGTATACTAGGTGTGTCGCCGTGGTGCTCTGCACCGGCCGGCGGAATTCTTCGTCTTCCTCCGCTCTCATAGTTCGTCTCAAATACGCTCGCCGGTTACGAAGATTTGATTTACCCTTCAGATATGACACGATCTATTTGGTCTTAGCAAAATAGTGTAAATCTTCCCCGATACCTATATCCTTTCTCCTTCGCATCGTATATCTGTTTTGCCATCTTTTGTTCGGTCATTTTTTTTTCTATTTGCTCAAACCACCGGTGCACACTCTTCCTCATATAGTTATCACCAGATAGTTACTTGCTATAATTTAGAAAAAAAAAATGTTTTTTTACTAATTTAATTACAATATTTTCAAGTTTTCTTGTAACTCGACTTCAGAGCAATAAAAACATATATTTATACTAAAGCATTTCCCTTAAAAGCTTTAATATTTCCTTTAGGTTTTCATCTAAATCACGATGGAACATTCTTTAATATCCAGACACAATCGCGTACCATTAGCAACCTTTGCAATGTGGAATTTATGTTGACATCTCCCGCAACAAAACGTACGAATTTTTACTACGAGCTTTATATTACCTTGGTATTATAGTGATGTACCTTTAGTTTCTTACTTGGACTCAAAAGTGTTATTATTTGTAAGTAGAGGAATTACTTTAATTATGTCAAATGTCAATTTGTCTTAAGAGTACTTCTACCCTTAGCCAAAAGACGTCTACTACAGGACAAAGGCCTCCCCCCAAAGATCGCCACAAGGACCAGCTTTGTACTGTACGCATGCAACTTCCACCTGCAACCTTCATCAGCAAAGATATGCAAAACATTATTGATTAAAAAAACGATTCGATTAAATATATTTATTTAAATAGCAAATTTTTGACGGTAATAAAAATATGTATGCATTGAAACTAATAGAAAAAAACATGGCTTTATTTTGTACACTGCAGCCTATTTTTCGGGAAAATCATTAATTAGAGGTATTAATACTCCTCTTCATCTTCCTCTTCTGTCCTCAAATCCTCCGTAACTAGAAAAGATAGAAAAATATGTTCTAAGCAACTGTCTTGTCTCCATTAGTAGCATTCGTTTACGGGTATCACTACTAAAGCAGCCATCATTCCCCGCGTCCCATTGAAGAGAAGATATTGATCCACACCAAATAGCTACCGAAATCAGAGGCTTTTTATTAACATAAGCAAAAAGTAATACTCATACTCGAGTGTACTATATCTAACCAATTCACATCCCATCCCTAGCTCTCACTATCTCCCATAAATAATATTCTTTTGCAAGGCGCCTTATTGCGCTTCCCGCGTGTATGTGGATGAAACAAATAGTACTGTGGCCAAAGAAAACCGTCTCGTAATGTACGTGGATGTTGCTTATAGTCGTGCCCATTGTCCAGCACGGTTTGCTGGTTAAGAAAATTACGGTTAAGATGAGACCGAGACGAGGAAATTGCGGGTTTTGTGGATGAAATAAGAATTGTTTTTAGTAGAAGTCTGGAGGATATAGAGTGCAATAACAGTTAAACGTGATGTTATACATATCATACAATCTGATTAAGATAGGAAAATTAAACTAGTGGTAAGTTGGTTAACTGTTCATAATTAAGTACAGCCTTAGCTACGACAAGTCCTGATTAACGACCTTAGAAGTAATTCATCAGATTCCGCTTTAACTTAGCAATGTAATTAAACTTGGATTCTATTTTTTGTTACGAAATAATTAAGGGATTTAAAACAAATACTATATTTTGTATTATTTGAAAAACAGATATATAAAATATCAAAAAGAAATATCCGAATAACATTTAGAGTCACCAAATTATGAGTATAAATATTTATTTACATCTTTACAATTATTTGCCAAAACAGAAAAATAAATAAGCTAAAAAAATAATCAGTAGCAACTAAAGACAGATCTTTCATATTGAATCGAACACCATTCTCACGTGAAACCATCTCAACATCTACAACTATAAACTTAGGCACATCAAAAAAATTAATTACACCACCGATCTTATCAGCTTAATGATCCGTTTTAAAATTATTGTCCATCACACAATCACTTCACTTCAATGAAAAGGGACCAATCGCTTTTTTACTCTCATAAAAAGATCATCTCCTTGTTTAAATATCATTTGAAAAGGTACCACGCACAATGCATATTTTGAATGCATTATGACCTGTGAACTGTTGGCATTCTTTTGTCGTTGGTCTAAAAAACAGTACGTGCTTCTATCTATGTAGGGTCATGGACCTTATAGGATTAAAATGATCGAGATAGTGACTCATCTTCTTTGTCAAAGTCATGTCTTTTGATGGATTTAGGACATGTGTCAATAGTGCTTGAGGAATTTGAATGGTAAAGTATGGGAATATTATAATCGTAGCTTTATTTTTATGACTCTTTATTGTCTTTAAGTATGTTTTGTACTTGTTCATGAAGTTAGAGTACCAGCACGTTATTTTATTCTTTACTATATAAATCGGTATTATGTGAAAAGGTAATTAATGGAATAACACCTACGTACCAAAATCAATTTAATATACAACAAAACCGATCCTACTTAATGAAGAATGGTAACCTTATTATCGCCACGACATCTATTGTATAAGATGCTTTTAATAATTTTATTGTAAGAGATATAGACGAACCTAGTCCAATCAAGATCCAGTGGTATCACGATATAGTCATATTAGCCACCTAAACATATCGATACATGAGCAAAAAGATATTCTTTTGGCAAAATTATTACGAATGTCTAATTCTTGATATCCAAACTACATCAGTTTGGATATCAAGAATTAGACATTCTAAACTATTACAATAAATTTTATTGAAGTTTCTTAAAGTGCTTATTGGAGCTCTGTACTCTGTGCTTATCCCACGAAGGATCGGGCATGATGGTACAGATAGATGGATTATACGATTTGTTTATATTATTACTTTAAATTCATTTTTAGGATTATACATCATATTTTTTCTAATAGTGATTAAAATCATTTCAACTTAGCCCCATATATAAACTTATGTATTAAATTGACCTACAAACCTCCCCTCGAGGATCCTTCCTAACAAAAAGAAACTCAATGACAATTCCTTTCATCGTCAAATGACAATCATTAGACATCGTCATAATAATGTGCATCAATCCAAAGCCATATTGTGATACAGTTTCGTCACGTATAATTAATAACACTAGTCCAAAATGATCTCCTTGCGGGACACCTTTAGGGTCTCTTTGTGTTAGACCCTTATCTCAGTGTATTATTTATTCATGGTCATTATTTGACCATTTTAGTGTTAATGATGCGAGATCTTTGTTCTGCTGTGTTAAAATATCGTTAAATTTTTAGGGAAGTGTGTAATGTGATATCTGATGGCTATAATAACGTATCTTCTTTGTTGTTTATTGGTGACCCTATTTTAAATAGTTTGTCTGATTCAAAATACGCGATACATTTATTAGATCTTACACGGACAACTATGAAAGCTTTGAATGTAGTTTCATCGGTAAACTGAGATGACAGAACAGCAAGAAATATAAATAATACGTAAAACAGCTTATACCCTATTGGTAATATAATAATAATAACTTCTAATTGAATCAACAGTCATTGAGCCATACAAATTGTAACAATAGTAATAATTACACCAAAATCACCCACGCTTAATTTAAAGTAGACTAAAAAGAGAAAATAATTATTTTAATTTCTCTCAGTACGTGAACCATACAGCAATGATCACGAACTTAGAATCGATGCGATTGTATAACGTCGCTACAATACTGTTCGTGCTAGCACGAATTCTTCGCACCAGGGATGAACAGCATTTGCGTATGACGTTACTGAAGCTGTCAACACGCGCGCCCGCGAATATTATTGAGCAAAGACCCTCAATATCGTGGTGACGTAAAATACGTCATACTCAAACACGTAAATCAGAAATTTAAAAAATATATAACAGATATGAAAAATACAGCTTAGAACAACAATACTTACTACTACGAAAAATCGTTTTTGTTCCCACCATCACTTAACAGGTATCAATTTATGAATGAGAATAGATAGTGGTTAATATACTTAAAGCGTTGTAACGTTCCAAATCAGCTCTCCTAGTACAATTTTACTTTTATTAATTGTCTAATTGTTAACTTTACATAAAACTACTATACGTCTTTATAGTACAAGTTCTTAAACTTTTGTAATTTAACTAGTCTTTTAAAAAGTTTAAACTTATATAGCAAAATTTCTCACAACTATAAAACCTACATTCTTTAACACAACATCGTTATGAATTAAAAATTTGTCCAAATTAATAACTTTCACATCGAGAATTTCAATAGCTATAGGACGTTTATCGACCAATAAAAATGTAACTGATTCAAGCACTTCCATTATAACAACGATATTAAAATACACTTCTGGTTGTCTTTCTTTGTTAGTTTTGATTTTTTGCGCATTTATAGCATGTTAGGGGTTTAACTTTGAACCTTTTACATCGGCAAGTAGAACCGGTTTTCGGTCATAATCAACAGTGTTGCAATGTTTATTAAACAAGGTAATAAGCGTGATCTCTTCAATAGATAGTTGCGTTTTGTTATATAGTGAAACCAGTTTAGCAGCCTTGCTTTTGATAAAATCTTTATTGCGTGTTACAAAGACATTATCTATCTATTTATTATAACTATAGTATAGTATTAAAAATCGTAACATAGTAGTTATATTACGATTTTTATCGCGACTTTCTAAAAATATACTTTTAGCTATTTCTATTTAGCACAATTTCATTCAATATTGCAGGCAGCACGCAGTTAATGATTAAAGATATATTATTATTTTGAACCATTTTATTGGCATGTATTATTTGTTATTATCGTTAGATCTCCTACGGGGTAGGCAGAGACTCTGTACGTTAGAGTTTATACTTAATAAATAATATTAAAAAACTTCCTGAGTAAAACTGCTTTTCTTACTCTGCAATTACTGCAAAATTAATTGCAGGATATTCTTCAATCCAATTACTTTATTGCTATCAATAATACCAATACACGCGTATGTACATCTTCTTAACAATACTTAAATTGTTTCACAAAACTAAATCTCTATACATCAAAAATCTTCACTCTAATCCTCAACATCTGAACCCTTCGTTTCTCCCCTTCCATTCACACCGTAATTCTTTCTTGACCCATAAACAAATACCCCCAGTGAGCGCAAGAATAGCCAGTAATGAGCTCGGTGCATTAATTCTAGGTCATAAACTATACAATTTATGACCTCAAAGCTAGTCCTATAAAATGCGACATGGTTTCTTTTGGTTGTCACCTTTCTTTTTTCTGACAATGTTGTTGAGTTACGGGTACAAATTTTTAGGTAAGTTATTGGTAGCGTGTATGCTTAGAAAGGTATGGAGTAGTTTAGGTAGGTATATTTTTCATATGTTGATTTATCATTTTTTTTTATCTTATTCTAGGATGTGTTCAATTTTATTAATTTGTTTAAGTAAGTCACTAAAAATATCTAGTTAATATTTCGATTTGATTGTCGTTATGCACATAATCGTGTATAAATGTGGACATTTGGTTTAAGGCATAATGGCATTTCGACAGAAATATTTTTATCATGTAAAATGCTATAAAAAGGGCTTTATGTTACCTAATAATAAATCAAACCTTTCAGTCATAATAAAAATATTTGTAATGTCTACTTTCAACCATAATAAAAAATCTTACGCCACTCTTACGCCAAAATTTCAATCGCTTTATCTTACTTCAAAACTGCGTAAATATAATCCAAACTTTACCTAATCACTTACACAAAAATATATAAAACACAAGACGACTCCATTAGAACAAAATGTAACTAGACAACTAAATCCAAATGTCCGGCCATAGAGAATAGTAATGGCCCTAATATCCCATAGTGATTCGCTATGTCCGTTCGCAGGACATAATTGACCATAAATAAAATAGATTACACATGTTTAGTTCAACTCTTACAAAAGAGAAGGGGTCGAATTATTTTTTTCAAAAGTTAAATAACTTGTATACTTGTTAACAAATGAATATGGTTACTGCAAAATAGTAATAAATAATTAAAATGTATTTTGCATTGTTCAATGTGAGGTTACAAGGATGTGTTTCATTGTTGTCTAGGTTATTATTGAGTGAGAAGCATATTTATAGCATAGATAACAATGAAAGATATAAAGTATAGTATTTTCTACTCTGTGTGTACAGACATTCCAATATCAAACAAAAAGTTCTATCTATCTATCTATTTATATCATCACGCTAGATCCGTTGCGGGGTAGGCAGAGAATACAGAGTACCAACAGGGTTCTTTTCGTACATACCTCTCTGGGTTCCTCCACTCTCATAGTCTGAGGTTTGTTTTATTTTGTATTTATTTCGTTCGTTCATTTGGCTATAACCTAAATACATATTTTATTAAAAACTAATTTTTAACAATTGTCTTTACCAACAATTTTACCATTAACCACAACGATTATTTTAAACCCCTTTCAACCCTCCTTTGAACTTTGACATCTCGTGATAAAGATTTATCAGATCAACTTTCACCTTTCCATAATTTTTAATTTGTGTCTAAATTCCTTTTTTATTTATATGTGAAGATCAAACACAGGTGTGTAGATATGATTTAATAAAATAACGGATATTAATTTAGATGCTTAACGGAAATTACGGTGGTGTTTATTTAAACAGAATTAATATAAGTTGTGATATTTAATTCAAAATTTGGAGCTCTTGAGTAATAAAATTAATTTAATGTAAAATGGCCACATTTTCATGAAAGTATAGTTAGGTAATAAGTAGTTATAGCTCTGTTGGATAGAGATTCAGATAGAATAAAATTTATTCATTATTATTATATATAATATTTCAAGCGGCCGTATTTCATGAAACTTGAAAAACGATGAGCTCGCTTAATAGGTAAAGAATTATAAAACTATTCCACTTACATAATAATTGCCCATTTTTTATTTAAAATTTATATTTAAATATAAACATAAGTAATATAGTCTTTGGAAGATAACTGGTAATTAATAAGTTAAATTGTTTTTTATGAGTAATTTAAAACCAATTTTACTAAGTATTAATCAGAGAATATATATAAATATATTCTCGGATCTATCTTTCTTTACGATACCATAGCACGGTCAAAGTACCTAGATACTTAGTTTAACTTTATGTAAATTGTGTAATAAATAAATAAATAAGCAATCATTGTGCTAGTTCTTTAGACCCTTATATATCCAAAAACATTTCCCCCATACATATTTACTTAACATCTCCATACACAATATATCTTAATAATCACGTGATCAAAAGGAACAATAACGGAATTATGCCCAATACGAGGTCAGGAATAGGATGGATGTCCACACATTGATATTCAACGTTGATATATCGCATCCAGTGGACAATAGATCCCCCTAGTAAGTCGCATATTTCCACCTCCCTACCTCCCTTTTGTTAGGGCTGGCAGAAATAAAGGATATATTTTTTGAATGATTGGATATATGTAAAATTTTTGTCTTGATATTTGATTTATTAGTTGTAAATAGTTAAAGGTCGCAGATGAAAGCGCAATTTCGGGCATCGCCATGATATTTGAGATAGGTCTGCAATGGACCTCTTTCGACTGAAAAAGAGGAAGAAATAGCTGAGATTTTTTTATTATTTATTTATTTTCAGATTTCAATAAATAACTATATTAATATAATGCAGTAGTCAGTAAATGAACCATGTTGCAGTGGTTCAAGAACTGACAGTCAAACCTCCGTCAATGCGTTAAGGATACTGTTACGGTTGGCCCGCACCGATTGCGCATGGTTGTATAAAAGCTATTTCATATATTTATTTAAATATATTAAATAACTCGGTGCATTCGTTGCGGTAGAAAGATTTGAACTAACATGAACTGTTATTATAGAAAACAAAAATTTGTTTTCTATCAGTTTGTTTTTGTACATAAGATTTCGAAGTCTAGAACTAGAAACGATTTCGATTCAATATGTCGCGCATAAAAGCTAAAAAATTAAATTATAGATCTGCCAACCCTACTGCCTGGTAACGCCCCCGTTACCGCGGCGACACACCGTCGGTCACCCTTTGCCGACTCCTAGCGATGTGCCCACACGATATATCGATACATCTACATATATATCGATAGTATCCTGAATTATTGATTAGGTTCTATTGTTTAAGTGGAATATGATGAAATAACTTCTGTAGAAGTCTAGATTCTGTAGAAGACTTCTACAGAAGTCAAAGAAAATGTAATAAGATAATTACTTCTTCTATGATCTGGAGTGATGATATATAGATTATATATCATCACTCCAGATCCCTTGCGGGGTAGACAGAGAGTACAGTAGTTCTGTAGAAGTAATTATCTTATTACATTTTCTGTCTATTCGGTTTCTTATGAGTGATACAGGTAGCTAGAACGTTAGTACTGGGTAGTAAATAAATACTACTCCTTTCAGATGGAAGTATATATGTAGTAGTAGTCCTAGTATATGGAATCACTGATATGTATCTTGTGTAAAACAACTAACAGAGTAAAATTATATATCATAGATCAAACAACCTGTAATGTCAGAAGTCTCACCGGCCCTTACCTAAATTGTTTAACATTAGTTAAAAAAATATAAACTTTAGAATAACAATAGTTTGCTAAGCATTTTTAATTTTTCAAATTGATAAAACTCTTTTGCGATACAAATACTGACGAGTATCGTCAAAATCAAATATTATTTTACAATCAATGAAATATGGATTTAATGCAAAATAACAATGTGCAAGCAATTAAGAAAACTGGCAATGTTCTTCTAATTATTACGCGCAATATACACTTATATATTTACACAAACATATTGTTAGTAAAGAATCTAAAAAGGGCAACAGTTATGCGACATAGCAAATAAAAGTATATTCGCAACGAATCAAATTTCCATTCACTCCCCATTTACCAAAGCAATAATTACAGAAAACAATACGCAAAAATGTCAGCACTTTATTTTCCCATAATTGGCAACAATGGCATAAATTATGTTATAAGTCACCACTAGTTAAAGTATAAATTTTAAGTGTAAATGAAATGTAAAAAATTGTTTGTTGTCCCTGCTATGCGGTTTTTCAGTTCTTGTTTATTTTTTCCTCCGGGTAAAAAAAAATAACGAAGCCTGTACACTAGAAAAACAAAAGAGTAATTCGTTCATATTTTTTTTTAGAGAAGTCTAGTCTGAAAGTGCCGTTGTTTTGTAAAGAATGTATCAGATATTATGTATTGATTTTGGATCTAATAATTATAATAAGTTATCCATTTAACCCAATTAATAATGGTTGTCATTTGCACATTCTCCAAGCGGGGATTTCATAGGTGTACTCTGCATATCCACATTTCGCCAACAATGTTTAATCCTAATATAATGGGGAAAATATTATTCACAGTATACACAATTCTGGATTTGCACCGAAAAAACTTCGATAAGAATCCTAATAACAAACATTTTGATAAAACAAATATTATTATTAAAATTGTACTTAATAAATTACTTCTGAAATTCAAAAATCTAACTAAGGCTAACAAAGTGTGCAAAGTCTCTTTAATAGAAATTAATCGATACATAAATAATTGATACCCTGTGTCGCATCACTAAACGACTAGAGCTGCGATGACTCACCGGAGGCGTGCTGCGGTCACAATGCATGTGTTGGTGTTTTATTTAGTTTTTCTTTTTTTTTGGTATTAAGTAAGGTGTATGATTGAGGTTCGTGCAATTCGCTTTTGTGATTAAAAGTTTGATAGAGTTTAAATAAAAATAGTATTAATTGTTTCCGAAGACTGCCGTCGACTCACGTTGCGAGTCAGGGTCCCGAATTCAAATCCTATTTTTAATAGAAAACTGTTCAGCAATTGACGCCTATCTCATCTAATGAATGTACAAATGAGTCCAAAGATGTGACTCGCTGACTCAGTAATAGTATATTCACTCTGAACTTTGCGAGTTAATCGGCCGAGAAGATGAAAGTTAAATCGAGTTCCACATAATGAACAGGATTGATCTGATCGGGCTAGACCCGCCACACAGTAAAAATGTGTGCGTTTTCTACCAAAAATCCTCATTCACAATTCAAAGTCTAGAATTATGCACGGTATATAGATGGGGACCTATGTGGCACATGAGCAATATGTGGGTGAACAAAATACACCTCTGCCACCTCCGCTTGAGGATGATAGCGCTGCTTTATGTTATGTAATGCAATTAATCACCTACTTACCATCAGCGCATCTATTTAAGCGCCATCAATATTAACTAGTTGCGGAACAGTTATCTAAGCGCCGCAACACGGCGGCACATAAATTATTCACGTCAGCTTTGCGGCACTTATCAACATGTAGGATCCGCGAATATGGTGTGTTGGAGACGGTCTGATTACAGACCTGACATGAAATGGGACTTATAGAGTAATATTAATAGGATCTTCTGAGAAGGTACAATATATGTATCATTGCATCAGATCTCTTGCAGGGTAGGCAGAGATTACAGAATTTTAACAGAATCATTCAATTTAGGCCTCTCTGGTTTAGCTCCACTCTCATATTGGGTTTTTCAATGTGTTTTTTTATAATTTTTTTTTAATTCAGTACCTAGACTGCGAGTTTTGGAATTATTATAGATATAATAACAAAAAGATCGTCCCCTATTATATTCGGATGTAACATCGGAGGTGATATGTATTTGTATAAAGCACTACACGTCTGCCATTCTCCTTATGCGGAATATAAAAGTGTAATACGTTATATAGTGCAATAACTTACCAGCTAATCACTAACCAGCGCATCTATTTAAGCGCCATCAATATTAACTAGTTGTGGAACAGTTATCAGCGCCGCAACACGGCGGCACATAAATCATTCACGTCAGCTTTGCTTCACTGATCAACATGTAGATCAGCGAATATAGTGTGTTGGAGACGGTCTGATTGCAGATCTGGCATTAAATGAGGCATATATCTATCTAACGCCAGATCCCTTGCGAGGTAGGCAGACAGTTAAAATCTCAGTCAGCAGTCCAAAATCTATATCATCACGCCAGAATCCTTTCAGGGTAGGAAATCTGAAATGTAAAAAACACCGTCACGCCTACATTCTCAAGCGGGGGTGGCAGAGGTACTGAGTACACCCACTTTTCACCAACAATCTTAGGTCCCATGTAAAAGGGGGCAAGCCTATACCGGGCACAATTCCAGACTCTGGACGCATACTACAAATCTGAAATGTTTCCGGTAGATTGCCCAATAGCTTGGCTTTTATGAGAGATGAACTATGATAGTGAAGGAAGCAAGAGAGCTCTGTAAGGAAGGAACCTGTTGCCACTCTGTAATCTCTATCTACCCCGAAAGGGATTTGGCGTGATGATATAGATAGATTCATAGCTGGGCTTTCATTACATTTAGGCAAAATATTGTCGGCAAAACGTAGGTATACAAATTACACCTTTTCCACTCCCACTTAAGGTTTGATCAAATAGCCGACGGGGTGCGACGGGAACGCTACGAAAGCGCGTGGCTGTGTTCGATGGTGACATTTGCCATCGCGTGGGGCTGCGTGTGTGGCGTCTTCCGCACACTTCAGTATATAACAACTCCCCAAGCCGCGACCGTCGCGCTTATTCGCGCTGCGTCGGCTAGATGGCGAAACCTTAAGGAAATATGTTTAAGCGTGACAGAGTTTTATAACTCCACTTCAATAGCTTCGGAAACAAGGACGGACTAACAGTTAATATAAGCTTCTAAGTAAGGTACTTGGTTTAAATCTTCTATTCTCTCTATCCATGGACGAAAGTGTACTCCGATGGTTCGGACATGTACATATTTTTTTTTATATTATATTTTATAAAATGTAGCCCCACACTATGATTTATTCGTGTACAAACATGAAAAATACACAAATACCCAGACCGGACACAAATGATTGTAGTTCACACAAAGATTTGTCCCGTGAGGGCCGAGCCCACGACTGTTTGACTCGGCGAGCGGAGTGGCTTAAGCTCTTAACCACTGCGCCATATCGACGGACGTAGAAAGAACGTCGCAAAAAGAATGATAAAACAGATATACAATGCGAAAATGGAAGGGTATAGGATATATAGGTACTGAAGAAGACTAACGGCCGGTTTTATTATTTAACTCAAGGATAGATTAGCCTTCTACGTTTTGACATATTTTATATGGAAAACCTGTCAAAATTTTACTGCCAGTAAGCAAATCTATCCAGCCATAAGTTAAATATTGAAACTGGCCATAAGACGATCTAAGCGCTACCAAATAGACCGTACCTTATTTGAAGGGCAAGTCAAGAGTCTCCATAAGTAGCGAGCGTGCATGAGACGAACTATAAGAGTAGAGAAACCAAAGAGGTATGTAAGGAAAGAAATTATTAGAACCCTGTGCTTTTTTTTCAAGGAATCTGTTGATTATATATAGATTTGATTTATATTCAAAAATCTTTTGTCACGGGGATTTGATGGGTTTGCACGTTTTCATAACCGACGGATTAAAAATATGTATCCAAGTGGACAGAGAAAAAAGGATACTTTTCACTCTTTTCAACACACAGTAAGCCAAAAACTATCTCATAAATACCTCTAAAAGGAAATCTTCACGACATGGACATATGTACCGTGACAGTTCTCCTGTTACGCTAAGGCATTTCAATTAAGGCAATGTATCTCGCTTCACGACTGGAAAAAGACATGTTAGCTTAATTACAACAAAAGACATTATACTGAATGTTTCGTGCTTGTATAAGGATTGTTTCCTTCCTTTTGACAAAGGCTCGATAACTTTAGTGTTTTGAGAAATCGCAAGTTTTGTCCCCGCCCGGGAATTTTTTTTATGTTATTCATAAATATTTGTTTCAATTCGAGCGATTATCTTCATCATATTTTAAAAGCACACAAGAACTTATGGTATGAAAATCATTCGTAATGTAGGGCGAGTTTTTTTTGAAAAGAAATATTATATTTCTTCATATTATTTAGATGTGCGGAGTGAAGCCGACCGACGGTATTCGCAACAGCTTAGTAAGAAAGCGAGTAGGTATGAAAAATAGTGTCGGTGTAAAGATGAGAAAGGGTATGATCCGTTGGATCGGGCATATAGAAAGAACGTCAGAAGAAAGAATTACAAAACAGATATACAATGCATAAGTGGAAGGATGTAGGTACCGGGGAAGACCTAAACTATCCTACCACGACCAAATAGACCAAGTCTTATCTGAAAGAAGTCAAGAGTCGCCCTAACCGGCGACCGTATATGAGATGAACTATGAGAGTGGAGGAAGCCAGACAGGTATGTAAGGAAAGAACCTGTTGGAACTCTGTACTCTCTGCCTACCCCGCAAGGGATCTGGCGTAATGATATAGATAGATAGATAAATATTTGTTTCCATATAAGCGATTATCTTCGTCATGTTTTAAAAGTACCTTCAAACCCACGGTATGAAAATCATTCCTAATGTAGGGTAGAAAGGGCCAATTTTGTAACAATCAATATAATATTTTATGCATATTATTTAGTATATGTATACAAGCTGTAACATAATAAACGCAAGACCTGAAAATAGTTTGTTATAAATGGGTAGCTAAATTGATTCCAACAATTTTTAATGTATTTTAATTTTTTTTTTTATTTGCAAAATTTGCTATTACTCCTTCAGTGCGCTATAACAAACTAAAGTCATTCTTGATTCAAAGCAAAACGAAGATATCAAATGCATTTCTAAAACAAATTTCTAAATACGCACACATACTCGTACATGTTTTATTGTTGATTGAGGTATAAAAATGGAGGTGCTTAAAAAAGGCGTAAAAATCTTTAAATTTTGTAGTTTGATGTTCGTATTGCATTTGTAAAGCAATTATCTAATCAGGGTGTCTTAGGTCTTGCGTTATTTACGATACGCCTTGTATATGGGATTTTCTTTGCCTATAAAACATGAACACCATCACTCTCGTAATTTTCCGTGGCCATAAATCATAAATCATTTATTCAGTGTGATTTTTGGTGATACAATATGATCTTGGTTTAACATTTAAGTTTCTCAAAAATCTACCCATTGGGCGTACACTGTTTAGGTAGTTAAAATACATGCAATTACATTATTATTGTTATCAACATTACATAATATTATAATTTTTTGTGTGTAAGTGATTTGTCAAAAAGGAATTCATCAACTGTATTGTCCAATAAAAATATATTTAATTTTTGTTTAAATTGTGTCAAGTTTAGGTCTTTGATGTCATTCGGGGTTTTATTGAAAATTTTTGAGGCCATACATAGTATGCTCTTGTGCAGAAGTGCAGTTTTGGAAGGTCTTAAACATAATTCATGCCGATATTTCTATCTCACTCTTCTAGATCGCTTGAACAATATAAGCCTTGCTTATATTGTTCAAGCTAACCTCTATCAGAGGTGTCTACGTACACCCACACTTCGCCAACGATTTTCTGTTCTAATGTAATTAATAGATGGAGAAACGATTGCCATTACATTATACCGGGCACAATTCCAGACTCCAATCACTGAGATTATTGTTTTTTTATAGGAAAACCTTGATAGAACATTTTCTTTGACCACAGAGGCAGTCAAAAATATAACACAAAAAACAAAGAATAACATGAGCTATGGGCTCACAGAAGGGTCACTTCCGATAAGAAGCGTTTGTTTATCCTCCGCATTCTCAAAACGTAACCGCATTATTTTTATTGATATAATCCGTTTGATTTATACACTTTAACTCTGTGATTTATTCACTAAGTTTGTGATTGGAATTTCTCGTGTTATCGATATGAGCAATGGTCCTCTTTTTGTTTGCGTCATATTTTAAGTGGCAGTTTTGTGTTTAGGTATGTAGTGAAGTAGCTTTGTTGTATGCCTTTTCAAATACAGCAAAGTATGAAGCATAATAGTGGGAGAGCGTGTAAAGATTACACCGTTATGTCTATATTCCCTAATCGTGATGGCAGAGGTGTACACTCATATATCGCTGACGATAGTAAATCCTAAAGTGATCTAGGGTGAGTGGCATTATATGTATTATATGAGAAACACGGTCATGGTAAAATAGTCTAGGTCTTCCCTGGTACCTAAACTTTCGCACACACACACACCTAAACTTTCGCATTGTGTATCTGTTTTCTTACTCTTTCTTCTGACTTCTTTCTAGCGTGTATGAGACGGACTATGAGAGTGGAGAAAGCCAGAAAGGTCTATAAGGAAAGAACCTGTGGGATCTTTATGCACTCTGTCTACCCCGCCAGAGATCTGCCGTGGTTATATACAGAGATAGATAGATCATGGCGATTAAAATGTTTCTGAACATTGTTGCCGGACAAAGGAATTGGATTACTGCATACGATCAAGTTATGGCCAAGACTTAACAGTCAGTGGGGTGCAGTTAACAGAAATTCAATTATAAGTTAGCTCCTTGAGACACATAGATCAGTTAATTCATGCAAACATGCCATATCATCTTATCTTATCTTGGTTGGCATGTTAATGGGCTGAGTTGCGCACTTTGAACTAATGGCATCTTTTGTACTGCCCTTTGCCCTAGTGCGCTTACGGTGTCTACCTAGTGTCCCAAATACTCCATGTAATAGAATGTGGTTTCGGTGTGGTTGGAAGAGCTTGTATTCCTCTGGTGATAGACAGGCCACCCCTAGTAGATTCATTCGTCAAAGCATCGCATTTGCAAAGAATATGCTTCATGGTTTTAGTTTCTGCTCCTGCATACCAAGTCGCTAGATAGATTCATCTTGTATAGATGTTCTTTTGTGCCATAGTGGCCTGTGTATGCTCCAATAAATCGCCTTGGTTGATATATACTGTGTAGACGAATTTTCCCCAAAAAGAAGAGATCTGTATTCAGCAGACCACATCCAATGAGAAGAAAAATGATGCCAAGATACAAGAGGATGAAGGCGTTTTTACATAGGCACAACCCTAAATTGTTTATTGCTAAGGGAATTAGGAAGGTCATTAGAAGAATTTACACGGTTTCCGACAGGGTAAAGGATAAGATTCCGGGGAGTACCATGGATTTGGACAATCCATTCAGCGCTCAGTTATACGAAGATAGGTGTACCATACAATAGCTGTTGTGTTATCACTGGTTTTTGCAATAAATGGTAAAATAAATAAATATTGACCATGTTATACATAAAGATATGGAATGTGAGTGGAATTAAGACCTTAAGCAACGCCTTTTAGAATCAAATATTATTTTAAAGAAACGCTCAAAGACCTGAGCCCTTATCCGCTATGACGAAATAACCATGTAACGCATCGCGTTTCAACAACTTCATGAAATAGTCGTCTAATGGTACACCCGTGGTATACAGAATACACTAATAAGAATAATACTCGATCATCTCACGAAGTTGTTTTTATTGGGACTAAGGCTGCCACACATTCCCACCATTGTAACTCCTGTAAGCCAGTCCATAATGGTCTCCTTGTGTGTGTGTGTGAATGATGTACGCTGTTGGCCGCGAGGCCTTTACAGCTTCACCGGACTAAAAGGCGAGCGTGCAACCACTACGCTCTAGCCAGCCAGAAGGGCAAGAGGCGACATACTCGAGGGCGCCTCGAAGAGGCACCCTCGGTTGGGACAGTCGCTGTAGGGGGACGGGTGCACTACTAAGCGCACCGGTCGACCGCCGGCTATGGGAGGGGATCTACTACTGCGTATGCGTCTACGGCGTCGCTCGTATTCTGAGCGGAAAGAAGGGATGACAAAGCATCGGGGGGGTTGGTGAGAACATGTCTCGGCCGGCGGTAGCGGCAGGGGTCGCGAGGGAGGTCGTAGTCGGCGGTGGCTACGATTAACGGATTCGCATGGGAAGATGCGTTCGTGAAGTGACGTGTTGACGCCTTTTTAATAAAGGCGCGAATAGGTTCGAGACCTAGATCGGAGTGGAGGTAATGGTCTCCTTAGATGACACCAAGGTTCCCGCAATAAATTTAACTACAAAGAAAACCAGGAGTAGGAAAAATAAAATCCCACGAAGTTATTGTAATGCACCGTGTTTTTTCATATCCAATAAGAACCCCTTGGGACTGTGATATTCTTAGAGATTATCAAAGTTAAGCAGCGTTCGACTCGAGCGGCTTAAGATGGGTGGCCGTTAGTGACAATTCAATTTTCGAGCGTTTCTGCTTTGGAATGTACTTTAAGCCGTTACTTAATTCAATACTCGTTAAGCTAAATTGGATGTCCTGTATATGCATTGATATGTTCCAACTGCAGGTGACCAACGATATTTTTAAGTAATATCACACTACATTTAAAAGATTATTAGATAATAAATAAGGTAACTATTAGAAACCCAGTCTTACAAGACGTTTCACAAACTCTAATTACATTTAACTTGGAAGAGATCTTATTGGATTCGAATCCATCATCACTGATTTATTTGGCCCGACCTGCATCCTTCCACTTTCACATTGCATATCTGTTTTTATTTCTTTTTCCGCCAATTTGTTTCGATGAACTGTAAAAATCTTGAGATTATTTTGATGAAATAATTTATTATTGAGCTATAACATTCACCGACCTCGCTGCATCTATCGACATATTTTGCCTAAACATCAAAACCTCGTCTGCAACATAACTAATCTATGACTATAACGCTTTACAGCACATATCGCCCAGTTGACTCATAACCTGGGTATCCAGAACACTTCCAGTTAACTCGGTGATGCGGTCGTCTTTCGCCTTCAAGTTAAACGTACAACTTCATGTCACGAGGGATTAGCGGAGAGATAGTAGAGCTTTTAAATCTTAAGCTATTGTCTTAGTAAATTCCAAAGTAATCACAATGTATTGTATGAGGCACTTATAGAAATGCGAGTTTACTTAGCGATCACCAAGGTTAAGCAGCGTTGGAATCGGTCAGTCTGGGATGGGTGACCGTTAGTGGGATTTTATATTCGAGCGTGCTTATGTTGGTCCCGGTTACTACTTAATGTAGCAATTGTTAAAACAAGTTGGAAGCCTTTTATAGGCGGCTTGATAAGTTCCAAAAGTAGGTGATCACAAACCTGCCTTCACGAATGCGGAGTGACTTCTCGAGGTCCTAGCACACGTATCCAGAAGTACCTCGATTTGTGAGAGAAGGCCTTTTCCCCAGCAGTGGCACTGCATGAGATGTTATTATTTTTATTATTTATTAATGTTTTGATTAATACCCAAGAAATTACAATGTAAAATTCAGATTTTTAACGTGTTTATGTATCTCTAAGATATCTTAGACACCATCACGGCTATATTCCCCAAATGGGGAAGGCAGGGCTGTACCGTGCACACTCACATTTCGCCGATAGTTTAAGTACTAATGGCAGAAAGGCGCGTCTATTTCTGTACCGGGCATTATTCCAG
The DNA here is from genome assembly GCA_905147815.2 of Phalera bucephala. NCBI lineage: Eukaryota > Metazoa > Arthropoda > Insecta > Lepidoptera > Notodontidae > Phalera > Phalera bucephala. The sequence continues at coordinate 22,834,371 of LR990627.1, read as the reverse complement.
ACTCTGGACGACTAACAAGAATCTTTTGATAGAAAAAAGCACACTTTGTTTAAGCTTGAATGTGAAACCAGAACCACATTATGACCCCGGATTTTTATAATAGGTAATATAAATTCAACGAATTATTTTTCATGACATACTTTCATATGATGTCGTTTATTATCTTAAGGGTCCGGCTAAATGTCTTACCTGAAGGAAAATCTCCGTAACGGGCGAGCGTGTATGGGACAAATTAAGAGAGTGGAGAAGGCCAGAGAGTTATGTAATGAAAGAACTTATATATTAAAATCTATTATATGTTGACAAGAATATCAGTTACTTTGAGAAATATAGCGACATTTTTCATGTTAATACACGGAACAAAGATGATCTTATTGTACATTCTACTAGTCTCCATAGAATTAGCAACTTTTTCATGGGGCAATGTATACGCTTCTACAACAAATTACCCATAGCTATCTCAAATGTCTCAAATGTATTAATAAGTTTAAAAAGGCTATTAAAACTACACTATGTAGTAAAGAAAATTATAATATTTTGGAATATATCAACGATAAAACTGATTGGGTTTGAGCAGCTCCTAATTCGGCAAGTCCTAAATATAGTTTGTAAAACATTTTGTTATTAAAATACAATTTTGTCAAAAATAATGATCAACAGAAAGGCCAGTCCAATTTAAAAAAAAAAAAAAAAAAAAAAAATTAAGTCAAAAGCTAGCCCGCTGAGTTTCTCGCCGGATCTTTTCAGTGTGAGGCCGCGTTCCGTTCCGGTGGTAGTTGTAAAAAATGTAACAATTTTTGACGTTTGTAAGCGCTCTCGCTCGACGGAAAAAATCATGGCTGCGAAACATTAGGGAGTAGACCGGAATTGCCAGCGTTGAGCAGTTGTTCTATATGGCTCAAGAAAGAAGCACATACGTAGAACTGACGGCCAACCTCCAGTAATGGAGAGGCATTTGAAGAAGAAGAAGCGCTCTTGCTGGCCTATACAAATAAAATATTTTGATTTTGACTTTGAACCTGTTGGAACTCTGTACACTCTGTACCTACCCCGCAAAGGAGATAGAGATGGATATCTGAATGAAGTTAAATTTTATTAGATTTCTTGTTACATTAACCACTTCTGGTATAGTATATGCTCTGGTTGACTGACTTTCATGACTTAAGCCACAACATAAATTGTTAAATTTAATTGCTCATAAGACTGGATTCCTACACGATTCCGAGGATTGATTCATAAGAAAATGATCGTAACGTTTCGAATAAGAAATTATTATAGTGAAATGACTCGTTCTGCGGCATTTGTGTAATCTTATTTAATGTGTTACAGTTAAGATGAATGATGTCATAAAAATGTTAATACTATCTATATCATAACGCCAGATCTCATGCGGGGTAGACAAAGAGAGTTCCAACAGGTCATTTACTTATAGACCCACTGACTTCGTCCACTCTCATAGTTCGTCTCATACACGCTTGCCGGTTACGGAGACTCTTGACTTATCCCATACACAAGACTCGGTCTATTTGGTCACGGTAAGATAGTCTAAGTCAGCCCGGGTACCTAAATCCTTCCAATACCATGAGAATACTATTTTTGGGACTTATTTATACAATTTATAGGCGCTCGTAGCGCTGTGCGACCGCGGTGTTCTTACCGATTACCAAGGTTAAGCAGCGTTCGACTCGGTCGGCCCGAGATGGGTGACCGTTTGTGACATTTTCATATTCGAGCGTCTGCGTGCTTCGGAAGGCACGTGAAGCCGTTGGTCCCGGCTACCACTTAATGTGGTAGTCGCTAAGCCGAGTTGGAAGCGTTAAAAGCCGGCTTGATAAGTTCCAACAGCAAGTGGCTACATACCTGCCTCCGCCAATCCTTAGACCGCGTGGTGGAGTATGACCTAATCTCTCTCACCTCGATTTGTAAGAGAAGGCCTTTGTCCAGCAGTGGGCAGTATAGGCTGATATTATTATATATTATTATTTATACATAGCCTATTTTATCATGACCAAACAGATCCTATCCGAAGTTCTCTAATATGGTCGAAAGAGGCGATGGCTGCTCAAATAGTCGTACTCGTGAACGGGTGCTGCTTGTGGAGACTGGTCCACCCAGAATCCTCTAGCTTTTCATTATAACATATACTTAACAATATTATTATTAGTCTTAAATCTCAGTCGTTAGGCATCACACTGGAACTGTATCACACAAATGATTTTGTATAATATAAAAGTGTGTGTACCGCGACTTGGTAAGCGTAAGGTAGGACGGCCCCCAGCTAGATGGAGCGACGACCTCAAAAAGGTCGCTGGGACAGACTGGATGCGGAAGGCGGAGGACCGTATGCAATGGCGCGTGTTAGGAGAGGCCTATGTCCAGGAGTGGACTACGATAGGCTGATTGATTGATTGATTGAAAAGTGTGTGTATCTATTCAGAAAATTATGAAAAAAATGAATGAAGAATTAGACAAAAAAGACAAGCCCGCTGAGTTTCTCGCCGGATCTTCTCAGTGGAGGCCGCGTTCCGATCCGGTGGTAGATTAGTAAGTTAAAAAAAATGTAAATATGACAGTTTGTTAATACGCCTGCCTCGTTGGTCTGTTGGCAAAGCGCATCGCTTTGTGATCACGATCCTGGGTTCAAATCCTAGATCGGACAAATGTAGTTTTTCTAACAAAAAATTCCCAGTATGAGTCCGGAGTCTGGAATTGTGCCCGGTATATGGCAATAGGCTCGCCCCCTATTACATGAGACCTAACATCGTCGGCGAAACGTGGGTGTACTCAGTACACCTCTGCCACCCCCTCCGGGGAATATAGGCGTGACGGTGTTGTTTTTAATCACATTAAGAAAATAATTTATAGAGCTGGTTGAGCTGCCACGCTTCTGTAGCGTATCGTGTGGTCCAGCTCCAACAGCTTTCTAAATATGATAGCCAGTAGGTTAGACTGCGCATATATAAGTCACTGCTGTGCTATCTCACATGGGATAGAGCCATAATGGTGATTAAGAATAGGTAATACTAACATAAGTCTTAAGTTACGATTTAGCGCAATGGTTAAGAACTTAAGCCGCTCCGCCCACTGTGTCTAATAGTCGCGGGTTCGATTCCCGCACGGGAAAAATCTTTGTGTGATCCACAATTATTTGTTCCGGTCTAGGTATTTGTGTATGTGAATGTTTATGTTTGTAAACGCACCCACGACACAGGAATAAATTCTAGTGTGGGAATACGTTTTTTTTTAAAGAAATAGTCTTCTAACTACATGGGTTAGTAGACTTTTTTTAAGTCAAAGTTACTTGAATAAATAAGTTTCTATTTTATTTCTATTTATATATACACCTCTTTCATATATGCATTCTACAAAAAAGCAAATCTTCGCAATCCATTTCAATAATACCTAACCCAAATACCACTTAATAACATCTATAGCGAATTATAAAACCGTAAATACGATTCACCCTATTTCATTTCAACGTTGTCAATTTTTTCATACGCCACAAGTGTACAAGTGTCAATCTGACATTGCTATTGTCAAAATGTTTTGGAGCGAAAAAATCGTTTATTGCAACACTAGCTGGTGTTAGTTGTGGGTTGAGACTTAAAGCGCTTTATTTATCGGCAACACTTATAAAAAGAAATGTAGCCCGTAAAAAAATTAAAAACAATATTCTTTGCATAGCTTGATATTAGGAATTAAATTCTTGTGTCGTGAGTGCGCTTACAAACATGAAATTCATATATGTCGTATCCTATTATTTGAAAATTAGTTAATGGAATGACGACCAGTTATTTTTATTTTAGTAACCTTTTAATCTTGTCATCGACATACTCTATGATTGCTCGACTGAGGTTAGCTGCTCCGCGATACGTCCGAGCGCTTGCCCCGTTACTAATAGACTAACAACGCAGCGCCATCCGCCATCTTACATCAACTATCTGTCATCGGTGATTCGTCATCTGACAGATTTCATTTGTCAAAGCTTTACAACTAAACACACTCGAGCAATCATAGAGTAGGTCTATGACAAGATTAAAAGGTTACTAAAATAAAAATAACTGCTCTTCATTCGATACGACATATACACAGTGTTTGCAAACATCTCTAGTTTAGTTACGTTCTGGTAGCTCATAACATTCCATGCAGATAACTATTTAGTTTTCAAAATACAATTTATATTTCTAAATCAATATAAGAATTTGTAGAATTTGTATTTTAATAAAAGCCTTGGCCATTCATGGCCTTGTTAATCTAGAGGTATAAGATAGTGCGGCGGCTCTTTCCGAGGTCTTATTCTTGTCTAGTGAAGCTGTAAAGGCCCCGTGGCAACAGCGTAGATCATTCACACACACACACCGAGGTCTTGTGTTAAAAACCTTATTTTAATAAAACTCACATATATTGAGGTTATTTAACAAAAAAAAATGTCAATGGTAGTCCTGAACCTGAGATTGTGCCCGGTATACTGGAAAGCGACTCCCCCTTATTACTTAGAATCTTAACATCACCACCATACCATATCTACTTGGGCAATCGGTGAATAAGTGCTTGTTTTGTTTACTTTTATTTATAGCATAGTGGATGGACCTAAGATCTTGTGAGGATCACAGGAAGTCATTGGATGCATGTGGCATCGGACCGGCTGCGCTGGAGATCGATATGGGAGGCCTATGTTCAGCAGTGGACAAATATAGGCTGAGATGCTGATGATTATGACTGCATAATGGCATATAATGCGCATAACGATCATGAGGTCCTGGGTTCGAATCCTAAGTCGTACAATGTGTAATTTTTATATCGAAAAATGAAGTCGTAAGAATTGATCAATCGTATTCAAGCGGCAAAAGCGCTTTATTCAACACGCACAAATTTTGATTTTGGGATGCGATGCGCATGAGTAGGTTCGGGTGACAAGTGATAGTTGAAGAGGGATTACGGTTCTCCCGACAAATGTATTTCGGATTAATTTTCGTCCAGAACGTCAGAACATCTGTTCGATTCTATTAGCTTTTATTTTGGTGTGCTGGATTTAATAGATATAATGGTTTCATTTTTTTGTTGACAGTATTGTAGTGGAAATATTTGGGGACATCATTAATAATTACGATGAGAAGTCACGATGACTGTTTTTTTTCTTTTGTAATTACAGAAAACCTCCTAAGCTGAGCTAAAAAAATCCGATTGTTATAGCAGTGGTGTATTCGTGTTATAGCAGTGGTGTAAAAAGTCGTGCTACAAGGATACAAGGAACTTTTGGCCCGCAGCCAAAATTGGAACTAGCGCTGTCATCAAGTGAAATGTCAAGATATGACAGTCGCAGAGTTGCCTTTTGCTATGAAATTTATTCAAGCTCTTTTTTTAATTGGTATCCGTGCGGTCCCTGTTAAATTATTTTCCTAGAAGCAGAAAATATTTATTAAATTGTTGCACTATACTTAAAATAATAATTTAATAATATTAGCCCTGTTAAGAAACTGTCCCACCATTGGGCACGGGCCTTCTCTCAGATTGAGAAGGTTTAGGCCAGAGTCCACCACGCTGGCCCAGTGCGGGTTGGCAAACTTCACACACCTTCGAGAAACTTAGCCATGCAGGTTTCCTCACGATGTTTTCCTTCACCGTTAAAGCAAGTGATAATTAATTTTTAATACGCACATGCTTTCGCAAAGACAGGTGCGTGCCTCGGTTTGAACCCGAGACCTCTGACTTTGCAGTCCAACGCTCTAACCACTAGGCTATCACTTATCACATATTTAAAATATTATAGTTATATTTTTTATAAGTACAAACTCATTTCATACATGTTATAATACAGTATTTTTACGCCTTCCTCCCTATTAAATTTAATAAAACTTAGCAAAGACCACTGAATATATATTTTGGGAAAACTTTAAGGGATATTGACGGACGATTTAGCGCAGTGCTTAAGCCGCTCCGCCCACTGTGTCTAATAGTCGCGGGTTCGATGCCCGCATGGAACCTATCTTTGTGTCGGACCATCACTATGCGACGGAGAGGCCGCGGGACGCGGGACAGGGACGGCTTGGTGCGATGACAGCCACGGCAAGGGACATCATTGTCCGCCGTTCGAAGCACACACATTTAATTCAGTCTCCGTAATTGCCTTGTAACGCGTATCTTAATTATTATAGAGTCCATTTCTCAGTCTACGTTTATTTCCTACTAACACCCGTAGGATAATTCTCATCATTTCCACTTTGTGTGATCCACAATTATTTGTTCCGGTCTCGGTATTTGTGTTTGTTAATTTTCATGTTTTCAAACGCACCCACGACACAGAAAGTGATGCTAGTGTGGGGCTACTTTAAAAAAAAATTCAAAGACATTTTTAACACTACCAACATCCACATAAAGGCCTTATCAATACAAGAACACCCCCGATAAAGGCTGTATCCTCAAACAATATTATTACAACAAACCTTCCCGAAAGGGTCACAGACAAAGATCACGCAGTATTTGTTCAATCAACACTAGAACAGATAATATCGGTCTGTTTGTCCCAAGTTTGTCCTCTTGTGACGACATGCACTAATTGCGTTTGTTTTACGTGCCTTGCGGTGCTGAAAATAAATGATGAAGAAATAGTATGTGATTTACAAAAATTTACACGAAAATAGATACAAATTACATAAAATTTTACTGTTAGCCCTGTTAAGAAAATGTCCCACTATGGGGCACGGGCTTCCCCTCAAAAGTGAGAGGGTGTAGGTTACCAACCCGCACTGGTCCACCACGCTGGCCCAGTGCGGGTTGGCGAACTTCACACACCTTCAAGAAACTCTTAGGCATGCAGGTTTCCTCACGATGTTTTCCTTCACCGATAAAGCAAGTGATAGTTAATTTTTAATACGCACATGTTTCGAAAAGACAGAGGTGCGTGCCTGGGTTTGACCCCGAGACTTCTGACTTTACAGTCCAACGGTCTTAGTACTAGGCTATCACTGCTTTTTATAAATACATTATTGTAATGATTAAACAAAATACTACTAAAGCTATGATTTCATATGTTTAACCTAATGGCTGCAACAAACAATGCCATCGCACTATTACCTGGCTTGTTCGCAGCACTATTCGGCGGGGACGGTGCGCCCCCTCGGCGGTCGCTATTAGGCGTGGCATAAAAATAATACAGGTAACATTACGGATAAAGGCCACAGAATAAAAACGGCACCAGCATAATGTGTAACAGCCATTATCAAAGATCTTAGTACATAATTAACCGACGATTTAGTGCAGTGGTTAAGAGCTTAAGCCGCTCCACCCACTGTGTCTAATGGTCGTGGGTTCGATTCCCGCACGGGACAAATCTTTGTGAGATCCACAATTATTTAAATAAATATAACTGGGTAAAAACCCAGATCGGGATACATAAATATGTATGTGAATTATTATGTTTGTAAACGCACCCACGACACAGGAATAATCCTAGGGTGGGCTACATCTCTTTTTTAAATATATATCTTAAATAAATATTCGGACTATGATCGGATTTTGAATCCAATATCAGATATTGGGTATTGGAGTATACTTCACTTTCAATCTGGATTAAAGAGACTACAATAAAAAATAAAATACCACATTAACATGACATAAACGATCCATAATCACATACCCTTATCTTAATCAAAACAATAAAAAATAGATTAACATCAAACAATACAAATTACATGTAACAATCATAAACAGAGACAATTTAGAATTCATTAACAACCTCTTTACTCGAATATACTTTTAATTCAATAATTGCACCTCTCGCAGCTAATTTTCATGATTGGACCCTCGCATTAATTTTGATCACGTGACAAATGTCACTGTGACAGATGCTCTAGTAATGGCGCCGGAATTATTGTCTATGGTGTTGAAATATGTGTTAGATTTTTAAATAAAATGTTAGTTACCATGCATATCTAGGTAAGCAGTTGTCTTAAATTAAATGTTAGGAATGTTAGAGAAATAAATACGATTATTTAGAAAATCACCGTTATATACGGATATTGTATTAAGTACCTTGTTACTATTAGAATTAGAAATATAATCTAAGTGTATAAGAGGGTGATACAGGTAATTAGTATATAGGCTGTCGCGCCTACATTCCCCAAGCGGGGATGGCAGAGATGTACTGAGTACACCCACTTTTCGCCGACGATGTTAGGTCCCATGTAATATGGCGCGAGCCTATTGCCATATACCGGCCAAAATTCCAGACTCCCGACTCATACTAAGAATGAAATAAAACTATTTTTTCGGATTTTATTGCGGTTTATTTTTATTTTTAAGTTCCCGACGTTTCGAGTGCTTTGCAGCACCCATGGTCACGGGAAGGACTGAGGTGTTAGACTTCCAAAAGGCATAGTTGTTCCGAGGTACCCTCAAACTTCTTAATTATTTTTGTTTTTGTTGGTCCGATCTACGCAGAATGAGCTCACGGTGTCTTGAGGTCTTGCAGTGTTATGCTTGGTTTTGGATTTGATTATATTAATTACTGGATCCCTCGTAGCGCTGTGCGACCGCGGTGTTCTTACCGATCACCAAGGTTAAGCAGCGTTCGACTCGGTCGGCCTGAGATGGGTGACCGTTTGTGGCATTTTCATATTCGATCGTCTCCGTGCTTCGGAAGGCACGTTAAGCCGTTGGTCCCGGTTACCACTTAATGTGGTAGTCGTTAAGCCGAGTTGGAAGCCTTAAAGGTGGCTTGATAAGTTCCAACAGCAGGTGGCCACAAACCTGCCTCCACCAATCCGCACTGGGTCCGCGTGGTGGAGTATGACCCAATCTCTCTCACCTCGATTTGTGAGAGAAGGCCTTTGCCCAGCAGTGGGCAGTATAGGCTGATATTATTATTATTATTAATTACTGGATCCCAAGTCGATAGAAGCACCCAGCCATCTTCTCTATTGAAATTAGGATGTTTTTTAATTTCAATAGCCTCGCAAACCATCCTTGGTAGGAATCGGTGTTCTTTCACGAGGATTTGTGGTCTATCAAATCTGATGTTATGGCGGGTGCGGTCAAGGACATGTTCACAGACTGCAGACTTCTTTGAGCGACGGTGTTTTAGGTCAGCTATGTGTTCTCTAACCCGAGTTTTACTGGTCTTTTTGTTTGTCCTATGTAAGAGAGACCACATTCACAATCAAATACAAACTCAAAATAAACCGCGATAAAATCCGAAACAATAGTTTTATTTCATGTGTAATATTCGCGTAAATCTAAGAACTCAGTATGTCATACTAAGAATTTTTCTTTAAAAGAACTACATTTGTCCGATTTAAACCCAGGCTTACAATTCGGTGCACTTTGCCACTAGACCAACGAAAAAGATACTATGTATAAATTTATTGGGTGACTGACCCAATAAATTTATACATTGTATCTTTTTACTTTAATTAATTTAAAATATGTAATCGAAATACTTATTAAGTATTACAATATAGACCATTATGATAAGCCTCTCTCTCGCCGCCGACTACGAACCTAACTCCCCTAACCTAACAGCCGCTACCGCCGTCCGCGGCATGTTCTCACCGACCCTCCCGATGCCCTTACAGCCCTTCTTTCGAATACAGATACCGCATACAGCATCAGAGACTAACCTCGCCGGCGACATCGAAGAATCCTTTGCCCGCCAGCCGATGCTGAGCACCACAGCGAGACACCTAGTATACGCCCTCCCCCATAGCGACTGGCCAAACTGAGGCCGTTTCTCCTTGAGGCGCCCTTGAGCTACACCCACAAACACGCACACGCACACGCACACGCACACGCACACGCACACGCACACGCACACGCACACGCACACACTCACACAAACACATATATACACAACACATACACACACGCCTACCTCTCTGCGATGTATCGGCGAAATGTGGGTGAACAAATACAGTACAACTCTTAAAAAATAAATTATGCCCGAATTCGTCAAGCGGTAGTGACTGCGTGACGATTGCAGGCATAATTTTTTTTTTTAAGATTGTTTAACAAACTTTTCACGAATATTAGTAAGTAAAAATAGCAGTGCAAGTATCTATAATTTTCTGTATTCATTATAATCATCCCTTTCATCCCCCAGCATACCGATATTACTCATGCAATACATTAGCCATGGCGGCTCATTACTACACAATTTGTGCATGAATGGAGGTGTATCTACCGTCACGCGATATCCAGTCTTCATTTAATTAATATTTCGAACTAAGCAGAGTGGAGAATAGTGCATATTATGTTACAGGAAACGTATAAAATCTAGGATTTTTTGGGAACCGAAGGATTTTCTCTTATTCCCTACACGAGGTCCCTGGGTAGTGCTCAACGAGCAGCACCTTGCACCAACTACTACCACAGGTGGTAAGTTAGGGCCCAGGCTGGTCACCACCCTACCAACAAAGTCATGCCGCTAAGTAACCAGCGTGTTGCAGCGTCTTGCACGGAGTTACCTTATAAGAAGACGGGTCTGGCCCGTTCATACCGTTCATTTCGGAACTCTGTCGAACTTGTTCTTCTTAGCCTATTTCAAAGTGAATATGCCATTTCGGAGACGCATCATCAGCCCCATCGTCACTTACCCTCAAGTGAGATAGGGTCAATCGCTGACGAAACCTAGGAAATTTCCGCCTACGTCGGACGACCTTTCTTTTTGGAAGAAGAAAATCCTTATGGATACTGTATGGCCCTTACCAATCAGCATGCCCAACTCCACTGAGATGGTGTTGTCCCTCAGTGGCCTACGGATTAAAACCACCTCCCCGTGCTTGCTATCTTTCTGGGACCGCTCTTTGGTATTGCTTCAAAGAGTAGCTGCCTCTAGGTTAGGTTATTCGCTGCCTTTCCCTTTCATCTATATCTATTCTTCATTATTTCCGCAGCATTAGTCTTGCAATACGTACGTAATAACGTCGGACGACCATGGTCGAACAAAGTGCGGTTTTTCTCTCGAAAAATTCACAGTACTTAATACATTGCATGTCGAGTGTAAACTCAAACTCAAATAATTTATTTTGTATAAGCCCTGCGGGGGCGCTTACAAATAGTCAAATTAATTTTTTTTTTTAAATCTAATTTAACTACAAATCTACCACTGGATCGGAACGCGGCCTCCACTGAGAAGATCCGGCAAAGAAACTCAGCGCGCTTGTCTTTTTTTATTTCATTCTGTTTCTCTATTTTCCTTTCAATTTTTTTATCATATTGTGTGAATACAATGTTTAGGTTACAATTAAATAGCTTACACTCTAGATATGAGACTAATGACGTTATTTATAAAGAGTGTCTGAAAGATTCCGGATGAACCAGTCCCCACAAGCAGCACCCGTTCACGAATATGACTACTGGAACAGTCCTCACTCCCCTCGACCATATTGGAGGAAAAGGAGTGACCCGCGCCAGACAGCCACCGCAAGCAAAGACATTATAGTGAGCATGACCAAACCAGAACCCCAGAGACGGTGGTCAGATAGGGTCTACAAAGCAGCAATACCTCAAACTCGTCAGGCACAACACGCTACGCTTTAACATAATACGCTTATATACACGCTTTAATTTAAAAAAAAAATAGCAATACTAAATAATATGGCACTTTAATCCCACGCGGTCTTCTTATCTTCTACGAAATCCGAGATTTTGTAATATGCTTTTTATAACTTTTCAAGGTCACGTAACAAGTAGCCGGCACACGACAGACACTGACGGGTCTGGAGTCTGGAATTGTACCTGGCATAATGGCAATAGACTCGCTCCCTATTCGACAGAAATTAACATCGTCGGCGATATAGTTTAATAGAAACACCTTAGCCACCCCCATTTGGAGAAGTCAAAGTCATGGTCAAAAATAATTTATTTGTTCGTCAAAACATTTTATTTTCAGATCTACCACCGTTTTGGAACGCGGCCTTCGCAGTGACGATCCGGCAAAAAACTCAGCGGGCTAGTCTTTAACTTAATTTGTTTGGCCTTTCTGATAACTGCTCAACTGCTCAAACCCAAACTGTTTTATCGTCAAGATAATCCGAAATTTAGTTATGCCCTTTCTGAGACTATGTAAATCTAGGTTTTATTTCCTTTGCAAACTTATTGATAGGCATGTTTCAGATATCTATGGGTAATTTGTTGTGGAAGCGTGTACATTGCCCCATGAAAGAATACCTGATTCTGTGGAGACGAGTAGAATGTACAATAAGATCATATATGTTCCGTTTATTAACGTGACAAATGTCGCTATATTTTTCAATGTTACTGATATTATTTTTATGTTAGCGGGAATGTGATTTTTTTTTCATTAAGTGAATTCGCGCAAATCTAAAAAGTCAATAATTTGAAATGTTTAGTGCAGATATTAATTGGCATATGTGAAGCGCTCGTAGTGCTGCGCGACCGCGGTGTTCTTACCGATTACCAAGGTTAAGCAGCGTTCGACTCGGTCGGCCCGAGATGGGTGACCGTTTGTGGCATTTTCAAATTCGAGCGGCTTCGTGCTTCGGAAGGCACGTTAAGCCGTTGTTTCCGGCTACCACTTAATGTGGTAGTCGTTAAGCCGAGTTGGAAGCCTGTAGTTAAATTAGATTTAAAATAAGTTCCAATAGCAGGTGGCCACAAACCTGCCTCCATCAATCCGCACTGGGTCCGCGTGGTGGAGTATGACATAATCTTCCTCACCTCGATTTGTGAGAGAAGGCCTTTGTCCAGCAGTATAGGCTGATATTATATTAATTGACATTATTCCGTTCATCTCTGATTAACCCACAAAGGGCAGTGGCGCAAATAACCACGTTCAGTGCTAATATCTCACCAGTAGCAGTTAATGTTTATAGTATAATCGCAGGGAAAGCACTTAGCGTAATTAGATTGCGGAAAACGTTGGGACTGTGTTACTCTTAACTGGTTTATATACAGGTTGAAGCAGAAACATAATAATTTCTAAAAAAACAAGCACATTAGGAACTATTCCTGTATTTATTTACGGAGAGCATTTATACAACTGAAATTCACATAGATAAATACCCAGACCGAAGCGAGTAACTGTGGGTCACAGAAAGTTTGTCACACTAGGTGAAGCGACTTAACCTGTAAATAATTGTAGCTCTTCCTTTCTTTCCTTTTAATTCTTTTACTTTATCAGAATGGCCATAAGCCGCTTACACTAATTAAGGACACCAATCATATAGTTTTCTCACAGTATTCCTGACATATCGACAATGTAATGTAATGAATGTTTAATTAAGAAGATAAAGAACAGAAATACGTACCTCTAAGAATTGATAGAAAGAAGATAACTCTTTCTTGTGCACCAATTTCATAGATATTAAAATAACAAACAAACTAAAAGTTACACAAAGGGCGCCTTCATCGCTAAAAAGCAATCTCTTGCAGGCAAACTTGATGTCTAGTCTAAGCCACATTTTTTACAGGATTAAAAAAAACACCGTCACGCCTATATTCCCTAAGCGGGGGTGGCAGAAGTGTACTGAGTACACCCACGTTTCGCCGACGATGTTAGGTCCCAGGTAATAGAGGGCGAGCCTATTGCCATAACAATTCCAGACTACGGACTCGTACTGGGAAGTTTCCGTCAAAAAAATTACACTTGTCCGACCTAGAATTTGAACCCAGGACCTCGTGATCACAAAGCGATGCGCTTTGCCACTAGACCAACGAGGCAGAACCTCGCAAGAATATTTACTAGCATCATGATTATTGGTTAATAATGAGATGTACGAGACGATCTATGAGAGTGGAGGAAGCGTGGAAGAGGTTTGTAAGGAAAGAACCTGTTTGAACTCTGTACTCCCTGCCTATTCCGCAAGAGATCTGGCTTGATGATATAGAAAAAACAAACATTTTTGTTGTGTTTTATTTTTTTTTATTTTAGCGAAACAAATCAGCTGCTTCATACATTTTATCGATTAGCAATTTTTTTTATGGAACAGCTATATTTTGCTAAAATTAAAAAAATATCAGATCAAATGTTGTTGCTTATGATATTAGCAATATAGTTCTGCGAGGTTATTAGCGTTTTGCAAATAAACCTGTATAAATATTTATAATAGATATTAAAATAATTTTTACTCTGTAAAAGCCGTAACATGATGATGATCAAGAGTCCATTTAAAAGAATAAAAAGGTACTTTATAAATTCTACACTAACAAACTGCTTGACTATACAAAATAATATTATAACAGCTACAATAAAATAGCATTAGATATTAAATAAACCGACAGACACATGTTTCGTAAACACGAAAACTCGTGAAAACTGAAGCTGCACAACTGTCGGTTATCTAAAACTCTGTACAACGGTTAATTAAACGCCACTCCGTTTGGTTACCGTAGTTTCCACATGCGTTCGTTGAAATTAAATAAATTGGATAATGTTTGTATAAAACAGATTTTCTGTTAGTATTCTTGTTTTGCATAGGAAAATACGGAAGACTGGTTATTTATTCTATTTGGTGGATTTTATTTAATTTTTTCCTCTACCTAAATCCACCATGTGCATCAGCTCCAAAGTTGTACGTGGATCATCTTGATTGGGCAAAGAGCTAGAGATTTTTCTAACGAAATAAGTGATAGTCTGGAATCGGAATCGCTACTAATATAAAGTAAATAAAAAAAAATGGTTTATTGGTATCTCATACATTGTAGATTTATGTAAAATTGAGGCAGCCCCAGTAAGTAATATGAATACTTGTGTTGGGGTAAATATAATATAGTATAATAACTGCAAGTGTGAATACACTCGTTGTTAAATCGTTACACCAATATCGTTACACATACATTAGATATTATTTCACTTATTTAATATTAGAAATAACAAACTAGAAGAACATTTTACACTTACGTTTTAAACAATTAAGAAAAAAGATGGTCGCATCTTCGCGGAATCTATAAAATGCATGAGTTTAATAGAACGCTGTCAGTTGTCAAAACTAACATCAATGCAATTGCAAATATCTATTTATCTTATCCGGCGAGATCCTTTGCGAAGTAGGCAGAGAGTACAGAGTTTCAGCAGGTTCTATCCTTACAGACCTCTCTGGCTTCGTCCATTCTTCTTCTTCCATCTATTCTCATAGTACGTCTCATATACGCTCTTCGGTTACGGAGACTTATGAGTTGCCCTTCAGATAAGAGTCGGTATCCAATAAATAGTAAAAGTACTCTACATATTGCCAATCTTCTATCCACAACATCCTGTATTAAAGCAAAGCTAGCTACTACATCACTGTCCCTCGGGAGGTATTACGGTCCGCGGCACCGATCCGCCATTTTTTGCCGTAAATCTAATTTATTTGTATTAGTTAATGACTTATACACGTATAGCCAATGACGACGTATAACTCTTTATTGGAGTTTTGCATGAGATTGTATGGTTTTGATACTTGTAGAAATATTTATATGATTTACTGACCCTTGTATTTTATTGCTTTATAATAAACTTCATCTTATAATATCGTATTTTTTATTATTAGGAAATGATACATGATGACATTATAAGAAATGAGCAATTCGGATTTCAAAAAAAGAAATCTACCACACTAGCCTGCTTTCACTTAATGAATAAAGTAATTGACAATCTAGACGATGGTAAATCAGTTACTGCAATATTCTTTGATATGTCAAGGGCGTTTGATTTTGTCTCGCACAAAATATTGTTGGACAAAATTGAAAAATATGGAATCAGAGGACCTGCTCTAAAATGGCTAGAATCCTACTTAAGTGAAAGAATGCAAACCGTTGAAATAATGAGTATAAACAAAAAGAATGAACAAGTCCCAAATAGATCAACCTACAAATCCAACTCTTGGGGTGTGCCACAGGGCAGTGTTCTTGGGCCATTGTTATTTTTATTGTACATTAATGATCTACCCAAAGTTACTCCATATCCATGCATTTTGTTTGCAGATGACATATCTATAATAATTCCCTTAAATAATGACATTATAAATTCTTCCAGGGACATTAACGCTACAATTAAATGCATAATCTCATGGCTTGACATAAATAACTTAAAGGTCAATGTGACAAAAACAAAAATGATACAATTTAGCACATATGGTAAAAAAAAGCAAAATATGAATATAAATTATGAGGGACAAAAACTAATAGAAGTAGATGAAACCAAATTTTTGGGCATTATAATTGATAAACACTGTAACTGGAAATCCCATGTTAACCTGGTATGCACTCAATTAAATAAGTTTGTATATGTTCTATATCGCCTCAGTAAAACAGCGAATCAACACACTGTCCTAACCGCATACCATGGCTACGTAGGTGCAATATTAAGTTACGGTCTAATACTATGGGGCAACTCTACTGAAGTACAAAGTGCGTTTCTTGCACAGAAGAAATGTGTTAGAGCGATAGCCGGTATAAGGCCCTGGGAGTCATGTAAGCCCATATTTCTAAAACTAAAAATTTTAACACTGCCCAGCATGTATATATTTGAAGCAGCAAAGTTTGTTAAAGAACATAAACACCTGTTTACTCAAACACATCATAGGTTTCCTAGAAGCACAAGGAATCGTGAAAATATTGTTTTGCCTAAAATACCTAGAATTACTTTGTATCAGAAAAATTGTTATGCAATGTGCGGTCGCATTTACAATAAAATTCCTGGTGATTTTAAAAACCTTCCGACTTCAATGTTTACCAAAAAACTTAAATTGTGGTTATTAGACAAATGCTTCTACTCTGTATCTGACATCCTAACATAATTATTTTTATTTTTTTGCATGGTCTTAAACTTTGCCTTTGACACTTATTTTATTACTTGACATTAATATCGTTGGATTATTTTATTAATGAATTGACAATTTTAATTAGACTAACCGAATTGAATTTCTACTTTTATTTTAGCCATATCTTAGCAAGTAAGACGAATTTTTTGCATGTCAACATGTTGTGACTAAAGTTGTATGAACCTTTTTATACTAAAATAAGACCGCAAATGTACCTACCAACTTTTATGCAAATAAATAAATAAATAAATAAATTATCATTGCTCATTTTAGAAAAGTAATAATATTTTACCGTTGTCATTTAAATCTAAATAGTTTTAATTTATTTGTACAATACTAGAAGTTTTGGATTTTATAAAACATGACAATTTTTTTTAAATATATACACAGCTATAATGGTACTATTAGGTGTAGTATAGATATTTTTAGTAGTCTGCTTGAATATCTCATTTAAAAATATCAATCTATGCCAATTTGATGTGATGCCAATGCATTGGAAGGAATTAGAGGCCTTTGCCAAAAGGCACACTAAGTTAAGAGATCTTATGTAATACCTTTTTATTTTCTTATTTGTTCATTTTCATTTTTGTTATTTTCTTTTCTCAGTAATAAAGGCTATTTTATTTTATTTTATTTTATTTTTATTTTATGCCAATTTAAAATAAGAAGTGTAAACATGACGTGAATCCATAACTTTATTAGTTATTGAGTATTTTGTCGGGTTGGTTAAATTTCTTTATCTAGAATGTAATACATAACCATCTTGATGTAATTAATTACACGCTTGTAAATTTTAGAATATCCTGATTTCAATTTTTATAGCGGAATACAGAGTGCATCTAAATTTAGCATAATATAAATAACTGGGAAACTCTTTTGGAATACACCCAAGCGCATCCCCATAATTATGGTATAGCCACACCATATTTATTTCATAAAACCAAAAGTATCAAGATTATTCCCACCACCAACGAACCCAGGGTTGCCCGGTCGTCGAAGCGTATTGCGGACCAATTATTTTAAGTTTTGTTCCGTGTCCGGGCATTTCGCGGTTTGCCCGGTGTCCATTAAGCAAATACTGGAAGCGTTCGCCCGTCACTACGGAATTTTAAAAGCTATTAAACGAAAGGATCCGGATTTTATTCGCACTGAAAACCGGAATGGATTATTTTGCTGAGAAACTTTATTGTGTTCGAGTGTGAGTCTGCTAATTTTTATAAGGAGTGTTTTTGTTTATTTATAAGTTACCGTCTGTTACGGTATCAATATAATAGGATTGATAGTACAGTCTTGTATCAGGGTTTTTCCATATCTAACTAGAACTAAGTACCTGCTTTATAGAAAACTAAAAAAATGTGACAGCGTATTCTGAAGTTATCATTCAAAGTAATCATATAAATTCCCTTAATAATGTTAAGTTTTAAGTACATAACAAAATACCCGTTTAAAAAATGCTATATCTTAATCTTCGTTGCCATTTATTGATAAATCTTTATTAAGAAATTCATCTCTTTAAAATCATTTATATTACAAACTTGATAAATCGACAAAATTAGAGAAAACAAACCGAAAACTTGTTCTAATAAAACAAATTAAAGTGGTTAACAAGACCTCAATCTTCAAAGCAAAAAACTAAACACAAGTAGAAAAATCGCAACACAATAAACATCGAAAGCCCTCGAGGCGACATGTGGCCTTTTAAGTGGCGGTGACAATACTACAAATAGAGTTACGTTTTATAAGAACAAAAATTGTATTAATTTACCCATAACATCCACTGCAAACTCACCCTTAACAACTGTAATCAACCAATGAAACACAAATTCTAAATTTTCGAGTACAAGGATCAAAATCGTTTGTGCCACGTATATTTCAAAGTGTATTCCTATTACGTCAATTGAAATAAACCCATATTCAAATATCGCTAGGGTGGCTATCGGTTAAAACGTATGTAATTATTGGATCGTGTGAGAGGGTGACTTTGAAACAGACCAAGCGTGGTGGGTTTAATGAATTTTAGCGTATGAACGATTGTAATCACGTGCGCGGTTGAAGAGATCTGAGAGGAAAATTAAGAGACAATGAATTTGGAAAAATGTGTTTCGGTAATGGGAAGTCTTTTTAGAAAAAGGGTTAAGGAGATGAAGGAATAATTGGCGTTACATAGCTATGGACTTTTATTTGTTATGATTATTACCATAATGTATGTAGAAATAGATAAGGACCTACCTCTACATACATTATGGTAATGGATAAGGACACAACACTTGAATTACATAGATTTATTAACAAACATATTATATAGTTCACAAATAGTAAAAAAATTGTGTACCTACTGATTTTGCATTTTGACAAAATAGTTATTTTTAGGGATTTGGTAATTCATCGTTGCTTTTTTCACATGAGAAAGTTTTATTTTTATTCTTATTATATAGGCCTTTAAGCTACTAGTCTTTCTAGCTTCCTATCTCAAAGAATAAAAAATATTACAAATTAAATCATACTTATATTATATTGAGTTCTTGGATTTACGCGAATATTACACATGAAATAAAACTATTTTACGGATTTTATCGCGGTTTATTTTTTTTTTATTTTTAGTTCCCGACGTTTCGAATGCTTTGCAGCACCCATGGTCACGGGAGGGACTGAGGTGTTAGACGTCCAATGGGCATAGTTGTTCACGGGGTACCCTCAAACTTCTTAATTATTTTTGTTGTTGTTGGTCCGATCTGCGCAGAATGAGCTCACGGTGTCTTGAGGTCTTGCAGTGTTATGCTTGGTTTTGGATTTCGGGAACGGGATTGAACGTCGGGAACTAAAAATAAAAAAAAATAAGATAAAATCCGTAAAATAGTTTTATTTCACATACTTATATTATTGATTTAAGAAAAAAACATATTATTTATCTATCTTTGAAATTACACTTGTTACTACGATTGTACTTTAATAATTATTTGTTATAGCAATAATCGTATATTATTTTTGTGGCCCCACAAATCCATATTTGTTTATAAAACAAGTTTATAAATCTCAACTCCATTAACTTAACACCTACCCGACCGAAAAAACTCATTCTCACGACTCGAAAAACCCCATCACATCATTATAATGTAAATTTGACAGACGATCAAAACTATGACACGCTCCAACAACAAGACGAACAGATAACACGACGGTATCACAACAAAACATGTGAAAAAAATAACAACACAAAAATGTGTCACTCGCAAATCAAACTAAATAAAACCGGGCACACACCATGTCTAAATGAGTGAATAAAGAGCGGTATACGTCGGGTAAATTGTATAAAAACAATCACACACACGGCGCAGTGTTTTACGATGGCTTTGACAAAAATCAGCATCGAATCAGCCGTACGTAAATGGAAGATGTAGTGTAGACAGGGAAAGATGTGGAGTCGGTATTGAAAATAAATATTTCATATTTATTGTAAATCAATACCAAGTGGCATTAATAAAAATATACTCGTGAAGGTAAAAACGGTAGTTAAAATGGGTCTTGCAATTTAAAATCGACAATTACGACCGCTAATTTGAACCCAAGACTAACAGCTGCATCATGCGTCACTGAATCAACAATGCAGTCAATTGATTTTCATATACTATTACGCCTGTATTTCACTGAGGTAGGCATAGACCAAAACTACTATATACCACTTTATTTTGAATGTGTGAATTTTTTGGCCAGTCGTATCCCTCTGAGACTTATCTGCAGTTGTTTCTTCAACAAACTCAAGATAAATTATGCCTTTAATAAACTATAAAATATTCAATAAACGAATGTTATCTTCAACGATACTAAAATTATATTATCGAATTACAACCCAATCACAAGATTTGCTACCCTAAAAATATTCCTAAAAAAAATAGCTAGAACAATTTCTTGTTGAAACAATCCTCTCCATTACTCTACGCCTCTCACAAAAGTTCACTCAGCGCATCAATTTTACGGTGCCCATCACGTTGCGTTCACGTGCCGGTCGCGTGTCGTGTCCGTCGCCCCCTCGGTGCCTCCTCGTCGCCCCCTCGGACGGTGCGTGTCCCCCCATCCCCCATTGTTCTTGGAGGGTGTCTGCAGAGAGTATGAATGATGGAAAATAAAATTATCGTTTGAATTTGACCCTTGAAAAATATGTTTGAGAATGAAATATTTCTGGAGTTTGAAATGTTGTGGGTGTTTTTGATTTGATGATGGAAATGTTTAAAAATAGTATTCATTTTAAAAGACCTTTTTAAAAACAAGCATTTATAGCAAAAACAGCGAAGATATCTCGCTTTGTTGTTCCTATGGATTCCTTCCGGCTCCATCATCAAACTCTAAACACTATCTGGTTGTATAGTACATGTCTATTCCAATCTAACAAGCCTAAACACGAGGGGGTTATATTGTATATTTCACATGTTTCTATGGCGACCTTTGAACTCCATCATCAGACCAGCTCCATGGTACCATATTATTGCAGTGTCGCCGGACTAACATATGTATGCCAAATATTAGCTCAATCGGTCAATCAAGTGCATGAAAAATGGATCACAATATTTGAACCGGAAAGACAGAAAGACATAAGAACATTACAAGTTATATAAAAGTTTATAAAAAGGACCTAGTATCGCTCTAGGAATTATTCTTGTATTGTAGGTGTGCTTACAAATAGGAAATACACAAACACGCCAGATCCATTGCGAGGTAGGCAGAGAGTACAGAGTTCTAACAGGCTCTTTTTTTACATACCTCTCTGGCTTCCTCCACGGACACTCTTGACTTGTCCTTAGATAAGACTCGGTCTATTTGGTCATGGTAACATAGTCTAGGTATTCCCCGGTACCTACCTATCTAAAAACTCGTCAATATTATTGTATCGGGATTGTATAAATGGCCTCAGGGAGTTTGAAGGGTAGTTAATAGTAGTTTACAATGTCAATGGGAGTTGGACGCCCCGTCATGATGGCAGCCGTATGTCTCCGCGGGTGTGCTGGTACTTGCTCTTTTGTTTGGGGTAATTATTGGAAGCTATTAGATTTTATAAGGCTTGATTTATTCCGTAACTGCCTCGTTTGCCTAGTGACAAAGCGCATCGCTTTCTGATCACGAGGTCCTGGGTTCAAATCCTAGGTCGGACAAATGTAGTTATCTAACGAAAAAATCCAGTATGAGTCCGGAGTCTGGAATTGTGCCCGATGTAAGGCAATTGGCTCGCCCCCAATTACATGGGACAACATCGCCGGTGAAAATTGGGTATACTCTGTACACCTCTGCCACTCCACGCTTGGGGAATATATGCGTGACGGTGTTAATTGATTTATTCCACTGTCCAGTAAACTACCAGCGTGTATGAGACGAACTATAAAAGTCGCGAGAGGGGATAGAAGTCTGTGAGAAGAGACTTTATGGAACTCTGTATTCTGAGCCTATCTCGAAAGAGATCTAACGTGACCACAGCTGAAAAGATAACTGAAAATATTCTCTTCAAAGAAATTTTTTATTTTCGCTTTTAAATACCACCGTTGTCAGTATTAAACTGAAAAGAAATGTACTATGTATAATTTTCTCTTTGCTAAACGTGATGATAATTTAGAAAGTGATATTTTAGTGTTTCCAGTTTAGAAGTCATGCTTGATAATCTGAAAAAATAGAGGGAAATTAATGAATTACACGAATTAATTTTCTTGTGCAACGATCGAACTAATGACTGGTCGATGAAGCCTGTGGAGCGGCATTCTATTATATGTTGGTCGTATTCATACTATGTATTCATACAGCCAGCCTAACCTAATCAGTCCACTGCTGGACATAGGCCTCTCCTAACACGCGCCATTGCACACAGTGCTCCGCCTTCCGCATCCAGTCTGTCCCAGCGACCTTTCTGAGGTCGTCGGTCCATCTAGCTGGGGGCCGTCCTACCTTACGCTTACCAAGTCGCGGTCTCCACTCTAGGACACGCTTGCTCCATCGGCCGTCGGTCCTTCTGCAGATGTGGCCAGCCCATTGCCACTTTAGCTTACTGAGTCTGCGAGCTATGTCGGTAACTTTGGTTCTTTGTCGGATTACCTCGTTACGAATTTTATCCTTCAAAGAGACGCCGAGCATAACTCGCTCCATAGCCCGCTGTGCGACTTTAAATTTGTGGACTAGTCCCACTGCGAGTGGCCACGTCTCGGCCCCGTAAGTCATAACAGGTAGGACGCATTGATTATAGGCATTGTCACGTTCACAGATACATGTCTTAATCTAAACATGAATTAAAATATTTTTTAGAGTATATGACTTATTATACTATTAATGAATATTTAGAGGATACGAATATTAATATGTGATATCTGACTTATTGACTTTTTATAATTGTCTTATTTTATTATTATTGGTCTTATTTTTTGATGATGTTTGTACGAGCATGCACTATGCCCGTACAATAGCTGAATTATCATTTTAGTGCAATACGCAATTTACTTATAATCCAAATTTAATATGCAACAAATCAGTTCGTCATCGGTAATCAAGTACACCGCTCGTTCTCATTACTCATCAGATCACTCATTTACCCTTTAAGAAAAGATCTAAATATATCAGTAATTTTATCAGTTTATCAGTGTTTCAGTTTATCAGACTCTATCAGACTCTATTAGTACGGACATTCCCGTACAATGTTTATAATATTATAATTTTGACACGTGGTTTATATAAGAGAACTTTAATTTTTGGATTCTATATATGTAAATACTTCCGACATAACTGATTTATGCATACCCTAGGGGTAAAATATGGTTAAAGCAACATAAATGGTATATAACATCAAATAATGTACCCATATTTGCATAATAAATAATTTGAATTTGAATCTATATTACCACACCAGATTTCCTGCGGGGTAAGCAGAGAGTACAGAGTTTCAACAGGTTCTTTCCTTACAGACCTCTCTGGCTTCCTCCACCTCTATAGTTCATTTCATAAACGCTCGTTGGTTACAGAAACTTTGATGTCTTTATTATTTGTAAATTTTCGTATTGTAAACATATTATTTCCGCAAACTCTACCGTGGTGGCGCCGCCGGCGGTGTCCCACACGAACGACTCTCCCATGAGTGATTGAATAACGATTTGTAACAATAAATATACAAATAGTACAGCTGCTGTGGTAGAAACATTTTTATATTATAGGTTCCGTATGGGAATTAATTCATCTATCTTTATCATCACGCCAGATCCTATGCGGGGTAGATAGAGAGTACATAGTTCCAACAGATTCTTTCCTTACATACTCCACTCTCATAGTTGGTCTCGTACACGCTCGCCGGTTACGGAGACTCCTGACTTGTCCTTCAGATACGACCCGGTCTATTTGGTCATAGTAAGATAGTTTACGTCTTCCCCGGTACCTACATCCTTCCACTTTTGCATTGTATATGACTTTTGTCATTCTTTCTTCGGACATTCTTTCTATATGCCCGAACCAACGGAGCATAACCTTTCTCATCTTTACACTTATACTTTCTTTCATACCTACTCGCTTTCTTACTACGCTGTGGCGAATACGGTCGGTCAGCTTCACTCCGCACATCTTCCGCAGATCTCGAATTTCCACCACATTTATCCTACTTTCATTCTCCTTCTTACATACCCAGCCCTCGCTGCCATATAACAGCGTTGGGACAAGCACTCCGTTATGTATGGAAATTAAACATTATATTTATAAATAAAAAAAAAGTGCGGTCGGGGGACCCCCGTCTGAAGCAAAGTTTTAATCAGACGATGTAACTCACTGTTAATAAAATTCTTATTTATTGAAAATCGATTTTATTTAACGGGAGTATACTCTGACCATCAAGCACATTTAACTAACACGTGATGTACACAAGTATAGCGACCAGCGCTTACTATAACATTCGAACTACGCCAGACGGAACCGAACGTCTTCTTGTCTGGTGAAACTGTAAAGGCCGCGCGGCCAACAGCGTAGATCATTCAAAAACACACACACACACACACACACCGAACGTCTCGCAAGGTTTATTAGTTACGTTTCGATTTCTACCTGTCAACTACTACCGCAAGCCGCGTTAAGGAATATCGTTCCAAAAATATAATAAACACTATCAAGTCAGACGTGAACGAGGTGTTCTGTGTAACTCTCTGAACGAATTGAGTATACCCACCTACCTACTTCTGTTAGTTTTAGATCCCAATGTAATAGGAATGAGCCTATTGTCATTATATCGGTCAGACAAAACTCCGAAATGCTATTAAATTTTTTCGATTGAAAAACCACACTTTGTTCGACCTAGGATTCGAACCCACGACCTCGTTATCACACGTATTTTTTGCGACATGACCAACTAGGTAAAATTTAGGTAACTGAAAAAATTGTTTCCGGAATGCATGTTCACACTTAAAGGTTCGAAGGGCTGAATTTATGATAATAATATAATGTGCGCGGTAAGAGTTTTTTTCTGTATATTTCCCATTATAAACATGTAAACATATTATTTCCGCAAACTCTACTGATGTGATGGCGCCGCCGGCGGCATCCCATACGAACGACTCTCCCATGAGTGATTGAATAACAATTTGTAACAATAAATACACAAATAGAAGAACTGCCGTTATAAAGTCATTTTTATAATGTAGGTTCCGTATGGGAAGTTTTTTTAAACGTCGCCTCACACTAGGTTTTATTCCTGTGTCGTGGGTGCGTTTACAAACATGAAAATTCACATACACAAATACCCAGACCGAAACAAATAATTGTGGATCATACAAAAATTTGTCCCGTGCGGGAATCGAACTATTAGACACAATGGGCGGAGCAAACTTAAACTACACTTCAAACATAAAGACAGACATAAAAACCTCCTTTTTTGAAGTGAGTATAATAATAAGAAAGACCGTCACGCTTATATTACCTAATCGGGGGTTGTAGAGGTGTACTGTGTACACATATTGCTAATTAGGGTGAGTATATTATCATTTTATCGAGCAGACCAGATTACTGAGAATTGTTCGATAGAAAAATCACACTTTGTCTGACTTATGGTTGGAACTCATGATAGCCAAGTTGCACAAAATAAATTAAAACAAAACCTAAAATGGTATACAAGATGTAACATAATAAACGCAAGACCCCCCGATTAAAGAATTGCTTCATAAATTCAACACGAAAACCAAATTTCCAAATTTAAAGGCTTTTACCCCTTTTTCAGCACTTTATACCCCAATTAACAATGAAACTTGTACGTGTATGTTTGCGTTTTGAGAAATACGTTTTAGAAATGTATTTAAAATCTCCTTATTGCTATGAATCAAGAACAAATTTAGTTTTTTATAGCTCAATGAAGGAGTAAAAGCATTTTAAAGCAAATTAAAAAAAAAAGTAAGATACATTAAAATTTGTTGGAATCAATTCAGTTGCCGATTTAGAACAAACTACTTTCAGGTTTTGCGTTTATTATGTTACAGCTTGTATAACATTTGTCATATATTATTTACCTATAAAAAGTACAATTTTCTCCTTCGATGATCTAGTAGCGTATAGTTCCATTGGCAGTCTCTGCATCATAATTATGAGTCCTAGATTAGAGAGAGTGTATTCTTCCTATTTTAAAAAATGTCCTATATCATGGGATAGGTCCCATGATATAGGAAATCGACTGACATTTTTTTACGGCTATGTTAGGACATAGCCGACAAAAAGTGGGTGTACACAATACACTTCTGCTATCCCCGCTTGGAGAATAAAGGCGTGATATTATTTATTGTGAGTAATTTCACCAATAATATAATCTATTTCTTTTTTTAAATACGTTGCCCCACACTAGCAATTATTCCTGTATTGTGGGTGCGTTTACAATCATGAAAATTCACATACACAAATACCCAGACACAGTTAGACACTGGGCGGAGCGGCTTAAGCTCTTAACCACTGCGCTAAATCGTCCGACAAATCGAAGTAAATAATAATTTACTTTTAATTACAGAACTCTAAAAGAAATTGCAGAATAAAAGAGTATCCTCTCATAAAAATTATGTTATGTTTTATTCATAGCGCACTCCTAAATTGTTATTGTTAATGTCTTTTGTTTAGATGCGCCCGCGGCGATCGCGTGGCAGTTTGTTTAACAAAATAGCAGAGTTAATGTTTGGAAATTAGCGCGTTTAGAGGGCGGTACGAACGTGGGAATTAGTGGCTTATTGGTTTATTGTTATTATTTTAAATTTAAATACCCTTGTAACTGTAAAATCACGAGGGTGATCAGAGAATTAAAAAGAAATTTTGGTTTAAAAACGATTGAAAAACATATGGCTACTATCTATCTATATATTAATACGTGAAGCAAAAACTTTGTACACCTTTTAACGAAAATTGCGCGGACGGAGGAGTATGAAATTTCCCACACACTTTTACACTTTTATTTCACACTTTTATATAGAGAAGGAGTGCAGAATGCAAATATTTTTTTTTTAAATTATGCCTAAAACATACATTAAATCAATGAAAAAAACATTACACACACTACCATGTATTTGACACAATACGCGTCAAATTGATGTTTGTGTTTAACATTATTTGTCTATAGTCTTACTGAATGTCAAACATAACCAGCAAGCGATGAAAGAGTAGGTCGAATATCGACCTATGGGCGAACACTAGTTATTATAAATGTACAAGTTTGAATGTTTATCACTCAATCACGCAAAAACGGCTGAACGGACTTGAATGTAAATTGGCGCACAGATAGTTTATAACCTAGATTAACATATAGGATACTTTATATCTCGAAAAAATCTAAGGTCAACGCGGACGAAGTTGCGGGCAGAAACTAGCAATATTACCTATAATACACCATCACGCCAATATTCCCCAAGGGGAGGTAGCAGAGCAGGTATAATAATACAATTTAAGTACGATATGAGTGTCTTTAATCTTTATCACAAAGCCTTAAAATTAACTTACTTGCAATTTAGCACGAGCCTAGAAATATACGGACATGACGGACAACATGACGGACGATTTAGCGCAGTGGTTAAGAGCTTAATCCGCTCCGCCCACTGTGTCTATTAGTCGCGGGTTCGATCCCCGCACGGGACAAATGTTTGTGTGACCAACAATTATTGGTTCCGGTCTGGGTATTTGTGTATGTAATTTTCATGTTTGTAAACGCACCCTTGATTTATTTATTTATTAATATGGGTCCTCAACAAAGAATACATGTCACATGCTTAAAGCTAATAACATAAGAGCATTAATGTGAATATTAATGTAGTAGTAATTAACCACAGCATGCAATGTAGTATGATTAAATACAAAGTGAATTCAATAAAAAAATACTTCACAACAAATTATTGAGTGATTTTTTTGATAATATAAATTTGACAAGTCATAAAGTTATAGAATATTTTATCAACCATTAGATCATTCTCTTAACTATTTATTTTATTTTATTATTACATTTATTATATTATATAATTATGTCGCGATTAATATTATGTTAAGTTACATTATTAATTTGATTCAGGACAAGGCCTTTGAACTGACTCAGCTTATTACTAAAGATATCTATGTCCTTAGAGTCACGGGATATTTTATTAAAAGCGTGGGTTAATCGGGCTATTGGTGCATTTTCGCCCAGATTTGTTCGCTGACGGGGAGCCGCTAATAGTTGAGAGGGATAACGTGGTACCCTGGAAGGAACATTGATGCGAATCATGCTGAGTAGGTCCGGGGAGTCAATCTCGTTGTTAACTAGCTTGAATAAAAATAATAAATCGGGCATAGTGCGTCGATTTTTTAAAGAATAAAGCTTAAAATGGCCAAGGTTAGCTTCATAAGACTTTACAGTTCTTGAAATTCCTACTCGGTACGCTAGATGCCGAACTAATCGCCTTTGTACTACTTCTATTCGTGAAATATGAACGTCGCATGCCGGGTTCCAAACAGTGCTACAGTATTCAAGTTTACTTCTGACTATGGAGTTATATAGAAGCATGGTTGTGTCGAAATTTTTGAAATCTTTTGAACATCGTAGCAAAATCGATATCCTAGGGCTCGATATCCCGCCGCAACCACATTATCGATATAGCAGATGAAACGCAATTGAGTATCTAAATAAACACCCAAGTCTCGGACTACCGTTTGCTCCGTTAATGCAACACTATTTATCTTGTATGTAGACTGGATTTTTTTATGTTTACGGGTGAATTTTATATGGACGCATTTGCTGCTGTTGAGATACATTTTATTTGCTTCACACCACTTACTCAGGTTGTCTAGATCGGTTTGAAGAAATTGAATGTCAGATTGTTGTTGTATTATGCGAGTCAGTTTTAGGTCGTCGGCAAATAGATAGAGTGTCGAAAATTGAAAAATGTCAGATATGTCATTAATGAAAATGTTGAAAATGGTGGGCCCAAATTTGAGCCTTGAGGCACTCCCGAGGTCGCGATAAACGCATCTGACTCTTCACCATCAACTACTACCGTGTTCTTTCTATTGTCAAGATAACACCTACACCAATTTAAATCTGTGCCCGATATGCCAAACAATAGTTGCAATTTACGTATCAATATATCATGACTAACCTTATCGAATGCTTTTGAAAAGTCGGTATATATTGCGTCTACTTGTAACCCTTTATCTAGTGCGGAGGTCAGATGTGCTGTATAAGTTACAAGATTGGCGTTCGTAGATTTTTTGACCCTAAATCCGTGTTGATTGCAGGACAAGTACTTGTTCACGTGATTATAGAAGTAAGAGTAAACAAAAGACTCGAAAACCTTAGACAGCGTAGAAAGGATTGAAATTGGACGATAGTTAGAAATATTTTCACGCTTTCCGTTTTTGAAGATGGTAACAATTCTAGCCTGCTTCCATGCACTAGGAAATACACCGGAATTAAGAGACTTATTATATATGATTGATAATGGTTAACTCAGAGCTTTAGCACATCGGGATAAGAAGATTGGCGGTATACTATCGGGCCCTGCACCTTTAGATACATCGAGTTTGGAAAGTTTTTTGGCTACATCTTGTGGTGTTATGGATAAATTGTGCAGCCCAAAAAATTGAGAATTTAGTTTTGTTTCAGTTTGTGCGTCATTTTTAGTGCAGGGCAGATCATACACTGAAGAGAATCGTAATGCAAATAGGTTTGCAATATCCTTGGCATAAGTCGCGTTTCTATTGTTGAGCGTCATATTCGAGGGATACGATGAGGATCGTTTTGTTAGATTTTTAATGTGTCCAAAAGCATTTGGGATTGTTTTTGATAGATTTTTCAATACTCGCTATGTATTTATTGTAACAGGATTTGGCCAGCATAGTGCAGTCTTTCTTTAAGTAATTAAATTCAATGATGTTAAGTGGGTTTTTGTATTTTTTAATTCGTATGTGTAATTTTAGTTTCTTAGTGAGTAATTTTTTAATTTGCGGAGAGCACAATGGCGGATATTTGCCTCTGCGGCACTTAGTTTTAGGCACATACTTCTCAACAACCTTGTCAACCATAAATAAAATTTGTCAACAATCTTGTTTACGTCATTATACATGTTAAATTCGCGAGCCCAATTTATGCTTGCAAGTGCCTTGTGAATAGAATCGTAGTCTGCTTTATAATAATTTAGTTTACTTATACTCTTAGAAATATTTTTCTCTTTTACAGGAGTCAAGATCGTAATTGTAATAGGTGGATGATGTGTATCAGCATCTCTTATTGAGTGAGGACAGTTAGCGATATTTATATTCTCTATATCGGACAATACTAAATCAAGAATCCGATTGTGTTTGTTTTTAAAATTGTTAAATTGTTTCAAGTTATGGTAGGCAATGAAATCTATTAAAATGTCCCTAATATGGTTACTTTTGCAAGAGGGGGTTATATCACAGGGGCCTTCAGGCTTGTTTTGTGTCCAATCAATAGCGCTTAAATTAAAATCACCTATTATCAGAGTACGGTCATTGTTGTCACTATTTAGGACCTTACCACAATTATCTACGAAGTGTTCTAATATATCTTTAAATACAGGAGGGGCAGGTAGATGCCGCACAATTTAAGTTTATTTTGATTTGGTTTAAGTTCCACAGTTATCCATAAATCATCACAGTGACTTTCCCATTCTAATCTGCGGCTCGAGTTAAATTTTTTGGAGACTGCTATTAGTACTCCTCCTCCCAACTTCTTATGGTTATTTAGACTGGACGTTTCGCGGTCCCTCCGGTACACTACAAATCTATCATCAAAAATCTCAGCATCGAATATACCTGCACAGAGCCAAGTTTCAGTCAAGTCACTATTAAGTATGTGTTGGCGTACTTCTGCTAGATTAGTTCTAAGGCCCCTAGTGTTTTGATAATAGCAATTTAAACTATCGAATATTTTAGTTGTTAATATAAAGAACTTGTATTATAATGGGAGTATCTAAGGTTCAAGTTAGAGCCTTTAGTTTTTCGACACTGTTTATAACAATAGTTTCTGAGAGTTCGTTCTTTTTCATGAAGATTCTTCCCTTGCGCACCCACAGGAACCTATAACTCAGCTCTTTCGACTTAATCCGAGGAGCGGCATGAATTGCTTTATTCTCTGGAGACAAATGTTCGACGACGAATATGGGCACAGGATTATCCCCCCCCTATGCCCAGATGACTTGAATGGAGCTTTTCTTTTGGGTTTGCCTTGTTAAATTTAATGGATGCCGCAAGGAAAGTGTCACGCATTCGAGGGCTGTTAAATCTTACCAGGATTGATCGCGGTCTCTTTCTTTGCGTGTCCTTCTTCGCAATGCGAGTGCAGTGCAAGATATCTGTGTCTTTGGCATTACAATTGATAACTTTACCAAGCTGGATTACGGTAGTTACAATATTCTCAGACCTATGTTCAGCCACACATCGCACTTCAACGTTGTTTGATCGAGTATGTTGTTCCAACAAGTTCATCCGATTCGTAATATCACAAACTGATTTCTGAAGTACTGTATTCTCTTTTTCCAGTTTTTGACTTGCAGCAGATTTTTTTTCCAGTTTAACCTTCATTTCCTCATATTGGTCATTAAAAAATGCAAACGATTTCTAAAAACTAGCCACCAACTCGTTTATCTTACGGAGTTGATCAGCAATCAGATCTTTTACAGTATCCCGGAGGGCATGGCTAATCTCCTGTTTAATGATTTCTCTAAGAGAATTACTTGTTATTTCCGTTAACGGTTTATCGCAATCTTGATCACCACTATGTGATCCAATTGTTTACTGGCAGTAGTACCTTTGGTATTAATAGGTGAAGGCTGGTTATTGCATTTAGGACTCTGCTGCTTGTTCGTACGCACTGGAGTGTTGGTATTATCAACTTTTGGTTTTAAACAGATACAGCGTGGGCAAATCCATTTTTTTTTTACTATCCAAATTCAGCGATTTAATTCGTCTCTCTGGTATATCCGCACAATATAGGTCATACCAATGATGACACTCGGAGCATTGCAGCCCATCTTCACATTTAAAAGAATTTAAGCAACCAGCACAGCTTTCCATAATGCTAAAGTTAGTAATTTTGGATTGAATTATTTTGACTGGTAATAGTGTTCCTATATTAGTTGATTGGCGCGCCCTTTATATGATAATGCCGTGGAAAGAAACAGATATCTTGCCTGGATGTCCTTTGTCCTGAATGTCCTTGATACAGGAATTAATCCTAGTGTGGGGCAACGTTTAAAAAAAATTTAATGTAACCATTATTTTTTATGTGGATGGTGCCGACCTAACTTATATATGTAATACATGTATTGCTAGTTGTACGCAGAATTTTCGTTACAATACATGTAACGCATGTGTGGACCCAGCTTTAGGTTTACGTTTAAAAAAGGAAAAAGTCAAAGTTCACCTGGGACCTGGAAACAAAAGTGTTGGTCAAAATTTTAGCACACAGAGTTGTGATGTTCTTTAATAAAATTTAATTAAAAGGGTGTCCCCTAAATAGAGTCGACAAATTTAACCTATGTCATATGTTAACCTCGGACTTGAAAGACGATGCTGATATAGAAAAGGAACTGTTACATCCCTAACTCCCACGGCTATATTGCTGACCCACGGCTATATTGCTGAATTGCAGTTCCCACAATCTGCCATTTCTGTTAAAGCAAATCAGCAATATATGCCTTTATAAACCCCTGGTTCTCAACAAAAGTTAGTCATTCTTCATTTGGTAATTAGTCTAGTTACTGCCCAACTACGGACCTGGTTTCTGCCTGCCGGTTGGTTCAGTAGTGAAAACTAAGCTGCCAAAGGGTTCTGAATTCGGCAAAGACCTTCAGGAGGTCTCGCGTGTGAGCGACAAAAGTACCGCGTTACAAGTGTAGTTGGTTATAATAATTGTGGAACAAAAATAAATAAGTGTCTAGTTCTCTAGTTGTTTTTTTTATAACAACTAAGCGCCCGGACCTAACAGAACGTAGGGCGGTGTCTGTTCGTGCGAATATGATAGCCCGCAGATTCGCTCGCTGTTCGAGAGGCGTCAAAATAACCTGATTCAGTGCATTTTGCATCTCTTTCTACGCAAGCAGTCTGTGGATCGCTTATTCGCGGGGACAGTATAGCGCATTACGTGTCCAATATAACAATGCGTTCCGAGTGCTTTTGGGGCTGCCTCGCTTTTGTAGCGCTTCGGGAATGTTCGCCGAAGCGCGCGTGGCCTGCTTTTTTGCAACCATGCGCAAGCGGTGCACATCCTTGCTGCGCAGGGTGCGGGCCAGCCGCAACAGTATCCTTAACGTATTGGCGGAGAGGTTTGACTTGAACTTTTTACTTGAACCACTGCAACATGGTTCATCTACTGACTTATGCATTCTATTAATATTGTAAAATCTTTTGGCATATATAAAAATATTTTTGCCAAACAATTGGTTTGAAGGAATATTAGGCTATTATCATGATTCCCACACACTTTATCCTTTAATTCCACTTTTGTCCTCAAAATCTTCAAGAGCCATACATAGCCCTCTAATGAGGATCGCCAGTCCATCGTACCCTGGACATCAAAACAAACACGCACGCCACGCGACCATTGAAACCTCTGACAAATTGCTTGTGAAGTACGAAATATGTCAATTATAACAGTACACAGATTTCCGAAAATCTTATCTATCATAAAAATATCACAATGGAAATTGAATTGTATCGATTTGAAAATAAAGTTCTTTTTGGAAAGTAATGTTGAAAGTGGTTGAAATGTTTTTGCTTAGTTATTACAAATTAATAGGGGGCTCTATTATAGGTATTGAATCGGCAAAAAGGTGGCAAGCATTCATATATTATTTTTGAAATTGGATTGTATTTCTTCTCGTTTAAAGGTGATTTTTAACTAAATGTTTGACGTGGTTTAAAGGGTTTCTGCTTATTGATGTTATATTAATAGAGGGCGCCACTATTGGTATCGTATTGTCAAAATTCTTACTAACAACGGGATTCTAGTGAGTATGTATTGTGTAAAATGAGAGATTTTCGATTGTTGTGTTGGATTATTGGGGAATATTTGATGTGAGAGATGGTCTTGACCGTGATTAATTGATATTTTTGGAAGTTTCTAAGTATTTCTATCCATATTTTTACTCCAGATCCTTTCTAAGTATATAACTGATCAGCAACTTTTAATAATAATTAGTGATACTTCTTTAAAGGTTAGCCAAAGAGTGGACGATTACCTATATTACAATCGCGTTTAAATTTATATTTTACATGTAAATACCTATCCACTTATTTATATAATTGTGTTGGATCCCTTGCAAGGTAAGCAGAGAGTACAGTTCTAACAGATTTTTTCGTTACAGACCTTTCTCACTTCCTCCACTCTCATATTTCTTGGAGACTCTTGACTTGTCCTTCAGATAAGACACGATCTGTTTGGCTTATGTAAATATAGTTAAACTAATAAGCGGTGTAAACTGATACTACCCTGATGGGTATGCTGACCTGAGGGCTTAGTCTAGTGTACAGATGTACAGGGTTTCTTGATTAAAACAATGTAGATAATGTGTAACACTGCTTTTTATTATTTATATTAAATTTACAACTTTAGAACTGGTAAGGTATATATGGAGTCCGACTTGTTAGGTTAAAGGAAGAATCGGAAACGATAACAGTAGTGCTATAAAATACGTATTTTTCTATTATTAATCAAAGATCATATTAACACTTAATATTGTAATGTTACCAACACCTAGTATGAAGTGTTTTGTATCTATTCTCTTGTCGCAATTACATGGCGATAGCACGTTTCTGACCTTTTGACTTTTCGTTACAAAATGTCATTGTTTGGAAGAAATTGCTGTAAGCGATAAGACCGCCATTTGTACTGTTTTTGTATTAAATTTGTTTCTTTTATTGATTTTTTGGTGTACAATAAAGTGTATTATTATTATGTATCTCGCTGAGATTCACGGGCTTTACCCGGACCTTTGAAAGGCGTGCATGGGGACATGGGTCCAACACGTAGAGGCCCTCTGCGAGAAGTTAATGTTATGTAAGCCACCTGCTGAGATTACTTGCTGAAAATGAAGAAACATAACCAGCGAACTGATCCCGGCAGGTGCAAGGACTATTGTAAATTATGGAAAGAAAACAAGGGCTATGTAAATGAGGTTTTATGGACAAAAACTGGACTATTTCAAAGGGGACGGACACCGGCCATAATTAGTGATACCCAATTACTCGTGGCCGGCGGTGACTCGCCGCTTACTAGATGGGCCCTCAAACGGTCGTCCTAGGACAACTGAGGGCAACACCGGTGTGAGCGGCTCAGGGGTGTAGAGAGGTATGCTGCGCTTTCTCCGAAGTTACTCGCGGCGTTATGCCCTTTAACACTTCCACCCCTGGAGTACATCGACGTAGGAACGCATTATCTTCCTACGTCGATATAGCTCTCACGGCTCCTGTCTGGACGGCCAATTAAGGCTAGCCCTCTGGCTAGAGCCGAGAGTCCTGTCGTCGGTCGAGTAGAAACCGAAGGGTGCCCCCTTCGGTTTCCACTCGACCGACGAAGCCACGCCGAGTTGGGGGCCCTGACCGACTCTCTGAAGCACTCGGGTCCGTGGTGTCGTTCCTCACCAATAGCTCGCCACAAGCTGCCCTGCGGGCTTATTATTATTATTACCGTACATATTTTCATTTTCTATTACCGTTAACGATTGTAGAAAGCCGTTTTGGCTATAGGCATTGTTAAACTAAACAAACGTTAAAATAAGACAATGCGAAGCGACGCGGTGCAGTGCTAAAATTTCAAATAACAGATGAAATGTTACATATATTTATCATCAACAACATTTTTTCTTGACACACCTCTAGAAATTGCTTTTAGCAATAGACCGCCAGATTTAGGCGCTCGTAGCGCTGTGTGACCGCGGTATTCTTACCGATCCCGAGAAGGTTAAGCAGCGTTCGACTCGGTCGGCCGGAGATGGGTGACCGTTTGTGGCATTTTCATATTCGAGCGTCTCTGTGCTTCGGAAGGCACATTAAGCCGTTGGTTACCACTTCATTTGGTAGTCTTTAACCCGAGTTGGAAGCCTTAAAGGCGGCTTGATAAGTCCCAACAGCAGGCCACAAACCTGCCTCCACCAATCCGCACTGGGTCCGCGTGGTGGATTATGACCTAATCTCTCTCACCTCAATTTGTGAGAGAAGGCCTTTCCCAGCAGTGGGCAGTATATGCTGATATTATTATATATTATAATAGACCGCCAATTGTACATACCTGTCATTGATATCTATTGTGTTTGTTAATTAGAATTTAACTGTTGCACAATAAAGAGTATTGTATCTATTTATTGGTACTTTGACTTTCCAAAAATAAATCTTAGTAAACAGAAGTTAGCGTAACTTTCAGCTTGAACACCATGCAGAAAGTAATAAGTAAGGGATAATACAAAACTGAACAAGCTCATAGGTTATGTTAGAATTATTATGAGTCAAAATACGGAATAACCCCGAAACTTCATCTCCTCAATGGGCACAAAGTCACCGGCAAACGGAACGGATAAGCCGGTCATATTACAGATAACTTCGCTCAGAAATTGACCCGGCATCCGTACGTATTTTAACATGGAGGTATAGTTTTTTGAAGAGAATGTAATAGTTTTATACTTAACGCTTAAAAAAGATAATAATGAACGCTAAACAATAAAACAGTGTTTGATTAAAAAACAATTGCTACAATTTTAATAAGATCGCGTTCGGAGTTTTGGCGGGAAATCGAAGAGTGATGTGGTCAATTTGTTTTAATTCCCAAAACTTGTGTTATTTTGAATTATAATGTGTAATTTTGGTGAAATATTAACCATTATATATTCCTATATGTGCATGAGTGAAGGTAATTGTAACAAAGTGATAAAACGTGCCTTTTCGATTTCACTCAAAACGACCCTCGCAATTGGTATGTAAAGTATCCATCATCCCATCCAGGGTGGGGTACATTCATCAATTTCATTATCATCGTTGTCATCAAGTTCATCGGGGAAATGAATTAATTTAAACAAACACGATTATGCTACTCGCTGGACACATACACTTAAAATAGTGTTAAGCCATTACTTAAACAAGTAGAAGAAGAGGAAGTAGATCACATTTAACGACACGATATGGTAAAAAGCACGACAGCAAAGAGGGCTATGCCAGTTGCCAGCAGCCGAGTGCCTGCTGGCAACCCCAGTCGAAGACTTATAAGACGTATTGTTAGCCAAAGACCCACTACGAGTACTCACTAGTAGTGGAATGTTTAGCTAATAATATAAAACGGCAACGTGGTAGGCCCAGATGGAGATGGCGGGATGAATAAGATGATGCGCTTCGTCTACTGGGTCGAATAGTCACGGGTTCGATTCCCGCACGGGACAAGTTTTTGTGTGACACACAATTATTTATTTCGGTCTGGGTGTTTATGTATGTAAATTTTCGTAATTGTAAATGCACCCATGACAGAGAAATAAATTATAGTGTGGGCTAGGCTTTTTACGTACGTACATAGCTACATTTTCTTTTAACTTAGAAAAAACACTATTGCCTCTTCTAGTATTCCTTTACATCTAAAACATAATTTACATATGCGTCAAGCGAGGATTAGTATCTTGCAGATCAACGTCAAGCCCGAGGGCTTCCGTTCGCATTGGACTTCCAGCTAATAAGGTGTATTCGGCGCCGTTTACACCCAAATGATTTATTAGGCAAATTACTTTGAAGCGTATTCGCCTGGAATGACAATTGCTTCAGGTTATCTAAGCCTGGAATTTAGAGATTCACCAAGGTAGAACAACTTGGGATGTATTTTGAGGTCATTTATATGGTGTATTTCACGCCCATGGTGCGACTAATGATCATGGGGTCCTTAGCTTAAAATCTAGGTTAAGAAAAGTTGTTTTGGGAAAATCTTCCGTAAAGTGACAAAAGTAGTTTCTGCCCGTGACTTAGTCTGCGTTGACTGTAGATAGGTATGTATTACCTTAAATTTATCCTGGATAAAAAGTTTTCTATGTGTCAGTATTATAATTATTATAGTTATAGTTATTATAGTTAGTATTACAATTATTATATATTGACTGCCTGTTGTGCGTTGGTCTGGTGGCAAAGTGTATCGCTTTGTGATCGCGAGGTCCTGGGTTCACATCCTAGGTCAGGCAAATGTAGTTTCTCTAACGAAAAATTCCCAGCATGAGTCCGGAGTCTGGAATTGTGCCCAGTATATGGCAACAGGCTCGCCCCCTATTACATGGGACCTAACATCGTTGGCGAAACGTGGGTGTACTCAGTACACCTCTGCCACCCCCTCTGGGGAATATAGGCGTGACGGTGTTTTTTTTTTATACTGCCCACTGCTGGGCAAAGTCCTTCTCTCACAAATCAAGATAAGAGAGATTAGATCATACTACGCGGACCCAGTGCGGATTGGTGGAGGCAGGTTTGTGGCCACCTGCTGTTGGAACTTATCAAGCCGCCTTTAAGGCTTCCAACTCGGCTTAACGACTACCACATTAAGTGTCGACGCTTTTATTCACGCCGAGTCGTGGAGCGCAGAGTGCCGAATAAGCACTGGCAGGCACTGATAGGCAGGAATGTAAGAGGTGGTATGGAAGATAAGATGCATAAGAAAGAATGACAGAATAGATATACAATGCGAAAGTGGAAGGATGTAGGTGCCGGGGAAGACCTAAAGTGTCTAAGCGTGACCAAATAGACCGTGTCTTATCTGAAGGGCAGTCTCCGTGGCCGGCGGCGTATATGAGACGAACTACGATGATTATTGTTAACTTTGGTATTTCATTCTTTGAATTTCTTCTAAAAATCTGGGTGAGTTATTTCTTCTTCGACAAACCCGTAGCAAATAAAGTGTGAGTTCATCATCTGAAATCACAGAATTACTCTTTTTTTTAACTTGCAGGGGATTACTCATTTTTCTTCATTAATACTTACTAGTGATCGCCCATTGGTCGAAATTCCACAATAATTAATTTAATAAAATTTTTATAAGTTTGAACATTATTAAGGTTCTATTGTCAAAGACTATACTTCTATAATCACAGCTTTCGCCAAGGCTACACTGTCAATTTGCCTATTTTTTTTCAAACAAATTATATGAAATTTCAATAAAAAATAAAAACAAAAAATGATTGAAATAAAGACAACCTATTTAATTTTTTTTTATCGAAACAATAAACCATGCGATAAAGAAAATGCTATCCATTGAACTTGACATACATATTTCTATAATTTAATTAATGATACAAAGCTTCTCTGTATACGATGTTTTATTGGAAAAACTCTTTCATCGTTTGCTGGTTATGTTTGACTTTCAGTAACACTATTTTTTTTTTGTTTTTTTATTAACCTCTTTCTTCCCACTGCTGGGCAAA
The DNA here is from genome assembly GCA_905147815.2 of Phalera bucephala. NCBI lineage: Eukaryota > Metazoa > Arthropoda > Insecta > Lepidoptera > Notodontidae > Phalera > Phalera bucephala. Next base: position 22,794,719 of record LR990627.1, on the reverse strand, counting down.
GGTCTCTAGACAGACTATAGACAAATTATATTAAAGACCATTTAAAGACAAACAATATTAATCTATTGTCAATTAGACCACAGACTTTAACAATAAACAAAAGAGTGTATATGCGTGTGTGTGTCAAATACATGGTAGTGTGTGTAATGTATTTTTTATTGATTTAATGTATTTTTTATGGATCATTTTAAAAAGATATTAGCATTCTGCAGTTCTTCTCGATATAAACTATAAGTGTGGGAAATTTCATACTCCTCCGTCCACGCAATTTTCGTAAAAAGGGGTACACAGTTTTTGCTTCACGTATTAATATAATGAGACTGTTGAAAACAAAATTCTATTTTAAATTAAATTTGAAGACCGATTTACCGCAGTGGTTAAGAGCTTAAGCCGCTCTTCCCATTGTGTCTAATAGTCGCGGGTTCGATTCCCGCACGGGACAAATCTTTGTGCGATTCACAAATATTTGTTTCGGTCTGGGTATTTGTGTATGTGAAATTAAATAGCAATATAACTAAAACAACCAGAATTATGAGAAATTAAACTTTATACGTTTTTAAATTTGAGTACTCACTCGCATACTCGTAATCATTATTCCTGAGTTAGGCCACTATTAAATTCGGGCAGCGGATCACAAATCCTCAATTTACAATTCACACGTCACCTCAAGTGGTCACAAATTATCGAGTTTCTGAGACTATTTCCCACGTATGGGACACGTGTTTGGTGCTCGACGCTCGTCGAGAGGGAAGGGCTTGTCCTCAACAAATATTGTCTTTGAGGACACCCTACATAACTTGACTGTTTGAGGGTTGAGTGTTTGGTGACAATGAGTATGGAGTATGTTGAGTTTAGGCTATTGGTAATGTAATTTATTTTATTGTTGGATCGTTAGTTTGTAGTAATTATGGTAGTATGTGTGTAAGTGGATCGGTGTTATTTTGACTTGGGTTATTTTAAATGTATAATTTATTTGATATTTTTGGGTCAAATATCATATTAAATTATATTAAAGTTAAAAGTCAACGTCAAAATTAAAAATAATATAATTATTTGTTTGAGGGGCAATAAAAAAGCACTTACAATCTTCAACATTAGTACATTTTGTATGTTACATTCCACCGGATCGGAACGGGGCCTCCACTAAGAATATCCGGTGAGAAACTTAGCGGCCTTTTTTAACTTAATCTGTTTTATTCGACTGGCCTTTCTGATTAGCATTTTTTGTTTAATTTTTATTTATAACAAAACTGTATACATAGGAATCGCTGATCGAAAAACTGCTCAAACCCACTGTACATAAAATCCTAATCTTCTAGCTTAAAATAAATAAAAAAATAACAAATTAAACTCTAACACAGAAAATTAAACCACACTAAACCCCATAGAAATAACACCAAGTCAAGCGCTCGGTAAAACTCACATATTTTTTTCTCCAATACAATTCAACCCTTCCCCTGCAGCGGTAATTGCGAGCGACAACCAGTTGTAAAATTTTACAAGTTTTAGCTTCCGCAGCGATACGCTCGCGACTATTGTGATGCTGATGAGGCTCCGATGTTCAATTCTGACAAATATACACGGAAGGTTCTCAAAAATTTTACTGCTTTAGATACCAAATAAAGACTTTTAAGTCCTACTAAAGTTTAGATTTGTTTATGTTCTGTTTATGGATATCTTATCAGGTACCACGGATCAGTAAGTTATAATATGAAAGTCCAACTTGGGTTTCTTTTTAAATTGAGGAGCAGATTTTTTTTTTAAGAATCTTGTAATTCATACATAAATTGTGATATTAGCAGGTAAGTGTGTGTGTTTGAGTGATATACGCTGTTGGCCGTGACGCCTTTACAGCTTCACCGGACTGAAAATTAGCAGGTAAGTATTAGTCTGCTTATGTAAGCACACTAATACTTACCTGTACATAGTTTGTACAATCGTATTTGTTTATAATCTTTGTATCTCTATACTGTGTAATAAGCGCAAATAGACGCTCGCAGCGCTGTGCGACCGCGGTGTTCTTTCCGATCACCAAGGTTAAGCAGCGGTCGACTCGGACGGCCTGAGATGGGTGACCATTTGTAGCATTTTCATATTCGAGCGTCGCCGTTGGTCCCGATTACCACTTAATGTGGTAGTGGTTAAGCCGAGTTGGAAGCCTTAAAGGCGGCTTGATAAGTTCCAACAGCAGGTGACCACAAACCTGCCTCCACCAATCCGCACTGGGTCTGCGTGGTGGAGTATGACCTAATCTCTCTCACCTCGATTTGTGAGAGAAGTCCTTTGCCCAGCAGTGGGCAGTATAGGCTGATATTATTTGCGCAAATATAAAATGGTTTTTGTGTCCATCAAGATTTTTCATTATGTCAAGATATTATCTTATTACTTCGTTACATAGATATTATGTTATTACTTCGTTACAAAATAATGTATTTTTAAATTTAATTTTACTGGTAAAATTATTTTAAACGTGACATAGTTTGCAATTTCAAACAATTATATGGCGAGTTTTATGTGAAGACATTTTCTCTTCATATTTACGATAGATATGAACATTGAGAAACACAGACACTGTTAACAATTCAAGCTCACGTTAACGACATCGATAAACGCGACTAATGCGGTTTTTAACGAACCCAGCAACCCACGGCGGTATTTTATAGTTTGCGCTTCGGATATAATATGTACCGATGCAGCGCGACGGTTAAACCATGAAAGAATTAAAATGATGGAAGTGACCTTAAGCTACCTCAGCACAATATGGTCAAGACAAACGCACACAATTACAAATTGAATCAGCATCATCGCCAGCTCAAATTAGTCCACAACTGGACTGTGTGCCTCTTCCAATGTGCCCAACAAAGCCCGATCCTCAGCTCTATGCGTCCCGTTCCTGCCGGCTATCTGACTTAAGTCATTACTTTACATCGCGGAGGGAGTCCTACACTAGATTTGTCAGTTCGTAGTTTCCACTCCAAAACCTGTCTACTACAATGGTTGTAGGTTCTGCGAAAAATGTGATTTATTTATTTACAAAAACATATGTGCACGTGACACAAATTTCATGACCAATGTACAACTAATTACAGATGATCAGACAATACTGAATAAATTTTTTTTCTACCCCGCATGGGATGTAGCGTAATGATATAGATTCATAGATACATACATTTTTTTATCTATTTGTGCAATGAGGTATAATTCCATTTTCAACCGACTTCAAAAAAAGGAGGATGTTCTCAATTTGGATGTACTTTTTTCATGATTTTTTTTCTTAGAACTGCGTCATTTATGGACTGATTTGGATTTTTTTTTGTTGGAGACGGTATACTTCCCGTATGATCCCATTTAAATTTGAAAAAGGAAACCGCCCCTAATAGGGAAAAATAGGGATGACATTTTTTAAAGTCTCAATTTTTTTTATAATTAAGTAATAATAATAATTTATTAATTTACCACATAGTAGTTACAATAAATTAAAAACCTTTAAATCTAAAGAAAACATTTTAAACCACATAATTGCCAGAGGTTCCTAAACTAGGCAAAGCCTGTATCTTAATGCACAAAGATACATTACTAAACTATAAATCTATGAGAAAAACCTGTAGGTAATTTACTATAGAACTAAGCAGAACAATATTAGATAGGTATATATTATTAATTTAATCACTCATCGCTTAAAATTGTAAAATAAATAACTTAAAAAAAAAGAGAAACCGAATTCAAATACGCAAAAGATAAATATTTGAAGTCGGTGTCAAGTAACCGACCGACTGGCACCGACTTCAAATATTTAGTTTTTGCTTCATAGTTATCATAGGTATCTTGCTTTTGCGCTTTTTGAAATCGCTTTCCCTTTTTTTATTGGTATTATTTTTATTAGTATAGTTATTTATTATGTTAACATGTAGTCGTCGCTTATTAGCGGGTAAGTAAGCGCGACTGCAGCCAGCTATAATGTTTTTCACATAAGATGGGTAGTGACAGTTTTAAGTGCCAAACGAAATTAATATTTCATACAAAGGTATTAAGCCATAAAACCATAATGATAGAATAAATTTCTTTGATACAACTGTCATAGTACCTATTTTACTTGAAAAATACTATAAGCGACGAGAACCGGATAGGGTCTCGCATTAGTGTCTGCCATGCGGTTGCTGCATGACACTTCCACTTGTTTAACTTCATCCATGGACTAAACTCAGTAAGTTGTTGTTTTAAACGGTATAAAACTGAATTTCAGTTTTATACCGTATTATAAAATTTAATTAAATCGGAATGTTAGGATGCGATTTGCGTTGGTAAAAATTATAAGGTACGATGGTAACGGCATGTGAAAAGAACATTAAGAGATCGCAAAGGCGAAACAAATATGGTACGATAGTAGAGATAGTATAATAATAATAAACTATCATTTACTGTTTAACTGCTAGGCAAAGCCTTGTTTTAAAAATTCAGGAGAGAGTTTAGGTCCATAATCCACCGCGTAGACCTGTCTCAAATGAAATGAATACCCACAGTCTTGCTGACTTTATAGATCAATTCACGACAGTCATAGATGGCCTTCTTCTTTAAGTTATGGCTTGGCACTAATTTTAAGTGTATTTTGCCAATATCCAGTGAGATACATAGTCGTGTTTCAACTATAAATGAATTGTACTCCCCGATAATGAAATTGATGAAGTAACCCACCCTGGATAGTAAAGCGATGGATACTCTACATACCACCTGCGACGGCCATTTTAAGGGAAATTGATAGATGGCCTTGTGAACTATAATACTGAATTTGGGTGCGTTCAATTTGTGTAATATGAACTTTTCTAACTATATAAAAAATAATCATATTTTGGTAACAATTTCAATTTACGAGGATTTCACGCATTGCCGACGTGGTGTGGATTAGTGGCGACAGGATTGTGGTTTCCTACTGTCAAAATTCAACCAGCCAAGACATCATACTAACACAATATGTGGGATCCAAGGACAACAGCTCGGCATGCTCGAGAATGGAAATACCACAAACGGTCACCCACCTCAGACCGAACGATTCGAATGCTGCTTAACTTAGTTATCGGTAAGAACACCGCGGTCGCAACGCACTTCGAGTGGCTCTTATTAATTAATATTGCAAATGAAACAAAACTATTTAACCGACTTCAAAAAGGATTAGGGTTTATGTTCGTCTGTATGTATGATTTCTTTTTTATGTATGTTCACCGATATTTCCGTCAACTGTGAAACAATTTTGATAATTCTTTTTGCATTGGGTTCAATATAGCTCCGGGGTAGTCCCATCTTAATTTTATCGGTATTGGTCGTTGGACTTTAAAGATACACCACGGGACACCTTGACCGCAAACAGCACAAATGTGTAAAATCAGTTACTATGAGTATTATTTCATTCCTGTAAGTACCTCACTGTAGTACTAAGTAGAATAATATAATATAGGTATCTAAATATACATAATTAATTCACTCATCACTGTAAATTGTAAAATAAAAACTTTAAAAAAAAAAGAAATCCGACTTAAGCAGCCGACAAAAGCAAAAAATAAATATTTGAAGTCGGTGCCAAGTAACCGACTGCACCAACCAGCACCCACTTCAAATATTTATTTTTTGCTTCATGAAATCGGTTTCCCTTTTATCAAATAATTTTTTTTCTACCATCTTTCGGGTGCTTTGGTCTTGCCCTTGACCATGTGTGTTGCTAAGCACTCGATACGTCCGGAACGTAAAAATCAAAAATTAACCGCGATAAAATCCATAAAAAATAGTTTTATTTTACAATATGAACTGATTTAAAGCTATAAAACTTTACCTTAATGAAAACCTTGCATTAATAACATCAGACGAAAAATTGGTCAAAATGAACTGATTGAATGAATATCTTTATACAGAACGATATTTTACCAACAATATTGGATCTAAGAATAAATTCTAAGAAATCACAGTTTGCCTTTTGAATCGAAACCACGCAATCCGTTTGAGTGGAAGCAATTTCCATATGGAAACGGTACTACCCGTGGGTACTACATAGAATTGTGGGAAATTGTTGTGCAAAGCTTTTGTTATGTTTGGTAACGTACGCTTCTGATGTTTCTATTGAAAGCACAAATATTCCGTGGTTGAAAGTATTTTAAATGGTATAATAGAATTTTGAGCTGAATTGAATTTTCCTGGTGGATCGCTGTCCTCTCTACAGAGAACTGTAAGGGAATTCATAAGGGATTTATATAGGTGATTATATAGGTATGATATAAGTTATCTTTTTATAAAAAAATATGTTAGATTTATTTTTCTTTAATATGCATATGCTAAAAAAAATTCTGGGATCCTACTTAATATTATAAATGTGAAAGTTTCGATATTTGTTATTCAACCACGCAAAAACGTTTGAACGGATTTTAATCAAATTTGGCACACATTTACTTTATTACCTAGATAAATACATAGAAATTAACTATGCTCCTTTGTAGACCCTATCTGACCAACGTCTCTGGGGTATTGGTTTGGTCATGCTCACTATAATATCTTTGCTTGCGGTGGCTGTCTGGCGCGGGTCACTCCCTTCCCTCCGATATAGTGGAGGGGAGTGATGGCTGTTCCAGTAGTCACACTCGTGAACGGGTACTGCTTGTGGGGACTGGTCCATCTGGAATCCTTCAGACACTCTTTATAAATAACTTCATTAGTCTTATATCCCGGTCGTACGGCATCACACTGGAGCTAGAGTGTAAGCTATTTAATTGTATTCACACAATATGATAAAAAAATTGAAAGTAAAAAAGATTATTCGATATTTATATCGAGATCAATGTTGGGGGTATCATTATCAGTCTTAATCTAATTATACATATAAAGTTACTTGTCCTGGCTGACTGACTGATTTATCAACGCTCAGGCCAATCTCATTGGTAGGAGAGTTGTTTAAAAATTTACAAGTCTAATGTCTGCGCTAAAAATTGACCTACTGACTTACTCATTTATTCACCGTGTAATTAAGGCAATCTAGATGCCTATTTTGAAATAAAAAAAAATAATGCTAGTCGACCTCGGGAAACTGCGCAACATCTTCTCATCCAAAATACCTCAGTGCCTAAAGACTAAAGTTTTTAATCAATGTGTGTTACCAGTGATGATATATGGATCAGAGACGTGGTCTCTTACTATAGGTCTCATAAAAAAGCTCAGAGTTGCTCAGCGAGCTATGGAGAGAGCTATGCTCGGCGTTTCTCTACGTAATCGAATCAGGAATGAGGAGATTCGTAGAAGAACCGAGGTCACCGACATAGCCCTTAAGATTAGCAAGCTGAAGTGGCAATGGGCGGGCCACATAGCGCGAAGATCGGACGGGCGTTGGGGCAGAAAGATTCTAGAGTGGAGACCACGTATTGGCAAGCGCAGCGTGGGACGACCACCTGCCAGATGGACCGACGATCTTGTGAAAATCGCAGGAAGTCGTTGGATGCAGGTGGCATCGGACCGGTTACGCTGGAAAGCGATTGGGGAGGCCTATGTTCAGCAGTGGACAAGTATAGGCTGAGATGATGATGATGATGAGTCGACCTATCAACCTATTCACGCCTTCTACAAATAAATGTAGGTACACGCATATCTTAGGTTCTAATTGTAGGTAGGAAAGATTGTGGGTATTATAACTTAATGGGTTATCTCTATCGAAAAATAAAATATATAGCAGTCGGGAACTTGCAATTGTGTTCTCAAGCTCATGCCATATTATATTGATGTACCTTTTTTTACCTGGGGAAAACCCTGCGTAGGACTTCCGCAATCGTCGGGGGAAGCTTGCAGGGCGTGTTGGATTCCTACCAACTAAAAACCCTAGAGTGGCCGACATCAGCACTTCGGCGGGGCTCTAGGATCTCCGTATGGAACGCACCGATGCCCCTCTTGTGCCGCGCTCCGAAGAGTCCACCATCGGGGGGAGACTTCATAACCCGCTCCCCCCGCACCGACGCGGTGCTCATGGCGACGTGGGCCACGCCATGCCACCGTCCTCATAGAGGTAATATATTATATTGATGTACCTAGTTACATCGGTATAATATGCCACCTCCACTATGGTAATAGTAGCTGAAATCATTGGCGAAATTACCACCTCCGTTACGAGAATATTTGCCGATGTTTTTTTTTTGTTATTATAAATCTGAAACATCCCACTTAATACATCGAGTTTGTGAGACCGGAGATTTATGGGTTACTCCTTTCGTTTTTAAAACATTCACACAGAGAAAAAGAGACATTATTCTTCTAGGAACCACAAAAAAAGGTGTTATCTGTTTTTAAAAATCTAAAACTGTCAAAAATATTATGCAATAGACAACTGTATACTCAGAATAGCTTATTAGGACATTTGAAACAGTCACAATAACGAACAAAACTCGGAAATCGAGCCAAACTAGTGCCAAAGCCAAAGCATGCCAAATACTAAAATAGTCGCTAAAACCCCCATTTGCCTCATGCAAAAACGCAGTACCCCATAACTCTATCCCCCAAATATGGCCTTAGCACCCCTTTATCGTGTTTCGGAAGTCAATCCGGCGAATCGTAAAAGTTTACGAGTGACTTCCTTCGAATTAATGCTTTAGACGATGCAGTAAAGTGCATGGTTTATTGATCAAGTTCATGATGACAAGAAGCTTGTAGAACTACTGGGTATGTAGTTTATGGGCAGTTTTGTAGGGACCTACTACAAGAAAGGGAGCCCCTCTCTCATATCCAAGAAAGACAATGCGGTGAAGGATATGGTAAAGTAAAGGTGGAAATCTTTGCGAACGCAACCATGTTTTTTGTGACATATAAATTCCAATGATAATGTGTCAATCTTTTCTATCTCTATCATTACGCTACATACCTTGCGTGGTAAGCGGAAGGTAAAGAGTTCCAAAAAGTTTTCATCTATATTATTAATATACTAAAGATGAAAGATTTGTTCGTTTGTTTATAATCGGTAAAATCTAAAACTTCTGAATCGATTTTAATAACTCTTTCACTATAAGAAAACTAAATAATTCAGTAGTTACATAGACCCGGTAGATGGCGCTGCTGTCGACTGAATACGAAGTCGCGGAAACCTGCTTGCCCTACTAATATTATAAATGTGAATATTTGTATGTCTGGATGTTTGTTACTCAATCACGCAACAATGGCTGACCCGATTTGGCTGAAATTTGGCACACAGTTAGTTTATTACCTGGATTAACTCATAAGATACTTTTATTCCGGAAAAATGTTAGCTTTTTCTGTAAAGTCAACGCAGACGACGTTGTTTACTAAATGAGCCCTTTTTCACACCAACGCTCCCTGGTATTTTGGCCCATAGATGATATTCATCTACGGGCCAAAATATCCTTGTCGTACTATACGCTCGTTGTGTCAGAGACCCGGTTCTTTTTTAATTAATAAATAATTCCGACGAGGCTATGTATTTTAATAAATAAATAAAAAAATCTGTGACGATTCCATCGATAAATTACTGCGCCAACATATTTTAATATGTATCTTATTATATTAGCCCTGTTAAGAAACTGTCCCACTGCTAGGCACGGACCACCACTCAAACTGAGAGGGTTTAGGCCATAGTCCACCACGCTGGCCCAGTGCGGGTTGGCGAACTTAACACACCTTCGAGAAACTCTTAGGCATGCAGGTTTCCTCGCGATGTTTTCCTTCACCGATAAAGCAAGTGATAATTAATTTTAAATAAGCACATGCTTTCGAAAAGACGGTGGTGCGTGCCTGGGTTTTAACCCGAGACCTCTGACTTTGCAATCCAACGGTCTAACCACTAGGCTATCACTGCTTGTATCTTATAAAATCAAATAAGTATCTATCTTTAAATCCGACACACTTCCCCAACACCCCATTGCAAAAAAAAACTACCACACACAATTTAACCCTACAATAGCTACACGCAATACTCAACCTTATATTAGTCACACTAAATACTAACAACCATTTTTTAATGTCAAAATTTAGTTTGTTTTTAGTGTAAAGTGGGCGTCAATACAATAAATTTTAAATCCATTAGTAGTACACATGTTCAGGCACTCTATTACACTACATTTAACTTTACGAGGTTCAAATTCAGTGAATTGTTACCTATAATGTGTACGATTTGAAATGGTAGCCACCCTAGTTCGCTGATTTTTAATAGAAATTTAAAAAATAAATTTTGAGTTTTCTGCATAGTATTTGTAATTAAACTAATTAAAATATTGATAAAGTTGAAACAAAAATAAATAAGACAGAATTCTTAACAGCTTCGTTAGACTTTTGGCTGCTATCAATTTATTGTGAAGCTATCCATCTCGAGGTCTAGGCTCGAACGTTAGATCGGGTAAAGGGTTTGTTAGAAAGTTCTATGAAAAAAAAATCAGTATATATGCGAAGACTTGACTTAAACACCGTCACGCCTATATTCCCCAAGCGGGGGTGGCAGAGGTGTACTGAGTACACCCACGTTTCACCGAAGATGTTAGGTCCCACGTAATAGGAGGCGAGTATATTGCCATATACCGGGCACAATTCCGTACCCCGGACTCATACTGGGAAGTTTTTTCGTTAGAAAAACTTCATTTGTCCGACCTAGGATTTGAACCCAGGACCTCGTGATCACCGAGCGACGCGCTTTGAAGACTTGAATTGTGCCCAGTATAATGGCAATTGGCATAGATTTCCCACCTTTTCCCACCTTTTTGTGGGCGTAGATAATACCCCTCTGTTACCGTCACATTAAATGCCTATGCTAATACTTTTTTACGTTTTACTTTCGCAGCATTATTGTCAGCGTTGCATCGTGCAAAATACACTTAAAAAGTAAAATTCAAGAAAGATTCTATCGTCCTCTTTTATGACCCATAATAAAAAAAACACCAACTGACACTTATTTGCACAGTTTAAAAAACAGTTAAGACATAAATGTACGTGTACATAAATAATAATATTTTAATGGCAAAAGGAAAGTGTTACTTTTTTAAATATCAACCCATTCGCGACAACGGCACATACAAGCTTTATCAAATTGACCCAAACCTAAAAAAGAAACAATTTTAATACATTAACACTAAAAAGCCATTGGTCCATACAAATCCAATAAATTCGTTTAACGGTTCCGCACTCAATAATTTTGTTTTACCCCCGGGTCACTCCAATTTCGGTAATATCCTGCCGTCAAAATTCGATTTACGTAAAAAATGTGTGTTTTATTCCCTCCCCTATTCGAGGTAGAGTGCGTTTGGCATTTACGACTTTGTTAGTGACTTAACCCTTTAATGTATAGTTATTTTTTGTTGCAGAAATAATAATATCGATTGTTTTAATTCTTTTATCAGTGAAGTCGATATCAATTCTAGATGAGGTTTGCCTTTGGTTTAATAGTTTATAGTATAGCTGGTGATCATGAGGTCCTGAATTTGTATCCCCATCAACAAATCAAACATCCCTAAAGACCTTGATATTAATCTTCTTAATAAACATTTCTCGGCTTCTTCTTACTTTGATAAGACTATGAAAGCAACCACGCTAAACTATCTTTCGTCTATTCCGACGCCCGATTATGCTCCATTTTTCTTTAGTCAATTTGCTGCTTGTGATGTTAAAAGGAGCGTAGAATCCATTACATCGAATGCAGTCGGCAGCGATTGTATCAGCCGTAATATTATTCTCCCTATCCTTGATGAAATTCTACCTATCCTTTGCCACATTTTAAATCACTCTATTTCCAACGGTCAGTTTCCATCTTCATGGAAAGAAGCTCAAGTGACACCATTACCTAAAAAATCTAACCCTACGTCCTTCTCTGAATATCGTCCCATTTCAATATTACCCTTCCTATCCAAAGTTCTTGAGCGCCTTGTCCATAACCAATTAAGTAGATTCCTCAATAATAACTCCCTCCTTAATCCTTTTCAGTCCGGTTTTCGTCCTGGTCACAGTACTGTTACCGCTTTGGTGAATATTACGGAGGATATAAGATTGGGTATGGAAAAGAGTAACTTAACTATACTCACCCTGCTCGACTTCAGTAATGCTTTCAATACCGTGGATTTTGATATTCTACTTGGAGTTTTGCGATCTATTAACATATCTCCAACGGCAATTGACTGGTTTCGTAATTACCTGTTTGGTCGTCGGCAACGTATACGCATCGAAGAAACCTACTCTTCCTATTGCTATACTACTGCCGGTGTACCGCAGGGTGGCGTTTTGTCTCCGTTACTTTTCGCTATCTTTATTAATTCGATTTCCAACCAACTACTTTCTTCCTACCACCTTTACGCAGATGATCTCCAAATTTACACTCAAGCACCGTTGACCAGGTTGTCAGAGGCTGTCAATACTATGAATAACGATCTGGTAAAAATATGCGAGTGGAGTAAAAGCTATGGTCTTAAAGTCAACCCAGCTAAGACCCAAGCTATTATCATCGGTAGCTCTAGACTTACTGCACATATCGATTGGTCACAACTTCCCCAAATTATGTTTGACGGTGTCACAATACCTATAAGTAAAACAGTAAAAAATTTGGGGATCTATATTGACACCAACTTCACGTGGGGCCCGCAGATTCAAGAACTTAGCCGCAAGATTTTTGCTTCCGCTGGCTCATTAAGAAGGTTGCGAAATTTTCTGCCCACTGCTACTAAAATTGCTCTTGCACAATCCCTTCTACTTCCTATCCTCGATTATGCAGACGCCAGCTATCTTAATATAACTGAGAGTCAACTTGATAAACTTGAGCGACTTCAAAATTTCTGTATAAGATTCATATTCGGTTTGCGGAAATATGATCATGTGTCTGAATTTCGTGCTAAGCTCAAGTGGCTACCAATTCGCTTTCGCCGGAATGCTCACATACTATCACTTCTATACAGCATTCTGTTTGATCCTAATACTCCCTTATACCTCAAAAAACGATTCGAGTTTCTCCGTGAGTCACATTCAAGGTTCTTGAGGTCGTCGGAAAATCTCAGACTTGTAACACCAATGCATTCCAAGATATTTCTTGATAAATCATTCTCAGTCCAAGCTGTTCGTCTATGGAATGCATTGCCTGTGTCAGTAAGACGCGCAGAGTCATTGGCCATTTTTAAAAGAATGGTTAAAGACCACTTTCTTTCGTTAAGCACCACTTTTATTCTGTAATAAGTCACGTACTATCATGCCGTTTCTTTATTCCTACCTTTATTATATTTGTATATTGTTATGTATCATATGTATTTGTATCGTATGTATATATATATATATATATATATATATATATATATATATATATATATATATATATATATGTATATATATATATGTATATATATGTATATATGTATGTATATATATATGTATATATATGTATATATATATGTATATATATATACCTATACCTATTAAAGTAAAACTTAACTAATAAATGTACGCCACCTACTGCCCTCTATTTTTTTTGTATATCTTTTTGTCTTGTTCTTTCAGTTTTGGTTGTCTGGAAGAGATCGCTATTAGCGATAAGACCGCCAATTGTGCCTGTTTAATTTTTTTTTTTTTTTTTCTCTATGTAAATGTATTGGTGTACAATAAAGAGTAATCTATCTATCTATCTATCTATCCTAGGTCGGACAAAGTGTGTTTTTCTATCGAATACTTCTGCATAGCAGGCTGAAGTCTGGAATTGTACCTGATGTGATGGCAATAAGCGCACCCCTTTATATATTGGGACCTAACATTTTCCGCATTACTTATGTAGAACTCTATATAATATTTTTTATTTTCTTTCAAATATTTTCAGAAAATACGTCAAATTAGCATTTAAGGTATACAAAATCAATAGAAAAGTTATTTTAATGACCCGGCGTAAATATTAAGTCAGTAAAGTATTTATTGCTATAAAAACAGTAAAGGAAAACATCGTGAGGAAACCTACATGCCTAAGAATTTCTCCAAGGTGTGTTAAGAAGTTCGCCAACTCGCGCTGAGCCAGCGTGGTAGGCTAAGCCCTCGCAGTTTGAGAGGAGGCCCGTACTGTGGGACAGTTTCTTAACAGAACTAATATTATTATATTATTATTTATTGCTAAGTTGTGCGAAAGAGACTTTGGGGACATTTTGCAAGAATATGGTATAGATGGCACTCTGTTGCGAGCCGTCCAGTCCACTTATGTGGACTGCAAGGTATGCGTACGGATGGGTGGTAACAGGTCACCCTGGTTTGACGTTAAAATCGGCGTCAAGCAGGGTTGCGTGTTGTCCGCTAGACTGTTTATAATATATCTGGACAAAAGTCTTCAAAGACTGAAAGCGATGAATGAAGGTGTACAAATGGGTGACTTAGTGGTAAACCATCTACTTTATGCAGATGACGCAGTTTTAATCGCGCCAACAGCCACTGATCTGCAAACACTAGTCACAGTTATGAAAGACGACTGCATGATCAATGGCTTACACTTGAATGTGAAGAAAACCAAGATTATGGTTTTTGAAAGGGAAGAAACCAGAACGAATGTAAGGATTGTGGTTGGTAACGATGTGCTGGAGCAAGTGAATGAGTTTGTATATCTTGGATGCGCCTTCAGTAAGGATGGGAAATACACCGCTGACATAGATAGAAGAGTGAGTGCAGGGAACAGAGTGAATGGTGCGATGGGAAAGCTACTCGGGAGCCGGCACTTAAGCCATAAGGCGCAGCTGGCCATACATAACGGAGTTCTTGTCCCAACGCTGTTATATGGTAGCGAGAGCTGGGTATGTAAGAAGGAGAATAAAAGTAGGATAAATGCGGTAGAAATGCGAGCTCTGCGGAAGATGTGCGGAGTGAAGCGACCGCATTAGCAACAGCATAGTAAGACAGCGAGTAGGTATGAAAGATAGTATCGGTGTAAAGATGAGAAAGGGCATGCTCCGTTGGTTCGGGCATATAGAAAGAATGCCAGAGGAAAGAATGACAAAACAGATATACAATGTGAAAGTGGAAGGATGTAGGTACCGGGGAAGACCTAGACTATCTTACCACGACCAAATAAACCGAGTCTTGTCTGATTGAAAAGTCAAGAGTCTCCGTAACCAGCGAGCGTGTATGAGACAAACTATGAGAGTCGAGAAAGCCAGAGAGGTATGTAAGGAAAGAACCTGTTGGAACTCTGTACTCTCTGCCTACCCCGCAAGGGATCTGGCGTGAGGTTATAGATATAGATAGATAGATTTATTGCTATTGCATTCAACAAGTGCTCCATTTGTTCCACAGCCTAATCTAGTTCATCATCGTTAGGTTGCCTAAAAGAGATTGCTTTTGTGCTATAAAACTACCCTCTGAGTTACTTTCTCTTGTTATTATGATACGATAATTTCATTCGATTTAAGAATTATCTATACATCTTCTTAAATAATCTTTATATAATCAGAAAATATTGTAATGTTTTAAACTAATTGAAAAGTATTAAAAAGTAACCCCAATTACCACAGCAACCAAAACAATTGGAACAAAATCAATCATTCCTTCATTCCAATCGTATACATGTTTTTGCACTCAATCTATTGAAACTCACCAGCTACCAGTAATGATAGTTTCCCCTTTCTATTACGGACTCCTCCTGCATATTTTTTGCCAGTTGTCAATTCTGTGATTAATAGTACGTCTCATACATTTTTCTGTACAAAAGATAAAAGATTGTTTGCGGTTAAATTACGGTTGGGTTAATTTTAATGTGTCTTTTCAAATATTATTATTAACAACAGTTTTTAATGGCGACACCCCTTCGATTCTTTGAGCTAAGTAATATATTTAGTATTTTCTTTGTAAGGTTTAATGTATTATGTTTTAATGTGTTTAAATTTATGTCGATTAACGGGTTAAGGTACATTGTATTGCTTGACAAGTAGGAATATAATAAGAATGTCGAAACAAATAATAAATTGAGCTCTGAAGCAATCAGATGACTATTTGTGTGTAACTTATCCATGTCTAGTTATCAGTAGTTGTTTTTGATCAACTAAACAGGGGATTGTTCCACCTAGTGTTAGTAGGTATTAGGTCTACTTATGGTAAAGTATGGCCGAATTTCTCTCACCTTAACTTGTGAGAGAATAACGTTAGCGTCTGTTATTTTTTTATTAAAATTAATCAAAATAACGATCCCCATACAAATTTACCAATTTGGGAAATTTCAGTTTTTTGGCTGTTCCTTTAAAATTTTCTTATTTTTCTGATATAATAACTAGTTTAAAAAAAATCGGTCGAACCGTTTTCGAGTTTTTGCGAGACTAACGCACGGCAATTGATTTTTATACTATATAAAAATTGTTATGAGAGTTATGATTTTTACAAAAGTAATAAAAGTTTCGATAAAATCATGACAACTATAAATTTACAAAACCATATACCCACATCTCAACGCTTGTTATCAAAAGCACATAAATATGTCAAACACTCAGTAGCCACGACAAAATTGTATGGATACTCTAAAATTGACCCTTTGTCACTCACCGGAACAAATTTTATCACATCCAGACATGATCCCGGGGAAATGTCCTTAAAAATATATTGTCCGTAAATTCAAGGGTCATTTGGACCCGGTCACACCTAATTTTGGTGGTAACAATGATTGTGTTAACATTCTACTAAGTTGTTACTAATGTAAATAAAAATTTTAACTAGGCTTTAATGATAAATGCGGGGTAATCAGAAAGTACACAATTCCAACGGCTTCTTTCCTTACAAACCTCGCAGACTTCCTTAACTCTCATAGATTAGAATAAGTTAATATTTTATTTATTTCCACCAATGAAAAATACAAAATAACAATTTTTGTAGCAACTCATAAACTTGAATTATAGAATTTACATTTTCAGTTCCGAAAATTAAACATTTAACTTGTAAATGTT
This sequence comes from Phalera bucephala, assembly GCA_905147815.2. Lineage (NCBI taxonomy): Eukaryota > Metazoa > Arthropoda > Insecta > Lepidoptera > Notodontidae > Phalera > Phalera bucephala. The sequence goes on along the minus strand of LR990627.1, from coordinate 22,777,827 downwards.
TACAGAACATTTGCTAATCAAATGTGTTCACGCTTTTATTCAGATATTGTTGCGTTGACAATCTGGTGACCACTTGTGGTCACTTTTACCGACACGGTAAATATTACCAATTTAAAAACGTGCTATATTGGAGGGTTAGAAGATTCTGTGATTTATGGTCAGAATTTGTTTTTCGTAATTAATCTTTTGTGCCTCATGGTCAAGTTAAGGCATGGAATTTGGGCTATGGGGCTAAGTTATTTTTATGTCGACTGCTTTTTTAGGCTAGTGACACCTAGTGCGTTTGGAGATCACGAAGTCCTGGCTCTATCGAACATAATTTTTATCAGGTAGTGTTGTAAGCACGTAAACGTCTAGCGTTAACGCTGAGTCGACGCTTACAAGAGTTTGAAGCTCGTTGAAGACTTAAACGTTTAAGCGCCGACTCGAGCGTTTTTTACAAAATGCAATCAGTCTAGAGCAAATAGTATCAGTCCATAGTTTAGAATTAGGCCCAGTATAATAGTAATATGCTCATTCCCTATTGGTCCCCAATATTTTTGATAATAAGTAGGTGTAAACAGTCCACCATTGCCAACTTTGCTTGAGGCTTCCCAAGGGAAAGTATATCGATACCTACCGTCACGCCAATATTCCCCAAGCGGGGGTGGCAGAGGTGCAGTGTGTACATCCAATTATTCGTCGACTATGGTAGGTCCTATGTTATAGGGGCCGAGCCTATTGCCATATACCGGACACAATTCCAGACTCCGGACGGATAATGGGAATTTTTCGATACAAAAACTACATTTGGCCGCTTGGAGTTGAACCCAGGACCTCGTGATTACAAAGCGATTCGCTTTTCCACTATACTAACGAGGCAATCAATCGATACCTACCGTTATTCACTTTATATTATAATACTTATTAAATTTTTAACCCTTTCTATTTGAAATTCTCTAAAACTAACATTTTAATTACGTGTGGTTAATCCTATCCTAGATAGCATCGAAAGGGTTGACGTAATTAAAAATTCAAACCATTTAATTAATTAATAGCACAATCTTCCTATTATTAACCCTAAAATGACATGTACATGTCACTTTTGATGTAATATGGGTCCTAATTTGTGTTTTATCTACGCTTCGTAATTGGAATATTAATGGACATCGTTTTAATTTCACGTAATTTGTTGAGCTTGTAGAATTGTAGCACTTCTATTTGGAGACATATACAAGGTGTAACATAATAAACGAACCTGAAAGTAGTTTGTTCTAAATCGGTAACTGAATTGATTCCAACAATTTTATGTAAGATACATTTAAATTTTTTTTTTTTTTAATCTGCATGAAATGTTGTTACTCCTTGAGCGCGCTATAATAAACTAAATTTATTATTGATTCAAAGCAATACGTAAATTTCAAATGCATATCTAAAACGTATTTCTCAATATGCACACATACTCGTACAAATTTCATTGTAAATTGGGGTATAAAAGTGCTTAAAAAGGGGATAAAAAAATGTTAAATTTGGAAAACTGGTTTTCGTATTGAATTTGTGAAGCAATTATCTACTCGGGGTGTCTGAGGCTTTTGTTATTTACGATACACCTTGTATATACAATACGAAATATTAGCCTAAAATAACTGCCTATTTGATCTAGTCGTGTATAATGTGCGCAGCGATCAAGAGATCCTGAGCTTGAATCCCAGGTCTGTCTGACCTTTTTATATTGAAAAATTACCATTATTCAGTCTGGAGTCTGACATTGTCCAAGGTAGAATGACAATAGGCTTGCCCCCTATTATATTGGGATCTAGCATTGTCGACGAAATGTGGGTGTACACACACACGTACACCTGCCACACCCGCTGTGGGAATGTTGGCGTGACGGTTTTTTTTTAATCAGCCGGAACTACGTTATTTACAAAACTATAGGTAAATATTATTCAGCATCTCGAGTATTAGAGCAAAACGCAGCCAACGGGTAACAAACATAAGTTAAAAGTCACGTAATTAACTAATAAGTATGAACATTAAATGTTATTAGAGAAATATACGAGCCGCTTGCTTGAGAAGACTTTAAAAAGTGAAACTATAGATGTCTCCAACTTTTAGACCTTTTCAGATATCTCTGACAACTTCGTCGCTTAAAATATGGTGATCAATACAAACTTCTAAAATCTCAAAACCATTCTATCTTCAAAATCGATCACAACATCCATTTATAAAAATAGAATTGACAATAAAAACCAGTAATACGACACTTAACGTCATTAAATTCAAACAAAATCTATTTTCGAACATCGAATGACATTATAAAAATGACATCAACTGTAAAATGTAACTGTCAATTACAGTATAGTCAATTGTCAAACGTATTGACGTCCGATTTAATGGTTTGTCAAAACATATGATCTGTTAATGATTTTCAATAGTTGAATGAATCTGATAAATGGTGTGATGAAAGAAATTTGAAGTTTCTCATAGTAAATAATGTTTTGATTGATTTTGGATTAAGTGATACTTTTGCAGAAGCCGATGCGAATATAAGTAGGAAGATGATTCAATAATTTAAGTGTATTTTAGAAAAAAATAAAGTTGCGTTTTTATTATTTTGATTCTTAGTAATATTATTACGATGTAGTCAGCAGTAGTCGGTTAATATTTCCCTAATATTATTTTAAATCAGCATAGGTATTATTTAAGGTATTTTCGTATCATCATCGTCAGCCTATAGCAGTCCGCTGCTGGACATAGGCCTCTCCAAGTGCACGCCACTGGGTACGATCCTCGGCTACTCGCATCAAGTTTCTGTCAGCCGCCCTATATAAGTCATAGCTCCACCTAGCCTGAGAGCGTCCTGCATTACGTTTGCCAGTCCGTGGTCTCCACTAAAGAACTCATTTGTCCCAGCGGTCATCGGTTGTTCGGCTAATGTGACCGGCCCATTGCCACTTCAGCTTACTAATTCGGTGGGCTATGTCGATAACATTGATTCTCTGTCGAATGACTTCGTTTCGGATTCTATCCTTCAGAGAAACTCCGAGCATAGCCCTTTCCATCGCTCCTCCACTTTAAATTTATGAACCAGTCCAACCATGAGTGTCCACGTTTCTGCTCCATAAGTCATAATGGGCAGGACGCACTGATTAAAGACTTTTGTCTTTATGCTTTGTGGAATTTTTGTATCTAAGTTAGTATATTAGTTTTCATAATCTTTGTCTGAGATCTGAAAGGAAAGAACCTATGGATAGATAAATAGATAATCTTTGCGGGAAAGGCATGAGAGCTATAACGGGAAAGACGTAGGTGCTAATGACCCAGTATCGATATTTGTGGTGACGTCCGTGAGAAGCCTTTTTCAGCAGTGGCAAAAATATCTATATCTTATTCAGTGTGTGGAATTTATGTAAATTAAATTGAAGTCGCCCGTCGTGTCTCTTCTAAATATGTACGCGCTAATCTCAGAAACTACTACACAGATTCTGATTCGGTTTCCACCAATATAAAAAGTGATTTACAAGAAAGATTTAAGCATATAATTGTTAAATACTAGCTGTTACCCGCGGCCGCTTTTCTCTATTTAAATAGAGAAAAGCGGTTTTTACGTTTTTCCGTGCATTTTTCCATTTTTTCTCCACAATAACCTTCCTCGGACTACAACGGATATTTAAAAAAAATAGCCGAGTCGGTCCAGCCGTTCTCGAGTTTTGTACTTAGCAACACATTTAGGCATTCATTTTTATTTATATGTAAAAATTGCACGAACTATTGTGATATTTTGCCCGTCCTACCCATACAAAGCCGGAACAAGCTATTTATTACCTATATAAATTATTACAAAAAGCAGGTGTTTTATTTCCATACACAATAACACCTTTTTTATCCAATTAAATAGAAAAAAACTGAATATATTTTACCGTCGCAATAAAATCGCCGACCATTATTGAAGCGGAAAACGGGGCAATAAAACTTTAAGTAGTTCGGACTCACTCAAAAATATGAAGGATACGCCTCGTAAAAGTGGGTAAATAATACAAAATACAATAAGTGCCAATATTGGGAGACGGGAGACATCCGCGGATGGGAAAAAGGTGGAGATACAACGAGTTACAAGTGTTACGAAACATATTTAAGGTTGTAGTTGATTGCAGCGTAACGTTTTTCTATATCGGTAATCAGGTTGCATCGTTCTTGCGACTGGGATAGGAAATGCTTATTTTAAAACTAACGGCATGTCTACCAATTAAAAGAAGAACAAAAACTTTTATGTAAAATGAGTAGAAAAATCAATATTTAAATATTTCAAGAAATTGAAGGATTATGATGACGATGTACTAATTTCTGCAATAAGCAAGGATTTTGTTTCACCTAAAAAGAGCTTACAACTCACTCACTCATTAAGTAATCTCTAGATTTGTAAAGTTTGGTATATACTTATACGGCTCTAAGTTAATCCTCACTAAGAATTTTCCCAAATTATACCCGAAATCTGGGTTAAGGGTATGCTCCGTTGGTTCAGGCATATAGAAAGCATATCCAAAGAAAGAATGACTTAACTGATATACAGTGCAAAAGTGGAATGATGTAGGTACCGGGGAAGACCTAGACTTTCTTACCATGACCAAATATACCGGGTCTTATCTGAAGGACAAGTCAGGTGTCTCCGTAATCGGCGAGCGTGTATGAGACGAACTATGAGAGTAGAGGAAGCCAGAGAGGTATGTAAGGAAAGAACCTGTTGGATCTCTGTACTCTCTGCCTACCCCGCAAGGGATCCGGCGTGATGATATAGATAGATAGATAGATACCCAAAAACAAAAAAGGGGAGAATTTACAATTCAATCGGACCGTGCCTCAGGGTCTGATAGTCAACACACTACTTAATAATTCAACAGTAACTCGAATATAACAAGATCAGTATGACTACCAACCTGGCAGAGACGCCCTGTTATGTGTATGTAGGAAATTGTAAATGCTTCTCTTTCTAATATATAACAAATCTATATCAGTAGCAAATAAATTATTTTGAATTTAATTTGAAGAGTATTTCCTGATTGACAGTTGGACTTACCATGTAACGTTATCTTATTTTCTATCTTAACTAACACATTTTATAGTTTGTACGAATTTACCAACGACGTCATCATTTTTTCTCAGTGTATCTCCAATATTAAGACTCGTTGACACTACACTAGGCGTCGCAAGGGCGCGTTTACACGTCGCACCGTACCCCACGGAACCGCGCCGCGACGCATCCAGTCGCGCTCGTAAACATTTACGACCGCGGGGATTAAACGCGGCGTGTTTGTGTCGTTTGCTTTTATTAAAAAACAACTATCAGTTTGTAAGAACCTTTAGATTCGTATCTACGTGAAAGTTATTGTAATTTTCCTAGTTTGAAAGGTAATGGGAGTGTAATGTTTATACCTTAAGTACGTCAGTTAGTTTTGAAAAGGATTTCGGTTGTTTGCAATTGCAGATAACTTCAAGACAAAAACTTCACACACTATTTTCTCAAAGTTCATTTCGCCCATTGCAGGGCATAACCCTTTTACGCCACATATCCCTGAGCCAATCTTAGCCAGGTCTTACCTGTGCACTGAGTCTTATCGTCGAGCCGTCTTTATGCTGGCCTTCTACGATAGCGGTATACATTCCATGGCTACCATTCGATCAGAGACTTAGGTATTTGTGTATGTGAATTTTCGTGTTTGTAAACGCACCCATGACAGAAATAAATCCTAGTGTAAGGCTCAGATATTTCAAAAAAAAAAAAAGGTATACTCCACCTGCCTACCAGACAAGCTATTATTCTTTATAGATATATGAATATTCTCATAGCTTCATTAAATAAAAAACAAAAATCAAATTAAAAAGAATTCTAGACTAATTATTTGTCGATAAATATAATAATAATATAAGCCCTGTTAAGAAACTGTCCCACCGTTCGACACGGGCCTCCTCTCAAACTGAGAAGGTTTAGACCATAGTCCACCACGCTGGCCCAGTGCGGGTTGGCGATCTTCACACACCTTCGAGAAACTCTTAGGCATACAGGTTTTTTCTTCACCGTTAAAGCAAGTGATAGTTAATTTTTAATACGCACAGCTTTCGAAAAGACAGAGGTTCAGTGCCTGAGTTTGAACCCGAGACCTCTAATTTTGCAGTCCAACGGTCTAACCGCTAGGGTATCACTTCTTGTCGATAAATAGATGGAACATATAAAAAAAATTATCTAGCTTTATTCCTTAATCCTTAGCCCTAAAAAGGTAAACTACGAGTCAAACTTTGGTTCTATAGATATCTATAATTAGAAAAAAACCCTTATTAGTATAATTTTATTTCTTCATAATGAAATATACTTCATTTATTATATTACACCGACTTAGCAATTATACTCATTCGTATCGTATTTATCCCAAATTCGTGGTCACGCATGAGAAAACCGCAAAATCCTCGTTCACACAAACTCTTCGCTAATGTTATTTCGTGCTAAACAGATACTGCACGGTGACCAGTGGTCGTGTAAAATGGGATTACTGACCACAGAGGTCTGACCTTGTTACAAAAATAGGATTAAGTAGCTGACTGATGAAAAGCATGGCAAATTTTAGGAATTTTGGCCATAAAAAACACCATTGTGGCATTATTAACCACAGCGGTCATTCTGTGCTTGTTACAACAATAGGATTTAATAGCTGATCGATGAAAGCATGAAATTTAGGGTTTTTGGATATAAATAAAAACACCATTGAGCCTGTATTCTTAGGAGGAGGTCGAACTTTAATGGAATGAAAAACCTATATTTTCCAAACATGGGTGGCAAAGGTGTACTGTGTACACCTATAATAATATTAGCCCCGTTAAGAAACTGTCCCACGGTTGGGCACTAGCCTCCTCTTAAACTGAGAGGGTTTAGGCCATAATGTACTACGCTGGCTTAGTGCGGGCCCACCGTTGGGGACTAGCCTCCTCTCAAACTGAAAGGGTCTATGCCATAATCTACTACGCTGGCCCAGTGCGGGTTGGCGAACTTCACACACCTTCGAAAAACTCTTAGGAATGCAGGTTTCCTCGCAATCTTATCCTTCACCGTTATAGCAAGTGACAATCAATTTTTAATACGCACATCCTTTTGAAAAGACCGAGGTGCGTGCCTGGGTTTGACCGAGACCTCTGACTTTGCAGTCCAACGGTCTAACCACTAGGCTATCACTGCTCTGCTACCTATTGCCGACGATATTTTGTCCCAAAGTAATAGGGGCGAGCTTATTGTCATACTGAGCACAACTCCAGACTCCGGGCTGCTATTAAGAATCTATCGGCAAGAAAACAATACTTTTTCTGAGGATTAGGGACCACCTAAATAGGAAGGTCCACCTACGTAAAACTACGGCTAATTGTCAAAACTTCAATAACACCGTCGAACTACAAACCTCGTGATCGGTAACCGTAACATACACCACTAGTCCAACAAGCTTCAATATCTAACTGGGATTAATTACCACATAGACATACAAATATGATATAATTATGATATAGAGAGAAGAGTGAATACAGGGAATAGGAAAGAATATCAGAAGAAATAATGCCAAAACACATATACAATGCGAAATTGGAAGGATGAAGGTACCGGGAAGACCTAGACTATCTTACCATGACCAAATAGACCGGGTCTTATCTAAAGGGCAAGTCAAGAGTCTCCGTAACCGGCGAGCGTGTATGAGACGAACTATGAAAGTGGAGGAAGCCAGAGAGGCCTATAAAGAAAGAACCTGTTGGAACTCTGTACTCTCTGCCTACCCCGCAAGGGAACTGGTGTGATGATATAGATAGATATTACAAATATTATCGAAGAAATGCAAATAGACCGTGTCTTATCTGAAAAACAATTCACGAGTGTCCGTAACAGGCGAGCGTGCGTGACATGAACTATGAGATTGGAGGAAGTAAGCTAGGTCTATAAAGAAAGACCTACTGAAACTCTATACGCTCTGCCTACCCTGCAAGAGTGGCTCTAGCGTGATGGTATAGATATTTAGATCTAACTCTTCCACACAGATTCCCACACCTATTACCGTCTTTGTGAATCAAATGACAGGGGGCTAAGTGACCACTGGTCAGTTTTCACGTCAAAGGGTTGATCTTGTTTCACGCTTCATTTAATTTGTCCGTCTACCCGTGATCTATACAGTTAGTTTACCGTGGGAATGGTTTAAATGTTGCTAAAACTAATTTAGAAGCATATAATGTAATTACTCTTACACCCATAGACATTTAATAACATAGTCTTAATAATTGACTTAGCCAAATAAATTCATCTGTTTAAGTAATTTTATATACATTTAACGATTCACCCGATCTGTGAAATGAAATTGTTAAGACACCCTACCCGTTCGACGAAAAAAAATCGAAAGTATCTTACCAAAGGTTTAAACAATTTTGATGGACAACTTCAGCAGTATCTATACTAGTGTCCCTTCCGATTTTCATCAATTCCACCATCCGTATCTTCATAATATTTGTTGTAGTGGGAAGGGCAGTAGCAATTGGATCCAAACCTTTATTTTATCGTTAATACGTACGTACATTTAATTTGTTTTTGTTTGTGGTCCACCTACGTCATCTGTTAACAATATGCTAGTATTATGTCCTACCTATCCCTTTTGGGATAAAATCTGCTATTCTTATCAATTAACACCAGTTCTTCATCTTTAAGAGTCTTCTTTCTTCATCTTTACAAAGTTATAATTTATGTGTATCTAAATAGTAGGAAAGTTACTAAAAGGTTATAAAATAAGGAATTGTTTTACATTGAAAAAAATATTTGTTTTGCGGTAACAGAAAGACTCACTATGTTTATTTAAAATTATGTTTTTTTCTAACAATATTTATATAGCAATTAGTTAAGCTATTATAAAACAAACTATCGCAATACTTTTTAAAGTAACCCCCTTATTAAAACTGATTATAAATAAGTTAATTTAAAAAGGGACGCGTGCAGTAGATTCTACTTGATACAAGAATAGCTAACAATTTCATTGATGTGAACAAATACAACTAAATAGACAACAACAAACAGACCGACGGACAAGAAAGCCAATACAAAAACGTAGTATAGTTCAACTTTTTCAGTTTTTTCATAGTACCAATATTGCCGTTTAGCGTCAAGCTGTGATAGAGGATCTACTTCAAATTCAGTGACGCCTTTTTTGACGGCAGTTACGAAAGACTCGTCGTGAGCTCTCATACAATTATACTTACAACATCGAAGGCCAACTCTACTGCCAGTCATGTGACCGAATTTTTAAGACCAAATTCGGCTTTGCGAGTCACATTCGGCCTCACGCTCGCAGTTGATTTGTCTCGTGTCGCCATAGCCGATTACGACTGGGAGGTCTATTTAATATCTAGTATCACAATAATTGAAACAATACGTATTCTTATACTCACATAAATAGGTAATATATATTGATATATTTCAATAACATAGGTAAGTAATATTTTTCAACAAAACGTCGTGTGTTTATTTGATATATAGAATGGGGCCACTAAATAACAGTGAGATAACATGAGCGGCGGGTATCGCTAACAATAACGCCACGAGCGCCGGCGATAAAAGCATAAGGTGGAAACGGTTTTGTGAAGCGTCGACGTTGGCTTAGTGTGGACTTAAAATAATCTGTTTAATATTATATCTTCCATCTATTGTGTTTGCACCGTCACGCGTATATTCCCCAAGCGGGGGTGGCAGAGGTGTACTGAGTACACCGACTTTTCGCCGACGATGTAACGTCCCATGTAATAGGGGGCGAGCCTATTGCTATATACCGGGCACAATTCCGGACTCCGAACTCATACTGGAAATTTTTCGTTAGAAAAACTACATTTGTCCGATCCAGGACTTGAACCTAGGCATACGAACAAAGCTATACGGTTTGCCACTGGACTAACAAGACAGTATATTTTCTAACTATTATTTTATGGTCGGTTTCCAAATTTAGGCAATACAGATTTAGTTAAATGGATTCAGGCATACAGATCTCAGTTTAAGAACTCAATACAGATTTGCTTACGTCAGTAGGATTTTGAACGACTGCATATATTAATATCAAGGGTCGACTTTGCCTAGTGGTTAAAAGATTAAGCTTAAGTTTACTAGACTGTGTAATCGTAAGTTCGATTGCCTCACGGAAAGAAAATCTTTGTATGACCCACTAATATTTGTTTCGCCCTAGGTGTCTATGTAGATTAATTTAAAGTTTGTGAATGCACCCACGACAAAAGAATCAAATAAAATCAAATTTATTCGTGCATAAACAAAATTTACAATTTATAAATACTGGTGGTTCCCAAACTAGGCGATTGCCCGTATCTTGGGAGCCAGAGTTTCACGTTAGTATTATATTTACAGCTATGCACTAAACTTAAAACAAATATTCTAATACAATGAGCGTAGCGTGGCCACTAAACAATCTTTAAACATATTATAAATCAATTATGAAAGAACAGAACAAAAGGTATTTAAAGATACATAATTTTTAAACAAACTCTTTTAAAATAAAAGTGCAGGACTATCTGTGGGACAAAATGTCGGCGGAATCCTGTAAATGTTAGCAGTTTTATGTCACTATGTCAAACATTCTGGTTCATATATAGTATAAATACGTATGTATATATATGTATGTGATATTTTTATGTATTATATGGTATTTATGTATAATATATTTTTTTTTCGCACCTACCACAGCTGTTTCCACACCACCTCAAGGTAGACTGGCAGAAAATGCCTCAGGCATTGAGTCCGCCCATGTACGTTGTGCATAAAGGATTAAATAAATAAATAATTGGAGCCAGAGTTACGCGTTAACATATGCATAAAACTTTAAACTATTATATTTTTAAATTGATATAAATGAATAAAGCACAAAACAAAAGAATAATTCCTAGAGTGGGGCTACTTTCAATGTATGACTTTGGCGGGGACAAATTTGTGACTTAGTGAGCAAAACCTTAAAAAAAAGTATGTATATTCTGCGTATTGTATTTTGCATATTGTACGTTTTACTTGCGGTTGTTATTTTACGTATTGTAGATGCGATACAGAGATAAATACTGCTCAGAATTTGATTTTAAATAAGAGTCACTTACTCTTTCTCTACTTCTGTCTATCTATATATATCATCACGCCATATCCCTTGCAGGGTAGGGAGAGAGTACAGAGTTCCAACAGGTTATTTCCTTACATACCTCTCTAGCTTCCTCTACTCTCATAGTTCGTCTCATAAACGCTCACCGGTTACGGAGACTCTTGACTTGTCCTTCAGATAAGACTCAGTCTGTTTGGTCATGGTAAGATAGTCTAGGTCTTCCCCGGTACCTACATCCTTTCACTTTCGCATTGTATATCTGTTTTGTCATTCTTTCTTCTGACATTCTTTTTATATGCCCGAACCAACATATAATACTTACTCATTTCAACTTATTAGTTTTATATTACCCGAATCAATGAGAAGTGGTGACACACGTAAACTTGCAAAAAAAATCAAATTGGCATATCCATGCTACTCCCATCGGATACCTAGAAGGAAAACCTCCATCGAAACTCTAACAAAATATTGGATAGAGATTAGGCCATATACTTTTATTGGGTTTTTCACTATATTTATTTAACGTTCCTTCCTCCAGATTGTGGCGAGAGGAAAATGGGCCGTATTCGCTATGACCAATAGAACACGCAACGCAGCGCGTTAAGATCTTAAGAGAGAACTTCGTAAAATATTTAACGAAAAAAAACACTAGGAATATTCCCCAAGCGGGAGTGTCAGAGGTATACGAGTTAAGAGAGTATCCACGTTTCGCTGACGATGTTAGGTCCCATGTAATAGGGGGCGAGCCTATTGCCATATACCGGGCACAATTCCAGACTCGGGACTCATACTGGGAAGTTAAAAAAACTACATTTGTCCGATCTTGTGATCACAAAGCGATGCGCTTTGACACTAACGTCATCCATAGCACGACAAAGGCCCTCCCTCCTCACCCACCCTCAAAATCCGGGACGACGACACGATATGTGTACCTATCCATCTTCTACTTGCAACCTGTGTGTGTGAATGATGTACGCTGTTGGCCGCGAGGCCTTTACAGCTTCACTGGACTTAAAGGCGAGCGTGCAACCACTAAGCTCTAGCTAGCCAGCAGCAAGAGCAAGGGCAAGAGGCGACATACTCGAGGGCGCCTTGAAGAGGCGCCCTCGGTTGGGACAGTCGCTGTAGGGGGACGGGTGCACTACTAAGTGCACCGGTCAACCGCCGGCTATGGGAGGGGATCTACTACTACGTCGTCGTCGTCGCCCGTATTCTGAGCGGAAAGAAGAGATGACAAAGCGTCGGGGGGGTCGGTGAGAACATGTCGCGGCCGGCGGTGGCGGCAGGGGTTGGGGGGAGATCGTAGTCGGCGGTGGCTACGATTCGCATGGGTAGATGCGTTCGCGAAGTGACGTGTTGACGCCTTTTTAATAAAGGCGCGAATAGGTTCGAGACCTAGATCGGAGTGGAGGTCGACGTTCCGTACGAACCAGGGGGCTCCTACGGCTTTACGGTGGAAGCGGTTTTAAACCACTTGGAGTTTATCGATGTGAGAGGGGGCCCAATGCCCGAACACAACACGCATAAGTCATGATGGGTCGAACGCAAGTTTTGTAAAGTGGCACCTTATTTCTAAGGGACATTTTACTCCGCTTGCAGATTAACGAATGGAGACGACCGAGCACAAAGGATGCTCGGTGACGGAACTTGCAACCTGTATCAGGTCATCGGTCCATCTTGTAGGGGGCCTGCCCACTTCACGTCTTCCGGTACATGGTCACCACTCTAGAATGTTTCTGCCCCAACGGCCGTCAGGTCTAAGAGCGATTGTTTTATTGGTATTCCATAAGGGGGCATCCATTATTTACGTGAACTCAAAATGGGGGTGGAAGGGGTCCAGTAAATTCTCAACCAATCTCCTTTATTGAAAATCTAAAGTCAATTTTTAAAAAACAAATTATTGTGCGAAAAAAATATTTGATTTTTGTTTTTACATCGTAGAAAAGCATTTGGCAGTAGGCCGGAAGATTTTCTGCGGTTTTGTGGACCTGGAGAAGGTGTTTGATAGAGTCGTGCGAAAGAGACTTTGGGACATTTTGTCAGAGTATGGTATAGACGGCCCCCTGTTGCGAGCCGTCCAGTCCACCTACGTGGACAGCAAGGCATGCGTACGGGTGGGTGGTAACATGTCACCTTGGTTTGACGTTAAAATCGGCGTCAAGCAGGGTTGCGTGTTGTCCGCTAGACTGTTTATAGTGTATCTGGATAAAAGTCTTCAAAGACTGAATGCGATGACTGAAGGGGTAAAAATGGGTGATCTAGTGATAAACCACCTATTGTATGCAGATGACGCGGTTTTGATAGCGCCAACAGCCACTGATCTGCAAACACTAGTCACAGTTATGAGAGACGACTGCATGAACAATGGCTTACATTTGAATGTGAAGAAAACCAAAATTATGGTTTTTGAACGGGAAGAAACCAGAACGAATGCAAGGATTGTGGTTGGTAACGATGTGCTGGAGCAAGTGAATGAGTTTGTATATCTTGGATGCGCCTTCAGTAAGGATGGGAAATACACCGCTGATATAGAGAGAAGAGTGAATGCAGGTAATAGAGTGAATGGTGCGATGGGAAGGCTACTTGGGAGCCGGCACTTAAGCCAAAAGGCTCAGCTGGCCATGCATAATGGAGTGCTTGTCCCACCGCTGTTATATGGCAGTAAGAGTTGGTTATGTAAGAAGGAGAACGAAAGCAGGACAAATGCGGTCGAAATGCGATCTCTGCGGAAGATGTGCGGAGTCACGCTGACCGACCGTATTCGCAACAGCGTAGTATGAAAGCGGGTAGGTATGAAAGATAGTATCGGTGTAAAGATGAGAAAGGGTACGCTCCGTTGGTTCGGGCAAATATAAAGAATGCCAGAAAAAGAATGACAAAACAGATATACAATGCGAAAGTGGAAGGATGTAGGTGCCGGGGAAGACCTAGACTATCTTACCATGACCAAATAGACCGTGTCTTAGCTGAAGGGCAAGTCAAGAGTCTCCGTAACCGGCGAGGAGACGAACTATGAGAGTGGAGGAAGCCAGAGAGGTATGTAAGGAAAGAACCTGTTGGAACTCTGTACTCTCTGCCTACCCTGCGAGGGAGCTGGCGTGATGATATAGATAGATAGATAGATTTTTCTTTTTTATAATAAATACTAATAAATAATTATTTGTACATATACAATTATAATAAATAATAATTAATATTTTTGTACCAACTTTGATCTCATTAACTTTTATTTTTCTTGATTAATTGACTTTATTGGTCCTGTTTTAAATAATTTTCATTCAATATTTGTACGCCTAATTGGGCGAAAACATGTTGATTCTATTATCAATGTTTACAAATAAATATCCTTTGACTTTTACTTTTCTTAGAGTATCTCATTTTGTATGCTTAAATAATCTCAAAACGTTTATTTCGAGAATTTACTATTTTAATGACGAGAGCATAAATCTCACGTAAGGGGTTCGGGGGGTCCCGCCAAATGTCACTAAATCTCAACAAGGTCCTCTTTGTCAAAGGTCTAAGGGAGGGGTCTAAATTAAAAGAAAAACAGCTCACGTAATTAATGGATGCCCTCTAATAACATTACATCGTCATTTCACGAAGTTATCGTAACGCGTCGCGTTTGGTTATAACGAATAAGGGCCCTGTAAGGAACTTATCTGCCACTTGGAAAATAAATCTTATTGTTTGTTAACACATTTTTTGGTGGATTTTTTTCCGTAGTACTTAATGTTGTGGGGGAGTTATTTTAACAAATAACTGAAGAGGTTTGCGATAACGTTACATTTAATTTATTGTATAGGATTATTTTCCGGGCCTTTTGTCGAGTTTGTCATTTCGTTTCGGTATTTTTTTTCTTGTGATGGAGTTCTTTTGTTAATCTGGAGAATTGAGCTCATAAAATTCATCTTTGTGAATTAGACGTAGTGAAACTTTACAATTATTTTTGACAATAAATTGTCACCAATTTTCTACAAAAAGCCATTTCTGCCCGTGTCGATTAACATAATTTAACAAGTTACATTCTAAATTAATTTAACTCGCCGATAAAAAAATTACTGCATTTTACGTACGTCAAAATGTTGACAATTTAATTAAGTCCCGTTAACAACTCAAAAAATAACAACAATCCATACAAATCCTAATAAATATTTCAGTCATTGAACAATCATAAAAAAAACCGAATCCATTAAACAAAACACTCAACCAATTATAAAAAAACTATATAATTTCGGACAACACAACAATAAAATAATAATAATAATAATTTCCATCTTGTGCCCCGCAAAACGGAAGCGCGGTCGCGACCGTACGCAATGATCTTGCAGCGTCGTAAAATTTTACGATAACGCCGCACGCACGTGTAATGTTACTGTGTGCGTCCGTGGATTGTGACAGTGATGGGACAACGTATTTATGACGTCCGAAAATTTATTGACCGGGATGGTTTTGAGTGGTGACATTTTATGACATCGATCGATAAGTGCTGGTTTTAGATAATAATATTATATTTCAGAAACGTGGAGGAATATAAATTAATAACGAAAAACGCGAAAATATTTAATAAGGAAAATCATAGACTAGGTAAGCATGCAGGAAAATGGCCTGAATTCTAAATAAATTATAGGTTATCTAATTTTGATACCAATTGAAGGTAAGTAGAATGTTAGTTATTATTTTGTCTTAAAGGTAACGGCCAAAGCATCGCGTCCAGTTGCGTTCGCGAAGGCGTGCACAGTGGCGCTCAGCTCCTGCAGTAGTATTTATATGGAAGTGTTTACACTAAGGCGTCCTCCGTCCTCCTCGCGTGATTTGGCGGTCTCTACGTGCGATAATAGGGATAAGTACTGATCACAAACGTGGACACCAGCGCGGACGCGGCTGAACGCGTTGGTTTGCCCGTACCCTAGGTTATCGTCTCGAGCTCGCACCATTTTTTGATTCGTTATTTATTGCTTTGTGCACTCAATTTTGGTTACTTGTTGTGGTTCTCAATTCATATTATTTTTATAAATTTGTAGTTATATAAAAAAACAAGGGTAATAATAATTAATAATTAAAGCAAATAATAAGAAGAAATAGTATTTCTTCTTATGCAGGAGCTGATCGCCACTGAAAGATAGTATCGGTGTAAAGATGAGAAAGGGCATGCTCCGTTGGTTCGGGCATATAGAAAGAATGCCAGAGGAAAGAATGACAAAACAGATATACAATGTGAAAGTGGAAGGATGCAGGTACCGGGTAAGACCTAGACTATCTTACAACGACCAAATAAACCCAGTCTTATCTGATGGAAAAGTCAAGAGTCTCCGTAACCGGCGAGCGTGTATGAGACGAACTATGAGAGTCGAGGAAGCCAGAGAGGTATGTAAGGAAAGAACCTGTTGGAACTCTGTACTCTCTGCCTACCCCGCAAGGGATCTGGCGTGAGGTTATAGATAAGAAGAAAATCTGAAGTTATTATCAAAGTACTCTAATGTTCTTATATTGAAATTATACTATCTCATATCGTACTCATCACTACCATAACAATATTAGATCACATTGAGGTTGTAAATGCGCACTTAAAGTTTATTACTAATAAATATTATCGACGTCTCTTTCCCACGTTCCAATAAATTAATTGAGAAGCGTGTCCATTTCAAATATAATACTAATTTTGTATTTATTTCGTACAAATTATTGTATTGTTACTGTATTCTTTGGAGCTATTAAAGTGGTTAGTGCAAGGCGCTGTAATTAGGTGGGGCGACGATATTCGTAAAGCAGCAGGCAGGGATTAGCGGAGGAGAGCTGAAGATCGAGGTCACTGGCGTGCCATGGGAGAGGCCTACGTCCAGCAGTCAGTCTGTCAGTGTCAGTCCACTGACACGGGCTGATGGTGTTGAGAGTAATTTTATTTAGATGGTTTTAAATAGAATCGATTGAATTCAGTATCGAGATATTTTATGAGGAATAAAGAATCGATTTTAATACCAATCATTTTGGAACAAAAAGAAAATACAATAATTTCACTATTCATTTCCGAAACTAGCCATTAGTCAGAAAAGTCTGACAAATCGCTTAATTCGTCGCTCACGTAAATTTTGTTATTAACAATCTATGAAACTGTCCACTTTAATATATTAAGACGGCGCATCCACGTTTATTTATTAATGTCTTGACTATGAGCATACCATGTGTGTGTGTGAGTGATGTACGCTGTTGGCCGCGAGGCCTTTACAGCTTCACCGGACTTAAAGGCGAGCGTGCAACCACTACGCTCTAGCCAGCCAGAAGGGCAAGGGGCGACATACTCGAGGCGCCCTCGGTTGGGACAGTCGCTGTAGGGGGACGGGTGCACTACTAAGAGCACCGGTCAACCGCCGGCTATGGGAGGGGATTTACTTTCAGTCGGATACATAGAATAATATTCGTAAAGAAATCAGCAATCAATTTTGTACATTAAAAAAAAACATATCGTTTTAACGATTTTAGTGTGTCAGTCTCTAAAACGTCTATTTTTTTTTTTATAATAACGCAAATTTATGAACAATTTACCTATGATTCAAATGAAAATAAAAAACGATTTTTAGTTTATTTTTATATTCTTGTTTATTTTCTGGATTCCTTATTATAAATATTCTTAAATACAATGTGCGTGAAACGTATTTTGATTTAACGTCACCGTACCCACGACTCGTGAAAAAGACTATAAGCAGATTAGCATCACTCTGTTTCTATCATCAGCCAAAAGACGTTTATTTATTTATAATATATAATAATATCAGCATATACTGCCCACTGCTTGACAAAGGCCTTCTCTCACAAATCGAAGTGAGAGAGATTAGGTCATACTCCACCACGCGGACCCAGTGCGGATTGGTGGAGGCAGGTTTGTGGCCACCTGCTGTTGGAACTTATCAAGCCGCTTCCAACTCGGCTTAACGACTACCACATTATGTGGTAGCCGGGACCAACGGCTTAACGTGCCTTTCGAAGCACGGGGACGCTCGAATGTGAAAATGCCACAAACGGTCACCCATCTCGGGCCGACCGAGTCGAACGCTGCTTAACCTTGGTAATCGGTAAGAACACCGCGGTTGCACAACGCTAGGAGCGCCTCGCCTTATTTATTTATTTAATACTTAATGCACTATAGGTACAAAGACGGACTTAATGCCTAAAGCATTTTCTAACAGTCTTTCGTTCTTTCACTGCAGTACATAAACGTCCCCCATAGATTACCATAACGACCGGTTTTGCTCTATCCAAACGTATTTACGGCCGATTTCAATATTTAACTCAAGAATAGATTTGCCTACTAAAAAAATTTTGAGATATTGTATATGGAAAATCTGTCAAAATTCTACGGACAGTAAGCAAATCAATCTTTGAGTTGAATGTTGGAACCGGCCATTAATCTATCTCTATCTATCTATCTTTTTATATCATCACGCCAGATCCCTTGCGGGGTAGGCCAGGACTACAAAGTTCCAACAGCTTCTTTCCTTACAGATCTGGTTTCCTTCACTCTTATAGTTCGTCTCATACACGCTCTCAATTAATGCAATGCTAAATCCATACAAATGATATTTCCCATCACTATCAACGAAACATTATAACAAAACAGATATACAATGCGAAAGTGGAAGGATGTAGGTACCGGAGAAGACTTAGACTATCTTACCATGACCAAATAGAACGAGTCTTATCTGAAGGACAAGTCAAGAGTCTCTGTAACCGGCGAGCGTGTGTGAGACGAACTATGAGAGTGGAGAAAGCCAGAGAGTTATGTAAGGAAAGAACCTCACGGAACTCTGTACTCTCTGCCTACCCTGCAAGGGATCTGGCGTGATGATATAGGTAGATAGATAGATCAACGAAACCAGTCAACAGAAAAACCCAACATCTTCCACTAAAACTGTCGCTAACCCGTCAAAGACCGCTATAATCTAATTTGGACTTCCGTGTCGCAAATTGAAACCCCATGCATGGCACCATCTAATGGGTTAAGCCATAGCGCGTAATGGCACCGAATGATGACGTAATTCGATTACGTCACAAGCACACTGTGAATTGACGGTCAGTGTTATGGAAGGGCGAGTCCTCAGGTCATTAGTCGGAATTGTTACGCCTGCCTTCCTAATTCTTCACTTTGTACAAATTTTGTTATAGGTTAGGGGGTGGCAGAGGTGTACTGAGTACACCTACATTTCGCCGACAGTGTTAGGTCCCATGTCATAGGGGGCGAGCCTATTGCCATATACCGAGCACAATTCCAGACTCCGGAATGTACTGGGAAGTTTTCGTTAGAACTACACTTGTCCGACCTAGGATTTGAAACCAGGACCTCGTGCTCACAAAGCTATGCGCTTTGCCACTAGACCAACAAGGCAGTCCTGCAAAAAATCTGTCTCAATATAAATCCCACAAAACATGAATAATAATTTGCCAATGCAACGATACCAACTCTTAATAGCAATAGAAAAAAATCTAAGACCATACGTGACAACTAGTAAATGTTCAATTCTTAGAACAAAACGATTTGTCGTACAAATGCGACATATGTGCGCAGTTATCGGATAACGAAAGCAAATTAGCTGTTTGACACGTAACGCAACACGTTCGGTTTTGTCACGAAAAACTGTCTTTTTATTTATTACCGTGACGAATCGGATTTGGCTTTTTGATTTTTTTAGCCTGATTATAAATACGAGACTCTCGATAAAATAAAGCCAATAATAATATTTTTTTAAATTTAATAACTCTTTTGACGCAAAATTTACTAAAAATAAAAAAGTCAAAATAATTTATATTATCTGATGGAAAAGTCAAGAGTCTCCGTAACCGGCGAGCGTGTATGAGACGAACTATGAGAGTCGAGGAAGCCAGAGAGGTATGTAAGGAAAGAACGTGTTGGAACTCTGTACTCTCTGCCTACCCCGCAAGCGATCTGGCGTGAGGTTACAAAATTAGTTAATACTTTAACGGACTTCACTATTCATTGTATTTCGATAGTTTTATTAAATTATATCTATGAGTATGAAGAGGAAAAATGTCGACTGTATTTTTTCTTATCCCAATTAATTACCTTAATAAAAGTGACACCAAATAATTCGAAAAAAAATTAATAGACACAATTTTCTCTTTCCAAACATCAAGGGCGCCAAATTGCTTTAATTATCATTACCCAACGCGATTTGATGTAAGATAATGATTTCATGCAATTTCTGGGGTCCCTATCTACCCAATCGTCAGTGGCGTGTCACGGTGTCACATTGACAAATACCCAATTAATTTTATTATATTTATTTTATCTTTGGCTTTTGATGAACCGTATTTTTTGAAATTTATTGTTTTGATCGGGTGGTAGTTTGATGAATTAGAAAGAATTTGATTTTAATTAATGGTATGGTGTATAATTCTGATTCGAGTGTCTTGTTAAATTGAATACACAATTTGGAATAGAAAATAAACAAACTGCCTTGTTCGTTTGCTAGCGATCGAAATATCGAATCGTAGGTCAGACAAAATGTTTTTCCACAGAAAAATACCCAGTATCAATCTCAAGTATGACATTGTGCCTGGTAAAATGGGAAGAGACTCGCCACCAATTACAGTAGGATATAACATTGTCGGCGAAAAGTGGGTGCACATATTACACCTCAGCCATCCCCGCTTGAGGTATATATATATCAATCATCAGCGGTTTTTTTCACTTGATAGTAAAAAAAAACGTTAATAGTATGTCTCTTCTTTTCGCTCAATACTTTAAAATGAAATTTAAACAATACTAAGCTAGTTCAAGCTGCTAACTTCCTTGCGACCTAATTAATTTTCCCTAACAATGAAACCATCGTAATCATTTACTTACCACAACACCTCAGGGAAAACCTAAAACAAAATAAAAAGGAGTTACGACTCCGCCACGACATCTGGTGGCCACGATGTACAGCTAATGAAATTGTCGGGGTTTGCAAATATTTGAAGACAGAGATTAATTGTGTTGCGCTAATGAGAAACTGTAAGATTGTTTCAAAACATCGCTAAAAAGAAAATAAAAATTATTATCGCCAAGTCAAGTAATTTTTATTTCTAATAACATTGAAAGGAATGTACTGTTTTCGCGAAATGCTAGTAAAGAAAAAAATACAAGTGTTATGGCCAAGTTCGGTGATTTTTATTTTTGATAACTTTGAATGGAAACAAATGAACAATGGATATATTGGTAAAATACATTTAAATGTTATAGCCAAGATTTTTATTTTGATAACTTTGAATATAAATAAAGTAATTTTCAATTTTTATTTAATATCGTTTATACATTACTTTTTGGTTGGAAATATACAGTAAAGGGACTATTTTAAGATTACTTCAAATCATTGCTTAAAAATACTAATATTAGAGACAATTTGAATGCAAACCATGCCATTTAATATTTTGCTGAATATCGTTCAAAGATTTTTTATTTATTATTCAGATACAAATATAAACTAAAGAGACTTCCAAGATTTCTGTTACAAGTAATACACACAAGAAAACAATTATTAAAGTTACTTAGAAAAAACACTGGTTTGAAAATGATGAGCACTTCTTAAATACAATATCTCATTAAAATCGTAATAAACAAAGTTCCCTGTTCCCTGTCGTCGACCTAATCAAATTATTTCATGAGCCATCTTTATTCTCCCATACAAAATAAATGATGAAACCCTTTCTTCGCGTTAAGATCTCCCTGGAGGCACTAAAACAAAGAACTTGGCTGCTTTTTACGAGCATCCTTTTGTTTAATGTCAGTTGCATCTAATTGGTTTAGCATGATTACTGTCAAGGATTATTTTTTTATAGCATATTGCTTAATGTTTGTAACAGTGAAATTATTTAAGGTTGGCTGTAGTAGCTATACTCAGTTCAAAAACTAACAGCCACAAAAATCCAAATCGAACTGAAGAAATCTTGATTAGAACCTTGTCTAATCTTTGCAAATGCTAAAATAATGTATGCTATGCAATTATTACAAGAGATGTAATCCAATGATTTTAAAAACTTTACTTTCGGTTTACCTTTTTATTTCACAATTTTAAGTGACGAGTGAATTATTTAGTAATATACCGATATTATATTATTTTGCTGAGTTGTACAGTAAGGTACCTACAGGATTAATATAATGACTATAATAACGGAATCTACACATTCGTGCTGTTCGCCGTTAAGGAGTTCCCTCTTGTATCTTCAAAGTCCAAGGTCCAATACCAATAACATTATAATAGGACCACCTGAAAACTATACTGAACCCAATGCAAAAAGAATCATCAAAATCGGTTCATAAGCAAAGGAGTTATAAAAGGACGAATTATGAACTTCCTTTTTTGAAGTTTGCTAATATACTGCTTAGTTCTATAGTAGGGTACCTATAGGATTGGCGTAATGCCCATAATATCTCAATTTACACATGCCTATTGTTTGTCGTTAAGGAGTTCCCTGGTGTATCTTCCAAGTCCAAGGTCTAATGCCAATGAAATTAAAATGGGACCATCTTGAAGCTATGTTGAGCCCAATGCAAAAAAATCATCAAAATCGGTCCACGATGGGCATACATAAAAATGATTCTATTTTCATCTATATGCTACATACAGGTGAAAATAGAATCTCCTCCTTTTTGAAGTCGGTTAAAAAGTCAAGCTTCACTTAAGTAAACAAAATTTGCACGTTTTAAGTTTTTATTTAATAACCATATCCCCACACTTGGGTTTATTCCTGTGTCGTGGATGCGTTTACAAACATGAAAATTAACATACGCTGACCGAAATAAATGATGTGGACACACACAATTGTCGGAAATATCGCTGAACATACATAAAAAAAAAAAACAAAAGCATACATATAACCCAACATAGAACCTCCTCCTTTTTGAAGTCGGTTAAAAATACTGTACATATAAACTTTTGATTCTTTTGCTCGTCACTCCACGTGCCCAGATGTATGTAAATAGAATAGCGTAATATATCAGTAGTAGTAATACATCAAAGTAGTGATAGCCTAGTGGTTAGACCGTTGGACTGCAAGGTTAGAGATCTAGGGTTCAAACCCAGGCACGCACCTCTGCTTTTCGAAAGCATGTGCGTATTAAAAATTAACTATCACTTGCTTTAACAGTGAAGGAAAACATCGTGAGGAACCGACATGCCTAAGAGTTTCTCGAAGGTGTGTGAAGTTTGCCAACCCGCACTGAGCCAGCGTGGTGGTCTATGGCCTAAACACTCTCGGTTTGAGAGGAGGCCCAAACCCAACGGTAGGACAGTTTCTTAAAGGGCTAATATTATAATATCTATCTATCTATATCATCACGCCAGCTCCCTCGCAGGGTAGGCAGAGAGTACAAAGTTCCAACAGGTTCTTTCCTTACATACCTCACTGGCTTCCTCCACTCTCATAGTTCGTCTCATACACACTCACCGGTTACGGAGACTCTTGACTTGCCCTTCAGATAAGACACGGTCTATTAATGCTATTATATTATAATATATAAGTGTAAATAAATAAATTCTTTTAAGTCGTTTATAAATATCCATTTGCCATCAATCAATCAACTTCGCTACGTATTTAAAGTAATTCTGGTGAAAGGCGGACTTTCGGAATAATTGGCGCTCTGACTGCACCCATTCCAAAATATAATAATATAGCAATGTGTATGTGTTTTAGTCAAAAGAAACTAGCTAACATACTATTGTCATACAATTATCTCCACCAATCCTATATTGTCAATTATTAAATTTTCGCACGAGTCTTGATTCTTCACACATCTCAGTTGTCATTCAAAGTTGACGCAACACCAGAGTGGCACTACGCATAGTACCGACCGTGACGAATAGTGACGCGATTTTAAAAGTGTCACTTTAAATTAACCCTTTGAGAACTTGGCCAGATCGTGGGAATGCATTTTTAAATGTTACAAAATAAAATAAAAATTCAAAAATGTACCAAATTTTTTAAAATAAAATAGCAATAATTTTATTTCGCATGCTATTAAATTTAAATGATTAGTTTTTTTTATTATTTTATTTTAACGGATGCGCTACATTTAAGATGTTTAAATTTACGTCCAAGGATTTGAATAAATTTCTACAGTTTTACAACCGCAGATGTACAATGCATATTATCCTTAAATAGAGACATTATTTTTAACGATACAAATTTACGTTTCGTAAAAACCAAATAGTTTTTACGATCGATATATCAAATAACTAGTAAAAGTCATCCTTGTCATTAACGGCTGATCTTTTTCATAATTTTATTAGCATAATTATGGTAATATGTTTTGTGTGAACAAATCAACCGTTACAAATTAATGTTTACGATAATTTGCATATTTTTGAATAAAAACGCGTGTCATCTTTAGTGTTAAATATATTTGCTATAAAAATCGCAGACGTTGATGCATCATTTATTTTTTTGAATAAAATAATTTTACGACATCGATCAATCAGTCGCTAAAAAGAATTTAAAAATATGCAAATTATGTCAATATTGATTTTTTTAACTAATTCATTAGGGTTGGCGAATCATAAATTGTTATTATATGACGTCATTTTGGCCGCGTCACTGCAGGGTTGTCGCGTTAACGGCGATATCTTCTGCATGAATTGTCCATTGATTTTTAAAGTAATATTTTTAATGGTATGTCAAATTAATGTCGATTCTTTTGTGTCTTCAATATGTCGATAGGGTTGGAGAAAAGTTTGTGTGTTGTAGTAACCCTTTTAAAATTTCATGCCGTCGTCGCTTTATATTACAAATTGAATCGGTACAATGGAATAGCGCCCTTTTATTCCGTCTGCAACATTCCAGAATCTATGTAGTGTGTATTAATTTTAAAATTTATTTGACACCAGATATTAGGTTTTTGTATTGGTTGTTTATTTTTTTGTCACCCAATAGTGTTCGGTTATGATGTTTCATCCTTCTTAGTTTTTGCAATGAAATGAAAAGATGTTCTATCAAGGCGAAAAGTGAGTGTACACAATACATCTCTACCGCTCCCGTTACAAGAATAATGGTTTGACGGTATAAAAACAAATTTGTTTTTCAAGCAAACTATCAGTTGGCATGCCATGCAGAGAAGGAAGAAGTTATTCGTCAAAAGTAGAACTGAACTCTCTCTGCCTCCGATTTTTTCTCGTTTTAAGATGCATTCTATACCGCACAACATTAATGACAGGAAAAAAAATGTAACTTATGTTTATGTAAAAACTGAGTCACTTAACATTCAACAACAATATGTTTAAATTTAATATTTACAAGAGCAGCATAATATTATAGGAGCATTTATTTATTTATTTAAAAAGATACACCATCAGCATTATCACCGAATCATTCAAAATGTATACAGTACACAAATTTACGTCTAAAGCGAAACACTATTATAAGTGTATACAACCTTCTCAATAAATTATGCCGTACAATTAAAATAAAGAGCAAAGTAATTGAAGCACATACTTATAATAACTTAAAAAAATGGCTATTCTAGAAATAAGAAAATATTAAAATGACAAAGTAAATTTGGAAAAATTAAATAGTTAGAATTTATGGAACATTTCATAATTACACCGTTAAAATAAAAAAACTATATACACAAAATACCTGCAAATAGACAAATAAATATATCTATCTCTATCATCACGCTGCATCCCTTGCGGTGTAGGCAGAGAGTACAGAATTCTAACAAATTTTTTCCTTACATACCTCTCTGGCTTCCCAATCTCACAGTTCATTCAATTCATATATATATATATATATATATATATATATATATATATAATTCAATATTAAAAAAAAACTCTTCACGCCTATATTCCCCAGCGGGGGTGGCAGAGGTGTACTGAGTACACCCACGTTTCGCCGACGATGTTAAGTCCCATGTAATAGACGGCGAGCCTATTGCCATATACCGGGCACAATTCCAGACTCCGGAGTCTGGAATTGTCCCCAGTGGTGCTCATACTAAAAATTTTTCGTTAGAAAAACTACATTTGTCCGACCTAGGATTTGAACCCAGAACCTCGTGATCACAAAGCGATGTGCTTTGCCACCAGACCAACGAGGCAGTTATTCAATAGTATTCTGAAAAAAACACATATTCCATTGCTACCTATTCTATTTTTATTCATATTGCTTCAATCGCACTATATACCTTCAATATGGAAACAATATAAAAACTGAAATAAAATAATAATATTAGACCTGTTAAGAAATTGTTTTACCGTTGGGCACGGGCTCCTTTCAAACTGAGTGGGTTTAAGCCATAGTCCACAACGCTGGCCCAGTGCGGGTTGGCGAACTTCACACACCTTCGAGAAACTCTTAGGCATGCAGGTTCCCTCCCGATGTTTTCGATCACCGTTAATACAAGTGATAGTTAATTTTTAATACGCACATGCTTTCGAAAAGATAGAGGTGCATGCCTGGGTTTGAACCCGAGACCTTTGACATTGCAGTCCAACGGTCTAGCCAGTAGACTATCACTTCTCAAAAATATCTGAATATATCTATATATTAATACGTAAAGCAAAAACTTTGTACATATTTTTACGAAAATTGCGCGGTCGGAGGAGTATGAAATTTCCCACACTTATAGTTGATATAGAGAACGAGTGCAGAATGCTAATATTTTTTTAAAATTATAGATAAAACATACATTAAATCCATGAAAAAAACATTACACACACTACCATGTATTTGACACAAAACACGTCAAATTGATGTTTGTCTTTAATATTATTTGTCCATAGTCTTACTGAATGTCAAACATAACCAGCAAACGATTAAAGAGTAGGTCAAATATCGACCTATGGGCGACCACTAGTTTATATAAAACCCTAACATGTTATTGTCCTTAATCATATTAAGGAAAACAATAGACAATTCCAAAAACGTATTTTGTCGCTTACATCCTTTTTCCTGAAAAAGCTCTATATTTTAACAAAGTATTAATATAAGTACCACACGAAAGCAATCTACTAGGAAAATATTCACTCGCTCAAGTCTCACTCACGAGATATATCAGAAACAAACAAGGGAAATGAAATACAAACAGACAATACACCCGTCTTTTTGGAGATATAAATGGATATGAAAAACTCTTAGCAGCGATCTGGAATTCGTCATATAAGAATAAAAACTTTCTATTAAATTAACAGAATTTAGAATAATTACATAGTAAAAAAATTCGATCACTACATAATAATTTATACAGACCCCACCAACAAGATCTAACAATAATGAAGATTATAAATAAAAACTTTAAAAAAAGGAAAACCAAGTAACCGACTGCACCAACCGGTACCGACTTCAAATATTTATTTTTTGCTCTTTTGAAGTCGGTTTTTCCTTTTTTTAAGTTTAAAATTTTACAATTTTAAGTGATGAGAGAATTAATTATTAATATTTGTACACCTATGTTATATTATTCTTAGTTCAACAGTAAGGTACCTACGGGATTGATATAATACTCATAATAACTGAATTTAAACATTCGTGCTGTTTGCCGTCAAGCAGTCCCATGGAGTATCTTCAAAGTCCAATACCGATAAAATTAAAATGAGACCACCTCGGAGCTAAGCTGAATTCAATGCAAAAAGAATCATCAAAATCGGTTTATAAGTAAAGAAGTAATAAAAAACACAGACAAATTATAAAGCTTCTTCTTTTTTGAAGTCGGTTAATATTTTACTTAGTGTTATAGTGAGATACCTATAGGATTGATGTAAACCCATAATATCTCAATCTACGCATTCGTATTGTTTGTCGTTAAGGAGTTCCCTGGTGTATCTTCAAATTCCAAGGTCCAATATCGATCAAATTAAAATGCGACCATCTTGAAGCTATGTTGAACCCAATGCAAAAAAAATCATCAAAATCTAAAGCATACATACAGGCGAAAATATAAACTCCTCTTTTTGAAGTCGGTTAAAAACTCAAGCTTCACTTAAGTAAACAAAATTTGCACATTTTGAGTTTTTATTTAATAAAAAACGTAGCACACTTGGGTTTATTCCTGTGTCTTAGGTGCGTTTACAAACATGAAAATTAACATACACAAATACCCAGACCGAAACAAATAATGAGGGTCACACAAAAATTTGTCCCGTGCGGGAATCGAACCGGCGACTACTCGAACCACTGGAACGGCCCTTGTTTGTTTTTATTCATTGTTTCATAATTATAAGTTATTATTTTATTTACACGATATTATTAGCATTTTCTTAGTTTTTTTTCTATCTACTAGTTTATGCCCGCGACTTCGTCCCTGTTAGCTTTAGAGAGGAACCTTACATTCCGGGATAAAAAGTATCCTATGTGGTATTCCAGGTAATAAATGATCAGTGTGTCAAATTTCATCCAAATCAGCCGTTTTTGCGTGACTGAGTAACAAACATCTAAATATACAAACTTTCACATGAATAATATAAGTAGGATATCACCACGCCAGATCCCTAGATTTTAAGTTATTTATTATTTAATATTAGCCCTGTTAAGAAACTGTCCCACTGTTGGGCACGGGCTTCCTCTCAAACTAAGAGGGTTCAGGCCATAGTCCACCACGCTGGCCCAGTGCGGGTTGGCGAACTTCATACACCTTCGAGAAACTCTTAGGCATGCAGGTTTCCTCACAATGTTTTCCTTCACCGCTAAAGCAAGTGATGGTTTTTTTTTTGCAGCAGTGATAGCCTAGTGGTTAGACCGCTGAACTGCAAAATCAGAGGTCTCCGGTTCAAAACCAGGCACGCACCTCTGTCTTCAAAAAAATATTATTTATCAATAGCAATTCTAACACCCGATAACAACATAACAATTTATGCAGACCCCACCAACAAGATCCCAACAAGAATGAAGATTATAAATAAAATCTCAAGTATCACTCAAGTAAACAAAATTTGCATGTTCTAAGATGTAACGAATTAAGCTCTTTGTGTCCCGACATACTCCGATGGGTACTCGAGTGGTGGTTCAAGTATGCGGGCGGTGTGTTGTTGGAGTGGGTTCGATACGGGATTTGCATATTTTTTATTTGAAGATTATATTGATGGATTTAGTATTTAGGTTAAGTTGGTTTAATGTGTTGGTGACGTTTCCTAAGCTGGGGTAGCAGAATGTACTGTGCACCGACATTTCATCGAATATGTTAGGTCCGAAGATGTTAGATCTACCAATAAACCTGTCTATTCAATACCATTGATGGGCAAAAATTTGTGAACGAGAATAGGTCATGTTCTGCCAAATGAATGTGCAACGGCCACCTGCTGTTGGAAATTATCAGGACTTATAAACCTGTGTGTGTGAATGATCTAAGAGGGCGAGCGTGCAACCACTACGCTCGAGCCAGAAGAGCAAGGGGGCAACTAGCTTAAGGGTGCCTCAAGAAGGAATAGCCTCCGCTTGGGCAGTCGCTATGGCCAACTTGGCGTAGCGAATGCCACAAGAAGTCCTAACCGGGACCAAAGGGTTAACGTGTCTTCTGAATGGAATTACTACAATCGGCCAATCATCCCAGATTGTCTAATAGAATAATACTGAACTCTGGTGATCGCTATGTTCACTCAGAATCATCTCAATATAAAATCGGGTTCGATCCCCGCATGAGACAAATCTTTGTTTATCTATCTATCTATATCATCACACCAGATCCCTTCCGGGGCAGTCAGAGAAATCCGAGAGTTCCAACAGGTTCTTTCCTTACAGACCTCTCTGGCTTCCTCCACTCCCACAGTTCGCCTCATTTATGCTCGCTAGTTACGGAGACTTGACTTGCCCTTCAGATAAGACAAATCTTTGTGTGTCCACAAATGGTTGTATCGTTCTGGTTGTATTAAAATTTTGTGTTTCTGTACGCCCTCACGACAAAGGAATAATTCCAAAGGCAGCGCAAAGTTTACTTCAAAAAAAAAGAGAAAAACTAAGAATAATACCGAAACTAAAACCACGAATTCTATTAAACTTAAGTCTTCCACTTAAGGTACTGGCCCAGTTCTAAATCATCTTAATCGAACTCTAAACAGTTGAAGTGGTCTCAATATATTCAATATACCTCCACGGCAAGATGAACGTCCCCTATCTTCCGTTTGATTCATGGCGTGTTGAAATGGCATGCAAATTGAAGCGTCACGCCCATAGCACTCGTGTCAAGTGGAGAGTGCTGGTATGATTTAGAAGGTGTCGGAATATTGTAGGTACCTACCAACTTCATCCATATAATATGGAGGTACAAGCTCTGTCAAGTATTTAATATCGTAAACTTTCGAGTGTTAAAAAAATATACAATATACAGGCTTGTTAAATGCTCAAGCCGCTCCCATTGGTTTGAGAATGCACAAAAATTCTTCCCCGCACGGGATGAAATTTTATGCATCCTACAAATGTTTGATTCGATCTGGTTATTTATGTACGTAAATTTCTATTTATTTATCTATCTATCTATATCATCAGATCCAGTTCCCTTGCGCGGTAGGCAGAGAGTACAGAGTTCCAACAGGTTCTTCCTTACATACCACTCTGGCTTCCTTCACTCTCATAGTTCGTCTCATACACGCTCGCCTGTTACGGAGACTCCTGACTTGCCCTTCAGATAAGACATAATCTATTTGGTCATGATAAGATAGTCTAGGTCTTCCCCGGTACCTACATCCTTCCACTTTCGCATTATATATCTGTTTTGTCATTATTTCTCTGACATTCTTTGTATATGCCCGAACCAACGGAGCATACCCTTTCTCATCTTTACACTAATACTATCTTTCATACCTACTCGCCTACTAGCGAGTAGGTATATTCTTGCTACGCTTTTGAAAATATGGTCAGCTTGACTCCGCACATTTTCCGCAAAGCTTGCATTTCGACCGCATTCATCCTGCTTTCATTCTCCTACGTGAAAATCATGTTTGTAAATGCACTGAATGAATTACTCTTGTGCCGTCGACAAGAGTAATTCCTTGTGCGAATAATACATACGCCTATTCCTTCAAATAGGCGTAGAAGTGTACTATGTACACCGACATTATATCATCGATTTAAATCCCAATGTTATAGGGAGCGAGCCCTTTAACCTGATCACGATTCCAAACATTGGACTGTTACTAAGAATATTTTGTAAAACCCTAATAATACTTTTTCTGACTTATATTCGAATCCAGGACCTCGTGATTGCCAGCAGCATCATGGGCCACTAGACCAAAGAGAAACTCTTCAGTTTTTTTTTCTGTTTTTAAAACGTAGCCCCACACTAAGATTTATTCCTTTATCGTGGGTGCGTTTACAAACATAAAAATTCACAAACACAAATACTCAGACCGGGACAAATAATTGTGGATCACACAAAGATTTGTCCCGTGCAGGAATCGAACCCGCGACTATTAGACACAGTGGGCGGAGTGGAGCTCTTAACCGCTGCGCTAAATCGTCCGTCTGAAGTTTAAAGAATAGATATAAAGATAAGATTGTTAAAAAAATAGAATGCCACTGTGATTATCTTTCTGCGATCTTTTCGCGCCTAAATATTTAATGGTTTTTTTTAATCAGCGATGATTAAAAAAAACCATTAAATATTGGCAAGAAAAAAGGTTACCTTATGTCTCAAAATAAAATTAAAATAGACGAAATTTCAGATAACAGCTAGTTTAGTTAGCCTTACTTTCCAAAGTCCTCCTAGCCCAGACCCACGTCATTATGTGTCGCTGGGGTGTTGAAGCGTCAAAACCAATCACACTTTGCCCACTTGTGGCCCTTTTGCGTTTGATTCGGCCTTTTTGAGGTGCCTGTGGTTGTGAAGTGTGGTTGGTCATTTGAGTGGGCAGTTCTCATTTGGGCAGTAGGCAGATTGTGTTGAAGTGACTTTAGTTGCTCAGCTCGGTAAACAGATTTCATTTATGCGACTTGGGCCAGTTTTACTGACTGTTGTTTAATGAAATCCAGTTGAGTAATTTAGCTTAATAAATATGGATTTGCTAAAAACATGAAAAAAAAAACTTCGTTGAAAATTAGTTCAAAAATAAACACCGGCACGTCTATCTTCCTCAAGCGGGGGTGGCAGAGGTATACTGAGTACACCCCCTTTTGGCCGACAATCTTAGGTCACATGTAATATGGGGCGAGCCTATTGCCATTATCGGGCACAATTCCAGACTCCGGACTAGAAAACTACATTTGTCCGACCTAGGGTTTGAACCCAGGACCTCGTGATCACAAAGCAATGCGTTTTGCCACTAAAACTAGTTACTTTTTAATTATAAATGAAGAAACTCAAAGTCTAAAAGTAAAGTGTCCGTAGATATATAGACCGATTTTTGTATTTCGCACAATAAATCATATTTGCTGTCCAGCGCGAAAATTTTGGCAGCCTCTTCGGCACCCGGCCGAGTACCAGCGACTTGGGAGTATCGTATTTTCTTTCTTTTCTTCAAATAATAAACTGACGATTTCGCGCAGTGTCGCGGGTCGATTCCCATACGGGACAAACCTCTGTGTGATCAACAATTATTTGTTTCAGTCTGGGTATTTGTGTATGTGAATTTTCATGATTGTAAACGCACGCTTCTTATAAGCTCAAAACCAAAAGTTTTCCGTCATCTTCAACTTATAAGGTCCATTGAGAACCTTTCGTCAGAAAATGCTCACTTTGCCTTACAAAGACCCCGTGATCGTCAGCCCACCGTTAACCTATTGGGATAGCCCTTCAAAATCTCAACATGTTAAGAGCGTCCAAAATATTCTTGTTAATGAACAGAAGCTAATAAGCCGAGTGAAATTAATTGGCCCGCATAAAGGGTTGTTCTAATCTGGTCTTCGTACGAGTAATTATTTTGATAGGGAGTTCCCGGTCCCGAAGGATCGCGGTACACGCGTGTTTTAATTAGTTTCGGATTATCTTGCCTTGATTAATGATGTGTTTTGGAATAATTTTAGAGAATAGTTTGAATAGTTTTAGAGATATCGTGTTGACTTTTGAAGACCTGCATACCTATGTACCTTCAACTTCTTTTACCATGCACCAAATCAAATCAAAATCAAAAAGTGTTTTGTTGATGTAGACGAAAAGTGCTTACGAATAGTTAAGAAAGGTTGCTGGTGATTTTTTAGACTCTACCACCCTATCGAAATGTCATTACTGTGGAGAAGACGGGCAAGAAACCCCACGATTATTCTTTTAAAAATAATTATTACCATTCTTTTTGTGTACTTTTTGCGTTCATGGGTTATGGGAGAACAATAGAAAACGAGCTAGATTAAGTATTACCTAAATGTAAATGTACTTACATATATGGTATAAATAGTGTATCCATAGTCCGCTCATTTACAAAATTGAGGTTGGAAAAGGTATATATTAAACAGTAATGTTAATGATTAGCGCAGACGGACGGACAATTTAGCGCAGTCGTAAAGAGCTTAAGCCGCTCCGCCCACTGTGTCTAATCGTCGCGGGATTGATTCCCGCAAAATGCAGGAGAATGCTCAGACCAGTCCCCACCAGCAGCACCCGTTCACGAGTGTGACTTGAGAAGCAGCCAGCACTCTCCTCAACCATATCAGAGGGAAAAGAATGTTGTTTTGCACCATTATGTGCAAGGATCTTCACCAAAAAGATTGGCTACATTTGCCACATGCGAGCGCACGGTCGTCAACAATAACGGAGTTGATTCAGTGGCCGAAATCGGTCCGGATCACATAATTATTACTATATCAGCCGAAAGACGTCTATAGGGATAAAGATCGCCTCAATGATCGGAATTAATATACGTTATAGTTTTACGTACCTACACACTAGGCTACTAGATAACATAATATTGTCCCTTAAGGGATATCAAAATAAGCAAATAGAAAAGGAACAAAATTATAATTTACAAGGTAATGTAACTAGTGGCCTTAACAGTAGAAAGTGACCTTTCAGACATTTCTTGCATAAAGAAATCTGAAGCTATGGAAACATTTAGGGGACTATGAAATAAAACTACTTTTTCGGATTTTATCGCGGTTTATTTTGATTTTTAAGTTCCCGACGTTTCGAGTGCTTTGCAGCACCCATGGTCACGGGAAGGACTGAGGTGGTAGACGTCCAAAAGGCATAGTTGTTCCGGGGTACCCTCAAACTTCTTAATTATTTTTGTTGGTCCGATCTACGCAGAATGAGCTCACGGTGTCTTGAGGTCTTGCAGTGTTATGCTTGGTTTTGGATTTGATTATATTAATTACTGGATCCCAAGTCGATGGAAGCACCCAGCCATCTTCTCTATTGAAATTAGGATGTTTTTTAATTTCAATAGCCTCGCGGCCCATCCTTGGTAGGAATCGGTGTTCTTTCACGAGGATTTGTGGTCTATCAAATCTGATGTTATGGCGGGTGCGGTCAAGGACATGTTCACAGACTGCAGACTTCTTTGAGCGACGGTGTTTTAGATCAGCTATGTGTTCTTTAACCCGAGTTTTTACTGGTCTTTTTGTTTGTCCTATATAAGAGAGACCACATTCACAATCAAGCTTGTATACTCCTGCATCTTGTAGAGGGATGTGACACTTGACAGATGGTAAAAACTGACTGATCTTCTTCGGCGGCTTATAAAATGTTTTAATTGAAGCACGCTTCAAAATGTAGCCAATCTTGTCTGTGACTCCTCTTAAGTAAGGTAGTACAACAGGGAGACGCTCGACTGTGGCTGGTTTCACTCGGTCACTGTGTCGTTGGCGTGGGACTCGCAGCTTATTGTCGTGGAGGACTTGCTTGACATGTTGAAGCTCGGCAGCCAGATGTTTCTTGTCACAGATCCCTTGTGCTCTCTGAAACAAAGATTTACCCACGGTAGCTAACTGTGATGGATGGTGGTGAGATTCACCGTTTAAGTACCTATCAGTATGGGTCTTTTTTCTATAAACCGTATGGCTTAAGGTGTTGTTGGGGTTACGGATTACTGAGACATCTAGGAAAGCTAGGGAATTGTTTGCCTCCAACTCCATTGTGAACTGAATTTTAGGGTTAATGGAGTTAAGATGATTAAGGAATACGTTAATTTTGTCAGATGGTAATATTGTGAAAGTATCATCTACGTAACGTTATAGTATAAAAGCATAGATATAATATACGAGGCGCTCGTAGCGCTGTGCGACCGTGATGTTCTTACCGATCACCAAGGTTAAGCAGCGTTCGACTCGGTCGGCCTGAGATGGGTGACCGTTTGTGGCATTTCATATTCGAACGTCTCCGTGCTTCGGAAGGCACGTTAAGCCGTTGGTCCCGGTTACCACTTAATGTGGTAGTCGTTAAGCCGAGTTGGAAGCCTTAAAGGTGGCTTGATAAGTTCCAACAGCAGGTGGCCACAAACCTGCCTCCACCAATCCGCACTGGGTCCGCGTGGTGGAGTATGACCCAATCTCTCTCACCTCGATTTGTGAGAGAAGGCCTTTGCCCAGCAGTGGGCAGTATAGGCTGATATTATACCGCTTGTAGAAACTTGGCTTCACAGGTGAGGTACGAAGGGCTGTCTCCGCAAAGTCTTCCATGAATAAATCGGCAACAATGGGAGATACAGGGGAGCCCATCGCCACACCATCTACTTGCTTGTAGAACTCCTCCTTCCACAGTAAGTAGCCAGATGTAAGGTAGTGTCCTAAGAGTTCTGAGTATTCCGCTGGCATGTTGTTGTCCACTAGCTTCCTTTCTACAATTTCGACACAGTCTTGTACAGGTAAGCATGTGAATAGTGACTGGACATCGAAACTGACCATTGTTTCATTTTCAGTAAGATGTAGATTTTTAATCTCACTAACAAAATGGTATGAATCCTTAACATGTGCTCTTGTGTTGTTACGTCGTAACATAGTTATAAAAATATAAAATAAAAATAAAAAATCTTTACACACAAACAAACAAAATAACTAGTTGTTACATCGAATGGAAACCGCGCGCCTTAACTAGTGATAGCATCATAATGACCATATAAGGTATTCGTTAGCACCGGAAATCAAATTCGTTCTAGAACACCTAATAAGAAACGCCCACAAATAGAAGGATCTAGAAATAATACAATAGCGAACAACGGGACAATGATCCTATCTCACTCGGTTCGGTTATTGCTAACTTAGTCCCACAAGAATTTTATAAAAAACAAACAATAGTTTAGGGCGTGCCTTGCTTCGGTTGAGCCGTTCTTTCTATATCTCTGTCCTCGTCTCAGACGAAGGATCAAGAGATCTGGGGAGTGCGCACTGTTGCCAGGCAGGAAGTAGGCCGTCCTGGGGGGCAGTATATAAAAACGAGTTCGCGCATGAACAACCCTTTTCCGACGCCAGAGCTCGCACGACAACAATTCAGTTCAGTTCGAACAGTGCTTTATTAAAATAAAAAAATAAAAGTTTAAATTAGCAACATTCTTCAACCCCCTTGAAAACTGGGGGTCCACCGTACGGGTTGACCAAGTACGGTTTGGGAGACAGCAGGCCTCATTTCTGCCCGTCGACTCCCGCTGACCTCGGCGGCTGAGGGCCTTCTACAAGGCACCTCCAAATTCCCCACCTAGCCGGTGGAGGTTGTTACCGAAGACCCCCCACGCGTCACGGGATCGAGCGGCCTAAAGATAAGTCCCCAGCGCCATAGGTTTTTTTTGTGGACCCGAAAACTCCCCTGTGCCGGGAATTCACGCCCCATTTTAATATTATTACTTATTTTAATTTTCTTGATTGTTCTTATTACGATTTTTAATTGTTTGCGTAATTAAATATATTTTTTCCTGTTAACAATAAACAATTGTATTTTTTTTATAATTGTGTGTCTTATTTGTACCCGCCGTCAGGCGGTCGTAACAGTGTGTCCTGTGAGTGGCGAGAGCACTTTCGCTACATGCTGAGCCAATCTGTAGGTTGGTGTGTCGATTTGGCTAACAATTGGACGTAGGGGAGCATTCGGTTTATGTATTTTTGGAAGCCCATACAACTGTGGTGGTTTTGGCGCACGAAGGTATTAGTGATTTGACGTCCACGATTTTGACATTGTAATCTGACGTATCCATAATGACCGTAGCATTTCCTTTATCCGCGCGGAGAACAGTAATATCCTAAAATACAAGAACTTTTATCGGATGCAAACACATACAAAAAGGTCAAGACAGACCCAACCACCAGTATATTAAAACAAACTACTGATTTAATAAAGAAATACTCCGAAACATTGAATCTGGACGTCAAATCACTAATACCTTCGTGCGCAAAACCACCACAGTTGTATGTGCTTCCAAAAATACATAAACCGAATGCTCCCCTACGTCCAATTGTTAGCCAAATCGACACACCAACCTACAGATTGGCTTAGCACGTAGCGAAAGTGCTCTCGCCACTCACAGGACACACAAGAGCACATGTTAAGGATTCATACCATTTTGTTAGTGAGATTAAAAATCTACATCTTACTGACAATGAAACAATGGTCAGTTTCGATGTCCAGTCACTATTCACATGCTTACCTGTACAAGACTGTGTCGAAATTGTAGAAAGGAAACTAGTGGAGAACAACATGCCAGCGGAATACTCAGAACTCTTAAGACACTGCCTTACATCTGGCTACTTACTGTGGAAGGAGGAGTTCTACAAGCAAGTAGATGGTGTGGTGATGGGCTCCCCTGTATCTCCCATTGTTGCCGATTTATTCATGGAAGACTTTGAGGAGACAGCCCTTCGTACCTCACCTGTGAAGCCAAGTTTCTACAAGCGGTACGTAGATGATACTTTCACAATATTACCATCTGACAAAATTAACGTATTCCTTAATCATCTTAACTCCATTAACCCTAAAATTCAGTTCACAATGGAGTTGGAGGCAAACAATTCCCTAGCTTTCCTAGATGTCTCAGTAATCCGTAACCCCAACAACACCTTAAGCCATACGGTTTATAGAAAAAAGACCCATACTGATAGGTACTTAAACGGTGAATCTCACCACCATCCATCACAGTTAGCTACCGTGGGTAAATCTTTGTTTCAGGGAGCACAAGGGATCTGTGACAAGAAACATCTGGCTGCCGAGCTTCAACATGTCAAGCAAGTCCTGCACGACAATAAGCTGCGAGTCCCACGCCAACGTCACAGTGACCGAGTGAAACCAGCCACAGTCGAGCGTCTCCCTGCTGCACTACCTTACTTAAGAGGAGTCACAGACAAGATTGGCTACATTTTGAAGCGTGCTTCAATTAAAACATTTTATAAGCCGCCGAAGAAGATCAGTCAGTTTTTACCATCTGTCAAGTGTCACATCCCTCTACAAGATGCAGGAGTATACAAGCTTGATTGTGAATGTGGTCTCTCTTATATAGGACAAACAAAAAGACCAGTAAAAACTCGGGTTAAAGAACACATAGCTGACCTAAAACACCGTCGCTCAAAGAAGTCTGCAGTCTGTGAACATGTCCTTGACCGCACCCGCCATAACATCAGATTTGATAGACCACAAATCCTCGTGAAAGAACACCGATTCCTACCAAGGATGGGCCGCGAGGCTATTGAAATTAAAAAACATCCTAATTTCAATAGAGAAGATGGCTGGGTGCTTCCATCGACTTGGGATCCAGTAATTAATATAATCAAATCCAAAACCAAGCATAACACTGCAAGACCTCAAGACACCGTGAGCTCATTCTGCGTAGATCGGACCAACAAAAATAATTAAGAAGTTTGAGGGTACCCCGGAACAACTATGCCTTTTGGACGTCTACCACCTCAGTCCTTCCCGTGACCATGGGTGCTGCAAAGCACTCGAAACGTCGGGAACTTAAAAATCAAAATAAACCGCGATAAAATCCGAAAAAGTAGTTTTATTTCATGTGTAATATTCGCTTAAATCTCATCATCATCATCTCAGCCTATACTTGTCCACTGCTGAACATAGGCCTCCCCAATCGCTTTCCAGCGTAACCGGTCCGATGCCACCTGCATCCAACGACTTCCTGCGATTTTCACAAGATCGTCGGTCCATCTGGCAGGTGGTCGTTCCACGCTGCGCTTGCCAATACGTGGTCTCCACTCTAGAATCTTTCTGCCCCAACGCCCGTCCGATCTTCGCGCTATGTGGCCCGCCCATTGCCACTTCAGCTTGCTAATCTTAACGGCTATGTCGGTGACCTTGGTTCTTCTACGAATCTCTTCATTCCTGATTCGATCACGTAGAGAAACGCCGAGCATAGCTCTCTCCATAGCTCGCTGAGCAACTCTGAGCTTTTTTATGAGACCTATTGTAAGAGACCACGTCTCTGATCCATATGTCATCACTGGTAACACACATTGACTAAAAACTTTAGTCTTTAGGCACTGAGGTATTTTGGATGAGAAGATGTTGCGCAGTTTCCCGAACGCTGCCCAGCCGAGTTGGATTCGTCGATTGACCTCTCTCTCAAAGTTGGACCTACCTAACCGGACTACCTGTCCCAGGTAAATGTATTCGTCGACAACTTCAAGAGTAGAGTTCCCAACGGTGAGTGCGGTGGGTACGACATGGACGTTACACATTATTTTCGTTTTGTCCATGTTCATTTTAAGACCCACTTGTTGAGATACTCTGTTGAGGTCGCCGAGCATTCGTCCTAGATCTTCCAGCGACTCCGCCATGACCACAATGTCGTCGGCAAATCGAAGGTGAGTGATGTATTCGCCATTGATGTTGATGCCAAGTCCTCGCCATTCCAAGAGCTTGAAGGCGTCCTCTATGGTGGTCGTAAACAGTTTCGGAGACATGACGTCTCCCTGTCTTACTCCTCTTTTTATGGAGATCGCCTTCGTGCACTGCCCTTGTACTCGGACTGACATGGTGGCGTTATTATACCAGCACTTCAACACTTCGATGTACCGATAGTCAATGCGGCATCGCTGGAGAGATCTAAGAACCGCCCAAGTCTCGATCGAATCGAAGGCTTTCTCATAGTCCACAAACGCCAAGCATAGTGGCCGATTATACTCCTCGGTCTTCTGTATAATCTGCCGCAGCGTATGTATGTGGTCTATGGTACTAAAGCCTTTCCGGAAACCGGCTTGTTCGGGAGGCTGGAAATCATCAAGCCTGCGTTCGAGACGATTCGTGATGACTCTCGAAAACAACTTGTAAACATGGCTCAGCAGTGTGATGGGCCTCTAGTTCTTTAATAAAGTGTTATCACCTTTCTTGAAAAAGAGTACCACCACACCCCTGTTCCATGCTTCCGGCGCTTTTCCTTCGAGCAAAACGGAATTAAACAGCCTCTGAAGGACTTTAAGTACCGGCGATCCGCCCGCTTTCAGAAGCTCTGCAGTAATTCCGTCTTCACCCGGCGCTTTGTTGTTTTTAAGTTGGTTGAGAGCCATCCTAATCTCGTACAGGCTGATGTCCGGGATATCTTCAGTGTAGTGTCGGGTTAGCTTGGCTCTTGGGTCTTTTACCAAGTCAACAATAGGTTCAGCTACTGAGGTATACAACTGTCCATAGAACCTCTCTATCTCCCTGAGCACCTCTGACCTATTCGACGTTACGTTTCCGTCCTCCGTCTTCAGCTTCGTCAACTGGCTTTGCCGAATCGACGCGGCTCTTGCGAACACTTTGGAGCCCTTGTTCTGCTTTATGGTCTCCTCAATACGTCTTGTGTTGAAGGACCGTAGATCGTGTCGCAAGGACTTCAATATCTGTCCATTGAGCTGCCTATAGGACTTAGCATCATCGGAGGTTTGGAGTCTCATGGTACGTCGCTCAGCCATAAGGTTTCGGGTGTAGTCGGATAGCTTTTGAGGCCTATTTTTACGGTGGGGCTTAAAATGCTTAGACCCGACCGTATGGACAGTCTCTACCAACCTATTGTTGATTTCGTCCACTGATGCGCTGCTGTCTAGCAATTCGAAGCGGTTTGACAATTCGAGTTGAAAGTTCTCGGGGTTTTGGATATGTGTATTAGAAGGTCGGAGCGTAGACTTCATCAGACGCGATCTTTCCATTTTGACATTAATATTTAATGTGCCTCTGACCATTCGGTGATCACTGCCGGTTTTTACCCTGTGAATCACGGAGACATCATTAAATATTTGTCGCTTGGTGCTCATGATGAAGTCTATCTCATTTTTTGTGAAACCATCAGGGCTCATCCAGGTCCATTTCCTATGAGACGGCTTCTGGAAGAAAGAGTTCATCATAAAGAGTCCCTCCTTCTCCAGAAATTCGGCCAGCCTCTGACCCCTGGGGTTGCGCTGCCCATATCCAAATTGCCCCACTCTCAACTCATCATCGCCCCGTTTGCCCAGTCGCGCATTGAATTCACCCATAATTACTGTAAAGTGTGCTTTGGAAGTATGTATGGCTCTACTAATGTCCTCATACATAACTTCGACCTCATCATCTGAGTATGCCGAGGTCGGTGCGTAGACCTGTATGACCTTCAGCGAATATCTTTTGGATATTCTGAGTATCAGGTACGCTACCCTGCTCGACACACTAGTGATGGACACAACGTTGTTTATGAGTGACTTGTGGACGATAAATCCGACACCACCTTGGGACTGCTGTTCGCCCTCCCGGTAGTAAAACAAGTTGCCGGATTTTAAGGTTATCGTGTCCTCGCCCTCTCTTCGGACCTCCGATAAACCAACAATACTCCACCGCAACTTGTTTAACTCTTCTTCCAGCTCAACTAGCTTCTCATCTGTCCTCAATGTGCGTGCGTTGTATGTCACCAGGGCCAATTTTCGGTTTTGGTGGTAGCCGAATCTCTGCCGGAGATTCTTAGCACCCCTTGTCCTGTCGTTACCATGGCTGCTACCGTGGCCAGGACGAACAGGACCGCCGGGGACTAGGGGCCTGGTTTTCTTGCTTTCTTCCATATTGGTTGGGGGTGTTTGCCATACTCGCCACGCTTGGCAGGCGGGTTGGCGAGCGCAGTTTTTGGTTGTAAAAGTGTTAAGGGAACGCTGCTGCCCATTCCCTAGTTTTCCCTTAGTCGCCTTGTACGACACCCGATGGGATGAGATGGGTTGGTCCTATTCTAAGCCGGGAACCACGCGGCATATCGTCCTATGGTCGTCCCATCGCGTAAATCTAAGAACTCAGTATTTAGGGGACTACTCAAAAATAAATCAACAACACAAGAAGTAAAATAACCAATCAATGAAATTATGTGTGTAAACGCAACCATGGCACATTAATTTAATTCCTAGAATAGAGTCTTTAAAAAAACTAATGCAGGTAACATTTACTTACTTAACTTTAAAGTATTATGATTTAAAATGTAAGTAAGTCAAAACTTTACAAAGCTACCCAAAATATGGACCGATCAATTAACAAAACCATTCCCCGCACAAATCCTCTTTCAGCTCAATATAACTGTAATTAATTCCTTGTTAATTCGACAAACTCCGCGTTAAGTCGGCTTTGTGATTCACTGGCGCGTAGTTGCGCCCTCTGAAAAGTTTCAGCCGAATGCAGATTATTATTAAAGCAGTAAATTTTCTAATATACAGCTTGCAGAAAATACTTGAGGGAACAAGTTCTTGAAAAGAAGGAAAATCTTGTTGAAAATAAATATGGACAATTTTCGATTGCGAGCAAAAACCGCCATTTTTTGCTTTTTGTTATAAATACATAACATTATCATATTCGAAGAAAATTGTACTAGTGATAAAACTAGATCATTCCTTCGACTACAGGGTATACGCCTCCTCAATCATCCGCCACATATTTCTATTCTAAGCCAATCTGGGCCAGATGATACATATGCACTTAACCACATCGTCGAACCCATTTTGGTAATGGCCTTCCACGATAGCGTTTTGCCTGCCATAGCCACCAATCGATCCCCTTTTCTACCAGCCCTTACCGTATCTTGCCATGTGTCTTACCCATCCTCGTAAGAAGTTGTACAACATTCTACTAATATCATGAGTGTGGAAGTTTGTTACCCAAGCACGCAAAAACAGCTCAACGGGTTTGGATAAAATTTCATATTTCATGTAACTAGTCACTGGTTTCTTATATAGATAAGTAACATATCTACTATTCTCTCATAACATCATTGGCAAACACAACAAGAATCCCAAGATTTCGAATGCTCTATACAGTACTCACTGCCAAAGTGTCTCTGACTCACATCCTTTCATATTACCGGAATACGCTATCCGAAATATAAGGAACTTGTTCAAACTGAAACTGGTTCCGTGTAACATAAACTAGCTTGAAATACATAAAGTTTATTCTCTAAATATACTCAAGAGACGTCTCGCTCGAAGCTAGTGTTAAGGTAGTGAGCACTTACTATTTGCTCCAGAATTTGAAGTAATTCTAATACGGGGTTTTTGTTTTTGTTGATATATTGTTTTTGGTTGCATTTTCACTCATATTATTCTTACCGTGCTATCTTCTAAATCTTTTTAAGAGCAGGATTTAGTGTTGTAATAACGCTCAAGTCTGCGCTTAAACCCTCGATTCTTCAATGTGTTTCAACGCTCGTAAGCGTCTTACTCAGCGCTTGAAGTTTAGCACTCATTTTTAGAACACTGAGAGGACATCAGTAATTTGAAAGGTCAAGTGTAGTTTAGCCTACTTTAATAAGGAACCCGATTTCCTACAGAGAATATGATTATGATAGATGAAAAATTAATAGACATGATTATTTTTTCTTGCTCAGTGTGCTTGCATAAATGTTCTTTAGGGAAGTGCATTGTTATGAGGATAGTAAAAAGTTTCATAGCAAAAAATGGGTATGCACAGTACACCTCTGCCACTCCCACTTGGAGAATATAAGCGTAACGGTGTTTAAACAATTTCGAAGTGTCCAACGAACAAAGTCCTATAATCCAGTATTTATATTTGGCAAAAATAACATTATCGACGGGCACGAAAGTTGCAAATGCCATTTATTTTGTTTGGCATATGTAACTATGTTCTATGGGACTGTCGATTTTATTACTATTAGCCCATATCAGTCCACAACAGGACATAGGCGTCTCCTTAAGAACGCCACTGAGTCTGGTCTTCAGTTCTTCTCTTCCAATCTCTGCCAGCCACCTTGCGTATATCGTGGCTCCACTAGCTGCAGGCAATCCCACACTACGTTACGCCAGCCGTACTATTACTTCGTTTTTGCGTACCGTTCTTACCAACTTGATCTTTTTACGCGGCTCCTAAGTTAGCCTATAATCTTCCTCAAAAATTTGGTTATAAAATGCAAAAATATTTTTTCCAAATCCGACTGACGATACTTCTTGAATTAAAAAACACAAAGAAACTCTTTAGTTTTATTATATTAGAACAGATATGTTGTGTG
This sequence comes from Phalera bucephala, assembly GCA_905147815.2. Taxonomy (NCBI): domain Eukaryota; kingdom Metazoa; phylum Arthropoda; class Insecta; order Lepidoptera; family Notodontidae; genus Phalera; species Phalera bucephala. Next base: position 22,733,414 of record LR990627.1, on the reverse strand, counting down.
AAAATTTTGGCATATCAACTCGATAGCATTAAGCGAACCTCTTAATTGTTTATCGGAGTATAATAAGCCAATAGTAGGGGTTTCCAAAGCAATGTTATTATCATATGTCTCGGGGCGCCGGTACCAAACAAAACGTTTGTCTTTTTAGCACATTTGTTTAAGATGGTTGTATTTCACGGGTGTACATTGCGCCGTGAGAGCGTGAAAATTAGGGAATATTATACAAAAAAGTTGAATTATATTAAGTGACTATAGACATTTCTTGAAGTATTTATTTATTCTTTATTGTATATAGTTGGAAGTGAAAGAAAAAAAAAGTTTACATTTAGGCAGTATACAAAAAGGCGAGCTTAACTCAAATATGAGTTATCATCATCTATGCGGAGGTAAAAAAAAATTATACCAGCTCGTCTATATTTCCTAAGCGGGGGTGGTAGAGGTGGACTGTGTACACCTATGTATCGCGACGATGTTAGGTTCCTATGTAATTTGATGTAAGTAATTTTAGTCTACTGCCTCGTTGGTCTAGTGGCGAATAATGTGCTTTGCAATCACGAGGTCCTGGGTTCAAATCCTAGGTCGGGCCAATGTAGTTTTTCTATCGAAAAATTCCCAGTATCAGTCCGGAGTCTGGAATTGTGCCCGGTATATGGCAAAAGGCTCGCCCCCTATTCCATGGGGCCTAACATCGTCGGCGAAAAGTGGGTGTACACTCTACACCTTTGCCACCCCCACTTGAGGAATATAGGCGAGACGGTGTTTGTCTTTTTTTTAAATTTTATTACGTTATTTATTTCTTTCGCCTTCTGTATTATTTTTTAATTTTATTATATTATTTATTTCGTTCTCCTGCTGTATTTTTTTTTAAATTTTATTATATTATTTATTTCGTTCTCCTTCTTTATTATGTTTTAAAGCGCTCTCTGATACCCCCTGAGATTAAAACCTCTAAGTTATCTGCAGGCCGTTATGAATCTTGCCCTACTCCTGAACGCCAAGATGCAGAAGTAGGTCTCCGGCCGATAAGTGACGGAAGGATGACTGCAATCGTGGGCGTCCAGTACAAAGAGGGGTTCTCGATGTGGTTAAGTGCATAGGTAAGACCTGCCTAAGATTGGCTCAGGATGAAGATATGTGGCGATACCCAGACCGAAACAAATAATTGTGGATCACACAAAGATATGTTCCGTGCGGGAATCGAACCCGCTAATATTAGACCCAGTGGGTGGAGCGGTGTAAGCTCTTAACCACTGCGCTAAATCGTCCATCAAAGTGTGGTTAAAGAAGTGGTTACTCCTAGGTGAATATGATGATAAAATGTAACCATGATCACAACAAAAACTCAATAACAATCCCGGATCAATTATCCGCACCCTACCGATCTGCGTCATAACATCTCAACGCTCGCATCCCGTGCAATAAATGTCTGGCCGAATCGTTTGTCCGGACGCATATTTACGAGTCCGCGTGTCCGGACATTTTATGATTATGTCCCGATGTCGATTGGACGGTCATGGTCGCCCTACTTCAATTGTAGAGGATTATTGTAGGACCCATTAACGCTGATGAGGATTTTGGTGTAATGGGTATTTGCTTGCCTTGCAGTCGAGGTCCGGTGTTGGAATTTCGAAAATATATCGAACATAAAACACTTCCAAAAAATCTCGTAATACTCGAGGCTGTCAAGAGGTTAGTCTTAGGGTGTAATCTTAATTAACACCCGCATCTATACGAGTACATATCTAAGTAATTAATTTTTTTCAAGTATTAAGTATTATTACGCTCATTGTATTAGAATATTTGTTTTAAGTTTAGTGCATAGCTGTATAATACTAACTTGAAACTGGCTCCCAAGATACAGGCAATCGCCTAGTTTGGGAACCACCAGTATTTATAATTTGTTAATTTTGTTAATGCACAAATAAATTTGATTTGATTTTGACTTGAGTCAATTAAAAAAAAAATTAGGACATCATTTTTAATCTATAGTTGAAAAACTGTCAAAAGTAGAAAATGTCAAAGGTTAGTTTTCTTAGCCAAATGCAGAAATTTTAATACATGTATTTACGCGGCTAAGTAATTCTTAAGACTAAGTAATCAAGATTCTACAGATACCACCCGTATCTGTAGACTATGGTTACACCCGTATCTGTAGACTTGAATGACTTGATTGACACAAATGATGTGCTAAGTAAGTACTTGAGTAAAAGTAACTATTTCGACATGTTTACAGATAAGAGTGCCAGACTTATCTAGATGGAGCATTGCTAACAAAAGTGCCATCAAAAATGGGCCTCAGTTACTCACTATGTGTGCGTAATGCCAGTGTTCGTGTACGGCCCATCATGATATACGCTTGTGAGGTGTTCGGACACGCCGCCCGCTCTTACATCGATAAACTTCAAACATTCAACCGCGTCTCGTTTTTCTCCATTCCGATCTCGGTCTCGAACCTATTCGCGCCTTTATTTAAAAGGCGACAACCCGATATTTCGCGAAGGCGTCCGCGAAATCATAGGAATCCGCGTATCGTAGTCGCCGACAACTGCGCACCTTACTCCCCTCCTATCAGCCGCTATCGCTATCCGCGGCATGTTCTCACAGACCCTCCCGATGCTCTTACATACCTTGTTTCGGATAAAGATACCCGAGGTCGAAGAATCCCTTGCCCGCCGGCCGGTGCAGAGCACCACGGCGAGACACCTAGTATACGCCTTCCCCAAAGCGACTGGCCAAACAGAGGCCGTTTCTCCTTGAAGCGCCCTTGAGCTAGTTGCCCGCTTGCCTTTCTGGCTCGAGCGTAGTGGTTGCACGCTCGCTCTCTTGTCCGGTGAAGCTAGAAACGCCCCGCGGCCAACAGCGTAGATCATTCACACACACACAAGCCAGTGATCGAGTTATTCAAAAGCTGTCAATGTGTACTACGTGGGTGGCATGTGTGTACATCAATTTATCTGCTCTGTGGGTACATAAATTCTATGCCATTTCCGTGCGCGCGATATTCCTTCAACACAAGTAATTCATCTAAGAGATATAAAAAAAAACACCGTCACGCCTATATTCCCCAGAGGGGGTGGCAGAGGTGTACTGAGTACACCCACGTTTCGCCGACGATGTTAGGTTCCATGTAATAGGGGGCGAGCCTATTGCCATATACCAGGCACAATTCCAGACTCCGGACTGATACTGGGAAGTTTTTCGTTAGAAAAACTACACTTGTCCGACCTAGGATTTGAACCCAGGACCTCGCGATCACAAAGCGATGCGCTTTGCCACCAGACCAACGAGGCAGTCATAATATTATTAGCCCTGTTAAGAAACTGTCCCACCTTTGGGCACAGGCCTCCTGTTAAACTAAGAGGGCTTAGAACATAGTTCACCACCCTGGCCCACTGCGGTTGGCGAACTTCACACACCTCAGAGAAACTCTTAGGCGTGCAGGTTTCCTCACGATGTTTTCTGTGATGTTCCCTCAGGATAGAAATCAAACCCCAGTTTTCCGTGGCATCATTTATTAGCGGAATGACATCCGTCACCCACAACTCATCGTTCCATAAATCGTGTCGTGACCATAAAGGTCGCTACACTACACTCCTCCCCACTAAAACGCTACACTACACTCCTCCCCACTAAAATGGGAACAACCCAACTCTGTGGAGAGACCAGCAGGAACCAACTCTATTTCGGTAACTTATTTAGTCTACACTTCCGAACGGGTCGCGGCTGGGGCGGTACAGGCGTGGCTGGTAGCGTTGTGTATTCCTCTTCCGGTTGCTCAAGTCGCCGCCCCTCGGGCGATGAAATCGTTACGAGCCCCGTTTCCGGACGCGGCCCCGTCGTGCGGGCGTCTGTTAACTCTGCCTGCCCTGGTTGGGCCTCTAGAGGATCCACGCTCGGTGCAACCCCGTGCGATCGATTACGAACCGTGGGGATCACAAGTAAATTCGCATCCCTACGCCTTAACTGATCAATATGCCTATGTATGTGGTTATCTTTTCCATCCGAAACCTGAAAATCCTTAGCCCCTGAGGTGCTAGCCACTGTACCTGGTAGCCATTTCTCTTTCTTTAAAAACTGGCGATACCAAACATCGTCACCAACTCTCACTACCCTATCCACACCTCCCGCGGCATCTAGTTGAGTCCTTTGCATCCCCCGCACCTTAGCTTCCCTATCCGGCTTGATTGCGTCTAAACGCGTTCGTAAGCGCCTACCCATAAGCAATAACGATGGGGTTTCACCTGTCGTACAATGTTCGGTGTTACGGTAGTGGAGCAAAAACCTATTTAACGCAAATTCCACACACTCTCTTCCTAATAACGCTTTTCTAATCACTCTTTTTAGAGTCTTAACAGCATTTTCAGCCGCACCATTCGAGGCCGGGTGATAGGGAGCCGAAAAAACATGCTCAATTCCCTCCCTCCCCAAAAATGTCGCAAATTCCTTACTAGTGAAAGGCGGTCCATTATCTGTTACCACTTGTCTAGGGATGCCAAACCTACTCCATAGCTCGTTCAGCTTAGAAACAGTTCCACGCGCCGCCGTATTTGGCAATGGAAAAACCTCCAGCCACTTGGACATAGCGTCCACTACGACCAAGAAAATTTTCCCTTCCACCGGACCCATAAAATCCAAGTGGAGTCTGGTCCACGGCCGGCCCGGCCAGGCCCAAGGGCGTGACGTCGACCGCGGCGGCGCGTCCGCATACGCTGCACACGTCACACATGCGCGGCACTCCCGTTCTACCGCCTCATCGATACCAGGCCACCACACGTAGCTGCGAGCTATGGCCTTTGATTTGACTATGCCCATGTGTGGCTCGTGAATCATATTCAACACTCTCTCTCGACAACTCTCCGGAACTACCACTCTGTGCCCCCACATAATACACCCCAATTCCTCGTATAGCTGGAATTTCCTATTAAAGTATGGCCCCATTCCTGCTAAGTCACAGGAATCCGGCCAACCATCCCGAACATAAGCTAATACTCGACTTAAAATGGGATCTTTCAACGTTAGATACTTAATTTCCCTGTAGTCCAGCAACAGAGCGTCCTGTGCAAAATGTAAATATGTTTGCTCCGGCATCGAGTCTTTAGACTGGGTATATTCGTCGGTCCGCGGTAATCTAGATAAACCATCGGCACAGTTGTCACTAGTTTTAATATACTCAATATCATAGTCATATGCCGATAAGATCACTGCCCAACGCTGCATTCTACTCGCAGTCATAGTCGGTATGCCAGCGTTGGGCCCTAATATGGACACTAACGGCTTATGATCAGTACGCAAAATGAACTTGCGACCGTACAGGTACTGATGGAACTTTTTAATACTAAATATGATCGCTAAAGCTTCTCGGTGAATCTGAGAATAATTTTTCTCAGCTGCTGTGAGCGTCCGCGACGCGTAAGCAACCGGACGCTCCCCGCGCGCTCCGGGCTGCGATAACACGGCGCCCACCCCCCGCGCGCTCGCGTCGCACGTCACCGTTAGGGCTTTCTTCGGATCATAATGAGCTAAAACCTCACTACCCACCAACGCACGTTTGATCTTCTCAAAGGAACGCTCGCAATTCCTGTCCCATGCCCAAGAAACCCCTTTATGCAATAACCTAAGCAAAGGTCCCAATAGTGAACTAAAATTCTTGACGAACCTACCAAAGAAATTCACCATACCGAGAAACGACCGCAATTCCGTGATATTCAAAGGCGGACTAATTTTTAAAATGGCCTCAATCTTAGACGTATCAGCCTTTATTCCGTCTTTCGTGACAATAAACCCTAAATATTTAACTTCGTCTACCAGGAAAACACATTTGCTTTTTTTCAGTTTTAACCCATTATCGGCCATTCTCTTGAAAACTGCTTCAAGAGCCTGTAAGTGTTCTGTTTTTGTCCTACCGCCAATTATGATGTCATCGAGAAACCCCTGTACATGAGGTATACCCTGCAACAATTTCATCATAATTCTCTGAAAAATACCTACGCTTGACGATAGCCCGAAAACTAGCCTATTATAACGGAATAAACCCTTATGAGTATTTATAACAGTGAATTTTTTAGAGTCATCTAGTTCTATTTGGTTGTATGCGTTAGATAAATCAATTTTACTAAAATATTGTGCACCATTAAGACCTACAAGCACCTCATCAATCTTTGGCAGAGGGTAACGATCGATCAGTAAGGCGGGGTTCAACGTTGACTTGTAATCCACACAAATCCGTAGCGTACCGTCCGCTTTATTAACAGGGACCAAGGGTGAGGCCCAATCTGAGCAATCTACTGGCTCGATGACGCCGGAGCGCAGCATCGCGTCCAGCTCCGCATCGACGCGCTCGCGCAGCGCGTACGGCAGTGGCCGCGCCCGGTGGAATACTGGCTCCGCGCCCTCGCGCACGCGCAAAGTCGCCTTGCCACCTATGTACCGTCCCAGGCCGTCACCGAACACTTCTTTATACCTGTCGAGTAATTTACATATTTCTTCGTCAATGTGCAAACCCTTTTTATAAAATTACATCGAAATTTAGGTACATCGATTTGTAATTCAGCTAACCACTGCCTGCCGATCAAAGACGTAGTACCCTTATCAATAATAAATAACTCTAAACACTTCTCCACGTTATTAAAACGTACCGTGGGCTTAATAACACCTACCGGCTTAATTTTTGTGCCGTCATAAAATTTCAAAACGGTGCTATCTTTTTCAATTGGTAAATGACTAAAAAGATTCTCATACACAATATTACTAATGCATGATATCGCCGTACCGGTATCAATTTCCATCTCGAGTAAAACGTTATCAACCGTGATGAGTAAACTTACGGCTTTATAGTTATTTAATGCCAATAGATTCATGTGTTCGATATCATCCTCTTCCTCCTCCTCGCTCGACTCCTGACCGGCGTGACCGTAATGGAAACCTCGCCTCACAGCTTTATCGCCACGACGTTCATGCCACTCCCGCAGGCTCCGGTCATGTATAGACGGACACACCCTTCGCAAATGACCAACCCGCTGGCACTTGCTACATACAAACTTGCGAAACCGACAGGTCTTGAAGCAATGGTTGTTAGCACCACAAGCTGAACAGCTGTCTCCCGACAATTCCGTCGAACATTGCACTCTTGTTAAAGTCCGTGAGGATGACGACAACTTGCCGCCGGCAGGCGGCTGGGCGCCCGCCCGAGCATTGTTCGCGGCCGGCACGCCCGCGCCGCTGCGCCCAGCGCACCCGGGAGCCTGCCCGGCGCGCCACGCACACGATGACAAAGCATGCACTGGCCAAGTGCCACTGCCAGTTGCTTCAGAATCCCCTTTCGCACCTTCGACCACCGCTGCGTCCCGCTTCGCCGCTTCTAAAGAACTAGCTAACTTGACAGCATCCGCAAACGTCATCGAATCGTTCTCCTCGAATAGCCGCTGTCTAATTACTTCGCTTCTGATCCCGCAGATAAATTGGTCCCGCAAATTTTCATTCAAACTTGAATCAAATTTACAATTACGTGATAATTTCTTCAATTCCGCCACAAAACTTGCGATATTCTCCCCTGAGTTTTGACGCTTTTGACGAAAACGGTATCTCTCGGCGAGACAACAAGGCGCCGGTTGCAAATGTTGACGCATAAGATTATCGACTTGCACGTATGTCAACTCAGAAGGCTTGTTTGGGCTAGCGAGATTTACTAGTAATTCGTAAGCCTCGTCCCCCATGCTAGCAATCAAAGTCGGTAGCTTTAAATCTTCTACCACTTTATTCACTTTAAAGTACATATCTAGTCTATCAACATATGATGACCACATACCAGACTGTACATCAAATTCATTCAATTTTCCGATCGACATTTTTATGTATGATAATTACTTCGTTAAACACACCAAACACACGTAATTTAACTCGTCGCCACTGTGATGTTCCCTCAGGATAGAAATCAAACCCCAGTTTTCCGTGGCATCATTTATTAGCGGAATGACATCCGTCACCCACAACTCATCGTTCCATAAATCGTGTCGTGACCATAAAGGTCGCTACACTACACTTTCCTTCACCATTAAAGCAAGTAATAGCTATTTTTTAATACGCACATGCTTACGAAAAGACTGAGGTGCGTGCCTTGGTTTGAACCCAAGACCTTTGACTTCACAGTTCAACGGTCTAACCACTAGGGTACCACTGCAATCTTTGTTTATTGTTTTCCTCTTCAAATGTGATTATAGACATTCTTAATACTTGACACTAGTAACCAAAATATCTTGGTGAATCGCGAGTTTATAAATCGCCACTCCTTCATTCCCCCAGCGGAGGCGGCAGAGATGTATATCTCTGTACAGAGTATTGTGTGCAGCCACAATTTGCCAACGGTGTAAGGTCCCCATTTAATACGGGAAGTCTTTTGCCATCCAGTAAACTGTGAGCGAAATAATATTATAGTAGAGAGGTCTGGTCTTTTAAGAAAACAAGATATGTAATGACCGCTAATGGCCAATAAACTAATGGATTGATTTGCTTACTGGCTGTATCATTTTGACAGATTTTCCATACAAAATATATCAAAATTATAGCTGTAGTGTGTTGAGTTAAATATTGAAACCAACCGTAAATCAGTTGCGTACCAGTGTCGTCGCCGCATTATATTGTTACACACAGCATTCTCATATGCGGCCATACGATGCCAAATAAATCTCTCTATCTATATCATGACGCCAGATTCCTTGCGGGGTAGGCAGAGAGTACAGAGTTCCAACAGGTTCTTGCCTTACATACCTCTCTGGCTTCCTCCACTCTCATAGTTCGTCTCATATACGCTCGCCGGTTACAGAGAATCTTGATAAATCTATTAAAATATTTCTTTTTTTGTAAAACTAGAGACCCGCCTCGGCTTCGCACGGCTGAATTATACACATAACACAGATAACCTTTCTCTTGAATCACTCCGTCCATTGGTGAAAACGGTATGAAAATCCGTTCGTTATCGAGGTTCAGACAGACAGTCAGACGCAGTGGGGGACTTTGTTTTAAAATATGTAGTCATAGTGATAGTGATCTAATGAAATTATTGTATTTACATGTGGTGGATGTGACTCTTTTGCGTAAGTTTAATCGTACACCTATTTCGACACGTAATGTCCGCTCAGTTAGGCATTTCTAAAAAAGTCATTTATTTTCGTAAGCGCGTCCGATTTAAAACTAACCGCGTCGCACGGTTTGCGGTGTGCTTTTGAGCTTTTGAGCATGTTCGCACCACCACGCCTGTCCCACAAATCTAGTTTTCTTTTATGATTTGAGCTACACCGTCGCGTCTCACCCACGAGTCTTGCCTCATCTGAAGACCTAGTCAATCTGCAAGCTTGTGTTTCCTCGTAAACTGACACTCCGGCATTTTTCATTCTCCATCGCCTTTTAACCACTACAAAAAATTCACATGTATAATAGAGGTCCGCGTGGTGGAGTTTGATGTTAAACTAGCCTTATTCGCGGATGATACCGCCCTTTATTTTTCCAATAGAAGCAAGGACTTCATCACATAAAACTCCAGGCCGCCGCCAATACCCTAGGGGACTGGTTCAGGAAGTGGCGAATCGAGGTGAACCCGGACAAGAGCGCTGCGGTGTTCTTCTACAGAGGTGCCACCCCGCGCCCCTCCCTGATTCACCCCAGAAGGAATCTCGGTCAAGTGACCATGTTCGACCGACCCATTCCCTGGGTCAAAGAGGTCAAATATCTAGGGGTCACCCTAAACAGTACCATGTCCTTCGGCCCGCACATCAAACGAGTCCGTCATCGAGCATCCTTTGTGCTCGGCCGTCTCTATCCACTAATCTGCAAGCGGAGTAAAATGCCCCTTAAAAATAAAGTGACACTTTACAAAACTTGCGTGCGACCCATCATGACGTACGCATGTGAGGTGTTCGGGCACGCAGCCCACTCTCACATCGATAGACTTCAAGCGGTTCAGTCCCGTTTCCTTCGCAAAACCGTAGGAGCCCCGTGGTTCGGACGAAATGTCGACCTCCACTCCGATCTCGGTCTCGAATCTATTCGCGCCTATATTAAAAAGGCGACAACTCGACACTTCGCGGAAGCATCTTCCCATGCGAATCCGCTAATCGTAGCCGCCGGCGACTACCCCTGCTGCTACCGCCGGCCGCGACATGTTCTCACCGATCCCCCCGATGCTTTGACATCGCTTCTTTCCGCTCCGGATACGGACGAAGACGACGAAGTTGTAGATCCCCTAGCCCGCTGACCGGTGCACTAATTACACCCCCTCCCCCCGTAGCGACTGTCCAAACCGAGGCCGTTCCTCCTTGAGGCGCCCTCGAGTATGTCGCCCCTTGCCCTTCTGGCTCGAGCGTAGTGGTTGCACGCTCGCCCTTAAGTCCGGTGAAGCTGTAAAGGCCTCACGGCCAACAGCGTATATCACTCAAACACACACACACGGTGGAGTTTGATCTAATCTCTCTCACCTCGATTTGTGAGAGAAGGTGTTTGCCCAGCAGTGAGGCATATAGGCTGATATTAATTTATAAAGAAAATACACACCGTTATGCCTATATTTCCCAAATGACAGAGGTCTAATGGGTCATATATCGCCATGGTGGTGATAAAGTTCCGATATAATAGGAGGCGAACCTATTTGCAATAATACGAGACACAATTCTGCCTCGTTGGTCTAGTGGTAAAGCGTATCGCTTTGTGTTCACGAGGTCGTAGGTTCAAATCCTAGGTCGGTAAAATGTTGTTTTTCGAACGAAGAACTTCCCAGAGTGATGATGAGTCCGGAGTCTGGTATTGTGCCCCGTATACTTGACAAAAGGCTCGCCCCCTCTTACATGGGACCTAATATCGTCGGCAAAAAGTGGGTTTACTCAGTACACCTCTGCCGCTCCCGTTCGGGGAATATAGGCGTGACGGTGTATTTTACAATCCAAATTCCGGAGCGTGATTTTTAAGATTGACCATCGACGTAAATAAATATCTTATCTATTAAACATTTTTCGACTGCCTCGTTTGTTTAGCGAATCATGCGCGTAGCGATACCAAAGTGCTGGCTTCGAATCCTAGGTTAACTAAAATTTATTTTTATGATGGAAAACTATCCAGTACCAGTTCGGAGTTTGGCATTGTGCCCAATACATTTACAATAGGCTCGCCCCCTTTTTGGCGAAAAGTGTGTGTGCATACTACACCTCTACCGCCTTCGGTTAGGAAAAATAGGCGTAACAGTCTTTATTTCATTGCTTTAATTTTTTGATAGAAAAAGAACACTGTCTGAGCTAGAATACGAACCTAGCACCTACACTATACGCCACTAGACCAACGAAGCAAGATAATAAAGAAAGATCAAAACTTAAAATCAACCCCGCGCCCCTCCCTGCGCCACCCCAGTAGTAATTGGTCAAGTCAAGGACCACGGCGAGACACCTAGCATATGCCCTCCCCCATAGCGACTGCCCAAGCCGAGGCCGATCCTCCTTAAGGTGCCCTTAAGCTCGTTTCCCCTTACCCTTCTGGCTCGAGCGTAGTGGTTGCACGCTCGCCCTCTTGTCCAATGAAGCTGTAAAGGCCCCGCGGCCAACAGCGTAGATCATTCACACACACACACGCTCAAAATCAAATTCGAAAACATGCCGTCTAATAAACGGCATCCAGCATAATGACGTCACGCGTTTCCGAAATATTTTTACGAATGCACGGTGCATCGGTCGTAAAGCGTTTACGATCAGAGGGCACCTAGGTTTATTAACCGTATACATGTGTGCAGTCCTTATAATAGGACATTAAATTTAGTTAGTACTGATGGATACCACCCTCGTAAAATACTAATGATTTCATTTGAGCTGGAGTTAAGGATGGATTTATTTATGGCTATGAATTTAGGTATCAACTAGCCATGCACCACCTTTTTGGCCCCCTATGTAAGCCCTCGTCCTCCTTTTATCTATCTCTTTAACTATATCATCGCGCCAGATCTCTTGTGAGTATACATTTCCAACAGGTTCTATCCTTACAGCCCTCTCTGGCTTCCACCACTCTCAGTTCATCTCATGCACGCTCGCCGGTAACGGAGACCCTTATCTTACCCTTCAGATAAGAGACTTTAGATTAGTACATAAACTAGTAACTTTTAACCGTTATTATATAACCTAATAGAAGAAAGTCTACGTACGTAACGGGATTTTCTTAATCAGCTACATACGAAAGAAGAATGTTTTTTTCGTCATTTCGTAAGAAAGATGATCTTTCGGCTGGCAGATGGATGAGAGTAGCTGATGATCGTACACATTGTCGTGCAATTCTAAATGTCTATGCCCAGCAGTGGACTGCTATAGACTGATGATGAAGTTGATGAGGATGATTATTTAACCCCCTTAAAGGGTAAAAATTTTAAAAATCCTTTTTGAGTACTCAACTACGTATTATAAAGAACTTCTTGCAATATTTCATACTTCTAGATCCACTGGTTTCAGCTGTGCGTTGTCTGTTATAGTTCTTAGTAAAGTAAGTGGATATTAATCCAGATCGATCACTGGAATGAAACTAGCATCTAAAGAAATATTTTGCCATAACTGCCAGTGGGGTTTTTAAAAATATAAATAATAATAGATTTATAGATGGCAGAGGTATACATTACTGTGCCTCACTCATTGCCATTATACCTAGGGTTACCCAAATGAAAGACCAAGACGAGTATTGCATACTAAATCTTGGTCTTGAGCCAGAGTCTTGTATTGATCTAATGCTTCTAATCAATCTATATATATATATGTTCTTACAAAAAGTTATAATAAGTGTCGATACAGATTTTATAAAAGGTGCAATTAGCACAAAATAAAGAGCTCATTCGTTTTTTATTTTATTTTAGCTTTATAAGGATTAATTAGGTAGAAGTAATTGACTTACCTTGATCTCTCTCAATTATTATAAGATGTGTGTCGAAATGTTTGCTATGGGTCGAAGTGTTATGATATGTATAGGTCGTCACTCTAGAAACTGCGAGTAGGTGGTGGTGCCAAGCTGCTCGCAGATCCTAGCACGACCAAGAGTTTCAGTATGGAGCCAAGGTATAAGTTTAAGGTCTCAGACACAATCTGCACGCAATTTTGTTCGCATTCATTCAATTCTTATTGCCCGTGCTTCACCCTAGCACGTCAGCATTTGCCCATACTCGTAAGTAAAAAACGCCTGACCCGAAAGGCAATTTTTCAGTGGGCCAAAAACACACATACTTACACAAAACATACGAAACAATAAAAATACAGAACTAATTTAAAATCGCACGTAAGACGTAAATAAAAAAGGTACTCGCGGAACTTCGAGGCCGCAAGAGTCTCGCGGAATCAGCCTTGGTCTTGGTCAAGTCTTGCAGAATCGATCTTGGTCTTGCTAAAATTTGGTGGTCTTAATCACGCAAAAATTCAAGACTAAGACCGCAAGACCTATACAGATTTTGGGCAGCACTAATTATACCTGACACAATGGCAGACTCCGTATTGGTAAAAAGAAATTGTGAATAGAAAATCCCCAATAGCTTGTCCGACTTATCATTTCACCAGTAACCTTATAATCGCAAGCCGTACCATATGCCACTTTGCTGACGAGGTAGTCAATCGATAAATGTAGAATTAATTTACAGCAATCACCAAAGGCGCTCGTAGCGCTGTGCGACCGCGGTGTTCTTACCGGTCAACAAGGTTAAGCAGCGTTCGACTCGGTCGGCCTGAGATGGGTGACCGTTTGTGGAATTTTCATATTCGAGCGTCTCCGTGCTTCGGAAGGCACGTTACGCCGTTGGTCCCGGTTACCACTTAATGTGGTAGTCGTTAAGCCGAGTTGGAAGCCTTAAAGGCGGCTTGATAAGTTCCAACAGCAGGTGGCCACAAACCTGCCTCCACCAATCCGCACTGGGTCCGCGTGGTGGAGTATGACCTAATCTCTGTCACCTCGATTTGTGAAAGAAGGCCTTTGCCCAGCAGTGGGCGGTATAGGCTAAAATTATTGTATATTATAATCACCAAACCCTCCTTTCCCCACTTTAATTACACACCACCTAGGGTCATCGTATGACCCAAACATACCCAATATACCCGCCTACCAACATTAAAATTAACCCCATACAGAACTAATAATCACAAACAATATGTCCACCAGTTCCTTAATTAAGTCTAATTCATAATCACGATATTCAAATAAGGTCGCAAATCAAAGTGCCCGTATCTTCGCGCTATGGGAAAATGGAGCGGCCAGTGAATAGAGATGATTACTATTTGGGGTCATTTGTGTTGGACAAAAGATCGCCGGACGCTGTTCACCCCTTTAATGATGGCTTCGAAGTGGAGTGGAGTCGACGTTTATGTTATAATTTTTTGATGACTATTTTGGGACTATAGCAGTGATAGCCTAATGGTTAGACCGTTAGACAGCGTAGTCAGAGGTCTCGGGTTCAAACCCAGGCACGCACCTCTGTCTTTTCGAAAGCATGTGCGTATCAAAAATTAACTATCCCTTGCTTTAACGTTGAAGGAAAACATCGTGAGGAAATCTGCATGCCTAAGAGTTTCTCTAAGATATGTGAAGTTCACCGACCCGCACTGGATTAGCGTGGTGGATTATAGCCGAAACCCTCTCAGATTGAGAGGAGGCCCGTGCCCAACGGTAGGACAGTTTCTTAACAAGGCTAATCTTATTATTATTTTTTGGGATACATTTCAATTGCTACTCTTGTTAATACTGTCATTGCTAAGATCATGAGTGGGGATCGGCACTGTTCACTTTCTTGCATACGCCTACGCGAGTAGCCCGAGTATAAATCAGGGATAATATGCACTTTATTTATTACAGTATAGAATATTTACAGCTAACTAAATCATATCAAAAAAAAACATAAAATAGTAGGTATACATAAACATTCATATTTGTTCAATTCCCTTGCAGAAAAAATAGATATTAAGCAGACTCTCGACTTGACTAAAATACTCTAACAATAATTAAATATTGGTGTATTAATCACATGGTCCGAAATTCCAATACTACGATAAAAGCATCACAATAGTGACTATTATACGAAGAACAGTAACCCGACTACAAAAAATACCACAATAACACTACTCCACGGAAAGTCCTATGATAAATTCCTAAAACTCATTCGTACAACTCGTCCAATGGAGTGGACAGTTTTTTTCTTCTATTTCGCAATTGATAGCCACCGCCGTGCAATTAAAGGGTCGCACGCGCATATTTTAAACATTCCTTTTATTATGCAGATCGGCGTATTGACTCCACGCCTCAAATTCACTGGACCATTGACTTTGCCAACTTAACTTTGCAATTAGGAAAGTAAAATTATACCTTATCGTGTTGATCATAAGAATGCTTTTAACAATAAATAATATGCTGTATTTTTTGTTAAAATTTATTAATGCTAATACAGCCGCGGTATTTAATTTAAAGTCTTAATTATTGTTGGGTAAGGTCCAGTTTACATTTTATTTTCTTATGGATATTCTTAGCTTCCGTTTTGCCGAAACTGTGTGATAGAGATGAAAGTTAATTTGATCATTCAAGGCACGTTTTAGTATTAATAGATCACACATTATGTGGGCGAATTGTGAAATGACCGGCGTATAAGTAAATAAGTGTATGAGAATATGTTTTAATTATTTTGGTTTTAATATTTGGAGATGAAAAATTAGTATTCTGTAGCGTTGCCACGGGTGGGTGAAACGTGTTTAATTTAAAAAAAGAGGAACACACGAACACGTAGTAGATTGAAAATTTTAATAATTTTCTACTTATTTAGTCAATTACTTTTTTAGACTCTAGACTCTCGAGAAAGTTATTAAAATTAACAAATTGAAAAATTTACGGAAAGCTGAAAATAATCTTGGATTGGATGGAGAGGACATGGCATCAATATCAACGGCGAGTCCCTTCTCCTTGACTATCTCTCGCCTTCGATTTGCCGACGATATCGTGGTCATGGCTGAGACCCTGGAAGACCTCGGCACTATGCTCGATGACGTCAACAAAGTCTCTCAACAAGTTCGTCTTAAAATTATCATGGACAAGACAAAAATCATGTCAAACACCCATGTCGTACCAACTCCTGTGAAGGTTGGAGACTACACTCAAAGTTGTAGCCCATTATATATACCTGGGACAAACAGTCCAATTAGGCAGGTCCAACTTCGAGAAAGAGGGCAATCGTCGAATCCAACTCGGCTGGACAGCGTTCGGGAAGCTACGTAATATCTTCTCGTCTCAAATACCGCAGTGTCTCAGACAAAAGTCTTTGACTAGTGTGTGTTGCCAGTGATGACTTACGGCACCGAGACATGGTCACTCAAGATGGGCCTCATAAGAAGGCTCAAGTCACCCAAAGGGCAATGGAAAGAGCTATGCTTGGAGTTTCTCTGCGAGATCGAATCAGAAATGAGGAGTCACCGATATAGCTCTCAGAATTGCCAAACTTAAGCGGCAGTGGGCGAGGCACATCGCTCGTAATACTGACGGCCGTTGGGGCTGAAAGGTTCTCGAGGTACCTCGTACCGGAAAACATGGAGTGGGCAAGCCCCCCACAAGGTGAAGCAATGACCTGGGGAAGGTCGCAGGTAGAAGCTGGATGCGTACAGCACAAAGCCGGTCGTTGTGGCGATCTTTGGGGGCGGCCTTTGTCTATATTTTGGTTAGTTAAGATTATGATCATTGATGACCTTAATTCATATATTCATAGATTGTTGTTCATTTATTTTAATTTCATTAGATTCAGTATCTAAACTGAGCTTTGTCTAAAAATATTTTATAAATGATTGGGTTTTTAAGAACTCTTTTTTGAGAAGCCTCTTCAGAATGTAATGATTGAATTTAGAGAATTTTGTATTGTTTTCTTTTTGTTATTATTTTATAAGTAAATAAATATTATCTGTGTTTATAGACTAACATACCGTTGTTAACAATAAAAAGCTAACTTCCGATTTCATAAATAAAACATCAATTAAACGGGTAAACTGTAAACGAGTTATACCTAGTTATATTTGCCCTTTGCCATCTTGAAAAAAACTTGCATTTATAACGTTCATTCAGTCTTCATTCACACCTGTCTTTTGAACATAGAACACACTACTTAACTTAAACTTCAATCTTAACAACGAACTAATAAGGTTGATATTAAGAATTAGAATAAATAACAGAATTAAACTTCAAACTTAATCACGAAGAAATAAGGTTGAAATTAAATAGTTAAGTTTATGTAGAGTGAACAGGTGTGTTTCCGCTCGGTAAAGCACAGGATAGGGGTATATAAATATGAGTCATATTCTAGTCCTTACAGTTACTGGCACGTGGTCACTTTCTTATAGAGTTGACCTTTTGATTTTTTCTTTTAAATTTGCAAAAAATGAATGTTGGTTGAAATTTAAAAAAGGAATGTTTGAATTTTTAAATTGAGCATGTTTATTACCGGTATTGTTTGGGATTTGATTAAATACAAAAGTTTTATGGTGGTTCTGTAGGTTTTTGATAAGTTATCGTTGTTTTTCGTGTTATTGGTTGGACATTTTGTATTCAATAGCTCTGATATTATTTGCATATAACTTTAATTAAACGGTCTACTTAGATAAAATAGATGTACACGGTGTATCGCAAATAACGCAAGACCTCAGACATTTGCAGATTAGATAATTGCTTGACAAATTTAACGGGCAATTTAGCGCAGTGGTTAAGCTTAAGCCGCTCCGCCCACTGTATCTAATAGTCGCGGGTTCGATTCCCGCACGGGACAAATCTTTGTGTGATCCACAACTATTTGTTCCGGTCTGGGTACTTGTGTATGTGAATTTTCATGTTTGTAAACGCACCCACGATACAGGAATAAATCCTAGTGTGGGGCTACGTATTTAAAGAAAATAAAAAACTCAAGAACAAAAAAAATATTACCAAATTCATAATTTTAATCATTTTACCCTTTTTTTAAGCACTTTTATACCCCAATTAACAACGAAATTGTATGTGTAAGTGTATTGAGAAATACGTTTTAGAAATGTATTTGATATCACCATATTGATATGCATCAAGACTAAATTTAGTTTATTATATCGCACTAAAGGAGTAACAGTATTTTTTGCACTATAAAAAAATGTAAGATACAATAAACATAGTTGGAATCAATTCAGTTAGGATTTAGAACAAACTACTTTCAGGTTTATTTAATTTCGTGAAAGCATCTCCATAAATTATGTATTCAGGTAAAATAATTGTATGTAGCTATGTTACATATACATTTTCGATTACAAGGTGTCACCATCATCATCAGCTGATGAGTCAACTGCAAAATAAAAGGCCTCCCCCCTAAGATGACCACAACGACGAGCTTTTTGTAAAGTGTAAATAATATTTAATATAATATTAGCCCTGTTAAGAAACTGTCCCACCGTTAAGCACGGGCCTTCTCTCAATCTGAGAGGGTTTAAGCCATAGACCACCATGCTGGCCCAGTGCGGGTTGGCGAACTTCACACACCTTCGAGAAATTCTTAGGCATGCAGGTTTCCTCACGATGTATTCCTTCACCGTTAAAGCAAGTGATAGTTAATTTTTAATACGCATATGCTTTCGATAATACAGAGGTGCATGTCTGGTTTTAAACTCGAGACCCCTGACTTTGCAGTCCAACGGTCTAACCACAAAACTATCACTGCTTCTCACTAGGGAAAGAGTAATTTTATAAAATAGGTGTTTACTATTATCTCTATAATAGCCAGAGAGTACAGAGTTCCAACAGCTTCTTTCGTTACATATCTCTCTGGCTTCCTCCACTCCCATAGTTCGTCTCATACACACTCGCCGGTTACGGAGACTCTTGACTTGCCCTTCAGATAAGACACGGTCTATTTGGATGTAAGGAAAAAACCTGTTGGAACTCTGTACTCTCTGCCTACCCCGCGAGGGAGCTGGCGTGATGATATAGAAAGATAGATCTCTATAATAGGAGGCTGGATCTACCTCTCTGGCTTCCTCCACTCTCATCTCTATGAGAGTTAAGGAAGCCAGATAGGTATGTAAGGAAAGAATCTGTTGGAACTCTGTACTCTCTGCCTACCCCGCAATGGATCTATGAACCGTTTGGCACTAAGTGGTAAATTTTTTATTGCAAACTCGTTAGTAGGATGCGGATATAATAAATTCGCAATAAAAACGATAAAGTCATAGACAAACAATAATTACACGTCCGGCATGGATGACTCTACCGTTTCGCAAACATCTGTCGCTTAACCTTTAGCACGCGTCGGTTTTTGCCGAGACCGCACCTTGGACGACGCCCAGCTGTGGGGTGGCCAGTAATTGTAAAAGCAAAGGTATGCGGGCGAAAGAAATTATAGAAAATTAGAATTCCGCTGGTGTATTGTTTACTAAAGCATTCCGTACTGAGTTCGCAATTCTCTCTCACCTTGATTCAAAGTCAAAGTCAAAAACCATTTATTTGTTTAGGCCAATACATAAGCACTTACAAACGTCAAAATTATTACATTTTTTACATCTACCAACGGATCGGAATGCGGCCTCCACTGAGAAGATCCGGCGAGAAACTCAGCGGGCTAGTCTTTTAACTTAATTTGTTTGGCCTTTCTGACGACCATTTTTTTTTTCAAAGTTGTATTATACAGCATTGTTTAATTTGTTGTTATAAAGCTGCTCAAACCCATCGTTTTATCGTGAAGATAATCCGAATTCTGTGGAGACGAGTAGAATGTACAATAAGATCATCTTTGTTCCGTGTATTAACATGATGAACGACGCTATATTTTTCAATGTTACTGATATTCTTATTCATATATAATTTTTAGGCAATAGTTAGAATATCTATTTCTCTAAATTTTTACTTAAGAGAAGCTCCTGAGGCCAAATTGTAAATTGCTCTAATATTCTTTTCCTGTCGAACGAAGATGGTGTTCAGTTCTGCAGAGCATTCCCAAATGAGTATGCCATATGACAAAATACTATGAAATTAAGCGAAATAGAAATAGTGATGTAAAAAACACAAGCTCCTGACTACTGCACCAAGCCATCCGTCATATTTATTATTTATATAATATATTAATTTTAAATTTAAATAAGTTAGCAGTGATAGTCTTGTGGTTAGACCGATGGACTGCAAATTCAGAGGTTTCGGGTTCAAACCTAGACACGCACCTCTGTCTTTTAGAAAGCATGTGCGTATTAGAAATTAACGATCACTTGCTTTAACGGTGAAGGAAAACCTGCATGCCTAAGAGTTTCTCGTAGGTGTGTTAAGTTCGCTTACCCGCACTGGGCCACCGTGGTGGACTATGGCCTAAACCCTCTCAGTTGAGAGGAGGTCCGTGCGCAACAGTGGGACAGTTTCTTAACAGGGCTAATATTATTTTACATATTAGTAGTTAATAAGCATATGTTTTGCTGTATTTAGAGGTCCTGAGTTCGAATATTTTATATTATATGTTTTATTTAGCTCAGGAGCTCCTCAAGGAAGAACGGCCAAGGTTTCCGATTAACTACAGGGGGAGGATATAGACTAAATGTCTCGTCTGGTGTCAATGGTAACTGTTCGAAGCCTGGAATTGTAGCCCGTGTAAAAAAAAA
Organism: Phalera bucephala; assembly: GCA_905147815.2. Classification (NCBI taxonomy): domain Eukaryota; kingdom Metazoa; phylum Arthropoda; class Insecta; order Lepidoptera; family Notodontidae; genus Phalera; species Phalera bucephala. The sequence continues at coordinate 22,712,799 of LR990627.1, read as the reverse complement.
CAATATATTCACGACTAATCACATTGAGATCCGAAATTATCTGCTACTAGTGGGTGTACGCAGTACATCACGACCACCCCCTTGAGGAATATAACGTGACGGTGTGTTTTAATTTTAAATGTGCAAATAAACAGCAGATGTGCTTTGCTAATGGAATTATGACTTGCGATTTATTAGTACCTATTCAATTTATTAAAATTGGTTTGCATTTCTAGACACGAACAGGCAGACGCAACGAGCGACAATATGCAAGGCTTGTCTACTTATGTCATCACGCTAAGTTGTTTAAAATGTGCATCAATAATTAATAAGCCTATACTGGCCCCTATACTGGCCAAATACCTTCTTTTACAAATCGATGTGAGAGAACCTTCAGCAAGCAGACCAATTGCGGATAGGTAGAGTTATTTAAAATTTCGATACTACAAAATACAACTCCAAAATATTTTGCGATTCAAGAAAAACAAGAGTGGAAAATACCACCTCAGCATATTCGCGCAATCAACAATATAAAACCGAGGGGGCGCAGATTAACCGCCCCGCGAGATCCCAAATTAAATCCATCCAGGAAGATTGTGACAAACGCCATTCGTCATCCGACCCCTCATTTGCATGAGAAAAACTGTTGAAGAACAACTATTTATCAAATGGCGAGAGGACTTCCGGCGGCCATGACAGTAGGCGCGACGAGTTTCCGTCCGCCATCTTTGGATGAACGCTACACATCCGGGGAATGATATAGAGTACTGGATGTGACATTTCTTTAAGTAAGTACCTTATTTTTGCTCATTAAGTATTATATATTTTTATAAGCAGTGACAGCCTAGTGGTTAGACCATTGGGCTGCAAAATCAGAGGTCTCGGGTTCAAACACAGGCACGCACATCCATCTATTTGAAAGCATGTGCGTGTTAAAAAAAAATTATTACTTGCTTTAACGGCGAAGGAAAACATCGTGAGGTAACCTGCATGCTAAAGAGTTTCTCGAAGGTGTGTGAAGTTCGTCAATCCACACTGGGCCTCGCAGTTTCCGGCTTGTGCCCAACGATGGAACAGTTTCTTAACAGGGCTAGACACTCTTCTAAGACCTCCTTTCATTTAGAAAGCTAATCCTTTATTAAACTGTTAAGTTCGTTCTACTATTTTGACCTAAAATTTGAAGATCGTGATTAGTACCTGCACTTTGCGCCATTAGACTAACAAGTCATTCAAAGCAAAAAAATATTAGTATCCAAAGGGTATACGGTATCTTAGATTTACTTATAATTAAGTTACACAGTGTTTTTTAAATTCAAAGCAAATTAATGTGTTTCTGGGCTGGAATCTTAGACCACAAAGCTCTTTCTACTTTTAAATTATCTATCTATCTATATCATCACACCAAATCCCTTGTGAGGTGGACAGAGAGTAAAGAGTTCCAACAAGTCCTTTCCCACACCTCTCTGGCTTCCTCCACTCTTAAAGTTCGTCTCATACACGCCCACTGGTTACAGAGACTCTTGACTTGCCCTCCAGATAAGATACGGTATATTTGGTCATGGTAAGATGGTCTCGGTTTTCCCCGGTACCTACATCCTTTCACTTTCTTATTGTGCATCTGTTTTATCATTCTTTCTATATTAGTATATTTTTGTATCTTAGTATATATTGTATTATCAAAGTGTATAGTGTACCGCGAAAAGAGCTATGCTCGGAGTTTCTCTTAGGGATCTTATCCGGAACGAAGTTATTCGTCAGAGAACCAAGGTTACCGACATAGCTCAGCGAATTAGCAAGCTGAAGTGGCAGTGGGCAGGTCACATATGCCGCAGAACCGATGGCCGTTGGGGCAGACTGGTTCTTGAGTGGAGATCGCGTGTCGGCAAACGTAGTGTAGGGCGCCCTGTAGCTAGGTGGGGCGACGATATTCGTAAGGCAGCGGGCAGGGATTGGAGAAGGAGAGCTGAAGATCGAGCTCAGTGGCGTGCCATGGGAGAGGCCTACGTCCAGCAGTGGACTGACACGGGCTGATGATGATGATAGTGTACCTCATCAACTGCCCTCTATTATTGTTTATGTTGCTTCTTCTAATGTTTAAGTTGTCTGAAAGAAATTGCTTTTAACAATAAGTCTGCCAATTTTATGTACATGCCTAAGCATTATACTTATTAATTGTATATTTACTGGTGTACAATAGAGAGTATATTTTTTGATAAACGTCGCTCCACGTGTTTGTCGCATCCAGTACGACTTTTAATCCGTGTTTCGCTCTCAGAATTCCGTGTGATTGGGGAGTGATCTCTATTTAGATAATTTAGTGGTTCTCTCGCGATGAAATATTCGCTCGTTGAGCGCACGGGCGCCGGCGCGGGCGCTGATTGCTGATTATCTTCATGTCCGACATTTTGTTCTCGATTTGTTTACATCGATCTTTAGTGTATAACTAGATCTTAGGTGTCTTAGTATTATAAATTTGTGATAAGAGTTCGAAGAAAATTAATAAAGAAATATTGCTAAAAAGAAGTTTTTGGTAATTGAAAATTGCATTTCAAAACTCAAACTTAAATAATATATTTAGTATAAATCCTGCGGGATACTTACAAATTGTCCGTTTATATTTTTTATCCAATGTAACTATTAAGCTGCCAATGAATCGGAACGCGGTCTCCACTCAAAAGATCCAGCGAGATACTCTTGTCTCGTTTTATTTGATTTTCTTATTCTTCTTTTTTTTATCATATTGTGTAAGAACAATTTATGTTACAATTAAATAGTTAAGATCTACTCGACTCGCAGTCGCTCAAAGAAGTCTGCAGTCTGTGAACATGTCCTTGACCGCACCCGCCATAACATCAGATTTGATAGACCACAAATCCTCGTGAAAGAACACCGATTCCTACCAAGGATGGTTCGCGAGGCTATTGAAATTGAAAAACATCCTAATTTCAATAGAGAAGATGGCTGGGTGCTTCCATCGTCTTGGGATCCGGTAATTAATCTAATCAAATCCAAAACCAAGCATAACACTGCAAGACCTCAAGACACCGTGAGCTCATTCTGCGTAGATCGGGCCAACAACAACAAAAATAATTAAGAAGTTTGAGGGCACCCCGGAACAACTATGCCTTTTGGACGTCTAGCACCTCAGTCTCTCCCGTGACCATGGGTGCTGCAAAGCACTGGAAACGTCGGGAACTTGAAAATCAAAAATAAATCGCGACAAAATCCGAAAAATAGTTTTATTTCATAGTTAAGATCTAGCTCCAGTGTGATGCCTTACGATATGACTTATGATTATTTCTAAAGACTAAGTATCTAGAGGATTCGGAGATGGATCAGTCCCCACAAGGGGCATCCGTTCACGTATGTATGACAACTGGAACAGCCATCACTCTCGCATTAGCAAATGGCATTTGAAATTTTCAATTAAGTTTAGCAAAACATGTTTATTGATGCAACGATTGCATTTTTAAACTCGTTTTTAAATATTTTTATAGGCAGGTACATAATTTTACTATAACAATTTTGTGATAGTATTAATTAAACAGTAGAAAAATTAAAGGCTAAATGACTTACTAAGAAATTTTGAAATTTTATTTTCCGTCAAACTTTAATTTAAGCAGATACATACTTAACTAAAAACTTAATCACCTCTTAAAAAATATAAGGTAAAGAAATCAGTACTTTAAAAAATTATAATAATTATTGTTTTCTCCTTGAAAGGATTATCACAGATATACTGTGGTATTGCAAAAGGCACATATAAATAATAAAAACAAGGTGCAACGAAAATAACAATATTATTCATTGCCATCTTGTGACGTAATATTTTACCTCATTACATGAGCTCTAGATAACATATAGAAATTTCGTATGTCCATCCATGCCTTCGATAGCTCAGTTGGTAGAGCGGTGGACTGTAGATGAAAGCAAATTGATATCCATAGGTCGCTGGTTCAAATCCGGCTCGAAGGAATCTTTTTGGTTTTGTTTATATGTTGTAAAATTTATTTTGATTCAAATTACCTCATATACATATTTATTATGAAACATTAAATATACTTATAAGTGGAATTGTAATAAATAGGTATTCCAGTATTTTTTAAATAAAATTCCAACAAAATCCTTATTTTAATTATTATCTCCGTTAAAGGAACAATTTCCTTGGAGATGGAAGCCACAATCAAATTAGATTCGAAATTCAATTGCGTTCCGTTACAAAGAATTCGAATCACCTTAACCCGTAACCGCGAACGACTCCTGAGCCGTGTTGAATCAATTACGGGTTGGGTCCTATTGTGCTCGGATGTCTTCGTTCGAAATTTGAATTAATTTAAAAAATAAAAGTTCTACAGCAGTTTTGTAGAGATGGGCATGGCTAGTATCGATTTAAAATAAAATAAATAAAGGAATAATATTTAAACGCTTAAGAAATTAACTGCTGATGCCTCCAGAATAATGGCGCTAATGTATGACGTATAAAACTAAGCACTACATGGATTTGAATAAAAATGAATAAAAATCTATATGAAACATAAGTAATCGATGACAAAAATAATACTAATCTAAGCAAAAATGTAATGGATGTGTAAAAATTGTCTGTACTATATTCATAGTACTCATAGAGAAACAACTTAATATATTAATTTTAAATAATGAATCAGGTAATAATTAGGCAATCCTTATCACTGAATAAGCTACTGTGAATAAACCACTAACTATAAATGACCTATTTTACGTATAATTTCGCCAACGTCCATACCACGTTGAATACACCGGTTCTCGTCCGATCACCGAAGTTAAGCAACGTCGGGCGCGGTCAGTACTTGGATGGGTGACCGCCTGGGAACACCGCGTGATGTTGGCTTTTTTGTCTTAATTATTCATAAATCGGTATAATTATTACCTATTATTACAGGTACGTGTTACTTTTGCTTTTTTCTCTACATTTCCCATCACTAACTCATCGACAAAAATCCCATTCCCACAAGCGAATCTTACCAATTATACGCAAATGAAGTTAACCCTTTCGATGCTTTGTAGAACTTTTTAATTGCTGTTAAATCAAAAAGGGTTCGTATAAAAACCGGCTTAACCCATTGTTGTGCGTTGGCCGTCATCAATCTATGTGGGTGGGTTAAATTTCATGCCATCAGACTTTTGTTGTGATTTGAATTCTTTAGTTGGTGTAAGATAAATGACATTTTATAATGTTTAAGCCTTCACTAGATACTAAGATAAACAAAAAAATTTGCAAAATTTCTTTTTCTTCTTCATGTTACGGCTTCACACCAACTCCAAATGTGTTCTGTTTATGTTCAGAGAGACGCGTAATCATGTCTATAAGAATAAATTTCTAAATTAACTCAACTCTCGGATAATGAAATTGATGAAGTATCCTGGATAAAAAAGCTATGGATACTTTACATACCAATTGCGACGGCCGTTTTGACACAAATCGAAACGGCCGTTTTGACACAAATCGAAAACGCTAGGATTTATTTTTGTGCCGTGGGTGCGTTTCAAACATGAAAATTCACATACCGAAGCAAATAATTGTGGGTCACACAAAGATTGTCCCGTGCGGGAATCGAAGCCGCGACTATTCGACCCAGTGGGCGGAGAGGCTTAAGCTCTTAACCGCTGCGCCAAATCGTCCTTTGTTTTATTACTTTGTTACAATTACCGTCACTAAGGCACATATAAGAATACATTTTTGGAATCTTTGGCGTCCCGCCAAAAAATCAGTTTTTTACTTTTGTTTATTATGAAATTAGATCTTTAGACTAATCTTTAGACTTTTCCATTTAATGAAATATAAATAAGTAATATTTTTGTACTGTATATAGAACACTGACAGTTTACAAGTAAAATATTACCAACAAAAAACGAGTTCTTGACCTTGACGAATAAATGAATTATTATTAAATTGCAATTAAATATTCGTGTCATTTTTCATTATTATCACAAAAAGTAGAATCATGATGATTAAAAATGTCAAAAAGCCAACATCACGCGGTGTTCCCAGGCGGTCACCCATCCAAGTACTGACCGCGCCCGACGTTGTATAACTTCGGTGATCGGACGAGAACCGGTGTATTCAACGTGGTATGGACGTTGGCAATAAGGCTAACAAAATAGATCACTATATTTTTATTAAATTAACTTGACGAATCATAATCAACCATTAGTCAATAATTTTATAATATAAATAGAAATATTATACAAAAGTCTAAGACATTGTCAAACGCATCTCCTCATTAAAGAGGAAATCGGCAGGGCATGTTGGTAGAAGAAATGACTATAGATTAAGTAAGGTAGTGATAGAAAGTAGTAGTTGGTCTTAAAGCTGTAAAGACCCCGCGGCCAACAGCGTACATCACTCACACACACACATACACGCACACACAAGACAGAAAGGTGGCCAAGAACAGGCAAACGACGAGTGGGCAGACCAATTACTGGGCGGGTAGATGATATATTGAGAGTTGGAGAAAGAACTTGGGGTATATTGGCACAAGAGGGAGGAGGCTTATGCCCTGCAGTACGTTGTAGAAAGCTGATGATGACAGTGATGATCAAAGAAATTATATTTAAAAAAGCAAATATAATACTTTGAAAATAAATCAAGATAATTTACTTACCATTCATGTTTGATTGTTTTATAAAAAGCAAATAAATAAATAAAGAGTAATATCAAGTCTTAGACAACTAAAATTTCATAAATAATTGTCTACGTACCGCGTAATAAAATAAAAATTTTCTACAATTATTTACAAATAAAAAAATGCCAAAAAGCCAACATCACGCGGTGTTCCCAAGCGGTCACCCATCTAAGTACTGACCGCGCCCGACGTTGCTTAACTTCGGTGATCGGACGAGAACCGGTGTATTCAACGTGGTATGGACGTTGGCAACGGACGATGACTAATTTGTATTCTAAATCTATATTTTATTCATTACACTGTTGAAATAAAGATAAGAATAGGTACATAAAAGTATATCATGATTCAGTAATTTCGGAATACATTAAAATATTCTATACACCTCTAGTCGGCAAAAGAGATAAAAATTAGATTACGAATCTGCGTAGACTAACTAAACTTAGTAGGTAGATAGATAATAAGAACGTTGTTCATACACAAATTACATTTAAATCTCATTACGGAAACTGGCCATTTCGAAAAAAAACTATCTCTAGCTATATCATCAAAAACATTCATTAAAAATACTTCATAGAAATAACAAATCGTCGACATAAAATAACCCAACACACAATTTCACGCGTCAACAATCGATAGATTACATCTGAAACATCCCACCCCTAGCCAACCCTTCCATTGCTCGCACTGATTCATCTTAACCCGTCAACTGCTGATGGATCAAGATATTATTTTACCAAAAGCGTGGCGAATTTGACCAAACGCTAACCCTTTCTATGCATATTTAATTGATGTGCAGTAGGTCTTCTTGTGACGGATAGGCGTGATTCTCTTTATAAATTTGAGATTGATCGCGACCCAGTGCAGAAATGAAAAGGATTTATACTTTTTAAAATGTGATTTAGTATATGAAATGAAGTACGAAATGTAGATAATTTTAAGTAATGTTTTTATCTTATCCAAACGAAATGTTCTTAGTTATATGTACTTAGTTATTTGTAATTTTCAAATAACTTTCTTTAAGTAGGCACTATAGGAATGATGACACGCCTGAGAAAAACAAGAAAGTCACCTAATTCGAGGTAAGCGTAATTCACCTAATATTTAAATACATACCTTTAAGAATTACTTTAATAACGTATTTTACAATACAATTCTTCAACATTGAAACTAAAACGCCTGCTATTATTGTCATAGCAAACCGCCACATCGCCAACTTATGCCATTAACCCTGAAATTTGGATGAATTATTCTCTTTTTGTCGCCTCCAATTATGTCGCTCTTTTTTATAACTTCTTATAAGCAGCTATATTAGCAGTATTAGTACTTCAAGTTAATGACTTTTTCTCGCTTGTATTCTCGTTCCTTTATGCATTTGAACAATTCTTAGCATGTCGCATCTTGTTTACAATTATTATTCAATGTACTTTAATTTTTACGTGTACAAAATATGCGCAACTATTACTTGTTATTCGCACAAAGTTGAGTGACCATCTCCTATTTCATTGGCCGCAATAATGTTGCCCGCATTGGAGAATTTGAGGCGATTAACTAACCTACCTTGGGTACAGTCACGGTTAGTCGCAGTCGTTTAATTTTCTGTTTTGCTATTGGATCTATTTTTTTATAATACATTTGCCGAAGTCGTGGTTGTTATTTATAAACAAACATGTAGAAATTCCCAATAATATATAAGCTTACTCTCTGGTGATCCATCGCACAGGTTACCCCTAGTTCAGACAGCAGTCACTCACAAAATTCCTTTCTTAGTGCTCATCTACATATTAAAAAGAATTTCTGTACAAAATTTCATGCTTCTGGATCCACTCATTTCAGCTGTGCATTGTTGCCTTAAGATAATTGAATGAGATACCGTAGTGGTTTAAGGATAACTGAAGACATATCATGTACACCTACATAATATCGCAGACGATGTCAAGTCTCAATGAAATAGCTGACGAGACAATTGCAATTTTTTTTCGTTAAAAAGCGTAGCCCCACACTATGATTTATCATGAATATTCACATACACAAATACCCAGACCGAAATAAATAATTGTGGGTCCAGACGATTTCCCGTGCGGGAATCGAACCCGCGACTATTCAACCCAGTGGGCGAAGCGTCTTAAGCTCTTAACCACTGCGCAAAATCGTCCGCCTCTTTTATTTAATTATCTTAAATATACTTACTTGGCGGGTATCGTAAATAAAAATGAATAGAACTAATTTTAGTATACCAGTAACTAATTTTATTAATCTTTATCTGTAAAATACTATTGACATAACGTATTCAACTCAAATTCTCTTTAGGTTTTCACCAATAAATAGTTATATTTCTCACTTTACAATAACGAGTTAATTCCCGAAAAAGGTTTAGCTATATAATTTTAGCATATTTTTCACTAATTGGTTACCGAACTAATTGTCCGCACTATTCATGCGAAGTCGAGCGAATTGATAGTACAGAGCAAAATTGACCACGATTGTACTTATTGCGTTGTGGCCCGCGGATTAAATAGCCCTTGCTTAATAAGCGCTTGTGCAGAGCGAATTAATATGCAGATGAGCTGAATTAGAGTGAAGTTGATCGATTGAACGAATAAGAAACGGGGTACAATGTACCCGCATAGTCGAAAATTTGTACTTGGAATGTGTTAGTTGATTAAAGGGTTTATGTGAAAATAATGATGTGCATTAGAAAGTTATAGATAGGTAAGTGAACAAAATAGTGATATGATAGTTTTTTGGTTATGTGCATCAAATATTAGTGTGTAGTGATGTATATTATGTTTTTATTAACAAAAGTGGTAACAGATAGATAGATAAACTCTTTATTGTGCAGCAATACTGTAACAAATAGTCATTGGAAACAACATCACAAGTAACGCAAAGGGCGGCCTTATCACTAATGAGCGATCTTTTCAAGGCAACCTTAGGATGGCGAATTTTCAACAAATAGGAATGTACGGGCGTGCACTAAATTAGGATGATAGTAACGAAAAAGGCATTTTTCAGTTAATTTACGAATTTACCAACTATAAGCCAACGTCACGGGGTGTTTGAGGCGGTTCCATGTCCCCGCATGGGTCCAATTCAAAGAGTACAATAAGTAATATCGTCCAATTGGTAGATGAAAGGCTTTTAAAGGACTGAAGAAACTAGCACCCTTTAATAAAATTAATGATATTAAAAATCACTAATTACCAAACAAAAAGTCTTATGACACCATCGGCATAAAATGTAGTAAACACAAAATTAAAGAATTATAAAAGGAGTTTTTAAGCAGTACTTTGTGTCTGAATGACAAAAAGCCAACATCACGCGGTGTTCCCAGGCGGTCACCCATCCAAGTACTGACCGCGCCCGACGTTGCTTAACTTCGGTGATCGGACGAGAACCGGTGTATTCAACGTGATATGGACGTTGGCGGCAGTGACGTAAAAATAGGTCATTACTATCTTTACAGTCCGCATCAAGTAAACCATTCATTAGACTAAAAAATATTACAACTACATAACTCGAAATAATGTTGTAACGGCTAGTTGCAGAGACGTTTATTAAATTATAATAACTAGTGGTCGCCCATTGGTCGAAATTCGAGCATAATAAGTTTAAATTATAAGTTTGAACATTATTAAGGTAAAAACTCTTTCATCGTTTGCTGGTTACGTTTGACATTTAGTAAGACTATAGACAAATAATATTAAAGACAATATTAATCTATTCTCAATTTGAAGTGTATAGTGTCAAATACATGGTAGTGTGTGTAATATTTTTTTTATTGATTTAATGTATTTTTTATGCATAATATTAAAAAAGTATTAGCATTCTGCACTCCTTCTCTATATAAAGTATAAGTGTGGGAAATTTCATACTCCTCCGTCCGCGCAATTTTTGTAAAAAGGGGTACAGAGTTTTCGCTTCACGTATTAATATAATAATGATAAAATTAATTACTAATCTATCGTTAAATTATAGTACAAAACAACATTAAGTTAAATAGTAGTTATAAAATACATTGAAACAATAAATTTGTTAGTGATAAAGCTGTATTAAATGCAATGTTAATGATGAGCTCCTGCAACTGAGTAATAGTCTTTATTTTTATTACAGAATAATCATTATTTTTCTTGCTACCTCATAACCTTCGTATATTCTTTTATAGAAATCTATTATTTTTAAACAAAAAATAAAACTTTGTTATATAACAATAGATAAATCAAGAAAGCCAACATCACGCGGTGTTCCCAGGCGGTCACCCATCCAAGTACTGACCGCGCCCGACGTTGCTTAACTTCGGTGATCGGACGAGAACCAGTGTATTCAACGTGGTATGGACGTAGGCGGTAGGGAAGTATTATTTATAGATCCAAAGCCAAGACGACTTAGATTCTAGTACATTTTTATTTTAATACTAGCATTTTCTTGGCGGCCTCACACCTGGTCGACAATAACGCCACCTACCGGGTCCATAGCTAAAAACGATCCAGGCGAAAGTTTATTTTATTCTTTTTAGCGCATTTAAATAAAAGTTTTATTTTACTTTTTTTAATTGTAGGACCAATCACTTGAAATTTGATTAATCCCCCTGTGGTACTTCGGAATAACAATGCCTTTTGGACGTCAAACGCCTCAGTACCTTCCGTGATCATAAGTACTGTAGAGCAGTCGAATCGTCAGGCACTTTAAAACCACAAATAGCCGCGACAAAATCCGAAATATTGTTATCGCAACTTCATTTTTAACCGACTTCAAAAAGGAGGAGGTTCTATGTTCGGTTGTATGTATGTTTTTTTTTATGTATGTTCAGCGATATTTCCGTCAATTGTGGACCGATTTTGATCATTTTTTTTGCATTTGGTTCAGTATAGTTTTGAGGTGGTCGTATTTTATTGTTATTGGTATTGGACCTTGGACTTTCAAGATACAAGAGGGAACACCTTAACGGCGAACAGCACGAATGTATAGATTCCGTTATTATAGTCATTATATTAATCCTGTAGGTACTTTACTTTGCAACTTAGCAAAATAATATAATATCGGTAAATAAATATTACTAAATAATTCACTCGTCCCTTAAAATTGTAAAATAAAAATGTTTAAAAAAAAAAGGTAAACCGACTTCGAAAATTTTTGTCTGTATTTTTTTATTGATTTATTAGTTGGGCAAAGATTAATTATAAAATAAAAATCTTTTTAAAAATAGGTAAACCGACTTCAAAAACCAAAAAAATAAATATTTGAAGTCGGTGCCAAGTAACCGACTGCACCAACCAGCACCGACTTCAAATATTAATTTTTTGGTTTTTGAAGTCGGTTTACCTTTTTTTTAAAAGATTTTTATTTTACAATTAATCTTTGCCCAACTAATAAATCAATAAAAATCACAGACAAAAATTTTCAATGATGACTGAAAGAATAACATATGAAATATTATTAACCCCGTTAAGAAACTGTGGGAACCGTTGGGCACGGGCCTTCTCTCAAACTGAGAGGGTTTAGGCCATAGTGCACCACGCTGGCCCAGTGCGGGTCGGCGAACTTCACACACCATCGAGAAACTCTTAAGCATGCAGGTTTCCTCACGATATTTTCCTTCACCGTTAAAGCAAGTCATAATTAATTTTTAATACGCACATGCTTTTCAAAAGACAGAGGTGCGTACCTGGGCAGAACCTGAGACATCTTACTTTGCAGTCCAATGGTCTAACCACTATCACAGCTGTTTGGTATGGACGTTGGCAATGTATAACTAAAAATAGGTCAGTACAATCATTGTAGTTCGCTCACACCAATTGAGTTCGTGGCGTCTGATCACTAGTTAAACTAAAAATATTATATGACTAGACACTATTACTATAAGAGTGGAGTAAGCCAGAGAGGTATGTATGGAAAGAACCTGTTGGAACTCTATACTCTGTGCCTACCTCGCAAGGGATCTGGCGTGATGATAGATAGATAGGTAAATTAAAATGAATGATTTTTTTCAAGTTACTTCATTTGACTTAATAAGTCATTACCACCTAATGCGTTGAACTGAAGTGCGAAATGTAGTAAGTCGTTAGTTTTTAAATAAAAAAATAATCAATCCGACAATTTCTATAAACCAAAGGATTTTTAGACAACAAAAAGCCAACATCACGCGGTGTTCCCAGGCGGTCACCCATCCAAGTACTGTGCTCATTGTGGCAATAGGCTCGCCTTCTAATATATGGCCCCTAACATAGTGGGCGAAAAGTGGGTGTACACAGTAAACCTCTGCCATCCCTGCTTGGGAATATAGGCGTAACGCTGTCTTTTTTTTAGATATTTTATACGAATAATGTGTATTATGAATCTGTATTTTTTTTTCGAACTGTGTATGTAAAGCAAAGCGGCGACAATGGTTTTGATAAAAATTATGCGCCGTTTTATTATCTTTTTAAAAACGCAGCTCCACACTAGGATTTAATCCTGCTCGTGTGTACTTTTCCAAAAATAAAAATTCATATACACCAATACCCAGACCGAAACAAATAATTGTGGATCACAATGATTTGTCCCGTGCGGGAATCGAACCCGCGACTATTAGACACAGTGGGCGGAGCGGCTTAAACTCTTAAGCTTAGTTTTAATTCTAGTGCTTCATAATAACGATTCCTGTGGTAGATACCAGTGGCTTAGCTATCGTAGGGCTAGGCGGTGCCGTCCACCATGTCCTCAAGCTAAGGGACTCGGACCCTAAACAGCAAACCTTAAACTGAACTAGCGAAAATAACTTCCACCTTCATAATATAAATATAACCAGTTGCAACACGACTTTCATCATGGCAACTCAATTTAAAAAAAATTCAAAATTTGAAAGATTAGCGATCACCTAAGCTCACACAGTGATAGCCTAGTGGTTAGACCGCTGGACTGCAAAGTCAAAGGTCTCAGGTTCTAACCCAGGCACGCACCTCTGTCTTAATGGTTTTTTTTAAATATATAAATTATCTAAAAATGAGTTAAACTCAATCAAAACATTCGTAGATCCGCTGTATTAAATACGTTTGTGTTTATGTGAGTGTGTATGTGTGTGTGTGAATGATCTACGCTGTTGGCCGCGAGGCCTTTACAGCTTCGCCGGACAAGAGGGCGAGCGTGCAACCACTAGGCTCGAGCCAGAAGGGTAAAGAGGCAACTAGCTCAAGGGCGCTTCAAGGAGGAACGGCCTCGGCTTGGGCTGTCGCTATGGGGGAGGGCGTATACAAGGTGTCTCGCCGTGGTGCTCTGCACCGGCCGGCAGGCAAGGGATTCTTCGACCTCGTTGGCGAGGTCGGTGTCTGATCCTGTGTGCGGTATCTGTATCCGAAAGAAGAGATGTAAGGGCATCGGGAGGGTCGGTAAGAACATGCCGGCAGACGGCGGTAGCGGCTGATAGGAAGGGAGCGTATTAAATACGGTTAACCATGATTAAAAGCAATACAGCGACTTTTAATTGTACTTCTTAACATTCTTTCCCAATACGACCAGTTATGTAGTTAATTGGGATATCTAAGTTCTTAAAAAGTGCTATTTAACTTTTTAGTCTAGTAGCAAAGCGCATCGCTTTGTGATCCCGAGTTTCTGGGTTCAAATCCTAGGTCGGACAAGTGTAGTTTTTCTAACGCAAACTTCCCAGTACGAGTCCGGAGTCTGGAATTGTGCCCGGTATATGGCAATAGGCTCGCCCCCTATTACATGGGACCTAACATCTTCGGCAAAACGTGGGTGTACTCAGTATACCTATGCCACCCCCGCTTGGGGAATATAGGCGTGACGATGTACATCAAATTTGGTTTTCATATTGAATTTGTGAAGCAATTATCTTATCAGGGGACAGGCCTTGCGTTAATTACGCTACACCTTGTAGTAAGTAGCTTTGGTCTGCTGTTCCCTGTAGCGATGAGCTTTGCACCTTCAAAGTATTTACTTGATAAACCCTAACTAGTTAAAAGAGGGTCCCAATACGTTCATTGCACCAGAGCCTTTGATAACCTAGCTACGCCACTGATACGCATCTAATTTTAGAGGTTTGCTTACCTTCTATAAATACAACAATATAACAATATTAGCCCTGTTAAGAACTGTCCCACTGTTTGGCACGGGCCTCCTCTCAAACTGAGAGGGCTTAGGCCATAGTCCACCACGCTGGCCCAGTGCGGGTTGGCGAACTTTACACACCTTCGAGAAACTCTTAGGCATGCAGGTTTCCTCACGATGTTTTCCTTCACCGTTAAAGCAAGTGATAATTAATTTTTAATACGCACATGCTTTCGAAAAGACAGAGGGATTTCGTGCCTGGGATTGAACCCAAGACCTTTGACTATGCAGTCCAACGGTCTAACCACTAGGCTATCACTGCTATCTATAAATAGCTACTTGCTAAATTGGTATTGCATGTAAGGGATAATGAACACTGATATGATTACATGTTAATTACAAACAATTAACTGTTAATTAGATTGCGATATTAATCAGATAATTAGCGTTGGCTAATGGACGTTGCAGGTAATTTCGATGAAATGGCGTTTGAAATAATTGTTTTAGTCGTACAAGGATCTTTTGACCGCAGGCAAAATCGGAACGAACGCTGTCATCAAGTGAAATGTCACACTTCATGACAGGTGAAGAGCTGCCGTTTGCCTTTGCCGTTTGCTAGTAAATGTACCCAAGTTCTTTTTTTTAGTTACAGTAGAATCTACTTCGCCGGAACGTGCATATTCTTTCTTTACAATATATTATTTAATCCTTCTTCCCCTTCCTATCTTAAACAACGTTTCGAGTACCTGAAAAGCACTGGCACCCAATGCCTCAGGTTCTCAAAAAATCTTAGCCTAAGGCTGCCCCTTCACAATAGCAGCTTCTATGATAAGTCTTTTACTCTCCAGGCGGTACGACTGTGGAATACTCTACCTATCAGTATACGTCGTGCATCGTCGCTAGAGAGCTTCAAGGGCCAGGTGAGGAAGTATTACTTATCTACTTGCTCACCGGGTCCTGCCGTCGTATCGTTATAGTTAATTATGTGTATGTGTGGTAAATTTTTTGTAGTATGTGTATGCAGTTTTATATTATATTTAAGTATTTATTGCTATAAGTTAAAACTTCTATGTAATAAGTGCACCCCCGTTTATTTCAAAACCTAATCGTTTTCTCCACCCCAAGGTTGCCTGGAAGAGATTGCTTTTTCGCGAGAAGGCCGCCCTTTGTGTAACTTTAAGTTCTTTTTTTTGTACTTTAATATCTATGTAATTGGTGCACAATAAAGAGTTATCTATCTATCTAGAATCATACTAATCCGGCAGCTCCGAAGTTTGGCATGTCCATTAATCCGTCACTAGTGTCCGACCGAACCTTGGCTTCGGCCATCTTCGGCCAAACATTCCATCTTTTGCCAATCCTTCGAAGCCGAAAGTTTCTAGCAAGCACCGAAATTGAACGATCTATTACGATTTTCTACTTACAAATGCGCGAGAGCGCGCTTTACGAAATGCTTTATTTTATTTATTATGAACCTTTGTAAACGATCCGGTACTTCGAACATTCCAATAATCCAGCACACCCTAGTTTTTAATAGTGCCGGATTAGTGAGACTCTACTGTAGTAACCGTGCGGATCCACCTGTTAAAATATTTCCCTGTAAGAAGAAAAAATGTACTAAATGATAACCCTCATTGCACACCAACCCCTGTCAGTGACATCCATGAGCCAAAACATCCTTGCCGCCCTATAAACTCGAAATAATGAAGAAAACACAAACATTTCGGTTGAAGGTGGTCAGGTGGTCAATTTTATTTAAAATTTATTAATGTTCGAAGGCAAGGCATACCTACTACTTTGTATCGGCTTAATAGGGGCGTAGCGATTTTCATGATACGGAGATTTTGGTGATCTATTTCTACCTCATAATTGCCAACGTCCATACCACGTTGAATACACCGGTTCTCGGCCGATCACCGTAGTTAAGCAACGTCGGGCGCGGTCAGTACTTGGATGGGTGACCGCCTGGGAACACCGCGTGATGTTGGCTTTTTGTCATTCAGACACAAAATATTGCTTAAAACTCCTTTTATATTTCTTTAATTTTGTGTTTACTACATTTTATGCCGATGGTGTCACAAGACTTGTAGTGTTTGGTTATTAGTGATTTTTAATATTATGGATTCTATTAAAAGGTGCTAATTTCTCCAGTCCTTTAAAAGCCTTTCATCTACCAATTGGACCATATTACTTATTGTACTCTTTGAATTGGACCCATGCGGGGACATGGAACCGCCTCAAACACCCCGTGACGATGGCTTATAGTAAATTCGTAAGTTAACTAAAAAATGCCTTTTTTTCTATATTGATTTAAAAGTTTAATTAAATAACAAGGCCAATTCTCGTATTTAATTGACACTGAGACTGAATCTTAAGTGAATTGAGATTTAATTATGAATTGACTTACATTTGGTATTCTGCTCCAATAAAGTATCGATTCAGTTTCAGGATCATCTAAGTCTAATTCCAATATAATATCAATTTGTTTAATTTAAAATATATTGTTAATCATTTGTTGATCTCATGTTTATCTCAGTTGCCACAGTGTCATAACAAAATATCTAACTAAATTTTTAGTTTGACGATGTTTTGTGTATCTTTTGTTGTTCATGTAGGTTCAACATTTTATCGGAATACCGTTTACATTTTGTTCAACTTTCGGTCTGAACTTGATTTTATGCGTGTGTTGTGTTCGGGCATTCGGCCCCCTCTCACATCGATAAACTCCAAGTGGTTCAAAACCGCTTCCTCCGTAAAGCCGTAGGAGCCCCCTGGTTCGTACGGAACGTCGACCTCCACTCCGATCTAGGTCTCGAACCTATTCGCGCCTTTATTAAAAAGGCGTCAACACGTCACTTCGCGAACGCATCTACCCATGCGAATCCGTTAATCGTAGCCACCGCCGACTACGATCTCCCCCCCGACCCGTGCCGCCACCGCCGGCCGCGACATGTTCTCACCGACCCCCCCGATGCTTTGTCATCCCTTCTTTCCGCTCAGAATACGGGCGACGACGACGACGTAGTAGTAGATCCCCTCCCATAGCCGGCGGTTGACCGGTGCACTTAGTAGTGCACCCGTCCCCCTACAGCGACTGTCCCAACCGAGGGCGCCCTTGAGTATGTCGCTTCTTGCCCTTCTGGCTGGCTAGAGCGTAGTGGTTGCACGCTCACCTTTAAGTCCGGTGAAGCTGTAAAGGCCTCGCGGCCAACAGCGTACATCATTCACACACACACAGTAGAGATTTTGTTTAATTTTTATTTTAGTATGTAGTGTCCACTCGTAATATAAGGCTTAAAGTGCCCAGCGATAGACAAGCTCTATCCCGTATTGCTTACAATTGAGTATTATGTTGCAAGTGGTCGTTAGTTTTAACTTGGTGTGATGCATGCTGTGATTTCTGTAAGTGGCAAGACACTTAGCTTTACTTCTTATATACATGTATCTTTATTTTTAACTGTGTAATTGTTGTTGGAAATCCAATAAAATAAAATAAAATAAAAATACCAGTTGCGAGATTTATGACTTTGAGATTGGATTGAGACTGCATTTTACACTTTTAATTACGAGAAATGGCCTTCAGTTATTTATAGGTAATTAGGAATGTATTTGGTATGTTTTGGTTATTAGGTATGTATTTAAAGGTTATGGAAAAAACATTCAAAAACAGAGACGACGACGTTTTTTTTAATTAAAAGAAACACGCCGAGACTTGTTAGACGAGTGGCGCATAGTGGGAGTAGTGATCACAGGGTCCTTAGTTCAAATCTTTAGTCTGACAAAGTGTGCTTTTTCTATCGAAGAATTTTCAGCCGTAGTCTGGAGTCTAGAATTGTGTCCAGTATAATGAAAATAAGCTGGTCCCCTATTACAGTGGAACCTAACCCGCACCCGCATTTCAGCCACCCCTGCTTGGGGAATATAGGCGTAATGGTGATAGTAAAGTTTTAGATTGTTCTGTTGTAGTACTTCTCCGTAATCAGCCAATTTACCATTTAACTTCAACAATGTAGACTACAAAAATTGTAGATTTATTTCTACAGGTTTATCGCCAACGTCCATACCACGTTGAATTCACCGGTTCTCGTCCGATCACCGAAGTTAAGCAACGTCGGGCGCGGTCAGTACTTGGATGGGTGACCGCCTGGGAACACCGTGTGATGATGGCTTTTTGTCATTCAGACACAAAGAAGTACTTACAGTAACCACTATTTATATTTTTTTAAATTTTGTGTTTACTACATTTTATGCCTTTGGTGACAAGAATTGTGTCGTAGTATTTGGTGATTTTTTATTAAAAATACTATTACAACTATTTACTATTTATTTGATACAATTCATACTATTGTATGAATTGTTCCAGATATCTCCGGTTCTTTAATATCCTGGCTTCTACCGGTTGGACCCATGCGGGGACATGGCACCGCCTAGGAACACTGCGTGACGTTGGTTTATTGTTGGTAAATTAACTGAAAAATGCGTTTTTTCTTGACACGGTGATTTAAAAGTTTAATTCAATCAGTTATCTGAAGGTTCGCGATGCCCTTACATCCATTCTTTCGGATACAGGTGCCGCACGCGGGATCAGACACCGACCTCGCCGGCGAAGTCGTAGAATCCCTTTCCCGCAGGCAGGTGCAGAGCACCACGGTGCAGACACCTAGTATACGCCCTACCCCATAGCGACTGCCCAAGCCGAGGCCGTTCCTCCTTGAGACGCCCTTGAGCTAGTTGCCCCCTTGCCCGTCTGGCTCTAGCGTAGTGATTGCACGCTCGCCCTCTTGTCCGGTGAAGCTGTAAAGGCCTCGCGGCCAACAGCGTAGATCATTCACACACACACACGTATTTGGTATTTTAAGGTAATTCGGTATTCATGTGAAGGTTATTATAAAAAAAATATCCAAAGTGTGCTATCTAGTAAGTAACACGTTTCCTTTTTTGATGTAAAAAATAGTCGCTAAGGCTCATTGGCGACCACAGGGACCTGGGTTCAAATCTTTGTCCGACAAAGAATACTTCTATCGAAAAAATTTCATCCGTAGTCTGAAATCTAGAATTGTGTCCGGGAGAATAATAGAAATATGCTATCCGCCTATTATATTGGTACTAATAGCTTCAGTGAAATGTCTTTACGTACATCTGCATTCCTGTCACTCCTGCTTGGGGAATATAGGCGTGACGGTGATAGTAAAATTTTATATCGACTCTTATTTTGATTGTTCTATTTCAATACTTCTTTATAATCAGTCAAATGACCATTTAAAGTTCAGCAATGTTATGACTACAAAGAATATAATGCCCTATTATTACAAGCTTTCTGCCAACGTCCATACCACGTTGAATACACCGGTTCTCGTCCGATCACCGAAGTTAAGCAACGTCGGGCGCGGTCAGTACTTGGATGGGTGACCGCCTGGGAACACCGCGTGATGTTGGCTTTTTATCATTCAGATAAAAAATATTACTTAAAAACTCCTTTTATATTTCTTTAATTTTGTGTTGACTACATTTTATGCCGATGATGTCATAAGACTTGTCGGCTTTTTTGTTGTGTTGATGTTGGTTTTTTTAATATCTTTATTGTTACATAGTAAAAAGTGTAATTTCTTGTTAAAAATAATAGTCTTCTTTGAACTGTTCTCTTAAAGAGTCGCGACTGCTCAAGTTATAGATGGCCCTAATAGCCATTTTTTGTAACATAAAAACAGACTCAATGTCGGCCGCCCTACCCCATAATAATAAACCGTAAGACACTATAAAAGTAGTTGAAATAGATTATCCTCGCGGTGTCCAAGTCAGTTATCGTGTCTGATCTTCCTTCTAGGCAGCGGAGCTAAGCAGTTTACCTAAATTCTTAATATGAGGACCCCATTGTAACTTGGAGTCAAGCGTAATCCCTAGGAAAGATGTATCATTGATGAACTCAAGTATCTCATTGTTCAGTATAATATCATATGCAGAACTTTTCAGTTTTGGTAGAGACAACCTTATACATTTAGTTTTCTTGTTATTGAGCACTAAATTGTTGGAGGTGAACCATTTATGTAATTGAAGAATAGTTTCATTTACATCGGCAAAGTTATAAATATGTCTACCTATTTTAAAAATCAAAGAGGTATCGTCAGCAAATAACACTATCTTCGCTCGTTTTTGATTACACACACTCACGCTTGAATCACCCAGGTAGGGTTCACAGAGGTGTACTGTGTACACCCACTTTTCGCCGACAATGTTAGGTCTCTTCTATTAGAAAGCGAACCTATTGCCACGATAAGCACAATGACTAACAACATTACTTAAAAACCTTATCTCATTCTATAAGTATCTAGTTATCAATATTTTTAGTTAAACTAGTGGTCAGAGCTTAGAGTTAGATGGCAGCCTATTCTTTTGCTCATTACGTTTGAAGTTCAGGTCTCGTTGTCTGTCATCTTCAAATGAGTATACACTCCGTTGCACCAATCGCCGCCACTCGGTACGATTTTGCGCAAGTACCTCTCAACAAGAAGGTTCTACGAGTATGTTGCATCTTCTCATGTGCCTTCTCTGAACGTCCTTGTATCTGAGGAGTTGACCGCCGATCTTTCGCTTACCTTCTTGGAGTTCAAAATAGAAAATACGCTTTGTTACACTCTCATCGGGCATCCTTGCAACATGACCACCAGCGCAATTGACGTCTTATTAGATAGGCCTCCTCTCCAGCAACAGTGGCTCTTCTGAATACTTCCGTGTTTCGGACACGATCTGACCACGTTATGTTCCTAATGTCACGGAGGTATTTGAGATGAAACCTATCAAACACGCGTATGTGCCTGCGGTACAAGCACCACGGCTCAGAGGAGTACAGGAGATTCGGGAGACCGATCGCCATGTAGATTTTGATCTTCATGCTTAAAGAAAGATCGTGGGATTTAAATACTTTCTTCCGGAGTTTTCCAAAATCGGCCGAAGCAGCACCAATTCTACTGTCAATTTCTGGATCGAGGTCCTCTTTGGAAGTTATGGTGCTACCAAGATACTTAAATTTGTCTACCTGCTTAAGCTCATGACTCTCGAGTGGCACGCTTAGGTCTGTGCGATCCATTGACATTACTTCAGTTTTGATGATGCTGATTTTCAATCCAAATTGATGACATGAGGCGTGAATGTTTGTCATAAGTTCTTTCAGAGCATCAGGTCTTTCAGCCACGAAGCAGAGATCATCAGCGTACATAATTTCCTTAATGATGTCGAGCGAGCACTTAGTGTAAGCTTTGAGTCTGGCAATGTTAAAGAGCTTACCATCAGTTCTGAAGCGTATACCATGTGGAGAGTCATCTAAAGCTTTCCTTACAACCACAGAAAAATACAATGCAAAGAGTGTGGGGGCTAAATAAAATATACCTTCCTACTGGTGAAGTACAGGTTCACACAGGTCCCAATTAATAAATAGGAAGCGAGTCTATTGCCTTCATACCGGGCAGAAATCCGGACTCAGGACTGTTATTGAGCGATCTCTTTGTGATGGAGAAACCACACTTTTGCGACACCCAATACCACGTGATAACCAACCCATTATTCACTATTAGAGCAACAAAGTAGGCAGTTATAAGATCATCATCAGCTAAAGACATCAACTGCACGACAAAGCCACGAACGATCGGCTTTGTACAGCTTATCCTTGCGTCCTTCACCAGATCACCGATCCACCTTGTAGGGGCCTGACCACTTCATCTCTTCGGGTGCGAGAATTTTACCTTCTTATTGGATATTATGTCAAAAATTACTAGTACCATATTAAGATACGTCTCATATACCGTATTGAGAAAACCGTAACCGACGAGGGTCTATGAGACGAACTATGAGAGTGGAGGAAGCCCGAGAGGTCTGTAAGGGAAGTAACTGCTAGAACTCTCTACTCTCTGCCTACCCTGTAAGGGATGTGGCGTGATGATATAGATACTCGTAGATAGGTAGTTAAAATAATTATTATATTGTGACAACATTCGTTCGCGTGTACGTTATCTGTAAATTTTAATAGAAATATTCAAGGCATCCCATAATTATAATTGGCGTGAAGATTGATGCGTTGTTACACACTAATTTGTGGACATTATCGCTTTAATGGATGGGGACATGTTTTTAAATATTAATTAAAAAGATACATCATTATGTCGACGGATTGGTTTACTGATTAGAGCGTAGGCCGCTCCGCTCACTAGATAATGTAGCCGCGGGCATGATCCCCGGATGGGACAAAGATTTTTAAAAAATATACCCCGTTACGCAGTATTGTACCATTAAACAGTGACAGCCTAATGGTTAGACCGTTGGACTGCAAAGTCAGAGGTCTTGGGTTCAAACCCAGGCACGCACCTCTATCATCGAAAGCATGTGCGTACTAAAAATTAATTATCACTTGCTTTAAGGGTTAAGGAAAAAATCGTGAGGAGACCTGCATGCCTAAGAGTTTCTCGAAGGTGTGTGAAGTTCGCCAACCCGCACTGGGCCAGCGTGGTGAACTATGGCCTAAACCCTCTCAGTTTGAGAGGAGGCCTGTGCCCAACGGTGGGACAGTTTCTTAACATGGCTAATATTATATACACCGTTCCGCCTGTATTCCCCAAGCGCAGGTGACAGAGGTATACGGTATGCACCCACTTTTCGCCGATGTTAGGTCCCAATAGGGGGCGAGTCTATTGCCATCATACCGGGCACAATGCTAGACCGATACTAGTTTTTTTTTCTATCAAGAAATTACATTTTTGTCCTAGGATTTGAACCTAAGATCTCGCGATTGCTTCGCGCATTATTCGCCACTAGATTAACGTGGTCTTTCCTAACTAATTCTCTCCTAATTCAATACACAACAGAACCCCATCCAATTTCCAGACCAGCTTAACGAAATCAAAATGTTTATCATATAACTAATAGTAAATAATCATCGAGTTACATTGTACGTTGATAAATTCGATTGTCCAAGTGTCGCGGTATTGGGGTTGACAATTTTCGAATTGGAATCCGTAATATATTCACCCCTGTGCGTCAGGGTGGCGGGTACATTGACGTAGTAAGGCCGGTATGAGGATAGACCTCCTAAATAGATTTTTCATATATACATCCAGTATTTTGTTGAAAACTGGTCGCGGTTTAGATATTATTACATTATGTTTTAAGAAGATCTATTTAAATTTCTTATATAAGGCTTTATAAATTATTATTTAAACGTCTCCCAAACAGATTTTTTATGAAACCATAAACGGGTAATAGGTCAACTTACAACAAAATATATTAATATCTAGAAACTGAGCAATTAAAAAAAAAACACTTAAGATATATTTATGAAAAATCTATGTATGAGGCCTATCCTTAAAAATTTAATATTAATTCACCACAATATTAATGTGAAAATGTGTACAAAAACATAAAAATACTATTGCATGATTTGGAATATTGTGCTTCTTCAAATGACCACATTTTAAAAGAAAAATAAACTAAACCAGTACCTACTTATTGATGAAAGGCAAAATAAAAATTTTACTCAAAACGATAATGGTATTAACATCAGTCTTTAAACAATGAAGTAAACATTTTCGCTTTCTCTATTACATACGAGATTTCAGTCTATTCTATACTCGGCTAACCCAGAAATAGGGTGATGTTTTTCTTACGCTACATCGCTCCAACATCATTCATTCTACACCAATTCATGTTTCTGTTCATACATATGGCAGTGTTTGCCGACGACAGATTTTAGATAAAACCGATACCTCCAGTTACAAATGGGGTTAAAAGAAGACCCAATTTTGGTACAATTATTTCGTTTAAATGGTTATATTAGGTATATACTTGGTTATTGTCTCTAATGAAATTATTTTGAATATTTCGGAGTTGAAGATACTTAAGTGTCTTCTAACGATATAGTTTCCAAAGAAAAAACCCGTTTCAGCCACCATAGCAACTGAAATTAGCGACTAGTCTCATCATCGTCATCCCAGCCTATACTTATTCACTACTAAACATAGACCTCCCCAATCGCTCTTAAGTGCAGCCGGTCAGATGCATCCAACGACTTCTTGAAACCCTCACAAGATTGTCGGTCCATCTGGCAGGCGGCCGTCCCACTCTGCGCTTGTCAATACGTGGTCTCCATTCTAGACTAGAAATTTTCTGCCCCAACGGTCGTCCGATCTGTGCGCTATGTGAAATCAAAGTGAGAGACATTAAATCATACCCTTTTATGAGGACCCATTGTGGATTGTGCAACAACGTTCTAGATTAAGTACCTTGGTATAGATAATTGAATTTATCTACAGATATTAAAATGGCTGTTCGCGACCATATTACTGAAGGGCAATTAAAGATATAAGACAAACTGTAAGAGCTAAATTTCAATCAAAATAATCTTAACAAAACAAACACGGATATTATGTAAAGTAAATGAAACAATGCTGTGAAAATAAGATACTTAATCTGTGTTGAAAATGCATTCAGTTCCTTTAATACCATTGATAAAATCACACATATATTTAAAGATATATGATACAAAACATTAATCGTCAGAGATTACCCTCCCGAAATATTAATATTCAGTCAACTAGCTAAAGAAAGGGGTGAATAAATTCGTTGGTACGACAAAGTGTCGCGTCGGAGCCAGCAACGCGTTAACAATCCGGTAATTAATACTCCGGATCGTGTTATACTGAATAATTTTTGTGATATTTATTGCGAAAAAAGAGATTTTGTAGCAGAAAAGATATGTAAAAAGTGTATAATGACATAATAAAATATATCAATGGTCATATGTATGAAAGACTTAAGAAAAAATAATGTCTAAATGATGAAGAGTAAATTAAAGTATCCTTTTTTTTTTTTTTAAACGAAGCCCCACACTAGGATTAATTCCTGTGAAAATTCACATACACAAATACCCAGACCGGAACAAATAATCGGTCCCGTGCGGGAATCGAACCCGCGACTATTAGACACAGTGGGCGGAGCGGGTTAAGCTCTTAACCAATGCGATAAATCGTCGGTATCGATTCTTTTGTATAAAAGAATATGGTTCGATACTTTAATTTACTAATAAGCTTTAAGAGTGGATGACGCGAAGGAGGTCTGTAGGGAAAGAATCTATTGGACCTCTGCCTTCCGTGCAAGGGACAGATCTGATGATGTAAATTGGTAGAATATGCGCTTGGATTTATCAATCAATCAATCAATCAGCCTATCGTAGTCCACTGCTGGACATAGGCCTCTCCTAACACGCGCCATTGCACACGGTCCCCCGCCTTCCGCATCCAGTCCGTCCCAGCGACCTTCTTGAGGTCGTCGGTCCATCTAGCTGGGGGCCGTCCTACCTTACGCTTACCAAGTCGCGGTCTCCACTCTAGGACACGCTTGCTCCATCGGCCGTCGGTCCTTCTGCAGATGTGACCAGCCCATTGCCACTTTAGCTTACTGAGTCTGCGAGCTATGTCGGTAACTTTGGTTCTTTGTCGGATTACCTCGTTACGAATTTTATCCTTCAAAGAGACGCCGATCATAGCTC
This sequence comes from Phalera bucephala, assembly GCA_905147815.2. Taxonomy (NCBI): domain Eukaryota; kingdom Metazoa; phylum Arthropoda; class Insecta; order Lepidoptera; family Notodontidae; genus Phalera; species Phalera bucephala. The sequence goes on along the minus strand of LR990627.1, from coordinate 22,686,585 downwards.
GCTCCATAGCCCGCTGTGCGACTTTGAGTTTGTGGACTAGTCCCACTGTGAGTGTCCACGTCTCGGCCCCGTAAGTCATAACAGGTAGAACGCATTGGTTAAAGACTTTAGTCTTCAGGCATTGCGGTATAGGCGAAGCGAAAACGTGACGTAGTTTGCCAAATGCTGCCCAACCCAATTGGATCCTGCGGTTGATTTCTTTCTCGAAGTTGTTCCTACCAAATTGGACAACTTGTCCAAGGTAGACATACTCCCGAACAACTTCGAGCATCGAACCATCGACGTAGATCGGTCCCGGCGTGACATGCTCATTAAACATGATCTTGGTTTTATCCAAGTTCATGCCGAGACCGACACCTCGAGAGGCTCCATTTAGGCTATGCAGCATTCCGCTCAACTGTTCCAGTGACTCTGCCACGATGACGATATCATCGGCAAACCGAAGGTGTGAGATGTATTCGCCGTTGATGTTAATGCCCCGCCCAGTCCAGTCCAGCGTCTTGAAGACGTCTTCGAGTGCATTGGTGAAGAGCTTGGGGGATATTACATCCCCCTGTCTTACCCCTCGATGCAGCTCGATCGGGTTGGTCTTTTGGTCCTGGAGCTGGACGGTCATTGTGGCGGTATCATACAGACATCTCAACACCTCGATATAGCGCCAATCGATGCCACATCGCTGCAGAGCATCCAAAACCGCCCAGGTTTCGATGGAGTCGAAGGCTTTCTCGTAGTCCACGAAAGCCATACACAGCGGCTGATTGTACTCTTCGGTCTTCTGTACAATCTGCCGAACAGTATGGATGTGGTCTACGGTGCTGTAGCCTTTTCGAAACCCGGCTTGTTCCGGTGGCTGGAACTCGTCAAGTCTTCTGGCGAGGCGGTTTGTGAGTACTCTCGAGAACAACTTGTAGACGTGGCTCAGGAGTGAGATGGGTCTGTAGTTCTTCAGCAAGGTTTTGTCACCTTTTTTGAAGAACAGAACCACCGCACTCCCGCTCCACGCTTGAGGTGTTAAGCCCTGGTGGATGACGGAATTAAAGAGACTCGCTAGCTTTTTCAGGATTGGAGTCCCGCCTGCTTTTAGGAGCTCAGTGGTGATTCCGTCATCGCCTGGCGACTTGTTGTTTTTGAGCTGCTCGAGAGCCACTCTGACCTCGTCCTGGTTGACATCAGGGATGTCTTCCGTATCGTGGCGTGCTAGTGGGGCTCTGTGGTCGTCAGCGCTGGGTCTCGAGGGTTTAGCCATCCGTGATGCGTACAGGTCTTTGTAGAAACTCTCAATTTCCTCGAGTATCTCGAACTTGGAGGTCACGGTTTTGCCATCCGCTGTATTAAGTTTCGTCAGATGGGATCTACCTAGCTGGCGAGCGAAGACTTTGGTGCCTCTGTTCTGTTCAATCGCAGCCGCGATGGCGCGGGTGTTGGAACATCGGAGGTCACGTCGCACCCGCTTCCGGATCTTCCGGTTGAGGTTCCTCCCATCCGGCGAAGACGCCTGCGTGGATGACATTTCCCGTCTCTGCCTCATAAGTTCGAGAGTCTCGAGCGAGAGTTTAGACTCTCTGTTACCGCTTTTGCCGGGAAACACCCTTCGAGACACATCCTGTAGCGTTTTGACCACTGTGTCGGTTTTCTCGTCAACATTGCCTTCGGTTTCCAGCAGGTCGAAACGATTTTGAAGCTCCAGTTGGAACTTTTCGGACCCTAAAGCTATTTGAGGCGCAGTAGGTCTGAGAGTAGACCTCATCATGCGACGTCTTTCGGCCTTGAAGTCTATATTTAGAGCGCCTCGGACAAGTCGGTGATCGCTGCCGGTATTAAACCTGTTGATCACGGAGACGTCTCTAAATATAGACTTCCTGTCAGTCATGATGAAGTCTATCTCGTTCCTCGTCACAGTGTCGGGGCTTCGCCATGTCCACTTTCTATGAGGCTTCTTCTTAAAGAACGAATTCATCAAGAAGAGCCCCTGCGACTCCAGAAAGTTGACCAGCATCTGCCCCCTGTGGTTTCGGCGCCCCACGCCGTGGGGTCCGATTATCGTTTCGCCGCGTTCTTGTACTCCCACTTTGGCATTGAAGTCCCCCATAACAACGTTGTAGTGAGCCTTGGTGGTGCCATGTAATGCCTTGGCTATGTCTTCATACATGGCTTCCGCTATGTCGTCGCAGTATGTCGAGGTCGGCGCATATACCTGTACCACCTTCAGGGTGTACCTGTTGGTGATTTTAATTATGAGGTACGCTACCCGTGTCGACACACTGCTGACTTCCACAACGTTGTTAGTGAGAGCTTTGTTGACCAGGAAACCGACACCGCCCTGAGAGGGCCGATCACCTTCCCGAAAGTAAAACAGGTGGCCTGACTCAAGGGTTATCGTGTCCTCGCCCTGTCTTCGGACTTCGGATAACCCCAATATGTGCCAGTTTATGCGACCTAGTTCTACCTCGAGTTCAGCGAGGTGTTGGTCCAGCCGTAGAGAGCGTCCATTGTACGTAGCCAGGGTCAGGTGTTTTTGGTAGCCTTGTGTCGTAGCCCGGAGATTCTTCGCACCCCCTGCCCCGCTGTTACCGCGACCGCTACCGTGGCAGCGGACAGCGGGACTACCGGGAACTGGGGGCCTTTGCGTTTGGTGTCTTAACATATTAAGAGGTTTTTGGCCTACTATACCACGCTGGCCAGACGGGTTGGTATAGGGTTTGTTTCAAATTTTCCTTTTCTGGTACCATACCTATCATTTATAACCTTTATTTTTTCCATACTATTAAACCTCTCAAAATTATTCATCATCCGTATTCTTATAACGCATTAATTATCGACCGTTATTTCTGTTTTTACCGACAAAAAAATACCTAACTCAATTAAGTCATTTTAAAATGTTATTTTACACTATATACATTCATGTGAAGTGAAAGAGATTCGCTCTTTACTACCACGCTTAAGAATTCCTAATTTTCAGACTTACACTCATTCTTTTAATCTTTTCGAAGCTTGCACAGCAATGTAGAAATACTCTAGCAAATGAAGCATAATTTTAGTTGCAAACATTTATGTATTTCGTGATTCAAGTATTACATCACTGTGTTCAATGCTTATATGATAATGAATTATATGTCTAGATGGAGCATCGCGCGCGCAGAAACTGTAAAAAATGTATCTACCCATAGTGTAAATAAATTGAAGTACACACACGCGCGCGCACGCACACATTGAGAACCTTCCAACAAATTTTCAAAAAATCAGACACTCGCATCACGCACGTGTGTAACTGAGGCCGTTTTAGGCGCCATTTGTGTTACAATGCTCCGTCTAGACAAATCTTAGTATAAGGTTCTAAGGTTGTAGGCTAAAATGACTTTTGTCAGTGTTTCTGACGTCGAAAAGTGAAAGCTCATTGGCTGCGCATACGATCTTCTGGGCTATACAGCTGGGAGGTAGCCCGTAGTGTTCGAGTGGTACTTTATACTCGTAGATGGGGGCTGCTACAGTCCGTCCGTGGATTTATATCACACACAAATTATAACAATCAGCATAAAATTGAATAATTTCCTAATCAATGCTGAAAAAAAAATAACAAGTGGCAGAAAATTTAGGCAGGTATGATAAATTCACAATTTTGACGATAGATCAATATACATTTGCATACCAAAGAGGACTAATCTTTCAGATATACAATGTGAAAGTGGAAGGATGCAGGTACCGGGGAAGACCTAGACTATCTTACCACGACCAAATAAACCGAGTCTTATCTGATGGAAAAGTCAAGAGTCTCCGTAACCGGCGAGCGTGTATGAGACGAACTATGAGAGTCGAGGAAGCCAGAGAGGTATGTAAGGAAAGAACCTGTTGGAACTCTGTACTCTCTGCCTACCCCGCAAGGGATCTGGCGTGAGGTTATAGATAGATAGATAGATAGACTAATCTTTAAAGTTCATAATACGACTAATCTTATTTAAACTATACCCAAAATATTTTCAGATATCCTAAAATAATAGCACGTCATTATTTGTTGATATTTTAGGGTCTCCGATTGTTAACTTGACAATCGCATCAATACTTTTATTCGCAGACATAAAACAGACATCCAAAAACTTATGACTTCCATTAACGCTACGTCATCAATAATCAAATAAAAATACGTACCTATCACCCGGATCTTCAATATTCATGAAGACATAACCGCAAGTTATTGTACTGTATGTTGCTGCTATATTTTTCTCAATCACCATTAGTCCGTATCTGCGAACCTACCGGCCTATTCACTCTGCGATACCTCCCTCTCTCCTACACCCTAAAATGTTTCATACACTTCTTTATTTGCTATCCTATTTGCAACCTTATCAGTATCACTGGTAGCATTCAGTTTAAGTTCAGTTGTATTTTTACAATAAGTTAGGTTAATGCGTGCAGTAATTTCGCAGTAGAATGCGGAGTATTTCTGCACTTCACTTTTATTGTATCAAATAATAGGGGCGCTCTTATAGCCATTATCACGTGTTTGATCTAAAATGATACTTGGTACGGAATGCATTGAGGGGTGTCTTTTTCTGTATAGTTACAATTGACAGGAGTGGATTTGGAAAAGATTTTATTGGAAGATTTGATCGCATCAATGAAATATTCTTCTTCGTAATTTTTATTTGCAATAATTATACTTAATATAACGTATTCAGCATTTGTTAATATTATAAATTCGAACTTATGTATAAGTTTGACATTAATAGTGTATTGACTTGACACGCCAAATCAACCAATAAGAATCACGTTAAGAATGCTTTTAATAAGATTAAGATCTTTGAATGACTATATTATTAATCCTTTAGTGTTCATAAATATTAAATAGCAAATGATCAAAATGATTCAATACGAAAATTTTTAAATACCGTCACGCCTTTATTCCCCAAGCTGGGGGGCAGAGGTGTACTGAGTACACCCACCTTTTATGCTCTTAATTGATATGAATAATAGGCGGATATTAGACACTGCTACAAAATTGGCAATTAAAGCTCTATTATATACAAATAAATAAAATGTTAGGCACGGGCCTCCCCTCAAACTGAGAGGGCTTAGGCAATAGTCCACCACGTTGGCTCAATGCGGGTTGGCGGACTTTACACACCTTCAAGAAACTCGTAGGCATGCAGGTTTCCTTACGATGTTTTCCTTCACCGTTAAAGAAAGTGATAATTATTTTTTTAATACACACTTGCTTTTCAAAAGATAGAGGTGCGTGCCTGGGCTTGAACCCGAGACCTCTGACTTTGCAGTCAAAGGGTCTAACCACTAGGCAATCACTACTTTTACTTGTTATTTAAAGCTCTAGAATACATTAATTTCCTGATATCAAGATGAAAATGTCCTAAAAATCCGGTCCTGGGTCCTGTGTACATAAATGTCAAATTGAAACCAATATCATGCCTACAATCGAACTTTTCGAATAAATACGATATAGCCAGATTGAGTTTTGTGTTCGTGGTTTCATTAAAATGCCTATCAGTGCGACTACTGATAAAGGATTTTATGAAACTGAAGGGGAAAGCTGAACTAGCTACTTGTAGACGCACTATTTTGACGCACTAGATTTCGGGTGCTTTTTCACCATTTTGCAATAACTTGAACCTTATCAATTTGAAACTCTGAAAGCTACTAAAGTAACTAGCTTTAGATAGTAATTATGGATGGGTTAGATTTTTTGAAGCATCGAATCATACAGATATTTCACCAATACAAAAATAATAACAGCAAAACACTACCTATTCTTAACTACCGAATCCCTATTAATATTTCTGACTCCTATCACTATAAACTACGGTTTACTCTTTGGCATTGATTTTTTGCATCCCCAATTTCCACTTCACATTTTTCAAGCTTCTAAGCTAGAAAAGACGCAATAACTGCTTTAAAAACTACCTCACTAACAATACCATTATCTCAAGGAATAAAAATTCCGTCTTCATAAATTTTCCACAAGAGAAGCTACAGACAATAAACCAAACTGCTTCGGCGATAACTTCCAGTCATTTGGCCCATTCTAACTTGCCAAAGCCTTGATGCTAAACATAACCATTTCCTACTCCCATACAACCACCATCAGTCTCCAACTATTGCGAACTGACGGCTGCAATCAAAACACAATACGTTATATATGATTGTCATTATACTCCTGCAATGTTAACTTTGCTGTCATTTTCATCGTCTGTTACTGGATTAGCATCTTTATTATCAGCTGGATAAAAGTCTGGATGTACTGGTTTGAGTTTTGTATTAAGTTTGTAAATGGTAGCTCTTGGCTTTCCAACTTTGGCTTATAGGTGTCCTGCTGAGATAGGTAAAGAGAAATAATAGCTTCAATTTTCATAGGTAGTTTATTTCACATGTGAATAGTTTCTGTGTGTAGATACGTTGTTTTCCTTTTAATATAAAAGCTGTATTATAATCTTACTATGGAGATTGTTAAAAATATATATCTAAAGAAACTGAGCACCCAATTAAGTATCCTGCTGGATATCGTCTAAGATACTGGAAAAATGGTGTTTCAAATATGTAAAAATTTCACTTGAATTATTAAAAAAAAAATAATGCAAAAAGCCAACATCACGCGGTGTTCCCAGGCGGTCACCCATCCAAGTACTGACCGCGCCCGACGTTGCTTAACTTCGGTGATCGGACGAGAACCGGTGTATTGAACGTGGTATGGACGTTGGCGATATATCACTTAAAATAGGTCACTACAATCATTATAGCTTGCATCTATAAAAATATAATTTGATCTATCTATCTATCTATAACCTCACGCCAGATCCCTTGCGGGGTAGGCAGAGAGTACAGAGTTCCAACAGGTTCTTTCCTTACATACCTCTCTGGCTTCCTCGACTCTCATAGTTCGTCTCATACACGCTCGCCGGTTACCGAGACTCTTGACTTTTCCATCAGATAAGACTCGGTTTATTTGGTCGTGGTAAGATAGTCTACGTCTTCCCCGGTACCTGCATCCTTCCACTTTCACATTGTATATCTGTTTTGTCATTCTTTCCTCTGGCATAATTTGATCGACTAAAATTTTAAAGTTTTCGACGTGATTTGAACTATGGACGTTAGGAATATCAATTTAAAAGAATAATACATTCAAATTGTCGTTTTCATGGTCACAATTAAGCACACAATATTGTTTCTGATGAGCGGATAACACAACAGACTTACAAAAAAGTGTCAAAAAGCCAACATCACGCGGTGTTCTCAGGCGGTCACCCATCCAAGTACTGACCGCGCCCGACGTTGCTTAACTTCGGTGATCAGACGAGAACCGGTGTATTCAACGTGGTATGGACGTCGGCGATGATGTACCACAATATTTTTATCCTAATGTAAATCCTTCAAAATGAAAAAATACATTAGAAATTCATTCTATAGCATCGGGGAGAACAATTTACTCTGGCAATATCCTCTTGATGGCGATCTTTGCGGAGCGCTTTATCCTGCAAGTCGTCTTTCGGCCAAAGATAGATAGATGACAATATTATCGCAAAATAGTTACCTTAGTCGCGAGCGAAGTGGAAGAGGGAAATAAGGAAGGCAGACCCCACCATCAGATGGGAATAATAATTTCCAAGGAAAGAGAGAGAGGTACCTTAGTCATGGAAAAATTAAGTGTTTTCTTTTATTATTCCACCTACCTACGGATAATAAAGACTGCAGTGAGTCTTCACTGCAGTGTGTTGTGTATTATATATTTGTGAAAATTGAAAGGCTTTATTAAGGTCATCATTTTTTCTAAAAAATTTACACTTAGATAACCGTTGCGGTTGAGTGAAATCAAGCTCATACATTTAATTTATAAAAGTTTCCTTTATAATATAAATATAAATGACTGCCTCGTTGGTCTGGTGGCAAAGCGCATCGCTTTGTGATCACGAGGTCCTGAGTTCAAATCCTAGGTCGGACAAATGTAGTTTTTCTAACGAAAAATTCCCAGTATGAGTCCGGAGTCTAGAATTGTGCCCGGTATATGGCAATAGGCTCGCCCCCTATTACATGGGACCTAACGTCGTCGGTGAAACGTGGGTGTACTCAGTACACCTCTGTCACCCCCTCTGGGGAATATAGGCGTGACGGTATAATATAAATATTATAAAACCTCTACGAAGAAAGAGCTTAACCGGGTTTGAAGGACCTTTTGGCGAAAATCAGTTTTAAAAACACACAAACACCGTCACGCCTATATTCCACAAACGGGGGTGGAACTGAGTAGTAGAGAGTAAAAGTATCCTCCTCACTAGGATTCATTCCTGTAACATGAAAATTCACATCCACAGATACCCAGACTAAACAAATAATTGTGGATCACACAAAGATTTGTCCCGTGCGGGAATCGAACCCGCGACTATTAGACACAGTGGGCGGAGCGGCTTAAGCTCTTAACCACTGCGCTAAATCGCCCGTCATAATAATGACAATGTTAAATCGCATTTTCGCCTGTCCGATGTCCTTTACGCCCTTTGAACGCCGTCGTACGCAGTTTTTTAAACCTAATCCCACACTAAGATTTATTTATTAACGTGGGAGCCTTTACAAACATGAAAACTCATATACACGAATACCCAGACCGAACCAAATAATTGAGGGTCACACAAAGATTTGTCCCGTGCGTGAATGGAACCCGCGACTATTAGACGCAGTGGGCGGAGCGGCTTAAGCTCATAACCACTGCGCTAAATCGCCCGTCAGAGTTCATACTTACCTTTATATATGTCTCCGTATTCTACCATATTAGTATTTACTTTTATATTTTGACTAGCAGTTTCCCGCGATTCGTACCCGGTCGACAACAGCGCCACCTACCGGGTCTATGTTTTATTGTCTATGTTTTATTGCCTATGTTACTTCTGGATAGTGTAACTTTCTAATGGCGAAAGAATTATTAAATTCGGTCCAGTAGTTTTTGAGTGTGTGTGTGTGTATAAGTGATGTACGCTGTTGGCCGCGAGGCCTTTACAGCTTCACCGGACTTAAGGGCGAGCGTGCAACCACTATGCTTGAGCCAGAAGGGCAAGGGGCGACATACTCGAGGGCGCCTTGAAGGGGCGCCCTCGGGTGGGACAGTCGCTGTGGGGGGACGGGGTGCACTGCTCTTACAAACATACAATTCTTTCCTCTTTATTATATTAGTGTAGGCAAGTACCTTAATCCCAAACAGTTACAATACCTTACTAAGTATCATAACAATATAGGGTAAAATAGACCAAACATACAACGATTCAATCAATCAATCAGCCTATCGTAGTCCACTGCTGGACATAGGCCTCTCCTAACACGCGCCATTGCACACGGTCCTCCGCCTTCCGCATCCAGTCTGTCCCAGCGACCTTTTTAGGTCGTCGGTCCATCTAGCTGGGGGCCGTCCTACCTTACTCTTACCAAGTCGCGGTCTCCACTCTAGGACACGCTTGCTCCATCGGCTGTCGGTCCTTTTGCAGATGTGACCAGCCCATTGCCACTTTAGCTTACTGAGTCTGCGAGCTATGTCGGTAACTTTGGTTCTTTGTCGGATTACCTCATTACGAATTTTATCCTTCAAAGAGACGCCGAGCATAGCTCGCTCCATAGCCCGCTGTGCGACTTTGTATACAACGATTACCACACGTCAATCTCATTATTTTTTAACACCGTACCCACCAATCAAATCGCCAATTACATTTAACGATATAAGTGACGTGAAAAACAAGGAAATCCTTTTCGTTAATGAATGAGTATGTTTAAATAATTCCTCTATGGGTCCAGTTTACCCCTAGCCACGCGAACGGTTAATGGCTATCGCTTGTAAAATATTCAGTTGTCAACCCTGTAAGTAATTAGGGGGTTATCTTTAAATAAATATTATGTAAATGTTTTCAAAATTTTGGTTTTTTCAAATCTATTGAGGACAAAATAATATTTTGAAAGTTTAAATATTGGCTTGCAGCCAATTTCTGACTGAAGCATTTGAATTTCGTATAAATGGCATCCTGGCAATTTTTTATGAATTATTTAACAACCAGACATATATAAATATTTTTTTACCTCCTGATGTGTCCCCACTGCTGGGCAAATATTGTCCTCTCTTCTAAAGGGATCGATAAACCGATTTAACAAAAGTTAAGACAATTGCTTTTTTTTCAAGCAATTCTAAATACCTAGTTATAAATACAGATTAATTTTCATGAAATATCCTTCAATAGTTTAATCGAAAACATCCGGAACAATAGTTTTAATCTTTTATTTTCCATAAAAAGGGGGGCTATTATGCTTCCACCGAGCGGTCACGTTTCCTATGAATTGACACGTGTCAGCCAAATTGCGTTCCAATTTTTCCAACAACAAATTGGGCACCGGTCATTGGTCCGAGTAATTGTTCGATTTACAAATTATGTTTGTCTATTTTCGTTGTCTTTGCCTCGTGTTATATGTAAACACAAAAGAAAATATTCTTTTGTGTTTGTTTTTCTTTGCCTCCTATTTTTTTATTTATACTTTTGTTGTTGTGTCATAAAATGAATTCGACGTTTGAATTACTTTTTTATGTTTAAGGCATCACGACGACGCGTATTTTGCCAATGTCAAGTATTACAAATATTCATTTCTAAATTATTTAACTCCCCGATGAACTTGATGACAAAGATGATTATGAAATTGATGAAGTGCCCCACTCTGGATAGTAAAGCGATGGATACTTTACATACCAATTGCGACGGCCGTTTTGAGGGAAATCGAAAAGGCACGTTTTATCACTTTGTTACAATTACCTTCACTCATGCACATATAATAATACATAATGGTTAATATGCCACCAACATTACATTTTATAATTCGAAATAACATAAGTTTTGGAAATTAAAACAAATTGACGACATCGCTCTTAGATTTCCCGCCTATATATCTCACTGGACACTGGCAAAATACACTTAAAATTAGTGTGAAGCCATAACTTAAAGAAGAAGAAGAGGAAGATTATAATATTTTTCACATAAGATGGGTAGTGACAGTTCTAAGTGCCAAACAAAAATAATATTTAATTCAATGGTTTTAAGGCATAACACTATAAGTAGGGACAGGTAAGTAGAGACAGTAGAAACAGGTCATGCCTCTTATTGCTATTGAATAAAGTATAATTTTCTTTGACACTTACAAATGTCACAATACCCTTCCTTTATGAAAATTACTATAAAATCAGTTTATAATTTACAAATTACATATAAAATAAAGTTGCAGTCTAGTATGTAACCTCTAAATATCTTTACAAAACATAACAATTTTTTATCAGAGTTACAAATGGTCGCGGTATAGCTACTGGGTAAGACTTAGAATATGCCGCCATAGCCAAATAGACCGTGTCTTATCTGAAGGGTAAGCCAAGAGTCTCCGTAACCAGCGGCGAGTGTGTATTGATACAAATGTCTTAAAGGAAAAAACCTGTTGGAACTCTGTACTCTCTACCCACACCCCAACGGATATGGCGTGATGATATAGATAGCGATAAAAAAAACTAAAAAAATATTATGACCAGTTTTCATCTTATGATGTCATCATCCTCAGTGTAAAGTGATCTGGTTGATAATTTCGCTAATTAGTTCATCGCTCCGATAGCCGTGATCGTCTAGTGGTTAGGACCCTACGTTGTGGCCGTAGTAACCCAGGTTCGAATCCTGGTCACGGCAGTGTGAAACACTGTTACGGCGGAGCCAGTCTTTTTGCCAATTTTGTATTAATAATGTTAGGTTTTTCTATAGTTTTAAATGGTTTTTTTTGTTTCTGAAAGATGCTCGAAGTATGACCACAGGAATAACGACTTTTCCGCATTGTGATCAAAAAAAGGTCAAATTCAGGTGTAGTTTGCACAGATGTACATGTCTGTCTATTCCCTCACTAATTACAGGCGTGAAAGGGAATATGAGTGACGCTATTCTACTACCGGGCAGGCAAGGGATTCTTCGACCTCGCCGGCAAGGTACGGTGTCTGATCCTGTGTGGGACTCTGTACTCTCTGCTTACACCCCAAAATATATTTCGTGACAATATAGATAGATAGAGATATAAATATGCGTGGTATACAATACCACTTAACATTATGTCCCGCCAACAAAAGCGAACAATCAATTAAATTTAACATCTCTACCGGCCCCCTCATGCTATTGTTTATATTAACGACTGTCATTATTAAAGTAAAACGGTTTATGGTTTGTTGTGACACTCTCGTTTAGATTATCTATGGAAAACAGACTTCATACTAATCCAATCATTAGTCGATTCTTATGTCTTGAACGCATCACAACACTTTATTGAGTAGTTATATAACAAATAGTGTAATTATAATTCATTTTTTTTCACGGAGAATTAATTCCTAATTAATAAAATATTGTCAAGTACCTATGTGGATTCCCGCGGTAATGATTATTCGTGAAAAAGATACATTTTTTTCACACACCGTCATGCCTTAATTAAGTAAGCGGCCGCCGCCATCGGTGGCTTTTCTTAATATATATATATTTAGAAAAGCCGACTGCCTCGTTGGTCTGGTGGCAAAGCGCATCGCTTTGTGATCACGAGGTCCTGGGTTCAAATCCTAGGTCGGACAAATGTAGTTTTTCTAACGAAAAATTCCCAGTATGAGTCCGGAGTCTGGAATTGTGCCCGGTATATGGCAATAGGCTCGCCCCCTATTACATGGGACCTAACATCGTCGGCGAAACGTGGGTGTACTCAGTACACCTCTGCCACCCCCTCTGGGGAATATAGGCGTGACGGTGTCTGTGTGTTTATATATATATATATATATATTTTTTTTTTTTTAACGTAGCCCCACACTAGGATTTATTCCTGTGTCGTGGGTGCGTTTACAAACATGAAAATTCACATACACAAATACCCAGACCGGAACAAATAATTGTGGATCACACAAAGATTTGTCCCGTGCGGGAATCGAACCCGCGACTATTAGACACAGTGGGCGGAGCAGCTCAAGCTCTTAACCACTGCGCTAAATCGTCCGTCACGTCACGTCCGCCCGTCTAATATAATAATATTAACCCTGTAAAGAAAACTATCTTACCGTTGGGCACGGGCCTCTCAAACTGAGAGGGTTTAGGCCATAGTCCACCACGCTGGCCCAGTGCGGGTTGGCGCACTTCACACACCTTCGAAAAACTCTTAGGCATGCAGGTTTCCTCACGATGTTTTCCTTCACCGTTAAAGCAAGTGATAATTAATTTTTAATACGCACATGCTTTCGAAAAGACAGAGGTGCGTGCCTGGGTTTGAACCCGAGACCTCTGACTTTGCAGTCCAACGGTTCAGTTTTGTAATATAACTCGTATTTTTTCGCACCTACCATAGCTGTTTCCACACCCCCTCAAACTCAAACTTAAATAATTTATTTTGTAAATAGCCCTGCGGGGGCGCTTACAAAGAGTAAACGTACATCTTTTTAAAAAATCGAATTTAACTACTAATCTAGCACCGGATCGGACCGCGGCCTCCACTGAGAAGATCCGACAAATAAACTCGGCGAACTTGTCTTTTTTTTATTTAATTCTCTCTTTCCTTTCGTTTTTCAATCATATACAATGTTTAGGTTACAATTAGTTTACGATCTAGCTCCAGTGTGATGCCTTACGACCGAGATATGAGACTAATGATAAAGAGTGTCTAAAGGATTCCAGATGGACCAGTCCCCACAAGCAGCACCGGTTCACGAGTATGACTACTGGAACAGCCATCACTCCCCTCGACCATAATGGAGGGAAGGGAGTGACCTGCGTTAGACAGCCACCGCAAGCTAAGACAATATAGTGAGCATGACTTTAAGGTAGACTGGCCGAAAATGCTTTAGATATTAAGTCCGCCTATGTGGATAAGTGCATGAAGAATAAATAAATGTAAATAAATCAGTTTGTAAGCGCATCGCTTTTGTGATCACGAGGTCCTGGGTTCAAATCCTAGGTCGGACAAGTGTAGTTTTTCTAACGAAAACTTCCCAGTACAAGTCCGGAGTCTGGAATTGTGCCCGGTATATGGCAATAGGCGAGCCTATTACATGGGACCTAACATCGTCGGCGAAACGTGGGTGTACTCAGTACACCTCTTCCACCCCCGCTTGGGGAATATAGGCGTGACGGTGTAAATCAGTTTCTTACCTTATTCATGAAATTTTGAATGAGTTGCGTTTGTTAAATCTGGTCAAAACATCTAAATGCACAGATAATATAATAATGTCCTATAATAAGATTTCTGTGGATAAATGTACGTATCATATATATGATGATATATGATTTATTTATGTATGAAGTATGTCGGTACCGGGGAAGACCTAGACTATCTTACCATGACCAAACAGACCGTGTCTTATCTGAAGGGCAAGTCAAGAGTCTCCGTAACCGGCGAGCGTGTATGAGACGTACTGAGAGTGGAGAAAGCCAGAGAGGTCTATAAGGTAAGAACCTGTTGGAACTCTGTACTCTCTGCTTAACCCGCAAGGAAACTGGTGTGATGATATAGATAGATAGATAGAAATGTATTAAGAGGAAATTTAGCAGATATGTACATATACCGTAGTATCTACATAATAATATCAATACCAATAAACCATATGGATAGAAAAACATTAACGATATGACTGTGGTGTCTTTATTGGTATGTAGTATGTGATTATTCCATCATTTAAGTATTCTTGAATTTAATGCAGCTTACATTAAATTACATTATCGAAATAAGTTCATCCTATAGAAGTGAAATGAACCAGATATACTCCATCTCATTTGCCAACGTCCATACCACGTTGAATACACCGGTTCTCGTCCGATCACCGAAGTTAAGCAACGTCGGGCGCGGTCAGTACTTGGATGGGTGACCGCCTGGGAACACCGTGTGATGTTGGCTTTTTGTTTTTTTTTAGTTTTGTTAGAATTATAATTATTTTATACTAATTTATACAACAGTTTAAAACTAATATTCTATTCCCAATCTTTGTTATTAGTAAGCGTGTGATTACCATTATTCGCGTTTCGTTATAATTAGGTTAGAGATGATTATCTTTTTTTGTTATATTTAGAATAATATATATTTTTATGCATAAAATAATCCTGTTTATGTTACATCAAAACTTTAAAATCACTCTTACGAATGTATTTCTAAATTACCAAACATTTTAATTATCATTCATAATCATATCAACGGAACACATCAAAACGTATATCCCACAGCGGACCACTAATACCCAAATGACGGGTCAAATTTTAATCGTACCAAAAACCAGAAACGCGACCCTAAGGACCTGTTTGCATAAAGACCTCCATGCATAAAATCTTACGACACCTTAAAACAAACATTTTATGACATTTCAAAGGAATTTATTAAATTAAAGTCAACTTTAATCTGATGTGTATAAGGGTCAGTCTTCTCGTAGCGATGGGTAACGTATATTTGTGGAGGCTAGTAAAATCATTACCAGCTAGCTTCAAGCAGTTTCCCGTTTAAATTAAACGCAGGACAATGGTCAGCCGGCGTCGAACCGCGTTTAATGGGGTAAATCCTAAGTTATGTGTGGATTAGCTGTATCTTAATATCTTCCAGCATTAACAAGGGCTTGGGTAGTGCGGATGAGTGAATGTTGTAGTGCGTATTGGAAGACATACATGTTATAAAAAGTCTGCTTTAGAAACTATGGATATTATTTTAAAATGATAGCTTGTTTTCTGCATTGATGCACGTTTGATCATTTGATTTGTGTGTAAAATGTTTATTTGAACATCCTTATTAGTTAAATCACTTATCGAGGCGTTATTAATTTTTAGATAATATCAATCACAGACTTTTGTGATATAGCTGTCTAATTCAGTAAGTAAAATGTGCACACTATAAATTCTATTGGAAACTCTATTCCTTCCGCCTACCCCTTAAAAGACGTAAGTATACAGATAGACAAATTCTTGAGGTTCTTATTTCTTCGTCAAATCTTTGACTTTATGTACAAAGAGATTTCTATGTTTAATTGAGACATGTGCATAAATCTGTAAAATTATTTATTTACTTAATTATGTCTTTACAATATTTCTTATCGTTTGTGTATGTGGGGCTTTTACAGCTTCATCGTCAAACTGCACTTTAAGGAAACTTCACTTCACGATGATAGGACCTAGTCATGTTCTAAAATGTCCGATCTCCGCAACTCCCTGCAACATACAGATTCATATCAGCACAACGACGGGCCGGCAGTGATTGCAAGAAGGATTACATTATAACATCGACTATCGCCTGAGAGGGGCGGCCAGGGATACTGACATTGATGTTCAATTCTTGAAATTTATGAATGAAGGGACCTGTTATTACCCCGTGGATCTATTGGTGCATACTATGGTTGGCGATCGCGAGGTCCTGGGTTAGGATTTTAGGTCAGACAAAGTGTGAATAATTTTTAATAACAGTTTGGAGTCTGAAGTCTAGAATTGCGCCCTGTGTAATTTTCACAGTGATGGGTTTACAATGTTGTTGTTTTACGCACGTAATCGCCCAAATATATCAGACTAGACTCAATTTTTTTTTTAAGTAAATTTATCACAGTCAAAAATATTTTATATGTGATGGCTGCTTATGTAGTTGTACTTGTGAACGGGTGCTGCTTGTAGAGACTGGTACACCCAGAATCCTCTAGTTTTTCATTATAACATTATAATTTTAGCCCTGTTAAGAAACTATTCCACTGTTGGGCACGGGCCTCCTCTCAAACTGAGAGGGTTTAGGTGTGTGTGTGAGTGATGTACGCTGTTGGCCGCGAGGCCTTTACAGCTTATTGAGGGTTTAGGCCTTTATAACATATCATTATTAGTCTTATATCTTAGTCTCAAGGCATCAAACTGGAGCTGGACCGCATTAATGATTTTGTATAATATAAAAACGTATGTATCTATACAAAAAAATTATGCAGAATTAGAGCGAAAAGACAAGCACGCTAAGTTTCTTGCCGGATTATCTCAGTGGAGGCCGCGTTCCGATCCGGTGGTAGATTAGTAAGTTAAAAAATATGGATTTATGTAAAGTTTGAGTTTGAAAATATGCGTCCCAAAGTACAAAAATACTTACCATCTATTATACACTAATTAAACTATTTTAGATTAGCTTTTGACCTCATGACCACTGGTTGCTGAAAGAATATTATCAGGCGTTCAAAAAAAAAAAATGAAATCGGGACACCGTCACGCCTATATTCCCCAAACGGGGGTGGCAGAGTTGTACTGAGTATACCCACGTTTTGCCGACGATGTTAGGTCCCATGTAATAAGGGGCGAGCCTGTTGCCATATACCGGGCACAATTCCAGACTCCGGACTCATACCGGGAATTTTTCGTTAAAAAAAACTACATTTGTCCAACTTGAATTTGAATTTGAATCGTGATCACAAAGCGACGTGCTTTGCCACCAGACCAACGAGGCAGTCAAATCAAAAACTATTAAGAAAAGCAAACACTGTCATTTCCTTAATGTGAGTGGCAGAAATGTACACGTCGCCAAGGATGTTATTTCTATATACACGGTGTACGTTTTGATAGCTTGCCATAATCATCTTACCTAGTTCAACAATTATTACAATCCGAACCCCCCTCGTCAGTCTGGTGACGAATAATATAGCGACCGCGAGCTCTTAGATTCAAATCCCATGTCGGACAAATTTTCGATAAAAAAAAAACTACCAGTCTGAAGTCATTGTGCCCGGTATAATAGCAATAGGCTCTCCCTCCATTACTTGTGACCTAACATCGTCGGCGAAAAGTGTACATCCAACATAGTACACCACTGCCACTCCCGCTTGTGTAATATAGAGGTGACGGTATTAATTATACAAAACTCCCCATTTTATATCTACCTATATATCTATATTATTACAGCAGATTCCTTGCGGGGTAGGCAGAAAGTACATAGTTCTAACAGGTTCTTTCCTTACAGACCTCTCTGGCTTTTACGTCCCCTTTTTATATCTCCATTGAAAACTCAACAAAGCAGTTATAAATGATCTCATTTGTAATACCATCGTGTTAGTATTGTAACAGCATGTGAGCTCAAAAGTGAGATAATGCTTTTAAAGATACTGTCGCAGAGTTAATCAAGTTTATAACTAGTTATGCTTTTGATTAATTTGATGACGTTTCACATTTTTGAAGGAAGATATTGGTGCTACGCTTATCTGAATAGGGAGGAACAATATGTATGGTGGTGTTATTTGCGCAACATCCAAGTATGACCATACTATGTATGGCCAGAAAATAGGTATAAAAATCTGACTATCGGGCTCTAGTACAGTACACAGAAAACAGATTCTTATATGATTTAAAGATTAAAAAGCCATGCTATTGTTGGTGTTCGTATTTTATCTTGTGTGGCATGAAATTGCGTTGATTTTCCTCAAGCGCACTTCGACCCAATGGGATATCTTGCACTGTCCTTTGTCCTAGTGCTCTAACTTACCTGGTATCCCAAATACTCCCTGCAGTAGGTTGTGTATTCCGCCAGGGGGGAAGAGCCGGTATTCCTCTGGTGATGGATAGGCCACCCCCAGCAAGTCTAATCTATGCCGCCAGAGCATCGCATTTGGAAAGAATATGCTTCATGGTTTCAGTTTCTGTGCCACAGCTCCTGCATACCACGTCGCTGGCTAAGTTCATCTTGTCTAGATGTTCTTTTATGCCATTGTGGCCTGTGTATGCTCCAATAAGTTGTCTTAGTTGAGATCTACTGTACCTTAGTATTCTTCTGCTATTGCCTTCGCTCCACGTGTTGGTGAATTCCTTGGAGTGTCTTAGCATTGTGTTGGCCTCCTACTCTTTTCTGTGTTTATCGGCTTCATCTGGTATGCCTTTGAACGGTTAGGACCTATGAATTTTTCCATGGATCCCTTCTTAGCTAACTCGTCCGTTCGCTCATTGCCCTCAACCCCCGTGTGCCCAGGGACTCAGACAAGTCTGACAGTGTTGCGCGCTCCGCATCTGTTAAGAAGGTGTGCACAATCCACTGTCAGTGCCGGGTTTAGCTCATCGGAAACTGAGGGCTTTAAGGGCAGCCTCACTATCGCAACATATATAGATTTCTTAGTCAGTAGTATGTCTGTCCAGTATTTGTCTTGCACATACGGTTATTGCATAAGTTTCTGTTTGAAATATTGTAGCTATCTTACCCATGCTTTGACTCAGACTAAGTCCGTTATATACATTTACTTACTACAATAAACGAATAACAGACAAGCGAACTGAATAAATATGCACCAAAGTATTAATTACTAAATGTCGAAGCGGTAGTTAAAAGTTAAATCCCCAAATATGCAAAGTAATATCTTCAATCTGACTAAATACAGGGGGATTAGTTGGGGTGTTTTAATCTTTTGCACCCCAAATTATGTGTGAAACTTAAATGAACGAGTATTTAGAAATTTGAGAGCAAAGTATCTGTTCTAGTTAAATATTCACAAAGATTGAAGTTGTATTTACTGTATACTCGTATGTACATATGTGCCAGTGTTGTACCTTCTCCAATCAATTTTTGAATTGTAGAATCAATTGAATAGATCCCCTAAGGTACGGTAGAATAACAATGACTCTCAAACGTCAAACGCCTCAGTCCTTCCTGTGATCATAAGTGGTGTAGTATCATCGTGAGTGATCATGGTGAGACTACCCGAAACGTCGGGAACTGAAAAACCAAAAATAAACCGCGATAAAATCTGTTGTTGAAATATTAAAATTTAATTTTTTCACAATAAATATTTTGCCCAACTCTGGCATGTGCTAATTTCAGAATCTACACGTATGAACCACTATCCTATTTTATTAAGTGGTCACCAATTTACATACCGATTCACGGGGAAGACATAGGTATATAATTTGTGAATGTTTTCTGCAATATGGCTAAATGATGATAACATTAGTCCTTCATTCCTACTATAATACTACTTCGTACCGTAACTAGCATATGTACCCGTGCATTTTTGGACCTTCCTCTCCACAGGAGTGACATTCTGAAGTGGCGGTAAAGTCTTAGTTAGTTAGATATTCATAAGTATTATAATGTTTTACATGAATTAAGGCGGGAGCTGGGGCTGAGAATGCGAACATGGGCAAACGGCGCAAATAGATATGCTGCTATTAGCAACAATTATATATTTGTGCCGTTGGGCCCATGGAGTTTGGCTTCAAAACAATTTATCAATAAAATACCACCTACCCTGATCACCTCCTCGGCTGACAAGAGGGCTGGCTCATTCCTCGCTCAAAAGATTGGTCTGTCTATTCAGCGAGGAAACGCAGTCAGCATTCTTGCCGCCATTCCACGCGGAAGCGGTCTTTTTGATTAGGGTTTTTTTTTGTGTTTTATTTTCTATTTTAGTTTACAGTAAGTGTTTTTATTATAAGTTAACATAATTTACAATGTAAATATATGAAATTATATAAGGAATAATACTGATAGGTATTAATTTTGGGAATGCATTGCCAGCTCGACAAATGCTACGATTCTGACACATCTTTCGCTCATTCCAAAAAAGAATCTTTAAATTAATTTTATGCTAGGCAGAAAGGCACCCAATGATAAACACAATCTCACCAACACTATTGTCGTTGACAAATGGCGTTAATAAGAAACCTGTCGCGGCAGGATTAGCCCGTGTTAATTACTGATATTGTCGGAAAGATTACGATAAGGTAGTGATGCGAAACACAATTAAGTTTCATGTCGATAGCATTTCAATAATGTGATTTCTTAGGTTGAATATATTTATGTACCCTGGGCTGCATACGGACTAGTTCGTATTTCCAGTTTAAAAACGTAATTTAATTTTGTATCGATATTAGATATTGTATTACTGCCATTTCTTAGGTTGTCTGTATGTTTGTATCTACATATTCCCAGTATTAAAAGCAAAAGCATAGTAAATTAAAAAATATGAATGTAGATTTATTATTTTAGTGAATTATAATTATGGTTATTGCTTTATTAATATTGACGACTATTGGGCGCTACATTGATGGTTATTTAATTAAAAAGGTAAGTCGATTATTAACTTACTAATATAATTTTCGATAAGAATATTAGGCTTATAAAGAATATTTAATTTTCGCAACACATGTTTAATTGATCTGTGACGCTAGCCTCACAGATCAATTTATCCATGTATCAGACAGACTCCGGACACGTACTAGGAAGTTTTCGTTAGAAAAACTACACTTGTTCGACCTAGGATTTTAACCCAGGACCTCGTGATCACAAAGCGATGCGCTTTGCTACTGAACAGCGAGCTCAGCATAAAATTCCAATTCAAAACTCCGTAACATTTATTCCTTTTATTTAATATCGATAGACTCTGTTCATCACTACTTCATAATTTAAACTCAACAGCACCACAGCAGTTTGGTAAGCGGATTAGTGTTAAAATTAAAATGGCTGCCGGGGTTGCGTAATTAAACTGTGTCATAATATTTAAGGGTGGCTCTAGTGAAAATGAAAATTGTGAATATTGTCAATAGGGATTTGTGATTATTATTTTTAATATCTTCACCCTCTAATTATAAAAGCTGTTTAAGCATCTTATAATAAATGAGATATTAGTGTGTTAGATAGGTACTAACAAATATTTCGTTTCATAAAAAATGGATTATCATCATCTCAGCCTATACTTGTCCACTGTTGAACATAGGCCTCCCCAATCGCTTTCCAGTGTAACCTGTCCGATGCCACCTGCATCCAACGACTTCCTGCGATTTTCACAAGATCGTCAGTCCATCTGGCAGGCGGTTGTCCCACGCTGCGCTTGCCAATACGTGGTCTCCACTCTAGAATCTTTCTGCCCCAACGTCCGTCCGATCTTCGCGCTATGTGGCTCTTGATGGCTCATTGCCACTTCAGCTTGCTAATCCTGAGGGCTATATCGGTGACCTTGGTTCTTCTACGAATCTCCTCATTCCTGATGCGATCGCGTAGAGATACCTCATTAATACCTTTTCAGAAATAGCCGGACGTATGTACATTGTGAAGCTTTGGTACCAATATGACAATCTGGGTTGCGTGTTGTCCGCTAGACTGTTTATAATATATCTGGACAAAAGTCTTCAAAAACTGAAAGCGATGAATGAAGGTGTACAAATGGGTGACTTAGTGGTAAATCATCTACTTTATGCAGATGACGCGGTTTTAATAGCGCCAACAGCCACTGATCTGCAAACACTAGTCACAGTTATGAAAGACGACTGCATGATCAATGGTTTACACTTGAATGTGAAGAAAACCAAGATTATGGTTTTTGAAAGGGAAGAAACCAGAATGAATGTAAGGATTGTGGTTGGTAACGATGTGCTGGAGCAAGTGAATGAGTTTGTATATCTTGGATGCGCCTTCAGTAAGGATGGGAAATACACCGCTGACATAGAGAGAAGAGTGAGTGCAGGGAACAGAGTGAATGGTGCGATGGGAAGGCTACTCGGGAGCCGGCACTTAAGCCATAAGGCGCAGCTGGCCATACATAACGGAGTTCTTGTCCCAACGCTGTTATATGGTAGCGACAGCTGGGTATGTAAGAAGGAGAATGAAAGTAGGATAAATGCGGTAGAAATGCGAGCTCTGCGGAAGATGTGCGGAGTGAAGCTGACCGACCGCATTAGCAACAGCATAGTAAGAGAGCGAGTAGGTATGAAAGATAGTATCGGTGTAAAGATGAGAAAGGGCATGCTCCGTTGGTTCGGGCATATAGAAAGAATGCCAGAGGAAATAATGACAAAACAGATATACAATGTAAAAGTGGAAGGATGCAGGTACCGGGGAAGACCTAGACTATCTTACCATGACCAAATAAACCGAGTCTTATCTGATGGAAAAGTCAAGAGTCTCCGTAACCGGCGAGCGTGTATGAGACGAACTATGAGAGTCGAGGAAGCCAGAGAGGTATGTAAGGAAAGAACCTGTTGGAACTCTGTACTCTCTGCCTACCCCGCAAGGGATCTGGCGTGAGGTTATAGATAGATAGATAGATGACAATCTGATGAATGAGTTTATCTTTTTCATCGACAAATTAGCACGTAGAGACGTGCTTTGGCCTTCTGACATTCATTTACTAATTTTTACTAAATATTTTTGTATCCGAGCATAGCTCTCTCCATAACTCGCTGAGCAACTCTGAGCTTTTCTATGATACCTATTGTAAGAGACGTCTCTGATCCATATATCATCACTGGTAACACACATTGACTAAAAACTTTAAATGGATACTACGTTATAATGTATATTTTCTTATATATATATATCCGAGATCGGACAAAGTGCGCTGTTTCTGTCAAAGAATTCTCAGTCACAGTCTGGAATCTAGAATTATACCTAATATTATGACAATAGGCTCGCCCCCTATTACTTACATTTTGACCTAAATTCGTCGTTAATATGTTAGTATACATAGAATACCTTTTCCAACCCCGGATGGGGAACACAGTCGGAGCGGTATTAATTTTTATTTTTTGAAACTTTTGAGAATAGCGCCGCTATTAAAATATTTTTATAATTAATTAGCTCTGGTATAGTTTTTGAAAAAAACATTCTTAACAATATTTGTATATGGCTACTAGAGACCGTCATTATGGTGTTAAAAATAATAAGGGGTAGGCAGAGGTGTAACATGTAAACAATTTGCAAATTTCAAATGTGACTTTTAGGTAAAATAGTTATCGATGCCTTTTAGTTTCACTAATCAGAATGGATTAATATTTTATGTGCAATATTTACATATTTTAATCACTAATCTACGGTGACTTACCCACGTTTACAAACATGAAACTTATAGAAATAAATACCCAGACCGGAATTTTGGGTCAAATAAAGATTTATCTGATGGAGAGGATCAAACCTGCGACTATTTGACCTAGTGACCGGAGCGGCCTACACCCTTAACCACTGCACCAAGTTGTCAAAACATTACACTACTAACATTACACTCAAGTTATGATTGAGATGCGTCCATTCGGACAAATCACTGTAATTTCAAGTATAGTGCTGCCGATTTATATTGGTCACTATGATAGAGGGAGCTATTAGCGTGATGGAGTTATGCTTCGCCTGCGGGTGGCCAAGGAGTTGAATTGGGGGTGAATTAATGGCTTGTATTTGTTAGGGTTTTGGGGCGTAGCTGATGACGTATATCCAAAATTAACGATTTAATTGGAAAGTTTTTAATAACCTTTATCTAGTTTATGAAATTGTAAATATTTCTGAGGTTCCTTGTGTATATCAATAGAAGTAAAAATCATCTCCTTTCCACTTAGTACCTGGAAGTAAAACAAAACTCATTTAAAAAAATCCTCATTTCTATCTTAATATTTCTTTTTCTCTTTAATTACTATCTTTATTCACAAAAGTAATAATATGTACCCGAACCCTTAATCCAAGTTAATGAAGGCCCATCCATGGATCCACCAGAACCCATATAACTGATTGAGCAGGGTCTGAACAAAAACAAACTCACTTTCAATACAAACCCCTGTCCGCGGTACAAAACTGTTTGCGAATGAAAAATGAAATCGCATGGATAGTGGTCACTTGGTTGGGTACACTATGAACTTGGAACAAAATATATGTTGAGCGATGGCTGAACTAGCACAATCTTTAAATAAAAACAAATAACAACCTATGACCACAATTAATTGTGGTCATAGGTTACAAACCATTGTATGTGTTGTATTATATAATACAGTAGGTTTCACTATGTCCTGCCTGCAATCAGGCATACAATTATGTCAAGATAACTATTAAATTAAACAAACACATAAAATATATAATTGCTCATAAACAAGAAAATAAGACACTCAGACACGGGTTTAGATGGGTGTTAAGTTTCCAAACGGTTAAACACAATAATTGTGTGTCGGATACTTATTTACAAAGATAATTATAACATTCACACGATATACAACATCAGTGATTAAATTATAATCAATGGCAAGACTATGCGCCTTATATTATTTTTATCTTTTTTATCCAAATCTAGTTGGCTCTGCCGTTCTATCAGCGGGTAGCGTAGCGCCAACTAACGGACGACTTCTGTACTAAATGTCAGAGAAGTATTAGAGATATTCCCAGAGAGGTGCTCGTAGCCCTTAAAAAGTGATCCTTTTCGTGATCACCAAAATAGCGTTCAGCCTCAGTCAGTCTGTGATGAGTTATCGTTTGTGGCAATTCCATTTTTAAGCGTGTTTGTGTTTCGAAAAACACACTTAGCCGTTAGTCTAGTCCGGTAGTAGGTTCTTATTGTGGTAGTCGTTACGCCAAGTCTTACCCAAACATCACCATGATGCCCGACTTGTCTGTCGCGACGTGGTCGCCACTTTAGAACCTCTCTGTTCCAACGTCACTTCTACGAGCGATATGCCCGCAAACTGCCACTTACGTTTGGCACTCTTAAGCGGTATGCCAGTGATCTTAGTTCTCTTGCGAATATCCTCATTTATAATTCGATCTTACACGAAAACTATGAGCGTAGTTTTGATCTTTACCCCTCACCGCTTTGAGAGATAAAAATATTTACTGTTTTGTGTCCAAGTCCATACTCATTAAAGTAATACTGGTCAATCTCGTTTATCCATTTATCAACAGCGCTTACCGGAATTTACATAAAATACGACACGTGATTAATGTAGTTACATGAAGGAGGTACTCCTATTGAATAAGGTCCTTCTTGTTTATTTTGAATATAGCACAGGGGTGAGCAGCCGTAGCCTAGTGGTTAGACCGTTGGACTGCAAAGTCAGAACCTCGGGTTCAAACCCAGGCACGCACCTCTGTCTATACGAAAGCATGTGCGTCTTAAAAATTAACTATCGATTGGTTTATCGGTGAAGAAAAACATCGTGAGGAAACCTGCATGCGTAAGAGTTTCACGAAGGTGTGTGAGGTTTACCAACCCGCACTAGGCCGGCGTGGTGGACTATGGCCTGAACCCTCTCAGTTTGAGAGGAGGCCCGTGCCCAACGGTGGGATAATGTCTTAACAGGGCTAATATTATTTTTAATTTTTTGTTTAGGACAGGAGTGAATAGGCTGAATCTGATAAAAATGAGATAGGACCTTGTAGACAAATTGGTGCTTCTATTGTCTAAGTAAATAAATATTGTGTAACACAATCTTAACGTTACACAGTGTTATTGAGCGTTTTTATCCAAAAGCTCTCAGTTAAATTCCAGAGCTTAGAATTGTGTCCGGTATGACGACAATAGCTTCTTCTTTATCGAGTAGATTGGAACTTTCTGTCACCCCCGTGTGGAGAATGCTTGATGATGTTTTTAATGATTTATTTGTGACAATTATATAGTTAAGTGATATTCTTATATAGTGAAAAATTGAGACAGAGAGAATTGACAATTATATAGTGAAAAATTGAGTGATACTGTAAATACTCGGAGTAAAAATAATCTTGCTGTGCATGTCACGCGTCTTTACAGAATAAGCAATTCGTTCATGTGCCAGTGTATACGTTTTTATAAAAAACTTCCCCACGATATTCGTGATTTATCAATTAATAAATTTAAAACCATAATCAAGGCTAAATTATGTAAGAAAGCTTATTACAAAATCATGGATTATATAGAAGATAAGACCGCGTGGGATTGAATTGCCATGTTATTAATAGTGATGCTATGTATTTTTCTCTTGTAATTACGGCAATGTAGCGTAGCGTGTTCTGCCTGACAAGCTTGGGGTATTGCTGCTTTGTAGACACAATCTGACTACCGTCTTTGGGGTTCTGGTTTGGTCATGCTCACTATAATGTTTTTGCTTGCGGTGGCCGTCTGGCGCGGGTCACTCTTCCCTCCAATATGGTCGAGGGAAGTGATGGCAGTTCCAGCAGTCATATTTGTGAACGGGCTTCACGTGCTTGTGGGGACTGGTCCATCTGGAATCCTTTAGACACTCTTTACAGATAACATCATTAGATTCATATCTCGATCGTAAGGCATCACACTGGAGCTAGATCGTCCACACTTTAATTGTACATCGTATGATGGTTAGGTTACAATTAACACACACAAAATGATTTTAAAAAAAGAAAAGAAAAACAAGAAAGATAGAAAAGACAAGCCTGCTGAGTTTCAGCCGGATCTTCTCAGTGGAGCGTTCCGATCCCGAGGTAGATTAGTAGTTAAATTAGATTTAAAAAAAAATGACTATGTGTAAGTACAGGGCTTATACAACATAAATTATCTGGGTTTGAATTTGGTTTACCATTAATGGAGGTTATTTATGTACAAATCTATAAATATATAAATATAATGAAATAAATATTTTACTCTAAAGAGTGACAAAACGCATTATACATAACGAGTTATTGAAGTACTGTGGTTATTTATCTATCTTATTATTTTTAAAACCGAGTCTTATCTGATGGAAAAGTCAAGAGTCTCCGTAACCGGCGAGCGTGTATGAGACGAACTATGAGAGTCGAGGAAGCCAGAGAGGTATGTAAGGAAAGAACCTGTTGGAACTCTGTACTCTCTGCCTACCCCGCAAGGGATCTGGCGTGAGGTTATAGATAGATAGATAGATAGATAGATTATTTTTAGAAAAGAATCTTTATACTTTATTCCTATTAAAAATTAAACACAAAGATTAGTAAGAAAAATTCATCAGTAATTACTCAAAACAACAGAAATAAACATTACACAGACGCTTAAAAAAAACAACTACGAAAACTCGAAAAATGACACACGCTCGAACTCACTCCGACGTCGGACGGAAACTGTAAATCTAACTAAGCCTTACGGCCGCCTAAATAACAGATGAGTTCCGTGCAAAAATCCTGCAGGAATTACGAAGACACGTCATAACTCTCTCGCATTCGGAATAATGACAGAAATGGAAACGTATCGGTTTTAGAAAATGAAGATTGGAGGGTTATGTGCGTTGTTTTTGTTTTCCATTTGTAAAATTTCCAGGTGTCGCTGTTCTGATTTTATGAAAAGTTATGTAGAGATTTATGTAGGTAATAAATTATTGGATTATGGGTGAGCATTTATATTTGTGTGTCGAACACAAATATAAATGCTCAGTGGTTAGACCGTTGGACTGCAAAGTCAGAGGTCTCGGGTTCAAACCCGGGCACGCACCTCTGTCTTTTCGAAAGCATGTGCGTATTATAAATTAATTATCGCTTGCTTTAACTGTGAAAGAAAACATCGTGACGAAACCTGCATGCCTAAGAGTTTCTCGAAGGTGTGTGAAGTTTGCCAAACCGCACTGGGCCAGCGTGGTGAACTATAGCCCTCTCAGTTTGAGAGGAGGCCCGTGCCCTACGGTGGGGCAGTTTCTTAACAGGGCTTAAATTATTATTTATATTTGTACATTGGAAATAGAAATAGGGTAGTCGCAATCATTCGGTACTTAACAGTCTTTTTAGAAGATAATAATAATCATCATTTCAATCAACATATAATCAACAGTAAAAATTTTACGATTTTTTACTATTCATGGAATGCAAAATTGGTAACATTCTACTGTTCCTAACTTCTTATTATATAGGTTCATTCAGGCATAGCAACGAACGCTACTCTCTACTTCCAAACACTAACTCGTAGCCACTTTAGCATAGTAAGGAAAATATACTGCTTTTGAAATTCATTAAACGAATAAAAACATACACGATTGTAATATGCAACAGCAGAAACACCTAAAATGTAGTCTCCATCAAAATGAAAACATACCACCAAAACAAACCAGTAAGTACATTTTTTACGTCTACACAAAACGAAATAAACATACAGATACCGAATCAAACATCTATAGCCATGGCTCGGCTAACAGATGACGTTCGTTTTTCCCGCATCCGTTCTCCCGTATTCAAATTTGACAATGACAAATCTTCGGCCATTTCCGCCTGCGGTTCGGCGTCGCTCGGATGTTCATGTCATTTATATTCATTCGAGATTCGCTTGGCTTTTGTTCGAGCGATAAGTGACAAGTCAGCGAAAGTTCGTAGTTGGGGTCGAATTAAAAATGGGCGGTTTTGACTTTGATTGGTTGTTGTAATTAGTTTTGTTCATAATTGTGCTATACTGAGAAGTCTTGAAGTAAATATCTTTTTAAATGGTTGGATTTATTATAAGCTGTTACATTGGTCACGAAATTTCATGCCAAACGTACTATGAGCAAAAATATGTGTGTGAGCTCTCTTTTCTGAAGATCTCAAGATAAAGACATTACACGGACGACATTTGACGATTACATTTGACGGACGATTTAGCGCAGTGGTTAAGAGCTTGAGCTGCTCCGCCCACTGTGTCGAATAGTCGCGGGTTCGATTCCCGCACGGGACAAATCTTTGTGTGA
This sequence comes from Phalera bucephala, assembly GCA_905147815.2. Lineage (NCBI taxonomy): Eukaryota > Metazoa > Arthropoda > Insecta > Lepidoptera > Notodontidae > Phalera > Phalera bucephala. The sequence continues at coordinate 22,657,222 of LR990627.1, read as the reverse complement.
TCCACAATTATTTGTTCCGGTCTGGGTATTTGTTTGTGAATTTTCATGTTTGTAAACGCACCCACGACACAGGAATAAATCCTAGTGTGGGGCTACGTTAAAAAAAAAAAAAAAACACACTACTTACACACACAGTCCAATGTTTGTACCTCTTTGATATTGTGAAATGGCAAATAGACCGCCCAATTTTACTGAGGGAAGAGCTGCATTTCGAGATACAGGTTCTCACCTAGTTCGAATGCAGGTGTTCCTATATATTGTAAAACAATAATATTTTGTATCTGTATAAATTGTGTAAACTTGTGTGTCTTATCTATGCTATGTTAAATAAATAAATTACACTACAGTAAAATACGGCAGGATTGCAGACTTGGGGCTACTGCTGAGAATTTTTCGAAAAAAGCTAACACTTACAACAATGAGTCCGATCTCCATTCCGATCTCGGTATCGATCCTACTCGCGCCTTTATTAAAAAGGCAACAACCCGATATTTCGCGAACGCGTCCAATCATAGAAAACCGCTAATCGTAGCTGTCACCGACTACGAACCTAACTCCACAGCATGTTCTCACCGACCCTTCCGATGCCCTTACATCCCTTCTTTCGGGCACAGAATCGAAGAATCCCTTGCCCGGTGCAGTGCATCACGGCGAGACACCTAGTATACGCCCTTCCCCATAGCGGCTGCCCAAGCCAAGGCCGTTCTTCCTCGAGGCCCCCTTGCCCTTCTGACTCGAGCGTAGTAGTTGCACGCTCGCCCTCTTGTCCGCTGAAGCTGTAAAGGCCCCGCGGCCAACAGCGTAGATCATTCACACACACAAAGTGTCCGATCCAGAATTTGTCACTAGACCAATAATGCAATCAAGTTTTATCAAGCATATTAATTTGCAATCACTGGTCATAATAAATTTGGCAATGAAATCACGTCATCTCTTACTTATTATTTCAGAGAGCTTTGCATGAAAACGCTATCGAGTAAGCGTGCTATCTCGTTCATGTTTATTTAATCAATTGTAGTATGATAAGGATGGCTTATCAACTCACTAGTATCACGCTAACGTCGAAATTTTCGTATCAAGCCATGGTCAAGCCCTCTGTTATTTTAATCAAAACACATATGGCTGGTTTCAATATCCCACTCGCCGATAGATTTGTCGACTACCATTAGAATTTTGACATATTTTATCAATCAATCAAGGGAAAATCTGTTAAAATATCACTGACACTAAGCAAATATATTGTGGAGCTGAATATTGGAATCGGTCATTACTCGCTTCTTCAGAGGTATAGCCGTAAGTTTATAAGTGTATATCCAAAGGAGAAAAACAGGAAATTCTCAAGAATATCGCCCCCATTACCATGTTTAGCGACCCGATGTATAACTGCCCCATTGGGCTCGAGCCCGTATGTAAATCCCATCGAATATTTTATTGTTATAACACGCATTTCGCTAAGTGATTTTTGAGATTTTCACGATAATATCTATTGAGGATTTTCCTTATACACTTGTTATGTTGGAATGAATGTTTTTATGTACGTATGTCAAAAATGTTAACTTCAAAAACGCATATTGGACAGTTAAAAGATTTAGCTCTTGATTTTTATATTTCGGTGACTAAAACAGATATTTATAAACAGCTGTCTTACCGCCTAACTATTTACGGGGCGATTGGGCGCTGTGGGTATTAAGGGTTAAAATTTTGATGGTATAATGGGTCTGCCACTTCCTGTAATAGGTTTTATAATGTCAAATCTTATGTGGGATAGGCAGAGAGTATACAATCCAACAGGCTCTTTTACTACCTTTCTGGCTTCGTCCACGCACATAAGTCGTCTCTTACTCGCTCGCCGGCTACAGGAGATTATTGACTTATCCATCAGATAAGTCTAATTTATTACGGTAAGATAGCCTTCGTAAAACGAATTTTACCCGGTACCTACATCCTTCCACATTTGCAATATTTCATTAAATAATAAATATTTACTATACTTATATGAAACCAAAGCTGGACAACAGCCTAATTGGCTATGTAGCCTATTTATTTTCCTTAATTGTGCTAAAAAATATCCTAAATCTGCCGCTTGTCAAGAGTTATTTCTTGGCTAATCTACTTATTAAAATCTACCTTTCCTCAGTCATAGATGATTATCATACTAAGCCCATTATAGAGTGAGCTATATTGGTGCAATTACGTTTCACCAACTTCAAAATAATATTATTATCAAATGGCTTTTAAAACAAAATGCTTTGTCGACAAATAGAATTAAAATGGGCGCCATTACATTGAAATCGATTCAATATATTATCCGAAATAACTTACAGAATTGCGTATAAAACGTTTGTCGTGCTATCAAAAAGCTTAGAACAATAAATTAAAGGCAATATACATGTTAATGGTTTAAGGAAAATCTACATCTTCCCCTTTGTACTTGATATTTTGAGTGGACGAGGATATAAGAGTGTGTGGATGTGGCAGTTTAGAAACGGGCGGTTACTCTCTATATTTACATTAAATATTGCCTTTTTTGTGTATAGAAAAAAACGTACAAATTTTCCTCATATTGAAAAAGTAAAAATTCGTAAACGAGTTGCTTTGTTCTGCGTTGCCTTGTTTGTAGCTACATTAAAGTTACTTTCCCTCTTTAAAATAATATGAGTACTCAACGCCTCCCAGTATGATTGAAATTTATAACATGCTACAATTACATAAGTAAATTCACCAAACGAGGTAGATATGGCGTGTCCTTACTGTGTTTATACCGAAATTCGACTCAAAACACTTGCCAATGTAATCGTAATGCCGAATAAATCGTTAGGAGCCACAAATTCGGTATATTAGACTCGGTTATATGCAGCTATGGGTGAAATTTACATATTATGCCAAGTACCTATAATATTAGTTAAGAGCTTCCGTTACCGGCGAGCGTGTAAAAGACCAACTATGAGAGTGGAGGAAGGAACGTGTTGGAACTCTGTACTCTCTGCCTGCAGAGATAGATCTGGCGTGATAAAATAGATTGATAGATATCTATATTATTTTAACCTAATATATTATAATTTCTTTCAAAAGATACCATACTCAACGATTCCAGTACTCCATATACCACATTCATATTTTCCAAGCTGAAAGTTCCCAAACAGATTCTCTGCAAACGTGTGAGTCGTCCAGTGGCGTGTGACTAAAAGCATTGTAAATTTCGCACAATCGCCTCCGCCGCGCATTGTGGAGCGAAGACGAAGTGCTCCCGTACGTGCATTTCAGCAAATTTAAGTGTTTTCAAACGTTGAATATTGAGGAGAGTATTTTGAACTAATAATTTTGGGGTATTTGGAAGGTGCATTATTTGGAAAGCTGCAAAAATCTGAGCGATATACTACCTAAGTTGTTGAGAATTTGGAAGGGATATTTTAAATTTGGTTCGGCGAAATACAAGTTAGTAAGGAGAGTATGTATATGGGATATGCTATTTCATGAATCTATCTAAATCTCTTACTTTCTATCTCTTTCTATCTAACTAAATTTTTTTTAAAACGTTGCCTTAAATTATTGCTGTGTCATTTGTGCGTATCTAGACTAAACCAACTGTTTGTGTGTCAGAAACATTTATCCTGTGCGGGTATCGAACCTGCGCCTATAGCCAAGTTGACAATCTACAGTCGTTAACGCTAATAGAAAGCGGAAAAATGTATGGGAATGACATTTTGCAAATAAAAGTCACGTGGTCAAAACAATGCGTTATCGATTGCGACAAGAGAATAGAAACAAAACGCTTGCAACATGTCTAGGCCCTCAGATACTACTCGATCTTATTACTATTACGTTATAACCATTAGACTAAGTCGACGTCCAAATTGTCATCACTTCTTTTTTATTTGATATAGCACTAAAAAGTGACGTCGGTGCGTTTACAAACCTGATATTTACATACGAACATCAAGACCTAAACGAATGTTTGTGGGTCATAGAAAGATTTGTCACGTGCGGGGATCGAACTCGTGAAATCTTAATCCAGCGAGTGTTTACCCCTTGTGACCACGTTGTCCTACTGCGTAGACCACGTAATTTTTTTTTCTCATGGTCCGATGAATTGGACCTAAAGGAATCACGCATTCTCATAATCCGATAGAAAGTCGACGTTCATCTTATCACGTCCTATGTTTTTAGAAACTACTGTTATACATAATAAAAACTTTTCCAGTATCGTTGGTGGAATTTAAAACATGAATTTATACTGAAAATAATGTTTGTGGTACATACTCAGATTTGTTTTGTATGGGGGTCGAAAGTGCGTATACTTGATTTAGTGATTAAAGCCTGGACTCTCCACGCACTGGATCAAAAAGTAGCAAGTTCACTGGAGCAAGCTGTGATCCAAAATGTCGTACATATACCCGAAAAGAATGGCTCTTTACAGTTAGTTCTGTTGTATACCTGGAGAGGGTAGGCCCCCAACAACATGGATCCATGACCTGGTAAAGGTTGCGGGTAAAAATTCAATGCACACAGAACGAAGTTGCTTTTTGGGGCAATTTTGAGAAGGTCTTTGTTTGGAGTGGTCATCTTCTACTCGATAATTACGGTGTGTGTGTGTGTGTGTGTTTGAATGATCGACGCTGTTGGCCGCGGGGCCTTTACAGCTTCACCGGATAAGAGGGCGACCGTGCAACCACTGCGCTCAAGCCAGAAGGTCAAGGGGGCAACTATCTCAAGGGTACCTCAAGGAGGAACGGCCTCGGTTTGGGCAGGCGCTATGAGGGCATATACAAGGGTATCTCGCCGTGGTGCTCTGCACTGGCCGACGGGCATAATTAGGATGTTGATACCTAACTTAGTCCATTTTAAATTTTCTCAAGCAAGGGCCAGTTTTCTTCTAAAAACATTAGAGTCCCCAAGAGCACTAAACTAAAACTGAAAATATGAATAAGTAATGCGGCATAAACAAGGCGGTAAAAAGCTTACGGCAGTTATAAACTGTTTTATAGTTAAACTCACTTTGCCGAGTGGCGGACCGATCAAAAGTTTACGCTGATGGTGCACGCGCTGTTAATCTTATTACGGATTAGAAGACTATTATCTTATTATCGGTAGAGGTGTACAAAGGACACCCGCGTTTCTCTGAGGTATTTTAGTTTTATTGCAACAGGTGTAAAGACGGTGGGACGAGTCTGTCGCATACGCCTTAATCAAATAATTTTAGTAACTGTTCTATATTATACATACAAACTGAGGTATATTTTTTTGTAGGTTTGGTGATAGCAGAGGTGCACTATATACAGCCACATTTCGCCGACGATGTTGTCATTACAATTAATAGAGGACCAGTTTATTTCCATCACAAAGACCTGAATTCTAGATTCCAGTCTGTACCAAATAAAATCCAATAATAATAGCACTATGTCTAGCTTAGGCTTTGACAGGCTAGAACCTTGTGATTGCTTACTTAATACTCCACGCTAGTCTTATTTCGGAGGGTCTCCGGGATATCTTAAATAACGCACAAGTGATCTTCGTGTGCGATGCTTCATACAGGCCACTTTCGAGGGGTCTGCATGTTTGTTGTTTGTGAAAGTCAAAATTAGTAGTCATTTCACGTCAGACCACTGGCCGGTTTCATCAGTTTTAACTGCGGTTTTAATCATGTTAAGTGACAATGTATTTATCACCTGAACCCGCCCAATGCAAACGTTTTACCTAGGGTTTTCATTTATTCGTTTAATTTATATGTTGACTACCTTTGTAGCGAAAGGTGCGTGTCTAGATTCCAATTTTAGGTCGGTATAAGTGTTATTCGGGGGTTTCTCTTATAAATTGTTGAATATAGAATTGTACCCGCTATATTAGTCTTAGGCTTGCTTTCTATTACGTTTAGAGCTAACATCACCTTTGCTTCTTCCTATCTGGAAATACAAGCGTGATGGCGATTTATTTCTCTATTGTAACCTATAGTCCTCGGCTCATATCCAAACAATGCTGAATTCCTTATTTCACTTGAACTAACAGCCTATCTCAGTCTCATTCCAATTAATAACGCTTGCACCAGCCATTCTGTCTTATACCAATTAATTCAATTTGACATTTAGTATCAGAATGATCTCTTGCGTTTTTGGAATAGTTCTTAGCTTGTTAGTGTGTACTAAAAAAAACTTTACAAAATGTCTATTTTGTAAATGAGAGGACTATGTAGACACTTATTGATATCATGAATCTAAGTGCATTTATGCTTAGTAGTTGCAAACATCCATATATTTGACGGACGATTTAGCGCAGTGGTCAAGAGCTTAAGCCGATCCAGCCACTGTGTCTAATAGTCGCGGGTTCGATTCCCGCACGGGACAAATCTTTGTGTGATCCACAATTATTTGTTCCGGTCTGGGTATTTGTGTATGTGAATTTTCATGTTTGTAAACGCACCCACGACACAGGAATAAATCCTAGTGTGGGGCTACGTTTTTTTTAAAAAAAAGAAAGAAATTTCTAACGGACAATTTTCAATCCAAAACGTATACTCCAAAATACTGTAAGTACTTAAATCAAAGTCGCCAACGTGTTTTATGAATGTCACGTTGTTATCAAATTAAGGTTGGAGATTGACGGACGATTTAGCGCAGTGGTTAAGAGCTTAAGCCTCTTCGCCCACTGTGTCTAATAGTCGCGGGTTCGATTCCCGCATGGGACAAATCTTTGTGTGATCCACAATTATTTGTCCCGGTCTGGGTATTTGTGTATGTGAATTTTCATGTTTGTAAACGCACCCACGATACAGGAATAAATCATAGTGTGGGGCTACGTTTTAAAAAAAAAAGAAAGAAAGAAAGATGTCAATCCTATCAGTAGATGACATTCAATAATGATCAATTTAATTATTCCTAGTGTATTTTTACATAACGATTTTACAAATGTATTGTTGGCTACTAAATTATAAGCTCAAAATCTAATACTTTTTTTCGCAATAATACTAAATCCCCGCTTGTCCGTTCGATAATAAGTGCATGAAGATAATTTGCAGGTAACTTTAATCTTACACGCATGTTTTCATTGCTGTTGGTTCTGGGGCAAATCATGTATGGGCGCAGAACAATGTCCTTTGTTATAAAAATATGGTAGTGGTAGCCCTAAGTTCGCGTATATGCAAATCTAATTGGTAATATTTGGACCAACATTTTGATTCCCCGTGGCACCAATTCGTACGATATTAGATTACGTTTAACATGATACCGACGCGTTAGGGTAATGTATTGGAATTTTGCATAATTTCCAATTAGCTTTCCAAAACGCACTTCGCTTGGGTTCATTAAAATTACCATACATTTTATATAATGAGAGTGAGTGGAACTAAACAGACTTTGGTTTCACGTCGTAATACCGACATTCCCCTAGTGAGGGTGATAAAAGTATACTAAGTGCACCCATATTCTGAACACACCGTTACGCCTATATTCCCCAATCAGGGGTGGCAGAGGTGTACTGAGTACACCCACGTTTCGCTGACGATGTAAGGTCCCATGTAATAGGGGGCGAACCTATTGCAATATACCGGGCAAAATTCCAGACTCCGGACTCGTACTGGTAAGTTTTCGTTAGAAAAACTACACTTGTCCGACCTAGGATTTGAACCCAGGACCTCGTGATCACAAAGCGATGCGCTTTGCCACTAGACCAACGAGGCAGTCGTATTCCATATTCTGAGTTGGTCATAATTCAATTTTTTTTTATTGTAAGATTAATCAGTTGAAATTTCAATTACAACGACGGCGTTTTAGCGCAGTGGTTAAGAGTTTAAGCCGCTCCACTGAGTCTAATAGTCGCGGGTTCGATTCCCGCACGAGACTAATCTTTGTGTGATCCACAATTATTTATTTCGGTCTGGGTGTTTGTGTTTGTGAATTTTCATATTTGTAAATGCACCCACAACACAGGAATAAATCCTAGTGTGGGGCTACGTTTAACTAATAAAACAGTTAAACTAATGCCCCTAAGGTACTCTGGCAATACAGTGACTTCTGGACGTCAAACACCTCAGTCCCTCCTGTGATCGTGTTGTACAGCACTCAAAAAGTCAGGAGAGCTTAGAAACTATAATCTGTGCCCCAAATCTGCTATGATTAACGTGTTTTTTAATTATGTGTGTGTGAGTGATGTACGCTGTTGGCCGCGAGGCCTTTACAGCTTCACCGGACTTAAGGCGAGCGTGCAACCACTACGCTCGAGTCAGAAGGGCAAGGGGCGACATACTCGAGGGCGCCTTGAAGAGGAGCCCTCGGTTGGAACAGTCGCTGTGGGGGGACAGTGTGCACTATTAAGTGCACCGGTCAACCGTCGGCTATGGAAGGGGATCTACGACTACGTCGTCGTCGCCCGTATTCTGAGCGGAAAGAATGGATGACAAAGCATCGGGGGGGTCGGTGAGAACATGTCGCGGCCGGCGGTGGCGGCAGAGGTCGGGGGGGGGGGGGGGATCGTAGTCGGCGGCGGCTACGATTGACGGATTCGCATGGGTAGATGCGTTCGCGAAGTGTCGTGTCGTCGCCTTTTTAATATAGGCGTGAATAGGTTCGAGACCTAGATCGGAGTGGAGTTTTTAATTGACATGCTACAAAACTCGTCCAATTAAAATTATGCCAAACGTCGGTAATTGTTTGAACTCGTACCTACAACTATGGAGAACCATAAAAATTATAGGTATAGGGTAGGTACCATAAGAATTGGAAAGCATTGAATTAATCGATTGAACATTGTCAAAACTAATAATTATGATCTCAATGATCAACAATTTTATTAAAATTGCAATAACGGACTTGGAGCCCCAAAATATTTTAATTGGAAATAAATATTTGTACTATTAATTTTTGCCCAGCTCTGCCTTTGTTTAGCTAAATATATTTTGTTACAATGACAGAGCTTATTGTTTCATAATTTCAGACTGCCGAGACTACTGAGATTTATTCAGCAAAAAAATGTGTACCTTACAATTTCAGATTGCCGTTAGCTACTGAGATTAATTCAGCATGTGTGCACTGTTTTAGACTGCTGATAGGTGCTGAGATTTTTCCAGCAAAAAAAATGTGTGGCCCAGAATTTCTGATTGTCAATACGAGGCATGCCTTTTAAGTTCTGTCGTTTCCATATTTCCCGGCAATTTTGAATTTGGAACTGTTCTATATTCGAATGTGTTTAAATTTTGAATCTCAAAATAGTTGAAAGTATTAGGATTAATGCTATTGTTTAGTCACAGCGTCGATTGGAATCTGTCAGGTTACGTACGAAAATGAATCTTTCTAAGGAAAATGTTCGTGCAAAATTTTCTACAACTTTAGAAGAGGCCTGGCACGGCTTTAGTATTTTGAAGAGCTAACATCTGTGTTCAGTGATGAAGCCCCATGTCTGCGGACTGTCGAACGCTGGTATTTAGAATTCCAGCGTGGACATACTAGTATTAGTGACAAATCTCGCGAAGGACGCCCAAAATCCGCCTTCACTGAAGATAACATCATTGCTGTGAGACAACTAATTCTCGAAGATCGTCATGTGACGTATCGAGAGATAGGGGCTCTATTAGGCATCTTAGGGACAACCATTCAGAAGATCTTGTATGAAGCGCTTGGTGTGAGACAGCTAGTTTGCCGTTGGATACCGCATCTGCTTTCCGACGATCTCAAGGCGGCCCGCGTCAGATGGTGTAAGAAAACTTTGCTAAGGTTCAACCGAGAAGAGTAAAATCACGTCTACGACATCATCAGTGGTGACGAATCTTCGATCTATGCCTACGATCCTGATTCCAAACAACAATCTACAATCTGAGTCTTTCAAGACGAGCCAAAGCCGACTAAAGTTGTTCGTTCTCGAAGCACTTCAAAGAAGATGGTGGCCACGTTCGTTGGAAAAACCGGCCATGTTGCGACTATTGCACTTGAAGATCGTAGAACGGTTAACGCAGAGTGGTATACCACAGTTTGTTTACCACAAGTCATCGCAGAACTTCGAAAATCTAACTCAAAGCGACGCATCATCGTGCACCACGACAACGCAAGCTCACACAGCGCTCGTCAAACGATTGAGTATTTGAAGCAGGAAAATGTAGAAATTCTTGACCATCCTTCATACAGTCCTGACCTAAGCCCTAACGATTTTTTTACCTTTCCTAAAATTAAGAAAAGTTTTCGTGGTCAAAAGTTCCAGTCCGGTGAAGAAGCAGTCGACGCTTTCAAGTCAGCCATTTTGAACACCCCCACTTTAGAGTGGAATAAATGTTATAAACTGGTTTGAGCGAATGGAAAAGTGTATTAAGCTACGTGGTGAATACTTTGAAAAACAATAAAAAGTACGATAAGGTTCTAGTTGTGTTTTTTTCTTCAAACGACAAAACTTAAAAGGCATGACTCGTAGCTACTGAGATTTTTTCAGCTAAAAAAATGTGTGCCTCACAATTTTAGACGGCTGGTAGTTACTGAGAGTTTTTCAGAAAAAAAAATGTATTTGCGTCAATTCGACTTAGAATTCCAATCCAAGACTTCGATCGCCACTGGAAAAACGAGGCAATCCTAATGAGTACGAGGCAAACCTTATATTAATTTTAATCGTGTTTGCTAACTAATTATCTATATCTTTACTCTCCACTGATGCGTCGCTTCGACAGATGTCGCTACTAATTACTTGCGTGCGTGCGCGTGACGTCACACGTGGCTACGCATTCCGATTCAATTGAACGACGGGAGCTATTGATATAATTAGTAAATTATATGTAGCTATTAGTATACGGAATGTAAGTGACTGCCTCGTTGGTCTGGTGGCAAAGCGCATCGCTTTGTGATCACGAGGTCCTGGGTTCAAATCCTAGGTCGGACAAATGTAGTTATTCTAACGAATAATTCCCAGTATGAGTCCGGAGTCTGGAATTATGCCGGTATATGGCAATAGGCTCGCCCCCTATTACATGGAACCTAACATCGTCGGCGAAACGTGGGTGTACTCAGTACACCTCTGCCACCCCCTCTGGGGAATATAGGCGTGACGGTGGGATGTAAGTGACAAGTACCAAATACTTATGAAATTACGAACTATGAGAGTGGAGGAAGCCAGAGAGGTAAGAAAATGAAAGAACCTGTTAGAACTCTGTACCCTGCCTACTCTGCAATGGAACTGGCGTGATGATATAGAAAGATAGATAGCTATTCATGTATCTATATCATCACGCCAGTTGCAAAATGTAATCAAACGTGATAGAGGACGATTTAGAGGCCGTTTTAGCACAGTGGTTAAGAGCTTGAGCCGCTCCGCCCACTGTATCTAATAGTCGCGAGTTCGATTCCCGCACGGGACAAATCTTTGTGTGATCCACAATTATTTGTTCCGGTCTGGGTATTTGTGTATGTGAAATTTCATGTTTGTAAACGCACCCACGACACAGGAATAAATCCTACTGTGGGGCTACGTTTTTAAAAAAAAAAAAAAAAAAGAAAAAACTTAATTTGCCCAACGGCCAATTGCATTGACACGAAATTGTATATGCATTGAATTTTCATTGACCAGTTTAAATTGCACCATTATCTGGCTGCATTAAAGTTTACGTTAAAAAAATGTTTCATGTATTATGGTAAATAACGATAATATAAAGAAAAAGGAAAACCTTATTTGCTACAACACAAGAGATATATTATTTCACAATAATAAATAATATTAGCCCTGTTAAGAAACTGTCCCACCGTTGGGCAAGGGCCTCTTCTCAAACTGAGAGAGTTTAGGCCATAGTTCACCACGCTGGCCCAGTGCTGATTGGCAAATTTCACACACTTTCGAGAAACTCTTAGGCATGCAGGTTTCCTCACGATGTTTTCCTTTACCGTTAAAGCAAGTAACAGGTAATTTTTAATATGCTAATGCTTTTAAAAAGACAGAGGTGCCTGTCTGGGTTTGAAAACCAGATCTCTGACTTTGCAGTCCATGTCCTGCAGCTAATTTTTCATTATTTAGCGAGATTTTTATGGGAAATAGTATTAAAATAAAGCTGAAAGACAACTGTTGCCACAACACAAGATATACACATTATGGAATTTATCACCATCACCATCTCAGCCTATACCCATTCACTGCTGCACATAGGCCACCTTAATCGCTCTTTATTCTTAGCACCCCTTGTCCAGTCTGTTACCATGGCATATTCCTTAGCGCATCATATAATTAGTTGGTAATATTGTTTCATACCTTATAATGTGTTTTTAAGACTACACAGATCTTTCATGTGCAATAATTACATATTTTAATCAAGTGTTTACATTTTTACAGTTACAATAATATGTAGACACATTGTTAACTTCAAATGTGTTTCTTAAGGAAAATAGTGGATAATAAAATAAGTTAATATTCCATATGCGAAAGTGGAAGGATGTAGGTACTGGGGGAGACCTAGACTATCTTACCTTGACCAAATAGACTGGGTCTTATCTGAAGGACTAGTCAGGAGTCTCCGTAACCGGCGAGCGTGTATGAGACGAACTATGAGAGTAGAGGAAGTCAGAGAGGTATTTACATACCTCCGAACGAAAGAACCTGTTGGACCTCTGTACTCTCTGCCTACCCCGTAAGGGATCTGGCGTGATGATATAGATAGAATAATATTCCATTTAAAGTATTTCGTAGGTTTAGTTAATACATAGATCTTAATGCAATTTATAGCAATCTCATTAGCGAGCTATCATCATGTCACCCCGACATCGACGGGCAGTCGTTACGGAATGTAAACGTACATAGTCGTAATTACATTCCAAATAATGTATTTAGTCTAATTAGTTAAGCAGCGCCTGGCAGCACAGGGATGTTGAGTTTCCCTATTGATACTTTAGAGGAGCTGTGGGATCTCCGCCAAGTACACACCTGTGCCCCTTCCTCCATGGAGTAGTCCATGCCGCTGTCCTTATACCGATGAATACTATCTTACACCGTCAAACCCATATTCCCAAAGCGGGAGTGACAAAGATGTATTGGGCACATCCACAATTCCCGACTTCGGACTGGTACTGGGACTTTTTCAATAGATAAACTACATTTGTCCGACCTAGAATTTGAACTCAGGACCTCGTGATCGCAAAGCACATTATAAGCTACTAAATAAATAAGGCAGTCACCATGACCAAAAAGACTGTGTCTTATCAAGTCAAGTCTCTGTTATCGGCTAACGTATATGGAATAAACTATGAGAATGGAGGAAGCGAGATGGGTCTGTAAGGAGAGAAACTATTGCTACTTTTTTAAGGCACTCAGAGCGCCACTCATTCCCACCACAGTAACTCTCGTAAGCCAGGATCCACAATGGTCTCCTTAGATGACACCAAGGTGTGAACCTCGAGATCTCCCGGGAAGTGCTTTAATTGTCTTGGAACCCGCAACAAAGTTAATTAAAAAGACAATATAACAAACTACCTCGTTAGTGTTGTTTGCTACTAGCAAATCGCATCGCTTTAAGATCACGAGACCTGGGTTCAAATCTTAGGTCGGACAAATGTAGTTTCTCTATCTAAAAATTTTCAGTAAGAGTCCGGAGTCTGGAATTGTGCCCGAAATGGCAATAGGCTTGCCTCCTATTACATGGGATCTAACATCGTCAGCGAAACGGTGGTGTACACAGTACTTCGCTTGGAGAATATAGGCCTAACGGTGTTTATTAATTAATTTTTAAGAAAACAGAAGGAGTAGGAAAGTACAAAATAGACAACCTATTGGAACTCTATACTCTTTTCCTCTTTCGCAAGGGATCTTGATGATAAAGTGAGATAAATAGATAAGACTCAATATCACCTTTGCTACAATGCCCAACACAATTAATCCCCACAAAATCCTCTATAAAAATAGATTAACAGACGGCCACTCGGACAAATTGTGTATTAATATTTTATGTAGTTCACACTGGGCATACCCCAGGCCATAAAGCTGTCATCGCAAGACAAACGGCTCGCACTTCTTATGGGTGATTTAAGGGGGGATTATGGGATACTGTTACATATGTACGACCTGGATGGGATTTTGGGTGTAGGTGTCTGAAATTGGTTTACGGAATGCTGTAGTGCAATGTCTTCTTCAATATTAATGACAATTATCAGAAGGACTAATCTTTTACTTCTTTACTCTTTTACTTCGACTGCCTCGTTGGTCTAGTGGCAAAGCGCGCTTTGTGATTGCTGGGTTCAAATCCTAGGTCGGACAAATTTAGTTTTTCTATCGAAAACTCCCAATATGAGTCTGGAATTTGGAATTGTGAACAGTATATGGCAATAGGCTCGCCCCCTATTACATGGGACCTAACATCGTTGGAGAAAAGTACTCGCCGTACTCAGTACACCCTTGCCAACCCCGCTTGGGGAGTATAGGCGTGCCGCTGTTTATAATTTTACTCTTCATTTTTTCGGATCTGTGATCTTCCTGATGGAACGATGGCTCTGTGGTCTGGGGTACCGCAGAGCAGTCGTGCCAGCATGGGGGTGGGTATCTTGCTGTCCCGTCGCCTGGCCTCTGGAGTGAGAGAATATGGCTTGTGCGATGCGAGACTTCTCTGGGTCCGTTTAAAACTGGGTGTCACTAGAGTATTTTTGGTCGCAGCGTATGCTCCCATAAGCTCGTCGACACCCCAGGACCTTGAGAAGTTTTGGGATAATGTCAGGGAAGTTCTGGATTTGGCTGAGGCTAATGAAAAGGTGACTCTGTGTGGCGATCTGAACGGATGGGTAGGAACCAGGCGGCAAACTTGCGACGCTGCTCTGGGTCCTTATGGTGATAAGAGAGTGAATGATGCAGGTAAGCTCATTGTAGATGTTTGTTTGGAAAGGGGTCTCCTTGTGTCTAATACGATATTCCAGCACAAGGACATACATTTGTATACGTGGAGAAGGAATGAACAAAAAAGCATGATAGATCTGATCCTGGTTGATAACCGTCTCCGAAGCAAACTACAAGATACGCGTGCGTATAGAGGCCCCACTCTGGAATCAGACCACTATCTCGTAGTTGCGCGGTTTAGTGGTCTGTTCAGGAAGTGGAGACACTGGCGAGAGCGTATCCCCTTCGGAGACCTTGAAAGATTAAAGGTTGAAAAGTTGCAAGATGAGAGCGTGAGGAGAATGTATGAAGACAGAGTCCGAGACAAGCTTTTGACAGCAGGCTCTTCGGACTCAAATAAAGATGAATGCTGGAATAGCCTGAAAGAGAGTTTGGTGGAATCCGCGAAAGAAGTATGTGGTTGCTCAAAGAAGCATATTACAGCAAAAGGTGATGCATGGTGGGATGCGGAGTTGCAAAGCTCCGTAGAAAGTAAGAAGAAAGCGTGGCAGGACTATGTATCTTCTTTGAACCTGAATGCCAGTATGACAGAGATGAGGAAAGAAATATACCGGCAATGCAAGAATGCCACTAAAACTTTAGTGAAAGAAAAGCGTGAAAGAGCCAGTATGATTGAGGAGGAGAGGCTGGCGAAGAACTTCGAGAACAACACCAAACTCTTTTGGAGCAAGGTGAGAAAGGCTCGAGGTGATTCGTCAGGCTCCAGAATGGAAAGGATAAAATCTAAAGATGGTGACATTCTTGCAGACACACAAGCTGTGCTAAACCGGTGGAGTGAATATTTTGGAGAAATGTATGGAGATGACCCGGATGCTGATGCCGCAGACGTGCCTAAAGGCGTGATTGCGGCACCAGAATCAACGGAGGACATCACTATGGAAGAAGTTCAATGGGCGATAGGAAGTATGAAAAACGGTAAAGCTGCGGGAGTAGACATGATATCTGCCGAGATGATCAAATATGGTGGAACTTGCGTCCGGGACGCTTTCCGGGCCCTTGCAAACCTTTGCTGGAGGACCGGTAGAGTCCCTACAGATTGGCGCCGCGCAGTCATAGTACCCTTGTATAAAGGCAAGGGTTCACAATATGACTGCGCCAATTACAGAGCCATCAGTTTGATCAGCTTGGCAGCCAAGGTGTACGGTAAAATTATTGAACGGAGAATGCGCGTGAAGTCCGATGGAATGTTGTGCGAGGCACAAGGGGGTTTCAGGTCTGGAAGAGGATGTTCGGATGAAGTCTTCTCACTCCGCAACATCGTAGAGAAGCATCTGGCAGTGGGCCGGAAGGGTTTCTGCGGTTTTGTAGATCTGGAGAAGGCATTTGACAGAGTTGTGCGAAAGAGACTTTGGGACATTTTGCCAGAGTATGGTATAGATGGCACTCTGTTGCGAGCCGTCCAGTCCACTTATGTGGACTGCAAGGCATGCGTACGGGTGGGTGGTAACAGGTCACCCTGGTTTGACGTTAAAATCGGCGTCAAGCAGGGTTGCGTGTTGTCCGCTAGACTGTTTATAATATATCTGGACAAAAGTCTTCAAAGACTGAAAGCGATAAATGAAGGTGTACAAATGGGTGACTTACTGGTAAACCATCTACTTTATGCAGATGACGCGGTTTGAATAGCGCCAACAGCCACTGATCTGCAAACACTAGTCACAGTTATGAAAAACGACTGCATGATCAATGGCTTACACTTGAATGTGAAGAAAACCAAGATTATGGTTTTTGAAAGGGAAGAAACCAGAACGAATGTAAGGATTGTGGTTGGTAACGATGTGCTGGAGCAAGTGAATGAGTTTGTATATCTTGGATGCGCCTTCAGTAAGGATGGGAAATACACCGCTGACATAGAGAGAAGAGTGAGTGCAGGGAACAGAGTGAATGGTGCGATGGGAAAGCTACTCGGGAGCCGGCACTTAAGCCATAAGGCGCAGCTGGCCATACATAACGGAGTTCTTGTCCCAACGCTGTTACATGGTAGCGAGAGCTGGGTATGTAAGAAGGAGAATGAAAGTAGGATAAATGCGGTAGAAATGCGAGCTCTGCGGAAGATGTGCGGAGTGAAGCTGACCGACCGCATTAGCAACAGCATAGTAAGACAGCGAGTAGGTATGAAAGATAGTATCGGTGTAAAGATGAGAAAGGGCATGTTCCGTTGGTTCGGGCATATAGAAAGAATGCCAGAGGAAAGAATGACAAAACAGATATACAATGTGAAAGTGGAAGGATGCAGGTACCGGGGAAGACCTAGACTATCTTACCACGACCAAATAAACCGAGTCTTATCTGATGGAAAAGTCAAGAGTCTCCGTAACCGGCGAGCGTGTATGAGACGAACTATGAGAGTCGAGGAAGCCAGAGAGGTATGTAAGGAAAGAACCTGTTGGAACTCTGTACTCTCTGCCTACCCCGCAAGGGATCTGGCGTGAGGTTATAGATAGATAGATAGATAGATTTTTTCGGATAGTGAAAATACTGTGTTGTGTTCTGTATTCGACGGACGATTTAGCGCAGTGGTTAAGAGCTTAAGTCGCTCCGCCCACTGTGTCTAATAGTCGCGGGTTCGATTCCCGCACGGAACAAATCTTTGTGTGATCCACAATTATTTGTTTCGGTCTGGGTATTTGTGTATGTAAATTTTCATGTTTGTAAACGCACTCACGACACAGGAATAAATCCTAGTGTGGGGGGGGGGGGGGGCAACGTTTTTATAAAAAAAAAAAATAAAAAAAATAAAAAAAAAGAATTTATGAGCATCAAACTTTTACAAGCAAAAGCAAAAGCGTTTTGAAAAATATTCACCGTCAAAATTTTTTTTTTTTTTTTTTTTTAAAAAACGTTGCCCCACACTAGGATTAATTCCTGTGTCGTGGGTGCGCTTACAAACATGAAAATTCACATACACAAATACCCAGACCGGAACAAATAATTGTGGATCACACAAAGATTTGTCCCGTGCGGGAATCGAACCCGCGACTATTAGACACAGTGGGCGGGGCGAGCTAAGCCCTTAACCACTGCGCTAAATCGTCCGTCGCCGCCACTGCGCTAAATTCACCGTAAAACACCGTTTATTTTCTCACACTTTTTCTGAGGATGCAGAAAGCACTTATCAGTGACAGAGGTATTTATGTTGGATATGTGTAGGGAAAAAAGTCGACATTTGATTTGAAGAATTCTGAGTTTATTTTTCCAAAATAAAATATATTTTTTGACAGGTTCTGATTTCGATTCGTAGGTCAGTTAAAGTGTTGTTGAGGTTTAGCGAGTCCAAAAAGACTTCTACTTCTGCAAATCACACAGAAACAAATAGTAACTGTCGTAAAATTTTGAATTTCTCGCCCTACCTATTTTCTATAGGAGGCGATGGTGCCGAAATCCACATAAAATGCTACTATGTTACAACTTATCTAGTGTATAACGTTTAACAGTTCTAAGTGGCAGGCCGGAATCTGAAATCATGCCTATTATAATGGCAATAAGCTCGCCCCCTATTACGTTGGGACTTCGCATCCCAGACAGTAGAAAGAAAGACGGAAGAAAGAATGAAAAAACAGATATATAATGCAATAGCGGAGAGATGTAGGTACCCCGGAGACCTAGACTATCTTACCATGACCAAATAGACGTATTATTTGAAGGGCAAGTCATAAGTCTCCTTACCGGCGAGCGTGTATGAAAAGAACTATGAGTTTGGAAGAAGCGAGAGAGGTCTGCAAGGGAAGAACCTATTGGAACTTTGTACTTTCTGCCTACCCTGCAAGGGATCTGGGGTAATGATATAGATAGAGAGACAGTATGTAGGTGTATACAGAACACCTGTTCCTCACCTCAGTTGGGGAATATAGACGTAACAAAGATTCTTTTTTCTTTTGTTTTAAAGAAGAAACGTAAGCCCACACTAGTATATAGATCCTAGTGTGATTTAAGTACGTTGTTTAAGAAAATTAGAAATTAAAGAAGAAAGATGAGAGTAGAGGAAGCCAGAGAGGTATGTAAGGAAAGAACCTGTTGGAACTCTGTACTCTCTGCCTACCAAGTAAAGGGATCTGGCGTGATGATATAGATAGATAGATAAAGAAGAAAGACAGACGAAACGACGACGCACCCACGACACACGAATAGTCTTGTGTCATGGGTGCGTTTACAAACATGAAAATTCACATACACAAATACCCAGACCGGAACAAATAATAGTGGGTCACACAAAGATTTGTCCTGTGCGGGAATCGAACCCGCGACTACTAGACACAATAAGCGGAGCGGCTTAACCTCTAACCAAAGCGCTGAATTATCTGCCTTTCTTCATTAATTTCTGATTTTCTTAACCAACGTACCTAAATTCTGGATACGTATCCAGAATTTATGTGATAGTGGTCGTAGATGGTAATGGTATTATAGGTCTTACTAAGCAGTCGGACCACACAGTCACATGTTGGATTTTGTAGCTAACAGGCGACAACTCAATACCTCTATATTACATCCATTTACTAAACACGCACCCTTCATCAATCCAATTCGGCGGCTAACGGTACATTTGCGTGCAGTCACGTCACATGAGGCATTTAATTAGACCAATCGCCTGCAGCGCCGGACGCTGGCTGCGTCGCCACCTATTGCTGGATTGATTTGTGGATCTAATGTGATCCAAGCGGCGATCATGAGATCCTGAGCTGGCATCCTACGTCAAAGTCAGAGCGTAGGTACTTTCTCTATCGAAAAATTCTCAGTCGATGTTCGAAGATTAGTTTTGTACCCAGTATAATGACAATAAACTCCCTCCTATTACGTTGGGACAGAGCATCGTCGACAGTAGGTGTACACAGAACACCTCTTTCACCCCGGCCGAGGAAAATAGACATAACAGTGATTCATTTTTTCTTTAATTTTTATATTTCTTAACCTATGTACTTAAATTCTGAGTACATATATGGTATAAATGGCCTTATAGGTCTTGCTAACGGGAGACAATATCATATAATATAGATGCATGCCAGTATATTACATCTATTCACTATACACGCACCCTTCATAAATCCAATTCGGCGGCTAACGGTATATTTGCGTGCAGTCACGTCATATAAGGCATTTAATTAGACCAATCGCCTGCAGCGCAGGATGCTGGTTGCGTCGCTAGCTATTGCTGGATTGATTTGTGGATCTAATGCATTTTGTGACAAGGATTTTAGCACACAATGAAAGTGGCGGTGACGAGGTCCTAGCTTTGCATACTACGTCAACGACAGAGTGTGCTTTCGCTTTCTAAAAATTCAAAGTAGCAATCTGGAACCGGGAAATCTGTCCACTATTTTGAGACCTAACATCGGCAATATGTAGTTGTATACAGTGCACTTCTGTCATCAGGGAATATACTATATTCTTGTTTCTTTTCTCTATTTATAGGTTTCCTCACATACCTTCGCTCTCAGAGAAAGCACAGCAACGATTTTTTTTTTCCGAAACACAAAAATCACACTTATCGGACCTAAGATTCGAACCCAGGATATCGTAATCACCAACCGCATTATACGCTACTAGATCAACGAAGTAGATTTGCTTTACTTGCCTTCTGTGACATTTAGAGAAAGTTAGAGTGACGACCCTATAAAATTCACATGCGCAAACACCCAGAGCGTAACCAACATTTGTGGATCACACAAAGACCAATTCAGTACCGAGATTGAACCCGCGACTACTCGATCCAATGAGTAAATTAGGCTACGCTCTAAAGGATTCGCCACATAGCCGACGCAGCGCGACGGGAGAATTGTAATGTACTGAAATGTACAGTTGACGCCACACAGTGCGGCGACGTTCGGCGTGATGGCAAACGTCGTGACCCGCTGCCGTCACGCCCGACGCGATTACAAACGAAACACGGGAGAGCGGACGTCAATACGGGTGCGAGCGGGACGCTAGTGTTGGGCGGCTGCCCGGCCGGCGCGATGTCCGCGTCGCTCTCGCAGTGTGACGTATGCGCCGCGCTGCCGACCGCCGACCGCCCACCGGGCGTAGCCGAGAGCTTCTGGCGCCCTCTGTCGGCTATTTGGTCAAACCTTGAATTCTAGACTTAGCCGTTGTCATGTTTATGAAAGTAAAGCTGTATTGTAAATTTGCTTCTTCATACACGATACCGATATCTTCACTATCAACCGAAAGACGTCTGCTGCAAGACAAATGGATCCCTAAAGATCGCCACAACGACCGGTTTTATGTGTGTGTGTGTGTGAATGATGTACGCTGTTGGCCGCGAGGCCTTTACAGCTTCACCGGACTTAAAGGCGAGCGTGCAACCACTACGCTCTAGCCAGCCAGAAGGGCAAGAGACGACATACTCGAGGGCGCATCGAAGAGGCGCCCTCGGTTGGGACAGTCGCTGTAGGGGGACGGGTGCACTACTAAGTGCACCGGTCAACCGCCGGCTATGGGAGGGGATCTACTACTACGTCGTCGTCGTCGCCCGTATTCCGAGCGGAAAGAAGGGATGACAAAGCTTCGGGGGAATCGGTGAGAACATGTCGCGGCCGGCGGTGGCGGCAAGGGTCGGGGGGGACCGGGTTTATGTTCAGTCCAGTAAGTGGTCATCTTAATTGCGCCATACATGGCCACGCTTAGGTCTTCCCTTGTATAATTGGTAGGCACAAGGGGCAGACCAGTAGGTGCGAGATAGAACAGTATGTAAAGTCACGCCTCTTTTTCGCAGGCCGTTAGATTTGGATCTCTGAACCCCCCATGTGTACATATATTTTTGTCTTCCGATACATCGAAAATCTTTCAGAGGGCTTAATACGAAAATTTTAGAGTTATATAAGTTATCGTGCCCCTAACAATTTGATATACCATCTTTGTCGGACTACAATTTAATAAATATACATGAATGACAGCACGCTTACTCATTAGCGCAACGTTAACGTCTCTCTGTCCCAATATATCTAGGATATCTGTAATTATCTCCCAAACGATGACGTCATAAGGTAGGTATTATCAGGAGAAACTAAATTATCTACGGGACTGGGGTCATCATTGTCCGCCATGCGTTCGGTACTAAATATCTTTCCATGGTAATAGAAGCGAGCGTTTATAGTGATGGGACGGTAGAAATATCGATGTTGTTAATATAGATTGTGGACTAAATAGAGAGATGTTGTAAGTTTTAAAGTATCTGCATGTGGGCAGTGTGTGTGTATGTGTGTAAATGTAACAGCTTCACCGGACAAAATAGGGAGCGTGCAACCACCAGCGTGCCCAGAAGGGCAAGGGGGCAACTAGTTCAAGGGCGCCTCTAGGAGGAACGCTCTTGGCTTGGGCGGTTCCCCTTTGTGGGAGGGCGTATACTAGTTGTCTCGCCGTGATGCTCAGCACCAGCCGGCGGGCAAGGGACTCTTCGAGCTCGTCGGCGAGGTGTCTGATCCTGTGTGCGGTATCTGTATCCGAAAGAACTGCATGTGGTATCGTATCTGCCGATAAAATAAATCGATTACATTGCCCTTTTGGCTTGTTTGATACTTGATGTTGACTTATTTTTACAATATCTTTTCTCTCCTATTTTTGCTTTTGGCTGTGCCCTGCTGAGTCCACAGCTATTTCATTTTTATTTACTTGTACTTTATGCCCCTTGTTGTGAAACACCTATAAATTAATTCCAAATATTTGATGTAAGAATGGGCTTTCTTCTTATCTGCATTGCCACTATAAAAACATTTTGTTCACATTCTTTCGATAGATATCCATGAATTACAAAACGCCAAACGATAACACCTACACAACCCTTATATCAGATGTTACTATCTCATATACGGAAACCGCATTCTGTTCTATCCGCGTATAATATTCCAGTTCATTCCCCTTACATATGGTTTGAACCGGTATAAAACCAGTTTGAACTGACCTATACCGCTTTATCAATTCAGAATGTATTGTTAAACTATAGGGGGTCACACGAAATTGGTATTGCCCTCTAGCTAAATGGACAATACTGAATTTCAGGAAGACCAAAGGCTGGTAAAGGCCGTCTTTGTTTTCCATGGACAAACGGCCAAAGCAGCTTTATTATTAGATGTATGGAATGGATTAGTGGAAATGCTAAGGAATTTTGTCTTTGTTTATTTCTGGGAATATTTGATTGTCTGTTTGACTAATTTGGTTTTGCACGTAAATTAGTTCTGGTTATATGAATTTGTTTTGTTGCTTTGTTAGTACGGCTTTGTGAAATTCACTAATCACAATGTAGCAAATAGGACTGGAAAAGATGGGAGGCGTTGGTCTAGCGAAGTATGGTGCGGTTGGCACAAGGTCTTAGGTTCGAATCGATAAAATGTTATTGAAGTTTTTCCGTCAAAAATCTCTTATTAGGGATCTTGAGTTTAGAATCGTGCCGGCTATGATAACAATAGGCTTGCCTTCCATAACACTGGGATTTAACACTGTCGGTGACATGTGAGTGAACAAAGTGCTACTCTGCCGCCCAAGTTTAGGGAACATAGACGCCAAGGTGTCTATTTTGTATGACTACTACGTCGTCCCTAGACACAATATTAGTAAAAATAACAAAAATACTATTTCATAACGATAGGCCTCCCTGCAGTAAGTTAAGTTTTTACCTCAAAAACTTCTCTTACTATCCGAAACTCTTCAATTCATCACAGTTTATCTGATACACACCTTTATAAACAATAAAACCCTAGAAGTGGACACAACACCACTTAAGAAAACTTTCCAAACATCTCCAAATTATAATATGCAATCACAACAAAAAAACTTTATGAAATCGACATTTTCAGCTTAAGGATCTGTCGTAATAATATAAATGGATAGATAGACCACAACAAAATTATAAAATGCCTAACAAATACAAATAACACACTGAAAAATTTCCTTTTCTTACCCAAATTAAAATTTATCACCTTTCAACAAAACAATTATAAGCAGAAAATTTACTTTAAGTTCGCATAGTAACGGCGCTCGCGCCGCATTTGCATCGCGAGGCAGTTAGCGCGGCCATTATTGAAATTTTATGTGAGTTTCATTATTATTCAGTAGACCGCTATTAGAGCACTGGACAAGGGATTAGGGTATTGCTACTGTTATATAGA
This sequence comes from Phalera bucephala, assembly GCA_905147815.2. Lineage (NCBI taxonomy): Eukaryota > Metazoa > Arthropoda > Insecta > Lepidoptera > Notodontidae > Phalera > Phalera bucephala. The sequence goes on along the minus strand of LR990627.1, from coordinate 22,633,301 downwards.
GACGAACTCTCTCTTCTATCTATACAAGGTGTATCATTAATAAAGCACGACCTCAGACATTTAGATATATTAGACCCCGGACCCGATTAGATAATTGCTTTACAAATTCCGTACGAAAACGAATTTTCCAAAATTAAAAATTTTGAAGCTGAAACTTCTTTAGGCGCGTTGGGCATTTTTGAGATGGGAAAAACAATTGAACTCGCGACACTGTTACCAATACCTCTTTGAAGTGGAAACTTCTTTAGGCGCGTCGGGCATTTTTGAGATGGGATAAAATAATTGAACTCGCGACACTGTTACCGATACCTCTTTGAAGTGGAAACTTCTTTAGGCGCGTTGGGCATTTTTGAGATGGGAAAAAACAATTGAACTCGCGACACTGTTACCAATACCTCTTTGAAGTGGAAACTTCTTTAGGCGCGTTGGGCATTTTTGAGATGGGAAAAAACAATTGAACTCGCGAAACTGTTACCAATACCTCTTTGAAGTGGAAACTTCTTTAGGCGCGTCGGGCATTTTTGAGATGGGATAAAATAATTGAATTCGCGACACTTTTACCGATACCTCTTTGAAGTGGAAACTTCTTCAGGCGCGTCGGGCATTTTTGAGATGGGATAAAATAATTGAACTCGCGACACTGTTACCGATACCTCTTTGAAGTGGAAACTTCTTTAGGCGCGTCGGGCATTTTTGAGATGGGATAAAATAATTGAACTCGCGACACTGTTATACAAGGTGTAACATAATAAACGCAAGACCTCAGACACCCCGATTAGAGAATTACTTCATAAAGTCAAAATGAAAACCAAATATTAAAATTTTAAGGTTATTACCCTTTTTTATAGCACTTTTATACTCTAATTAACAATGAAACTTGTACGTGTATATGTGCGTTTTAAGAAATACGTTTTAGGAATGCGTTTAGAATCTTCTCCTTGCTATGAATCAAGAATAAATTTAATTTTTTATAGCGCACTGAAGGAGTAAAAGCATTTTTTGCAAATTTAAAAAAAATGTAAAATACATTAATAATTGTTGGAATGGATCAGTTACCGATTTAGAACAAACTACTTTCAGATCTTGCGTTTATTATGTTACAGCTTGTATAAATATGTACATATATTGTGTATGTACGTACATAGATACACATGCACGTTGTTCAAGTTTTCACTTCTGTCGGCACGCACTCCCGGAGTGCCACTGTTAGTTTTGTTCACCCCTTTTTTAGACACTTTTATACCCGAATTAACAATGAAACTTGTACGTGTATGTGTGCGAATTGAGAAATACGTTATAGAAATGCATTTGAAATCACCGTATTGATTTGAATCAAGAATAAATTCAGTTTATTATAGCGCACTAAGGGAGTAACAGCATTTTATTGCAAATAAAAAAAAACCATTATACTTTAAAACTAGTTGGCATCAATTCAGTTTCAGGTCTTGCGTTTATTATGTTACAACTTGTATAATTGCGCGTAAGACGTTGCAGTCTAGACAGAGAGTACAAAATTGGAAACACCTTCTTTCTGGCTTAGTCTTGTTTAAGCCGGAGTGGCCTAATTGGATCAAGTAGTCTCGGGTTCGATTCCCGCATGGGATATATCTTTGTGTGACCCACAAATATTTTTATCGGTCTGGGTAGTTGTGTATGTTAATTTTATATTTGTGAATGCACCCACGATGCATAAAACATTCCTTGTTGGCTACGTTTTTCTAAGAAAAAGAGTTTAGATGCTTTCTTAACATGTATAATTGATTTCATACAGGCTCACCGATTACGGGGGCTCTAGCTAAGTGTGTAGAACACTTAGCTAGAGCCCCCGTATCTTTTGATAGGCATATGGCTAATAAATTGTGGTATTTTTACAGTATCAAATAGCATACTATATTACATAGACTGCCTCGTTGGTTTAGAAGCGCAGCCGAACGAAAGCTTAAGCTAGGAAGATTCGAAGCCAGGAGCTCTTGCTTCTGGCTTTGAATCCTAGGTAGACAATGTGTTAGTATAGTAATATGTTATGCCAAACATTTTCAACAGCATTTCGGGGTTTGTATTATTTCTAGTATTCCGAGTGAATGCTTGCCGTACTTGCCTATAAATTTTGTGTGTTATGTTGGTAATTCTGAATAAATATCTACCTATCTATCTATATCATTATGCCAGTTCCCTTGCAAGGTAGGTAGGGAGTACAGAGTTCCAACAGATTCTTTCCTTACATACCTTTCTGGCTTCTTCCACTCTCATAGTTCGTCTCATACACGCTCGCCGGGGAATAAATAATTAATATTTAATACTGAATAAATAAAAAATTAAATAAGATAAGAAATAGGTATCAAATGAAATGAGAAATAATGAAGTTGATTCCACACTTGCCTATCCCTTCCTTGAGTGAGTAGACATCGCTGAGTTATGTAATGGAAACCTGGTAATTGCTTTCAAAGTGCTAACATACATAATTTATACAATCAGTAACTTATGTGCCGTGCTCTACATATGTAGACACCGCTTCCGGTGCAGGGTATATTGTACACCTCGATGATTTCATGTTAATTTGTGGATATGTGCAGATTGGATTGCGATAAATAAAGCTCGTGATTATTGATTATCTTTTTAAAAAGTGTTTTGTTTTAGTTACTTATTTGTTCCGGTCTGGGTATTTGTGTATGTGAATTTTCATGTTTGTAAACGCACCCACGACAGGAATAAATCCTAGTGTGGGGCTACGTTTTAAAAAAACAGAAACAGAACAGAAAGGCATTTTCAGGGATAAAAAGTATCATTTGTATTAATGTAGGTAATAAACTATCTGTGTACGAAATTTCATCCAAATTCGTTATGGCGTTTCTGGGTAATTAAGTAACAAACATCCAAACGATCAAATTTTCACATTTATAATATTAGTGGGATATAGAAAAGAGGTTTAGATGGGTCAAAACTGGACTATAGCTAAAGGATTATCTTTCTTCTTATTTAAGATATGGCTTCGCACCAATTTTAAGTGCATTTTGCCAGTGTCCAGTGAGACATGTAATCGTGTTTGTTAAATTAATTCGACTCCCCGATGATCTTGATGACAACGATGATAATGAAATTAATGAAGTACCCCACCCTGGATAGTAAAGCGGTGGATACTTTACATACCAATGGCGACGGCCGTTTTGAGGGAAGTCGAAAAGGACAACTTGACAACATCACTCTTCGACTTTCCGCCAAAAACTCAGGATTATCTTTATTATTAGATACAAATTCAACCTCTTTAAAAATGGTTGAAATTGAGAAAACGAAGTTCACTGTGTTGACTGTCGAAGAGTGATGTCGTCAATTTGTTTTATTTCCCAAACTTGTATTATTTCGAATAAAAATGTGTAATGTTGGTGGAATATCAACTATTATGTGTTTTAATATGTGCATGGACGATGGTAATAGTGAAAAAGTGATAAAACGTGCCTCTTGGATTTCCCTCAACACGGCCGTTGCAATTGGTATGTAAAGTATCCATCGCTTTGCCATCCAGGGTGGGGTAAACATCAATACATTATCATCGTTCCTATTAATTCATCGTATCTATAAATAATACCATTTATGTAGTCATAAATCCTAGATGTATGGTAATGGTATAATAAGCTGTCCTAGATCCCTTCGCCTTCCCCAAAAGAGGGAAACATAAAAATATTAAGTTTACTTGTTTAAACACTGACTAATGAGTCTACCAGACCAACGATAGTGATATTTACTAAAGTGATGTCTTCCTGACCTACCATTCCAACAATAATTGTTTTATGCAAAACTTGTTTGTTTTTAGTCTGGTCGACTATCCTAATTTACTCTTATTAAGATTAAGATCATGATTAAATAATTAAAATTCAATTAATATCTATATCATAAACTGGAGTTATTCCAAACCATACATAAATATATATTTTTTCTACCCCTAATATTATCCTCATTACCAACCAAACCACAATTTCCCCAATTATTTAGTTCAAACAGCGTCGCATTTCATTTTAATTGGCGGATTATGACCTGACATCTGACGCTGTTTTAGCAATTCAAAACAGGGTTGCAACGTCATTCTTGACGTGCAAATCTAACAGATAAGGAAAACGTAATTGCGCTCGTTTTTTAACTGCTTTATCCGATTCCTCCTCACCAACACATTCCTCTACAATTCTGACCAAGCATGTTAAAATTGCCAAAGGAATTTCAACTTTTATCTCCAAGATTTTAGGTCCAAAATTTGTTCAAACAACCAGCAGTTTCCTAGATCGTCTGCGGGCATCTATCAGGATGGACAAGCGTTTTGTTGAATCGTGAATTGGACGTTGGTCCGAGAGTTTTAAATCTGAACGATTTACGCGAAAATAATAGCTTGAAAGCAATCCCGTTGGACGAATGAGAGGTTTTTTGCGGGCTCCATTTGAAATGTCTTTTTGCTCTGTTTTACGAGTTGAATGGTTTCGTTTATGGGATCAGATTGCTAGTTATTTATGCTGTTTTATTTTAGTTTAGGAGTATTATATGACTTCGGATTATAACATTGTCAACTAGATGTGGTTGATTATTGGTCGATTATGTAATTTGGTATAGTCAGCAACGTAAGGTGGTTAATATTCTCAGCTTTTCAAATACCTCCTTATTTTACTAAAGTTGACGAACATTTCAGAACCAAATTACTAGCATCCTATTAAAATATATTTTGATAAAAAAACATGGATTTGATGTGATGAATGACTTGAAAAACTAAAAGTGTTAGGTGACTTATTGTGCTGACCGTACCAATTTTGAAAATTACTTGTTTCAAATGTGATTAAATGATTGCTCATTTACCATTACTCTCATAATACCTAAGAAAAATTTACCTGGTATCGAAAGTCTTCAAATCTGCTAGCTTGAATACATAGGTCCTCAACATTTTCATTTGTCTTCTTCTAGAATCTAGAGCAACTAAAGAAGATAATCTAAAGTTTTTTTTATTGTGAACTGGCCAGCGATTGATCTCTATGTATATCACTTGATGGGAAGTGATATTGCAGCTGAATATGTGGCTAGATGACTCAGTTATAGCCTAAAAGGATTAGATTTACCTACAGAACAAATTTCTCAAACCCATTCACCCCAGCACCTTTACAAAGCAAAAAAGCACCTCAACGTCGCAATAAATACGATCCACAATGATTGATGTTGCACCATCTTTATCCAAAACTTATCCCTTGCACCCGTTAGCCATTGGGTATACAAAATCACTGACAATATCATTAATCTTGTCGTGCATGTAAATTTTGCTCTGATAAATCGTCGGTCAAGCGATGCTGGACCTCGTCCATTATTTTAGGTCTAGTGGGGTCGTTTGTTACTTTTAGATGTATAATATTTTGCTGTTTAATTTGATTAGGATTTCCATTTTTTTTTATTTTGGTAATCAGATGTCATAAGTAATGGGTCAGTTGAGAGTGCATAGTCAGTGTTTCGATGTTATCGATTTACGCTCTATTTTTATGTACCTACTTGAGCAGTGAACTCCCAAAAATACGCCGGAATGATGGAACTTCTTGAAAAATTTGCTGCTTATTTGCTTTGAGAAATATGTGCAAAATAAAGATAGGAATCTTGTAAATACAACGTATTTAATTAACAACATTTAATTTAATGTATTCAAATTCCCACAAAATAATTTCTAAGAAACCCTTTTTGTAATATAAATTGTAAATTGTCTATTTAACGGCTGAGCGGATATGTATAGAATATACACTAAAAAGGCTTAGGTTATGTATGTTGTAAATTGTATTGACTAGTTCTTTATTTGGATTCATTACATCTAAATTATTTGAAAACTTGCAATTTTGATCGTTCGGACACACTTTTCACTCGTGTCAAGGTTAGCAGTTAAGGTAAATTTTCAAAGAAAATCTCTCAAGGTCATTCACGTTAGTTACCCCCTTAAAGCTTAGGCTGCTCCTCTCATCGTCACAGTGTGTCCGCACATTATGCCTAGACAAGTGGCAAAAATGCTAGACGGGAGGCTCGGTGAGGACATGCCGCTGACGGCGATAACGGCTGATAGGAGGGGAGTTAGGTTCGTAGTCGGTGGCAGCTACGATTAGCGGATTGCTATGATTGGACGCGTTCGCGAAATATCGGATTGTCGCCTTTTTTATAAAGGCGCAAATAGGTTCGAGACCGAGATCGGAATGGAGATCGACATTCCGTATGAACCACGGGGCTCCGACGGCTTTGCAGAGGAAACGGGATTGAACCGTTTGGAGTCTATCGATGTGAGAGCGGGCGGCGTGCCCGAACGCCTCACAAGCAAACGCACTGATGGGCCGTATACAAGTTTTGTAAAGTGTCACCTTATTTCTAAGGGACATTTTACTTTGCTTGCAGATCATCTGGTAAAGACGACCGAGCACAAAGGCTGCTCGGTTATGGACTCGCTTGATGTGCGGTCCGAAAGTCATGGTATTGTTTAGGGTGATCCGTAGATATTTGACCTGTTTGACCCAGGAAATAGGTAGATCGAACATGGTCATCATCAACCTCATTTTACTGAGTGGGGAAGGTGCAGTTCGTCATGGCGGCGTTAAGGATGACCACTAAGAGGCAGATGAGTTGGGCGGGTAAGCAATTGAGTACGCGATTAGAAATGCCGTCAGAGCCGGGGGCCTTTTTCGGTTTAAGACCTTTAATCAGGTCCTGGACCTCGGTCTGGGTAATTGTACATTTGGCTACCAATTTTCTATCGCTTACGCTCAAGCGTTCGAGTAGAATCGAATAGAATAGACACCAAGCGCTTGCTACTTGTCTAGGCCTAAGCTAGCTAAATTTCGATAGTTAAAAAAGTATCAGCTTGAAAAAATATGCTTAGAGCTGGAGCCTACGTCATCTGAGCTGATAGTCAATCGGAATCAATTTATCAGAATTAAATGGCAAACGGCTTGGTCCAGTGGTTAAGAGCTTAACCCGCTCAGCTCATTGGATCAAGTAGTCGCGGCCTGAACTGGCGAGTCGTGGGGTGCAGAGTGCCGAATAGGCACCTGGAATGTAAGAGGTGGTATGGAAGATAAGATGCATGAGGTGATTGATGTAATGAAAGAGAGACGCCTGGATGCTCTGTGTGTAACAGAGACTAAGCGAAGGGGCAGTGAAGCCTGTGATCTCCCTGACGGCATGATGGCTCTGTGGTCTAGAGTGCCACAGAGCGATCGTGCCAGCATGGGGGTGGGTATCTTGTTGTCCCATCGCCTGGCCTCTGGAGTGAGAGATTATGGCCTGCATGATGCGAGACTTCTCTGGGTCCGCTTGAAACTGGGTGTCACTAGAGTGTTTTTGGTTGGAGCCTACGCTCCTGTAAGCTCGTCGACACCCCCGGACCTTGAGAAGTTTTGGGATAATGTCAGGGAAGTTCTGGATCTGGCTGATGCGAATGAAAAGGTGATTTTGTGTGGCGACCTGAACGGATGGGTGGGAACCAGGCGGCAAACTTGCGACGCTGCTCTGGGTTCTTATGGTGATAAGAGAGTGAATGATGCAGGCAAGCTTATTATAGATGTGTGTTTGGAAAGAGGTCTCCTTGTGTCCAATACAATATTCCAACACAAGGATATTCATATGTATACGTGGAGAAGAAATGAACAGAAAAGCATGATAGATTTGATCCTGGTAGATAACCGTCTCCGAAGATAACTTCAAGATACCCGTGCGTATAGAGGCCCCACTCTTGAATCGGACCACTATCTCGTAATTGCGCGGTTTAGTGGTTTGTTCAGGAAGTGGAGGCACTGGCGAGAGCGTATCCCCTTCGGAGGCCTTGAAAAAATCAAGGTTAAAAAGTTGCAAGATGAGAGCGTGAGGAGAACGTATGAAGACAGAGTCCGGGACAAGCTTTTGACAGCTGGTTCTTCGGACTCAAACATAGATGAATGCTGGAATTGTCTGAAAGAGAGTTTGGTAGAATCAGCGAAAGAAGTATGTGGCTGCTCAAAGAAGCATAGCACAGCAAAAGGGGATGCATGGTGGGACACAGAGTTAAAAAGCTCTGTAGAAAGTAAGAAGAAAGCGTGGCAGGACTATGTCTCTTCTTTGAATCTAAATGACAGTATGACGGAGATGAAGAAAGAAATATACCGGCAATGCAAGAATGCCACCAAAACTTTAGTGAAATAAAAGCGTGAAAGAGCTAGTGTGATTGAGGAGGAGAAGCTGACGAAGAACTTCGAGAATAACACCAAACTCGTTTGGAGCAAGGTGAGAAAGGCTCGGGGTGATTCGTCAGGCTCCAGAATGGAAAAGATAAAATCTAAGGATGGTGACATTCTTGCAGACACACAAGCTGTGCTAAACCGGTGGAGTGAATACTTTGGAGAAATGTATGAGAATGCCCCGGATGCTGGTGCCACAGACGAGCCCAGAGGCGAGTTTGCGGCACCAGAATCCACAGAGAACATCACTATGGAAGAAGTTGAATGGGCGATACGAAGTATGAAAAATGGTAAAGCTGCGGGAATAGACATGATATCTGCCGAGATGATTAAATATGGTGGAACTTGCGTCCGGGACGCTTTTTGAGTCCTCGAAAATCTTTGCTGGAAGACCGGTAGAGTCTCTACAGATTGGCGCCGCGCAGTCATAGTACCCTTGTATAAAGGCAAGGGCTCACAATATGACTGCGCCAATTACAGGGCCATCAGTTTGATCAGCTTGGCAGCTAAGGTGTATGGTAAAATTATTGAACGGAGAATGCGCGAGAAGTCCGATGGAGTGTTTTGTGAGGCAAAGGAAGGTTTCGGGTCTGGAAGAGGATGTTCGGATCAAGTTTTCTCCCTCCGCAACATCGTAGAAAAGCATTTGGCAGTAGGCCGGAAGGTTTTCTGCGGTTTTCTGGACCTGGAGAAGGCGTTTGATAGAGTCGTGCGAAAGAGACTTTGGGACATTTTGCCAGAGTATGGTATAAACGGCACCCTGTTGCGAGCCATCCAGTTCACCTACGTGGACAGCAAGGCATGCGTACGGGTGGGTGGTAACATGTCACCTTGGTTTGACGTTAAAATCGGCGTCAAGCAGGGTTGCGTGTTGTCCGCTAGACTGTTTATAGTGTATCTGGATAAAAGTCTTCAAAGACTGAATGCGATGACTGAAGGGGTAAAAATGGGTGATCTAGTGATAAACCACCTATTGTATGCAGATGACGCGGTTTTGATAGCGCCAACAGCCACTGATCTGCAAACACTAGTCACAGTTATGAGAGACGACTGCATGAACAATGGCTTACATTTGAATGTGAAGAAAACGAAAATTATGGTTTTTGAACGGGAAGAAACCAGAACGAATGCAAGGATTGTGGTTGGTAACGATGTGCTGGAGCATGTGAATGAGTTTGTATATCTTGGATGCGCCTTCAGTAAGGATGGGAAATACACCGCTGATATAGAGAGAAGAGTGAATGCAGGTAATAGAGTGAATGGTGCGATGGGAAGGCTACTTGGGAGCCGGCACTTAAGCCCAAAGGCGCAGCTGGCCATGCATAACGGAGTGCTTGTCCCACCGCTGTTATATGGCAGTGAGAGTTGGGTATATAAGAAGGAGAACGAAAGCAGGATAAATGCGGTCGAAATGCGATCTCTGCGGAAGATGTGCGGAGTCACGCTGACCGACCGTATTCGCAACAGCGTAGTAAGAAAGCGAGTAGGTATGAAAGATAGTATCGGTGTAAAGATGAGAAAGGGTATGCTCCGTTGGTTCGGGCATATAGAAAGTATGCCAGAAGAAAAAAATAGCAAAACAGATATACAATGCAAAAGTGGGAGGATGTAGGTGCCGGGGAAGACCTAGACTATCTTACCATGACCAAATAGACCGTGTCTTAGCTGAAAGGCAAGTCAAGAGTCTCCGTAACCGGCGAGGAGACGAACTATGAGAGTGGAGGAAGCCAGAGAGGTATGTAAGGAAAGAACCTGTTGGAACTCTGTCTGGCGTGATGATATAGATAGATAGATAGATATATTAAAGGTGTTTTATTTGTTTATTTTCACTAGCTACATCATACTCCATTAGACAAATGTGACAGCCATTATACTTTACATAGGCCATTAGCAAAGATATTATGTACGGCAGATTTTGAAATAAAACGACCACCTATAACATACTTAAATACCCACACACGTACATACCCTAACATGACCCAACACGCTACACAATGACAGACACACAACCCGCCTCGGGCTCCCCTCAGCTTGTCCTAAAGGCGCAAGGGTCACTGTCCTTTGACACGGCATCCCTGTCGCCGATATTGGACTAATATTGCACTCGAGTAATTCAATTAGTGCCACAGTCGGTATGAATGGACTGTCTCCTTTGATGTTGTATGTGTGAATTCGGAATGTCCGAGTTGGTATTATGGTAGGTAGGTAATGATGTATGTGCTAGACCTTTCTTAGTATTTATAAGGAGTCTCTGTTTTGGAAAATTAAAAATCACAACAAAAGTTTTTTGTGTGTGAGTGATCTACGCTGTTGACAGCGGGGCCTTTACAGCTTCACCGGAGAAGAAAATGGGAAAACTCTCTGCCTATCCCGCAAGGGACCTAGCATTATGTAGATAGATAGGAAACGATATGATGAATGACGGGAATGCTGATTATGATTAAATCAAATCAAATATCTTAAATAACGGCGTTTTAGTTTTTAAATGTTGTCTACCCCTGATAGCCTAATGGTTACACCGTTGGACTGCAAAGTCAGAGGTCTCGGGTTCAAACCAAGGCAAGCACCTCTGTCTTTACGAAAACATGTGCGTGTTAAAAATTAACTGTAACTTGCTTTAACGGTGAAGGAAAACATCGTTAGGAAACCTGCATACCTAAGAGTTTCTCGAAGGTGTGTGAAGTTCGCCGACCCGCACTGGGCCAGCGTGGTGGATTATGGCGTAAGCCCTCTCAGTTTGAGAGGAGGCCCGTGCCCAACGGTGGGACAGTTTCTTAACAGGGCTAATATTAGTATTGTATACTCCTAATATGTTTTTGACGTTTTCTAAGGTTTTTTGTTCTTTAAAAATTAAACATTACATCAAAATCACTAGGAACAATTTCTGTATTGTGGGTGCGTTTACAAACACGAAATTCACATACAAAAACACCAAAACAAACATTTGTAAGTGACACAAAGATTTGTCCAGTGCGGGAATTGCTGAGCGGGTTAAGGTCTTAACCACTGGACCAAGCCGTTTGCCATTTAATTCTGATAAATCGATTTCGACTGACTATCGGCTTAGTTGACTGAAACCCTAGGCCTATTTTTTCAAGCTGATACTTTTTTAACGGCTGAAATATAGCTTGGAGTAATTAAAAGATATATTTATACAAATCTTCAAACTTAGGATTTAACGCCTCACCAAGGTTATTCTTTGTTCACTTATTTTTGAGTTATATTTTGTTGTTAACTTTTTTTTTTTAGTATTTAGCGTTATGACAAGCAACAAAATATACTTTTAATATATTTAAAAAGAAATAAATCACATCAAATAGTCACAAAATATTCTCACGCCCTTAACATTAGCAAATAATTACGATATAACAAAACATAAACTTGATAAACGACTAAAATCCTCTCATCTGTGAAGACGCGTGCGTAAACTTAAGTTTAAATAACATAAAAATGTCGCCCCAAAACAAATTTATACCCTAACTTTATATAGTTAAGGTTTAATTTTCCTTGAGGGCCGGAACTACGAAATCAAAATATAATTCCAAAGCAATTTTATACTCTAACGTTTTAAATTTAAGGTGTGTTTTCTATTGAAGGCCGGAAGTACTAAATCAAAATAGTTTAAACTAAAGGGCGTGTGCGAACAAGCTAAAGGTATTGAAGCAATGTTTAATGGTTTCCATAACACTCAATTGATAACGCATCACATCACAATTATTTTAAAATATATACTTTTTTAATGTGGGAGCATGGGGATGTGACTTTTAGTAATAATTTAAAATGTCTCTCACGCCTGGTTTTTTGACAGATTTAGTCAGGGTTGTTAAAATTACGACTATGTTTCACATATATGTTTTAGAAGTCGTTTTAGGAAGAATTAAAAATGTTTATCACGTCTGCCTTTTCCATAATACGTCCAAATATGCCGAAGTTTTGATATATTTTGGTACTAATTATGTTGATGTGTCATTACTGAAAATTGACTATTGTTATTGTAATAAATTATGTTCGCGCCACTTAGCGGGCGTTCGCACGGACGCCTTTTCAACGCGCCTTTGTAAAGCGCTGGAAAGAAATAAATGGCAGAGCGTACATTTTTTTGAAAGCGCTTTACATAGCTTCAGCATCTCGTCGAAAAAGCGTCCGTGCGAACACCCGCTTATGTTTGTGCTGCTTTAATATCCTACCATCTTAATTTCTTATAATTATGATGACTGTCGCTCCTGCTGTAGCTGCGATTAGGATTCTATTTGTCGGTATACAAAGTCTGCGGTCGACCCTCGTTCTTTGCGACTGCTGCCCCGCTTTCAAGTCTTCTAGATTGTTCTATACCTTGGATCATCTACCGCGTACACTCGCTTCCTCGCAGTCTTATTACGAACCGCTCCTCCAAGCTCTGCTGAGCCTTTTCAGAAGTCGTGTAGTAATGGTTTCCAACCGCGCTAGAATTGTTTGTTAAGCCCCGTGTAAATACGACTTGGAGAAGCCTGGAAGAAGCGCTGCCAGCCTAGATATCTCGTCGGGAGAACTCGTTACGAGAAAGGCTAGTACCATAGCGTACCTGTCGCAGATTCATCGGTTGGGAGACCAGGTTAGTCGTCAACTTCCTATACTTATCAGCTCTCATAACTTCCACGTGGATGCGCGTACGGCTATACTGCTTAGCTGCCGCGCTAACAATTTATAATGTCTCTGACACCTGATTTTTGTATAGATGTAGTCAGGGGTGTTTAAAGTATGCCTAGGTTTCGCTGAAATGTTTTAGTTATAAAGTGTGAATGTTTGAACATTAGAGGGACACTAATTTAGTATGATCATTACATATTCTAAAACAAAGTCCCCCCGCCGCGTCTGTCTGTCTATCTGAACGCGATAAACTCAATAACTATCACATCGGCACGCCTATATTCGCAACTATATATTGATATATATATATCAATAACTATCAAACGGATTTTTATACGGTTTTTACCAATGGACTGGACGGAGTGATTCAAGAGAAAGGTTTATGTGTATATTTCACCAGTTTTTTTTTATATAATATGCTTATAAACAGAGGTACTAATATAATAATAATAATATAATGTCAGCCTATTCTGTCCCACTTCTCTCACATTTGGAGTGATCTCACAAGGTGAGAGACATTAGGTCATACTCCACCACGCGGACCCAGTGCGGTTTGGTGGAGGCAGATTTGTGGAAACCCGCTGTTGGAACTTATCAAGCCGCATATAAGGCTTCTAACTCGGCTTAACGACTACCATACTAAGTGGTCACCGGGACCTATGGTTTAGCGTGCCTTCCACCCATCTCAGGCCGACCGAGACGAAAGATGCTTAACCTTGGTGATCGGTAAGAACACCGAGGTCGCACAGCGCTACGAGGGCCTCTTTAAGTACCTACTAATAGTTACGCCGAAATATTTTTAAGTTAGTGATAGGTAAAAATTTACAGTACTAGTTTTTTTTTCAATTTGTATACTTATTAATTGAAGATGTATGGAGTCAGGTAGACTGCGCTCCCAATAGTGTAGTAAGAAAGCGTGTACGTATGAAAGAAAGTGCCAGTGTAAAGTGTCGATGAGAAAGTGTATGCTCCGATGGTTCAGCCATATAGAAAGAGAATAATAAAAAAGATGTACTATGCGAAAAGTGGAAGGATGTAGATAGCGGGCATGACCGAGACTATCATACCATTACCAAATAGACCCTGTCATATCTCGTGAACAATTCGAGTATCTCTGTAACCGGCGAGCGTCTATGAGAGTGGAGGAAGCCAGAGAGGTCTATATTCAAATCAATCAATCAAATTTTTTTTTATACATGTAGATCAAAAGGCACTTATGAAGAGTGAAAAAGATAAAATTATTGAGCACTCTAAAGTGCTTTTGGAATGACTTTCCGAACACCCGTTCGGAAAGTCATTCCTGTAGAGAAGAAGGGCAAGAAACTCCACGGTTACTCTTTTAAAAAATGAGAGTTTTACAATTCTTTTTGTAGACATTGCATTCGTGGGGTATGTGAGAACAATGCGGAACGAGCTAAATAGATGTGCCTAAGTATAGTTTAATCATAAGTTTACTAGTTCTCTCATTTACAAAATAGAAATGTTGTAAAGGTATATAATAAAAAGTATAATAAGAGAAAAAAAATATTACTATAAAATATGTAAATAGTACTCTGTAAGGAACGAACTACTATATTACGAAGGGTAAGTCAAGCCCTTCAGATAGGACTCGATCTATTTGGTCATGGTAAGCTACTCTGGGTCTTTCCCGATACCTATATAGTTGTAATATCGTAAATCCTTCTCACTACCCCTGTTTACATCCTCGCGCTGCCCAGATTCATATCCATTCCTCTACTTACTCCCACACAAATGGGTTAAATGTATCTCAGGAGTTATAGGCTGAAAGAATCCCATTTACACGTAAGCACAAAGTGAAACCAAACTTATCCGGGATTCGAACCATCGATCACTGTCCGAGTTAATTCCTGCAGCGGGGAGATAGCTCTACTAAACATTCCGTACGTGATGTAAGTGGAATATGTTGGGCCATTCGGAGAATTGTTTTAGAGTGGACAAATAGAGGATAAGTGTCTACAGGATGGTGTTGTGGAAAGTACTGGGCTAGTTGTAAGGGGTGTTTAAATTCGTAACTATTTTTTAAGAGGTCAAAATCATAATCTTTTGACCTGGCCATTTAAAACTATTTGGACCAGAAAGCGATACTGACTCCTTGGTATAGTGCTGCATAGTATGGGTTTGACAATCACGATGTCCTAGATTCGAATCCTATAAACATAAACATTCTTATTAGCAGTTTGGAGTCTGGATTCGTGTCCGGGATAATGGCAATAGGCTCACCCCCTATTATATTGGCACTTAACGTTGGCGATACGTATATGTCTTTTACCCCCGCTTGGCCCATATGACGGACGATTTAGCGCAGTGGTTAAGAGCTTGAGCTGCTCAGCCCACTGTGTCGAATAGTCGCGGGTTCGATTCCCGCACGGGAAAAATCTTTGTGTGATCCACAATTATTTGTTCCGGTCTGGGTATTTGTTTGTGAATTTTCATGTTTGTAAACGCACCCACGACACAGGAATAAATCCTAGTGTGGGGTTACGTTTTTAAAAAAAAAAAATAAAAAATAAATAAATAATTAGTATAGAAAAATGAGGTGAGGGTTATAGAAAGAATCGGATTATTTGTAAATAGTACATAATAAATGCCCGTTTTTCCCCGAAAAAGTTGCAGCGATGTTCCTATAAAGGATGATTCGCGAGGCTATTGAAATTAAAAAACATCCTAATTTCAATAGAGAAGATGGCTGGGTCTATCGACTTGGGATCCGGTAATTATTATAATCAAATCCAAAACCAAGCATAATACCGCAAGACTTCAAGACACCGTGAGCTCATTCTGCGTAGATCGGACCAACAAAAATAATTAAGAAGTTTGAGGGTACCTCGGAACAACTATGCCTTTTGGACGTCTAACACCTCAGTCACTCCCGTGAATAAGGGTGCTGCGAAGCACCCGAAACGTCGGGAACTGGAAAAATAGTTTTATTTCATGTGTAATATTTGCGTAAATCTAAGAACTCAGTATGAATTTTTTTTTCTGTCAGTCTGTTGAATTTTTCGTAGGGTTTTCTTGGTAATGAAGATTTTATAGATAGAGAGAGTACTCTTTAATGCACACCAGCGTAATTACAGTAAAGAATCACAATTAATTTACGGCAGTAGGTACAATTGGCGGTCTTATTGCTAATAACAAGCTCTTCCAGGCGTACGTTAGAACAACCAGTACGTTGGAAGAAGCAAGAGATAAAATAATATAGGGCAGTTGGTGGCGTACTCTAAATGTTTATATATTATTTAATGTAACTACTATAATATACTTACAATATTAGCACAAATATGCAAATTAGTGACAGCATTATATTTTAACAGACAGAAAGGGATCTTTAACTATATTTTTAAAAGTAGCCAGTAACTGCACGTCGGACTGTAACAGGCAATGCATTCGCCAAGCGCACACCTTGATTAGTAAAGGATTTGTGGTGTGATGTTGTCAGCCTCAGATTTCATTGTTTTCCTTTACCCTTCGCAAGTGACAATCACATGATAATTTTAATTTTTTGTGTAAAAACTCAGAGGTAGAAATAAAGTCGGGATCAGTACCTTCCAAACTGACCTAATTATCGAGATCATCTCCATTTAGAGAGATTATCTCTACCATATTATGATTACCATGCAAGCATACTGCCAACTAGGCTAAAGGCGGTAAAAGCCTCGCGGCCAACAGCGTAGATCATTCACACACACACAAAATGCTTTACGGATTCAATACAAAGATGATGAAAGATTAGATGAAACTTTTTTAAGCACTTTGGTAGGTGTCTAAATTAACTATTAGAAATTACTAAAAAATGTTTAATACAGCGAACTGAAGTAGCAGAAAAATTTGATAGTAGAAAAATTAACATAATTAAAAATGTTTCAATCGAGTCAATTACCGATTTAGAACAAACTACATTCAGGTCTTGCGTTAATAATGTTACACGTCGTATATAACTTCGATATGTATAGCTTCAAATCCCACCAACATTTATCCAAGCTTATCTAACTAATTAGTACAACCCTTAAGTACGACAGAACACAGTCGTACTTATCTCGCGAATGCAAATTCCGTTCGACGTACCGCACCGTTCCGCTCCGGATCGTACCGGATCGCATCGTATCGCAATTAGTGTAAACGGTTCGCGCGTCGCCGTCCGGACAAAGCTTACTTGATCCGTGTTTCAGCTTTGCGACAGCCAAATCCAACGTGGATTTTTGATGATGTAGAAGTACTAGATATGCTATTGTAAAATCGTTTTGAAGAGCGTAGAAGTACTATGTTATATAGAGGGGCACCGGTGCGTTCTTAGTCGATAAATCGGAGCCTCTCGGTAATCAATTTTGGTTAATGTAGGGTTTTTAGTTGGTAGGAGTCCGACATGCCCGACGAGCTTTCCCAGTGGCCTGTAGGAGTTCGGTATAAGACTTTACCCGCGTAAAAATAATAATAAACTATACCAATCAGAGCTTTTTTAGTGTCGTAGGGGAAAAGAGATGAAAAGTCATCAAATCATCTATGGGGAAGATTGAGCCATGTAGAACTTTTAAATCATAAAATATACCCACTTCTTTTATTTTAAGACATCGTGAAAGGTGAATAAAAGTGGAAAAAGGAAAGATTTAGCATAACAGATTCTAATAATTTAATACCTTATATTTAACAATATTATTTAAAGAGACCAAAATGTTTCCTAGTGTCGTAATGCGCAATTATGTGAATTACAAACACATTAAAAATATGAAATTTACATACACAAACACCTAGAAAGTAACAAACATTTGTGGGCGCAAAATAAAATTGACCTATGAGAGGATCAAACCCGCGAATATTCGACCCAGTGAACCGAGCGACCAACACTCTAATATTCTCACATATTAATCTTCTGACCTTATGGCTCTTCTAGTAATCAATTGTAGTTCGTGTCGCAATGTATTGTGATTGTACAGTATTCGCGGGCATCTATCAAAATTAAATTTTACAGGATTTTGGGCTTTAAATCTTCGGCGTAAAGGATTGTTATGTCGCATTGTTTGTTTAATGTCGGACAGGTTTAAATATTTCCAGTTTATTGGACGCGACAAATCTGATGGTTTTAGTTTATTTTGCTACTGTCAGTGTTGGACCCAACGGAGTGGTTTCATTGTATTTTTTACTGAAAACACTAAAATTTCAGTTGAATATGTACGCTTCGGATTACTTTGTATATCGTATCATATATACCAATTAATAGCTATTGATCGCGACTTTGTCCGAGCGCAATTCAAAGCATTTCTCTTAATTATGGACATTGTGTGTATTGTTTTATTTTAAAATGCCAATTATCGATGATGTAACTGTTATTATTGAACTCAAAATTATAATTTAATATTGATAATGTAATAATAATAATGATATTATAATTGTTATGATTAATGTTAGAGATTTTATGAATATGACAAATTTGCATGCCAAGCTCTCGGCGAAACATGTAGCACTGAAATAATAATATTATTATAAGAAACACCTTGTATAAAACCATGTTTCAAGCAATAAATGATTTATCTATCTATCTATCTATTTTCATCCCCTTAGGGGGTTAATTTTTAAATGCGTTTGCCTACATAATACAGGGAAGCCTGTGCCAGAGGTCTGCTGTTCACCACTCTCTGTAAAATATATTTACCAACGACGATAGGTCCCACCGTAATAGAGAATGATTCTATTGCCATCATATCGTGTTCAACTGTAAACTCCGGCTTGCTACACGACGGTCCCATAGAACAAAGTTACATATAATATAATAATATTAACCCTGTTAAGAAACTGTCCCACCGTTGGGCACGGGCCTCCTCACACACTGAGAGGGCCTAGGCCATAGTCCACCACGCTGGCTGAGTGCGGGTTGCCGAACTTCACACACCTTTGAGAAACTCTTAGGCATGGTTTCATCACGATGTTTTCCTTCAACGTTAAAGCAAGTAATAGTTAATTTTTAATACGCACATGCTTTCGCAAAGACAGGGATGCGTGCCTGGGTTTGAACCCGAGACCTTTGACTTTGCAGTCCAACGGTCTAAACACTAGGCTATCACTATTCAAGTTAAGTCTAAATAAAATGACATTTGCAACATTCGCGCTCGTCGATAAGGTTATTTATGCGAAATTTCAATACTAGATTATAGGACTTTGTTCGTCGTACTCATTTTTTTCTATTTATAGAAACACCTGTTACACTTTGACCGACCTAAAAGTCCAAGCCAGGACTATTAGAACCCCTGGTCGCGCGCCACTATACCTTAAGGCCAGGGAAGTCCAACAAACATCGAGAATACCCTCAATAAATTTAACGTAAGATAGCCATCGTGATTAAACAAAACATCAATTGAAAATACTAGAATTCAACCAAATACAAATTGCGTAAACATATCAATCTTCAAAATTCAATAATACCGAGTGATAAAATTGTACTTCCTAACGAAAAATTCATTTTTGATGTATCACGGACACGCGGCGGTGTCATGACGGATCGCATCCTGTGCGCGATCCGTTATGAATGATAACTCAGTGATCTTTATTATGAGGAATTAAATAAGGGTATTTTAAAACGAACTGCATTGTAATAGGAGCAAGGCTTAAGGAAATTTCGCACTGGAGTTCCTTAAATATCATAAAAATAATATAATATTAGCCCTGCTAAGAAACTGTCCTAACGTTGGGTACGGGCCTCCTCACAAACTGAGAGGGTTTAGGCCATAGTACACCACGTTGACCCAGTGCGGGTTGGCGAAATCTCACAGCTTCGAGACACTCTTAGTAATGCACGATGTTTTCATCGTTAATTTTTAATACGCAAATGTTTACGATAATACAGAGGTGCGTGCTTGGGTTTGACCCTGAGACCTCTGACTTTGCAGTGCAACGGTCTAACCACTAGGCTATCACTGCTTGTAAAAATCACTAACAAAAGGTTCTTTAAAATTGAGGCGTTTGAGGTTAAATGGACGGTTTAAAAACGATATCGATAGGAAATGCCGTCGGACACAAGGTCAGTTTTGAAATATTTTAATTCACTTGAATGTTTTAATCTTAAAAGGAACAACAAGTAAGGATACAAGCAACTTTAAAGTATTTTATTCGTTAAAAGGCATTGACTATAACATCAAAGCCACCCACAGTAGTTACGACAGCAAACTTCGGTCAAAAGCACTTTTGACATTAAGCTCATACGCTATTATATTGGGACCTAACAGTATCTGCGAAATGTATGCCCCCGTACACAATACATATCTAATCATCTCCGCTGGTGAAATATACGCCTAACAATGTTTATTTACTTTTGCGAAATGCCTCTTGAATTAGTAAAAAAATGATAGCAATGTGGCGTTTTACCGCATCAATATATACTCAT
The DNA here is from genome assembly GCA_905147815.2 of Phalera bucephala. Taxonomy (NCBI): domain Eukaryota; kingdom Metazoa; phylum Arthropoda; class Insecta; order Lepidoptera; family Notodontidae; genus Phalera; species Phalera bucephala. Next base: position 22,613,081 of record LR990627.1, on the reverse strand, counting down.
AATATAGTCAAACATTTTCGTCCAACTATAGGAGATAACTAACTCACATTGCCAGTCATACTTAGCAACCGCAATAAATCACCCCAACCAAACTATTAGCACTATAAACTCAAGACGAACTTAAGCATTCATCAAAGGCTTACACAATGGTACATCTATCTGGAGCTCCATTCAGAACTGTCAAACATTTAGAGCGTCAAGCAATACGTATGTAAATGCGGTCCCTTCGTCAAGTTTATTGTTATGGCAAGATGCCCTAAAACGCCTCTCTATAGGCGTTCAAGACGATTGTGACATACGGACGTGGAGAATCACCAACGTAGCCTTCAAAGAATTTTGAAATACAATGTTAGATAAAAGCATCAATAAATAAAATTTAAAAAACATATGCGTCCTGTCTTCAATTATTACAATATCATAGGTTAAAAATAAACACTGTCACGACTATATTATCTAGGCGCGGGTGGCAGCACTGTGCACACTTACTTATTGCCAAAGATAGTACATTTTAATTTAATAAAATGCAAGCAATATTGCTATTTTATCAGGTATAACTTTAGATTACGGGCTGCTACTACCGTATTTATCGGTAGTAGAATGACACTTTGGTGAAGCTGTAAAGATTTAAAAGAAAACCATTAGCATGTATGTCTAATAGCGCATGGTACAGCTAAGGATCACAAAGTCTGTTGGGTATTAATGTCTGTGCTGTTGGTGTATTTAGTACTTAACATCCGGTAGCAGTTGAAGTCAGGTATGGTGCCTTTTATGACAGCAATAGGTTCGCTGCCTATCACATTGCGGACCTAACATCATCCGCAAAACGTAGATATATACAAGGTGTAACATAATAAACGCAAGACCTGAAAGTAGTTTGTTCTTAATCGGTAACTGAATTGATTCCAACAATTTTTAATGTATCTTACATTTTTTGTGAAATTTGAATTTGGAAATATGGTTTTCGTTTTGAATTTATGAAGCAATTCTCTAATCGAGGTGTCTGAGGTCTGGCGTTTATTATTTTACACCTTGTACAGTGCACATCTACCACTTGAGGAATATAGAATGATGTTTTATTTTTTATGCTATTCCGTAAAAAAAAATGCAAGTTCCTTTAATAGTCCTTTTTCGCAATTGAAAACTTCTGACCGGCAAAAGTCCGACATTTTGGTTGGACAATCTTTCTTGCTGTACAGTCTATCGTGTAGCGAACCATGTCTAAGTGCTTCAGATCTCGATTGCAAATGTTAAGTGAAATTCAAAACAGGCAGTTTTCGCGTCAACGAGTGGTGCCCGATTTATTGGAGCGATTCCACTGAATTTCCAATTTTATAGTGACGCTAAACGCTCCGGTGAGTGTAATATTATTGCGATGTTATCGGGAATTTAGAACAAAATGGATCGTATTTAATGTGATTATTATTTGTTGTTTCGAGGGAATGGAAGAAGAAAAGGTTAGTATTATAGTTCCAAATTTGTTTGAGTATTACCAGGCTAGTATTAGAATAAGTAGATAGATGTAATGGCAAATTTTAATAGCATATTTTAATAAGATACGAGTATCCGTTTCTAACAAACAGAAATTTTCAGGAAAGATCCTGTGGGAACTCTGTACTCTCTGCCTACCACGCAAGGGATCTGGCGTGATGATATGGATGGATATTCGTTTCTGCCTCTAAAACAATAAATGCTGAAATAAGGAAGCTTCTTATTATGTATGCCATACGAGATAATTTTAGTGAAATATGGTCATTTGGATTATTGCTGTTTCAAAAGGTATCCGTTTCTGTCAATATAATCATAGATATAATTTAATTTAATATATAGTAATAATATGAGCCTGAGTGTAGAAGACGAACTATGAGAGAGGAGGAAGCCAGAGAGCTCTGTAAAGAAAGAACCTCTTGGAACTCTGTACTCTCTGCTTACCCTGTAAGGGATCTAGCGTGACGATGTAGATCTATCTATAGATAGATAGATCTATCTATAGATAGATCAGCCTTCACTGTCCCATTGCTGGGCAAATGCCATTTCGCGTAAATCGAGGTGAGAGAGTGCTCCACCACGCAGACCCAGTGCGGATTAGTGGAGGCAGGTTTGCGGGTACCTGCTGTAGGAACTTATCAAGCCACACTTTCAATCTGGCTTAACGATTACCATATTAAGTGGTAACCGCGACCAATGGCTTAACGTGCCTTTCGAATCACATGATGCTCGAATATGTAAATGCCACAAACGGTCATCCATCTCAAGCGAACTGAGCCGAACGCTGCTTACTCTTGGTAAGCGCTAAGGACACGGCGGTTGCACAGCGCTACGAGCGATAATTTAATAATTAAAAGTAAGTAGTAGATCCTTTTAGTGAAATGGTCGAAGGTCTCTGTCTATTCCTAAGGTCTGACCACGGGGATCTGACTATCATTTTAGGATTAAGATTCATTATAGTATATATGTATAATTTTGTTTGACTAATATGAATTGCCGCGTGGTTCCCGGCTTAGAATAGGACCAACCCATCTCACCCCATCGGGTGTCGTACAAGGCGACTAAGGGGAAAACTAGGGAATGGGCAGCAGCGTTCCTTTAACACTTCGACGACCAATAACTGCGCTCGCCAACCCGCCTGCCAAGCGTGGCGAGTATGGCAAACACCCCCAATTATGGAAGAAAGTAGGAAAACCAGGCCCCTAGTCCCCGGCGGTCCTGTTCGTCCTGGCCACGGTAGCAGCCATGGTAACGACAGGACAAGGGGTGCTAAGAATCTCCGGCAGAGATTCGGCTACCACCAAAACCGAAAATTGGCCCTGGTAACATACAACGCACGCACATTGAGGACAGATGAGAAGCTAGTTGAGCTGGAAGAAGAGTTAAACAAGTTGCGGTGGAGTATTGTTGGTTTATCGGAGGTCCGAAGAGAGGGCGAGGACACGATAACCTTAAAATCCGGCAACTTGTTTTACTACCGGGAGGGCGAACAGCAGTCCCAAGGTGGTGTCGGATTTATCGTCCACAAGTCACTCATAAACAACGTTGTGTCCATTACTAGTGTGTCGAGCAGGGTAGCGTACCTGATACTCAGAATATCCAAAAGATATTCGCTGAAGGTCATACAGGTCTACGCACCGACCTCGGCATACTCAGATGATGACGTCGAAGTTATGTATGAGGACATTAGTAGAGCCATACATACTTCCAAAACACACTTTACAGTGGTTATGGGTGACTTCAATGCGCGGCTGGGCAAACGGGGCGATGATGAGTTGAGAGTGGGGCAATTTGGATATGGGCAGCGCAACCCCAGGGGTCAGAGGCTGGCCGAATTTCTGGAGAAAGAGGGACTCTTTATGATGAACTCTTTCTTCCAGAAGCCGCCTCATAGGAAATGGACCTGGATGAGCCCTGATGGTTCCACAAAAAATGAGATAGACTTCATCATGAGCACCAAGCGACAAATATTTAATGATGTCTCCGTGATTCATAGGGTAAAAACCGGCAGTGATCACCGAATGGTCAGAGGCACATTAAATATTAATGTCAAAATGGAAAGATCGCGTCTGATGAAGTCTACGCTCCGACCTACTCATGCATATATCCAAAACCCCGAGAACTTTCAACTCGAATTGTCAAACCGCTTCGAATTGCTAGACAGCAGCGCATCAGTGGACGAAATCAACAACAGGCTGGTAGAGACTGTTCATACGGTCGGGTCCAAGTATTTTAAGACCCACCGTAAAAATAGGCCTCAAAAACTATCTGACTACACCCGAAACCTCATGGCTGAGCGACGTTCCATGACGCTCCAAACCTCCGATGATGCTAAGTCCTATAGGCAGCTTAATGGACAGATATTGAAGTCCTTGCGACACGACTTACGGTCCTTCAATGCAAGGCGTATTGAGGAGACCATAGAGCAGAACAAGGGCTCTAAAGTGTTCGCAAGAGACGCGTCTATTGGGCAGAGCCAGTTGACGAAGCTGAAGACGGAGGACGGAAACGTAACGTCAAATAGGTCAGAGGTGCTCAGGGAGATAGAGAGGTTCTATGGACAGTTATATACCTCAGTAGCTAAACCTGTTGTTGACTTGGTAAAAGACCCAAGAGCCAAGCTAACCCGACACTGCACTGAAGATATCCCGGACATCAGCCTGTGCGAAATTAGGATGGCTCTCAAACAACTTAACAACAACAAAGCGCCGGGTGAAGACGGAATTACTGCAGAACTTCTGAAGGCGGGCGGATCGCCGGTACTTAAAGTCCTTCAGAGGCTATTTAATTCCGTCTTGCTTGAAGGGAAAACGCCGGAAGCATGGAACAGGGGTGTGGTGGTGCTGTTTTTCAAGAAAGGTGATAACACCTTATTGAAGAACTATAGGCCCATCACACTGCTGAGCCATGTTTATAAGTTGTTTTCGAGAGTCATTACGAATCGTCTCGAACGAAGGCTTGATGACTTCCAGCCTCCCGAACAAGCCGGTTTCCGGAAAGGTTTTAGTACCATAGACCACATACATACGCTGCGGCAGGTTATACAGAAGACTGAGGAGTATAATCGGCCACTATGCTTGGCGTTTGTGGACTATGAGAAAGCCTTTGATTCGATCGAGACTTGGGCGGTTCTTAGATCTCTCCAGCGATGCCGCATTGACTATAGGTACATCGAAGTGTTGAAGTGCTTGTATAATAACGCCACCATGTCAGTCCGAGTACAGGGGCAGTGCACGAAGGTGATCCCCATAAAAAGAGGAGTAAGACAGGGAGACGTCATTTCTCCGAAACTGTTTACGGCCACCTTAGAGGATGCCTTCAAGCTCTTGGAATGGCAAGGACTTGGCATCAACATCAATGGCGAATACATCACTCACCTTCGATTTGCCGACGACATTGTGGTCATGGCGGAGTCGCTGAAAGATTTAGGACGAATGCTCGGTGACCTCAATAGAGTATCCCAACAAGTGGGTCTTAAAATGAATATGGACAAAACAAAAATAATGTTTAATGTCCATGTCGTACCCACCGCACTCACCGTTGGGAACTCTACTCTTGAAGTTGTCGACGAATACATTTACCTGGGACAGGCAGTCCGGTTAGGTAGGTCCAACTTTGAGAGAGAGGTCAATTGACGAATCCAACTCGGCTGGGCAGCGTTCGGGAAACTGCGCAACATCTTCTCATTCAAAATACCTCAGTGCCTAAAGACTAAAGTTTTTAGTCAATGTGTGTTACCAGTGATGACATATGGATCAGAGACGTGGTCTCTTACAATAGGTCTCATAAAAAAGCTCAAAGTTGCTCAGCGAGCTATGGAAAGAGCTATGCTCGGCGTTTCTCTACGTGATCGAATCAGGAATGAGGAGATTCGTAGAAGAACCAAGGTCACCGACATAGCCCTCAGGATTAGCATGCTGAAGTGGCAATGGGCTGGCCACATAGCGCGAAGATCGGACGGGCGTTGGGGCAGAAAGATTCTAGAGTGGAGACCACGTATTGGCAAGCGCAGCGTAGGACGACCGCCTGCCAGATGGACCGACGATCTTGTGAAAATCGCAGGAAATCGTTGGATGCAGGTGGCATCGGACCGGTTACGCTGGAAAGCGATTGGGGAGGCCTATGTTCAGCAGTGGACAAGTATAGGCTGAAATGATGATGATGAATATGAAATCAATAGCAAATTATTTTCGCCACAGATTATAAATACAAAAAAAATGCTATATGGTCATGGTCTCAATACAAAACTCGAGCTTCTTTCTATTACTATACAGTCTCTCATACAGTCATACAAGGATCTTGTAGCCCGAGGACAACATCAGAGCTTACGCTATCATCAAGTGAAACGTTACTCATGGCAGCAGAGTTGGCGTTTGCTATGAAATTGACTCAAGTTCTTTTCTTAATTAGTAACTGTGCGGTCCCAGCTATTGAAATTTTTCCCTGGCAGTAGGAAATATTTACTTAATGAAAACCCTGATTTCACACCAATGCCCCCTTGTCAATGTCATCCACGCGCCGAAATATGCTTGTTACATTATACCTTCTATTTTCTTGTTCACATCAATTACTTCATTACCAAATTATTATTTCTCATCTTCAACTCTTCCATCAAATCTTAAAGCATTTCTATTTGCAAACACTAAACATCCACCAAAGGATTTCACAACAATATCATCCAAAGCACAATACCGTACCTCCAGTGACAAATATCAAAATGTTACCGACAAACGGTTCCATTAGTCAAATTAATTATTTACCATCTTGTATCGCAATTTGTCCTTTGACCATACCCAGTGTGGAATTGGTAATCTTGGTAAGAGCGAAGTTGTCGATGTTTGGGTCTCGGATTTATAGTTTGACAATACCTTTGTAATAGTTGCTATGATAATGGAGAGGGTTGAATATAGTGTTCGTCCTGACAGGTTAAGTGGTGTATTAGTAAGTGTAAGACTCTTAGAAATCCTGCGTGTTTGAGTAAGGTTACTGGAGAGTTGAAGTATGTGTCAGATTATTTTAATATTAATATAAGGAAGTGGAGTAGGTAAGTGAGGATAAAGACGGTTCAATTGAAGAAGCTAATGGTTGAGTATAAGATAGGTATTTTTAGCTAGATATTAAAACAATTTCAACTTATAAGAATAAAATTAGCGCAATCTTGACTGATTAGTAAGCCTAAAGGAACTGTAATAATTTGTACCTCTCTATCAAAGCAGAGAAGTGACAGATTTTTTTCTTTTATACTAATGCTGATCCACACTAGGAATCATTCTAGTGTCGAGGATGCATTTAAATATGAATTTTATATATAGAAGCATCAAATCGGATCAAAGGCATACTCGTAGTTCACATAATAGTTGGTCCTGTGGGGGCCTAATCCGTGACTACTGGAAAGCTAACTTATCCAAACTCCTTGTAGACCGAGTCGTCGGCAAAATTGGTCATACGCTTTGTTTGCAAAAACAGATTCAAGGTTAAAGGTAATCCAAAGTCGTGTCTTACGAATTTTCATAGATAACGTACACTCTTGTATATATTTGAAAACGCTATCGAGAAAACCATAAAGATACAATTAGTTTTGTAAGCCTAACAAATTTTGTAAGCTGAAGTGCTTGCAAAATGGTGATGTACCCACTATCAATTTTGCAAATCCTCTAAAGCCAACAATACAAAAAATGATCAACCAATCCAAAACTAAAATCCTGTCTCACAATCGACAACAAACAAATCCAATCCCTATCATTTGGCAATTTGATATCAAGTGCATTTGTAATCCTTCTGTCTGCCACGAACAATACCCCGGAATACATTAGCTTGAAGTCAACGGCAAAGCCGCAACAGGACAAGCCTTCACAACCCCCCCATCCCCTAGCTTTGAAGGCATCGTATTACTAGACCAAAATGAACGTTACACAATAATGTTTCAATGATATAGTTGGAGTTTCAAAGAAATTGTGCTTAAAGTACTGTACATAAAGACCAATTTTCTAACCACCATCTATATTATAAAAAAGATTATTGCATATCAATGCTAAATTAAGCTACGGTACGGTTGGATACAATAGTTTTGTCTTGGGAGATAAATAATTGTTTGGGTTTTGATATTTTGTATGGTAGTTTTATTTCTTTGACTTTGTCGGGAAGTTACTTTGTGGTTTTATAATGAAATGGTCCTTTGAAAGAGATATTCTATTATCAGCATCAGCCGATAGACGTTTACTGCAGGACGGCGACCACTTTCAAATATTCCCATTTTCGATAAATAGCTACAAAATGACAAAAACTTTCTTTATTTCGTTGCTGGTTACAAAAATCCAGTTATGAAAGTTTCTACGTTCATAACTGGATTTTGACAAAGGGCTCTATAAGGATTTTATAAAGAAAATAAATACTGACGTGCCAGAGATGTACCGTGTACCTACAGCCACATTTCGCCAACGATGTTAGTTCCAAATGCAAATGGCGGATTTAGACCTTGTGGAGTAAACTGTATTTCTAGGTATCACAATTGATATCAGATTACAATGGGGCCCCCATATCGAACAATTGTCTGATAGGTTAAGGTCAGCGGCAAATGCCGTAAAGAAAATTAGATTTTTTACTTATATTGAAACAGCTACACTTGTTTATTTCGTTTATTTTCATAGTATTTTGTCATATAGCATACTCATTTGGGAATAATCTGCAGAACTGGACACCATCTTCGTTGTACAGGAAAAGAATATTCGAGCAATTTACAATTTGGCCCCAAGAGCTCCACTTAAGTAAAAATTTAGAGAAATAAATATTCTTACTATTGCCTAAAAATTAACATATGAAAACCTTCTATATGTTATAAGAATATCAGTAACATTGAAAAATATAGCGTCGTTCATCATGTTAATACACGGAACAAAGATGATCTTATTGTACATTCTACTCGTCTCCTCAGAATTCGGATTATCATGACGATGAAACAGATTGGGTTACAGCAGCTCCTTAATCAGCAAAATTAAACAATGCTGTATAATAAAATTTTGAAAAAGAAATAAAATGGTTATCAGAAAGGCCAAACAAATTAAGTTAAAAGACTAGCCTCTAGTTTCTCGCCGGATCTTTTCAATGGAGGCCGCATCCTGATCCGGTGGTAGATGTTAAAAATGTAATAATGTAGACATTTGTAAGTGCTCTTGTATTAGCCTAAAAAAATAAATAATTTTTGACTTTTGACTTTTTGTTATATGGAGCGATTCTATTGCCATGATACCGGACATAAATCCAGACTCAGGATAACTACTTAATTTTTTCTTTAATTAAACCATTTAACACTATACCCGACTTAAAATTCGGACCCAAGTCCTCGAGGCCGGCAAACGCAACATTTATTTTAAAAATCTGGAGATTCCTTAAGTGTGCTTTTTCTGTCGAAAATATTTACAGACGCAGTGTGAAGTCTTGAATTATGCCCGGTCTAACGTCAATAGACTCACTTCTCATTAGATCGGCAGTTGACATCATCGACGATATGTAAGTGTATATAGTACTCTGCAAACCCAATGAACACAGGCTTAAATGTGTGTAATTTTCTATTAGCATCCCAGTAAAGAAATAAATCAAAATTTAAATTAAGTATCAAAATTAACCACAGGTCATAAATCATTCTCGTTGAGTTCTCGCCGTTCAAATCCGCAAAAGCAATATCACAAAGAATTAATAGCATCAGTCATCGTAATCTCAAATTGGTTTCCAAACATGAAACTTTAAAAAGGAATCTATGATTGAATCAACACAACATAAATCGGGACGCTAAGGGGACCTTATTGTTAGAGCCACAAGGATCATTCTTTTAAACTTTCACTGGATGCGACACAATTTTCTTTTAACTTATACAAACACTGAAAATCTAGAGTAGCGGTGTATCTATTTATCTATGTTATAACGGCAGATCCCTTGCGGGATAAGAGAGTACAAACTTTCAACGGGTTCTTTCCTTTAGACCTCTCTGGCTTCCTCCACTCTCATAGTTCGATTCGTGCACGATTGCCGGTTACGGAGATTCTTGACTTGTTTAGTAATTATTACCATTATATCGGTGTAATTATCTAAATATATCTATATATATATATATATATATATATTGATATTTTTATTTGATAAGTTAGATACTAGTTAAGTAAAACTATCTTTTATGAATCAGAAAATCATAGATGTATGTAAGGAAGCAACCTTATGGAACTTTATAGTATTCTATTTCAGGCAATACAAATCGATTAGGAAAGACAATTATCTATATTTTGATATTTTTATTTGATTAGTTAGATACTAGTTTAGTAAAACTGTTTTTTTTATGAATCAGAAAATCATAGATGTATGTAAGAAAACAACCTTATGGAACTCTATACTCACTATCTACCCCACAAAGGATCTGACGTAATAATATAGATAGTGTCTATTATTGATAAAAAATGAATATCTGCTGTCCTCGGTTTGAAAATACTGACGTCATGGTATTAATCTATATTTTTTATTATGTATTTTTATAAAAACGTAGCCTCACAATAGGATTTATTGCTAAGTCGAGGATGCGTTGACAAACATGAAAATTCACATACACAAATACCTAGACCAAAACAATTAATTATGGGTCACACAAAGATTTGTCCTGTCTGGGAATCGAACCAGCGACTATTCGACCCAGTGAGCGAAGCGGCTTAAGCTCTTAACCACTGCGCGAAATCGTCTGTCAACACAATATATGTTTTATCGTGATTATACTAAACCACATCTAGTCAATATATTTCTCAACAATTCTATTGTGTTCAAAGCAATATTGAGTGCGAATGTAAGGGCAAGTAATTGTGAAGATGTCGTCGGATTACCGCGACCCTCGCTCCTTGAGGGGCAGCAGGATAAGTGATACATCAGTGTCGAGTTGTGTTCGAGAATCATCCCGTTTTGTAGCAGTTTAAGTTTTGAGGAACTGTATTTGAGGTATCTTCTTGAGAGTTATTGTTATATTTTTTTTATTTTGGCTGTGTAAATGTAGATTTCTTCTTTTATACTGCACTTTGATCGGAAACTGATTAAATGGATTTCATGAATATATATATATATATATATATATAAGATAGTATCAGTGCAAAGATGAGAAAGGGTCTGCTCCGTTGTTGCGGGCATATAGAAAGAATGTCAGAAGAAAGAATTACAAAACAGATAAAGTCCTAGACTACAAGTATCTTACCAAGACCAAATATACCGTGTCTTATCTGAAGGACAAGTCAAGAGTCTCCGTAACCGGCGAACTATGAGAGTGGAGGAACCCAGAGAGGTATGTAAGGAAAGAACCTGTTGGAACTCTGTACTCTCTGCCTACCCCGCAAGGGATCTGGCGTGAAGATATAGATAAATAAATAATTTACTGCACGTCACATAGTTCAGATCATCGAGAATTCGCTAGTCTCATCCTACCACTAATATAATATTTGTGTATGTAAAATTATTCATTTTGTAAACGCGCCTATGCCATGGGAATGATCTTTGGGCTAGTACAGGTAGCCGCCTAGACGTAAAATAATGTCCGTCGTAACCGTCATGTCTTACGTGACGACGTGACATGAGAAAATTCGTTTCAAAAATTTGTATTTTATATCGGCGTGTGGACAAAAATATTTTGACTTGCGTACAAGAAGAACGGCCCGTACGCCGATAAAATGGTAAGAGGTATGTCTTGCCACTCACGCTAGCCCAGATGGTGTGTGGCATTCTTTTTTTTAAAATACATAACAAGTCAACTATGAAAACAAAATATAACAAAATGTTTATTGAAAATATCATTATAAAAGTCCCATTGTTTATTGAAGAGGAAGTAATTAGAGCAGGCTCGGACGAGTGCAGAAGGAAAAAGGAACAATAATTCATCAGGTAGCAGAAGATAATCCGGGATATTTTATAAAAAGCTGTAGGTAAAAAATGGCCGTTTTCCACTGCATGCTATCAAGAGATTTAATTTATTATTATTTAGACTAGTTTAAATCAAGTCTCTAAATTTTAGAGATTTTGTTTTATTGGGATATTTTATAAAAAGCTGTAGGTAATAAGGGCCGTTTTCCACTGCATGCTATCAAGAGATTTTATTTATTATTATTTAGTCTAATTTAAATCGAGTCTCTAAATTTTACAGATTTGATTTCATTTTATAATTGTTTTACCAAATAGTTTCCTTCTAGGCAAGAAGCAGAAATCTCACACCGTGTTGAAAATGCCTGGAGGAGCTTTGGGTCTATGAAGGAGCTGCTGAAAGGCGATCTCCCTATCAAATTAAATCGCAGGCTCATGGATTTGTGTATTCTCTCAATCCTCACCTATGGCGCACGGACTTGGAGAGATGTTTGTCAGCGGTCCATGGAGCGTAGTATTCTTAATATTAAACTCAAAGACCATGTCAAGAACACCACACTACGGTCCATGACGCAAATTGCCGACGTAAGTCAAAAAGCTGCCTAGTTTAAATAGGACTGGGCAGGCCATGTCTGCCGCATGGAAAATGACCAATGGGCCAAAATAATAACTGACTGGTCCCCTCGAAACAGAAAAAGACAACGCGGTAGGCTCAGGCGGAGATGGCGCGATTAACTGGACACGTTTTTGAAATACTGTTCTGACATAGCAGCGAACAGAGAGGAGTGAAGAAGTGGAGGGAGGTCTTTGACAAGCAGTGGGGCACAGATGGCTCATAATAATAATAATTATTATTATTTTACCTATGTGTCATTTCTAATTTAAAATGTGGATTTATGACTTACTTGAGCCATGAATATATTTAACGAGCTCAATAGGTTACTGTATAAAATTTAATCTATCTATCTATATCACCACGCCAGATCCCTTGCGGGGTAGGCAGAGAGTACAGAGTTCCAACAGGTTCTTTCCTTACATACCTCTCTGGATTCCTCCACTGTCATAGCTCGTCTCATGCACGCTCGCCGGTTCAAATTAAATAAAAATGTAAAATTTAATCATGATTCATATTTTGAGTAACCTAATTTATCTCAAAATGATATTGGACTACACATGAAATAAACTATTTTTACTGATTTTATCGCAATTCATATAACATTAATAATTTGTGGACATTTAGCGCAATTAGACCAATCTGATTATGGCAAGTATTTTGATTTATTTAATTTTTCCACCCGGGTGATATACTTGGCTAAACGAAAATTAATTTTAGATGTTTTTGTTGAGAAAAATATTAAAAAATAAAGTATGGTCTAATGATGAATAATGCGTGCAGCAATCACGAGGTGCTAGGTTCGAATCAAAGTATATTTTTTAAGGGGAAAATTCCCAGTATCAGTAAGGAATTCCGATTTCGATGCATTGTATTCGATATAATTATCGTGTAATTAAAAGTCGTTAAGTGTAAATACTTCTGCCGTTTGGGAAATATAGACGCGACGGTTTTTTTAATAGTAGCTTGATCTGGGGTTCATCAACAATATTATTTAGGCGAACCTAAAATATTATCGAGGGGAATGACGGCTGTTCCAGCAGTCATACTCGTGAACGGGTGCTGCTTGTGGGGACTGGTCCATCTGGAATCCTTAAGACGCTCTTTACAGATAACATTAGAATCATATTTCGATCGTAAGGCATCACACTGGAGCTAGGTCATAAACTATTTAATTGTAACCTAAACATTTTATCCACACAATATGATTAAAAAAAGGAAAGAAAGAGAAGTAAATAAAAAAGACAAGCCCGCTGAGTTTCTTCGCCGGATCTTCTCAGTGGAGGCCGCGTTCCGATCCGGTGGTAGATTATTAATTAATTAGATTTAAAAAAACAAATGTAAATTGACTATTTGTAAGTGCCCCTGCAGGGCTTATGCAAAATAAATTATTTGATTTTGAGTTATCAAGTTAAGAAGAAGTAGGTATGAATTTACTGACAAAACTTAGCATGAGCACTGAGAGCAATATCTTGGCTTTCAGTGCACCGTCGCCTTAGATTGCTTTTACTCGGAACCAACGGGGGAAAGAGAAGAAGCAAATTAGCAATTATATTATAAAAAATCATTGGCTAACAACGTTGTTTTAAAACCGGTGTCGTGTGCTGTTTTATTTGAGTCATCGGATATCTTATAATGAGGGTGTATGGGATATCAACCTGGTACGTTATATTGTTTATTTGTTATGTTTATTTTATTTTCATTGATGTGCTCATTTAATACTGTTTTCATACCAGCGTAATGGTAAGTTGTTTTATTGTGAAGTCATAGCGACTATTTTGTTTTCTGTTTGTGATAGGTATATTTAGTAGTGCGGTTCAAATTTAATAATGTATTTATAAATAGTCATTAAGACTATGGACTCTGGCCTAAACCCTCTCAGTTTAAGAGGAGGCCCGTGCCTAACAGTTTCTTAACAGAGATTATTATTTTTTTTATTTATGACTGCTTCGTTGGTCTTCCTCTTCATCAGCCGAAAGACGTCCACTGCAGGACAAAGGCCTCCCCTAAAGACCGCCACAACGACCGGCTTTGTGCTGTACGCATCCAACTTCTACCCGCGACCTTCACCAGGTCATCGGTCCATCTTGTAGAGGGCCTACCCACTCCACGTCTTCCGGTACGTGGTCGCCATTCGAGAACCTTTCTGCCCCAACGGCCGTCAGTTCTACGAGTGATGTGCCCCGCCCACTGCCACTTAAGTTTAGCAATTCTGAGTGCTATGTCAGTGACTTTCGTCCTCCTGCGGATTTCCTCGTTTCTGATTCGATCCCGCAAGGTAATAGTAATAATAATAATAGTACACTTTATTGTACACCAGCAAAACATTAAATTACAAACAATTTATAAACAGTAAATAAGTACAAATGGCGGCCTTATTGCTGAAAGCAATTTCTTCCAGGCAACCGTTGGGAAAAAAACAAATAACGATAGAAAGGGGCAGTTAGTGGCGTACATTATTAATGATATACAATACATATATATATATATATATATATATATATATATATATATATATATATATATATATATATATATATATATATATATATATATATATATATATATATACATACCCAACTATACATACACACATAACAATACATACACAATTATATACCTGATTATGTAAATATACACACATATTATAATTTAATCTATTACATATTATAGCTAAACACTGAAAAAGATTATATAAAAACAAAAAAAAATGCAAACAGTCAAATTATGGATAAGTAGTGATGCTTAACCATTGCTTTAAACGAAAGCAACGACTTTGCACGTCTAACTGAAATGGGCAATGCATTCCACAAACGAACAGCTTGAATCGTAAAGGATTTGTCGAAGAAATTTGTGGAATGCATCGGCATTTTCAGCTTCAAATTCTCCGATGATCTTACGAACCTTGAATGTGTCTCATGAAGAAACTCAAACCGATCTTTGAGGTAAGCTGGGGTTATCGGATTAAACAGAACACTGTATAGAAGCGATAATATATGAGAATTCCGGCGAAGGCGAATTGGTAGCCACTTGAGCTTTGTACGAAATTCAGAAACATGGTCATATTTGCGCAAGCCAAATATGAACCTTATACAAAAATTTTGAAGTCGCTCAAGCTTATTAAGTTGCTGCTCTGTGAGGTCAAGATAGCTGGCGTCTGCATAATCGATAATAGGAAGTAGAAGGGATTGTGCGAGTGCAATTTTAGTGGTTGTTGGGAGAAAATTGCGCAACCTTCTTAAAGAGCCTGCGGAGGCAAAAACCTTGCGGCTGAGTTCTTGCAGCTGTGGTCCCCAAGTGAGGTTGGTATCGATGTAGATCCCCAAATCTTTAACACTGTTACTTATCGGTATAGTGATACCATTAAACATGATTTGGGGGAGTTGCGACCAATCAAGACGTGCAGTGAGTCTGGGACTGCCAACAACAATGACTTGTGTCTTAGTTGGGTTGACATTAAGACCGTAGCGCCCACTCCATTCACATACCTTAGACAGATCATGGTTCATTGTGTTCACAGCCTCCGAGAAGTTGGCCAATGGTGCTTGGGTGTAAAGTTGGAGATCATCTGCATAAAGGTGGTATGACGAACGTAGTTGATTGGGAATAGAGTTAATAAAAACAGCGAAAAGTAAAGGAGATAGAACGCCACCCTGTGGTACGCCAGCACTAGTGTTACACCAAGAAGAGTAAGTTTCTTCGATGCGAATGCGTTGCCGGCGACCAAACAGGTATTTACGAAACCAGTCAATTGCCGTTGGAGATATGTTAATAGAGCATAGGACTCCAAGCAAAATGTCAAGATCTACAGTGTTGAAAGCATTGCTGAAGTCGAGCAGTGCTAATAAAGTCAAATTGCTATTTTCCATACCTCATCTTATATCGTCTGTGATTTTCACCAGTGCAGTAACGGTACTGTGGCCAGGACGAAAGCCAGACTGGAAAGGATTAAGGAGAGAGTTATTATTGAGAAATCTGCTGAATTGATCATGGACAAGGCGCTCAAGAACTTTGGATAGGAAAGGTAATATTGATATAGGACGATATTCGGAGACAGATTAAGGATTGGATTTTTTAGGCAAGGGCGTTATTTCGGCTTCTTTCCAAGAGGATGGAAAGTCGCCGCTGGATTTAGAATGGTTAAAGATATGGCAAATGATGGGTAGGATTTCGTCAAGGATAGGAAGAATAATTTTGCGGCTAATACAATCACTGCCGATAGCATTGGATGTGATCGATTCTATGCTCCTCTTAACATCACAAGCGGAAAATTGACTTAAGACAAAAGGTGAATAATCGGGCGTCGGAATAGATGAAAGATAGTTAAGCGTGCTTAACTTTGTAATCTTATCAAAATTAGAAGAAGTTGAGAAATCCTTATTGAGGAGATTGATATCTTAATCCTTGGAAAACTTATCTTGACGAGATTTACCGACCCCCATTGATTTCAGAAACTTCCAAACTTTTGTTGGATTACCATTTTGTACAGAACTATGGATGTGTTGGCGTTGAGCATCCCTACACACCTTGTTGCAGTGATTCCGAATAGCAATATAGTTATTCCGATTAGAATCAGTTGCTCGTGCTTTATATTTGGATTTCATTGTCACTTTTTTACTCATTAATAACTTAATGTCCTCAGTCAACCAAGGTGCCGGAAGATGTTTGACTCTTACAGGGCGAATAGGAGCGTGCAAATCATATAGCTGAATTAGCGTGGATGTAAAAATGTTAGTTTTGTCATCTAGTGAGTCCGTCAACAACAAAGGCTGCCAGTCAATGTTAGCAGCATCTTCTCGAAGTGTCTCAATATTAATGCCACTAAAATTACGCTGCAGGAGAACTTTTACTTTAGGCTTTGGTGGCCGAATTTTGTAGGATAGATAAACTAGGTCATGATAGGAGAAAGCGTCAGCTGAACACTGGCCGTGTTTGGCTACATGTTCAGTTGACGAAACAAAGATGAGATCTAAAAGTGAAGGAGTAGAATTAGGGAAATGATGAGTAGCATCAAGTGGAAGAATTGATAGGTTACAAGATTCAAGAACGGATTTAAGGTTGGAGGAACGCGTATCATCTTTTTGCAGACAAGTATTAAAATCCCCCATTATAATGCTGTGACTGTAAGAAGGGACAACATCTTCCAAGAGACTTTCAAAAGAACAAAAGAAATCGATGCGTGTTGAGGGACAGTAGTATACACCAAGAAGTATTTTAGAATGACAAAGTTCTATATCTATAAAAAGATGCTCACCAGCGAATGATGGAGGCGGTTGTGGCGATAAATTAAGTACAGAAAAGGGAATATTTGAGCGGAGATATATCGCGACACCGCCACCACCACCAACTGAACGGTCGTTTCTAATAAGATTGAAACCAGGAAGAGAGTAAACTGTAGACGGGAGACACGGCTTTAACCAAGATTCGGAAACAAGAATTGCGTGAATATCCTTACAGTCAAAGCTTGCCAGCATATCAGAAAAATGGGCCGGAATGCTTTGGGCATTAATATGGATCACATTAAAGTTCCTAGGAACATCAGAAAAAGTTGACGTGAGGGTATCCGTCAGAGACGGAACACTGATGAAACTGTCGTCGTTGCTTTCTAGAGAGAAGAATGTATCCGTATCACTTTCAATATCATATTCGGTCATGATTTAATGCGTAGCTATTCACGTAATATTTAAACAAGTTAAAATATAAACAGGTAAAAATACGGAAAATATATAGGTATATACTAATAAAACTATAGCAATACTAACTATTAAAAATCTATAATTGTAAATTATTAACTAAAAACCAAGATACTAATAAATAACCAACCCACCTGCCGAAAGTGCTACAGCATACAGAGTTTTTTTATATAAATTACAACAAAGCTTATTACAAAACAAGATACAAATAACATTAATGTCATCGAAACAAAACAAAACGCAATTTCAGAACGAAACGTAACAATGCACAATTTTAGAACGAAAACATCTCATCACGGAAGTTAGACGCAACTGACATTGACATTTAAGTTTGACATTGGAGCTTAAAAACAAAATTTACGATAACAACAGAGGGTATATAAGGCAAAATTCGTGAAACACACAAGAAGGAGAAGAAGATAAATAGGACACATTTAATACACAACATCATTTCTTTGTATTCCCCGCTCGCTTGGATCGACCCGCAGCCCCAGTATTCACCTTCGCTGCCGTCGGTTTGTCAGGACCCTGTGCAATACTGTTTAAGTCGGAAAGAGACTTCACACAATGACGCGCTCCGTCCAGCCCAAGAACGTGCACCTGGCCATCCCTCGTCCAGCACTTGGCGACACCGAACCTAACTCTCGCAGCCACAAACAGGTCGTGGCGGGTCTTTGTGAGGAACTCTGAGATGGTGACCCCCGTACCCTTGAGCTTAGTCTTGACAAACCATACTCTGTTGCGGGTCGCTACTTCGCTAAACTTGACAAGCACTGGCCTAGCTGACCTCTGTGAAGCCTGCCCCATCCTGTGACACCGGCGTATGTCAAGTGTTTGAAAATCGCTTAAACCCAAACAATCCTTAGCAAGATTGGCGACAACCTGTGATGTGTCCTCGTTGACCTCTTCAGCGATACCGTGAAACAGAAGGATCTTCTTTCTGCCTCGCATCTCAATATTGTCAACTGTTCGAGCCAATATCTCTGTCTGCAGCTGGAGGGTATTGAGCGCTTGCATAATGAAGGCTCGAAATGTTGTAAATTCAGCAGCCAAGACAGTGATGGTCAAGTCAGGAGTGGTGGAGGGCTTCTGCAGCTCGTTTTCGAACTCGGACATCTTCTTGTGGAACATTTCCGTCAGTTGTGACATTGAGCTTTGCAGTGATTCCATAGTGATTGTCTGTAGTAGCGTTTCACAGTAAATATAGGAGATAACACTTGTAAGGCAAGTTATTAAGGTTAGTTATCAATTGTTTTCATTAATACTGTTCAATATATGAACATATACAATTAATTTAATAATTAAATATAGAGCAAAATAAAACACGTTGTACTTTTTTAACTACCCGAAAAAAAAAAAAAAAAAAAAAAACAAGCATAGCTCTCTCGATCGCCCTTTGGGTGACCTTGAGCCTTCTTATGAGGCCCATCGTAAGCGACCATGTCTCAGTGCCGTAAGTCATCACTGGCAACACACACTGGCCAAAGACTTTTGTCTTGAGACACTGCGGAATTTTGGACAAGAAGATGTTACGTAGCTTCCCGAACGCCGCCCAACCGAGCTGGATTCGACGATTGACCTCTTTCTCGAAGTTGGACCTACCTAATTGGATTACCCTTCGTTGGTCTAGTGGTGCATAATTCGAGTAGCGATCATGTGGTCGTGAGCTCGAATCCTAGGTCGGACAAAGTGATTTTTCTATGGAAAAGGAATCAAAGTCCCGGCCCGTAGTCTGGAATTATGAATAATATATTGGCAAAATGCTTGCCTCCTCTTACATTAGGACTTAACATTATTGGCGATATATGAGTATGGCTACCTGTACGCAGTACACTTCTGCCACCCACGCTTAGTGAATACAAGGTGTAACATAATAAACGCAAGACCTGAAAGTAGTTTGTTTTAAATCGGTAACAGAATTTATTCCAATAATTTTTAATGAATCACAAATTTTTTTTAAGTTTGCAAAAAAATCTTTGACTGCTTCAGTGCGCTATAAAAAACTAAATTTATTCTTGATTCATAGCAATAAGGAGATTTAAAATGCATTCCTAAAACGTATTTCTCAAAACGTACACATAGACCTACGAGTTTCATTGTTAATTGGGGTATAAAAGTGCTTAAAAAAGGGGTAAAAACCTTTAAATGTGGTTTTCGTTTGGAATTTATGAAGAAATTCCCTAATTGGGGTGTCTGAGGTCTTGCGTTTATTATGTTACACCTTGTATAGGCGTGAATGTTTTTATTAAAAATATTTTTCACTACCTGTCTTCTCAACGTTTTATTTACGAACTAGCTGATTCCCGCGGCTTCGCACGCGTTTATTTTGTAATTTGACATAGGTAGGTAGGACTTTTTGGGATAGCATTATTCCAAGACTTAAGAGACACCTTCATATTAAGTTTCTTTTAAATCCGTTCAGCCGTGTTAATATGGAGAAATAAAAACAACTATCCCCCATGGATCCTGCATTTCCCGAGCTAAAAAGTAGTTTTAAACAAATCTCTGAGAAATCCTCCATTTTCCAGTGATAATGTATTTAATCGGTTCCACCGTTCTGGAAATTAACACGGACAAACATATTTTTTATTTTACCGTATGCGCATAAAATATCTTCTTTATTTCAAAATCACAAATCCCAAATGAATATTCCCGTGCGCTGTGCGGGGATCGTACCTGCGACTATTTGACAACGTAAGTTAAGCAGTCTAGCTTTTTTCGCTTAAATCAAGTCGTCTTTGTTTTGCAAAATTATTTATACAGTCAACTAAAATATTACTAAATTTTCGATGTAGAACAATTTCAGCATGAGCCCAGGCTTCCAGTCACCTGTGAAGAGGAAGAGGGAAATCGAAAGATGATTGAGATGATTAATATCTTCGGGCCTTCATGCAGGCCGGTAAAAACCCACCAAATGCATATTGGTGTAATTTTATATACCACTTAGATGGATAATATCGGCATGATCTAGTGTGCAAATAAAGTTATATTTCAAATTATTATTTAACGACTTAAGATACTTTAATACTATCTAATAATCTATATCATAACACGTGATGGTTTACGTGTCAGATCCCTTGCGGGTTGCGGGTAGGCAGAGGGTACAGAGTTCCAACAGGTTCTTTACTTACAGACCTTTCTGTCTCTTTCCACTTTCATAGTTCGTCTTATACGCGCTCGCCGGTTACGGAGACTCTATATGTCATGGTAAGATAGTCTAGTCCCCGATATCTTTGATCTGTTCTAGGTACTCTAACATCAGACAGCGGCGTGTAAATATGTATATTTATTTTTTGCTACCGTTTTTTATGCATAATTCTTTGCTGTTGGTATATATAATTATTAATGTTGTATATAATTTGTGAAACTATAATTAGTTGTGGTTCTACGTCCTTCCACTTTCGCATTGTATACCTGTGTGGATTTTTTCATATTAAGTTTCTTTATAATCTGTTCAGCCGTTTTAGTATGAAGAAATAATAGATAACGGTGAGCGTGTATAAGACAAACTATGAGAGTGGAGGAAGCCAGAGAGGTATGTAAGGAAAGAACCTGTTGGAACTCTGTACTCTCTGCCTACCCCGCAAGGGATCTGGTGTGATATAGATAGATAGATAGAAATAATAGATATTCCACAGAAGTATGTTTCGAGATAAAAAGGGTTTTGTTTTATTTTACTATGTAAGACACCTTCATACCAAGTTTCAATTAAATTTATTTAGCCATTTTAATATGAAGAACTAATAGGGAGACTAACTATTCCGGTAGAACCGTGTAGTAAATATATATTATATACTTTGTCAACTTCCACCAGACTTATTTCCCTATCAACTAACTCTATCACCGGGTTCAGTCTTAGCGCCGCTTAGCCCGCACAGGTGGTCTTTGTAAAATATAAACTAAACTATAGCGCGATCCTATTCAATATACAACACTAACGCCGTCTCATAAAAAACGTATAGAATGTCTTCCTTTTCAAGAAGGATTATCAGTTTATCTATTTATTTTTAAAGTATCGATAAAATATTTGATTTAAATATTCTCTACCTACCGTGTCAAAGATTATAATCTAGCGTAATAGTATCTAACGATACATTTCCAGCTAAGTATGTAGCAAAGTGTTGTCAGTACATTTTGTGTTAGTCTTCTCGTAACATATTCATCGTCATTACAGTTTCGTATCCGGCCCATTCATCTTTAGAGTTCTCTCCAGAAGAAACAATCCTGAATGCATCATCGGTTTATGCACAAAACTTTGTTTAAGTGTTTAAATCAAACATGTATGAACAATTTCGAGTAAGTGCTTTTAACCACTGGAAAGTTTTTCACGAGGAGACGAACCTGAGTCCAATATCAATTCATGGACGAATTCATGTATAGGCCAAATCATATATTTTACATCGTAACATTGCAGTTCGGGACAAACAGCAATAAAGTTTTATGGTTTATCCCGCGACAATATAGTAAGTTGATTTAGCAAACAATGAATGATTTATCAAAATCGACTTTCTTTTTCTGTCCTCAAAAACTGTTAGATTTTACGAAAATATAAGTATGCAGAGTTGTGATCCTTAGTACAGGCTACAATTACACAAAATTTCATTGAAATTCATCAAACAGGTTTGGAGTAAAGTGTCTTTTTAGAAATCCAATGTTTCTCTTATTACCGTCTGTACTATAAAAAAAAAAATCATTTTTCGGGAGAAATACCTATATAACGTGTTAACCAGCATTTTAAGGTATCCGAATGCAAAGTTTCATTAAAATCCACCTAGTAGTTTTTAGGTGATGATGGTTTATACCCTTGGACAGACAGACAAACAGACACGAAAGCCAAAAATTGTAGAATTGGCTTCTAAATTGATTGAATAATATCCCTGGGTTGTGATTTCCTACAAATATTCCATGTACAGACATGATTTCCTTACAGTTTATTATATGTTGTATGTATAGATATAGATACTTTACTTTTCCATACAAACCGTTTGATTTCCTTGCAAACTTAAATATTAACTATATTATCAGTCATATGATATATCTCCGTGCTAAGTTTCACTGACTTCTAGAAAGTAGTTTTGGAACAATGAATGATTTATCAAAAACGACTTTATTTGTACGTTCCTTGGAAACTGTAATTTTTTTCGAAAATATAAGTATACAGAGTTGTGATATTTTATACAGGCTACAATTACACAAAATTTCATTGAAATCCATCTAACAGATTTAAAGTAAAGTGTCTTTTTAGAAATCCAATGTTTTGCTTATTTTCGTCTTTTCTGGAGAAACCTTTTAATTTTCCGAAATAAATACTATACAACATGTTAGCCAACATTATAAGGTATCTGCATACAAAGTTTCATCAAAATCCGCTTGGTAGTTTTTGCGTGATGCTGGTTCATACCCTCCGACAGACAGACAGACAGAGAAACAGACACGAAAGCCAAAAATTGCAGAATTACTGCTTCATTAAGAACTTGTACATCGATAGTTCTTGGGTTGTTATTTCCTAAAAATATTCCATGTACAGACACGACTTCCTTACAGTTTTATTATATGTATAGATAAAATATATTTTTAATCTAAAAATAGAAACAACAAAATCTCCACACAATACGTTCACAATTTGTAATCTCAATCACAAAATCCGTCAATCAATCAAAAATGTCTGGTAAATACAAAATATTTCACAAAATTTGTATCAACTTCAAATGATGCATTATCCCCTCGTGAAACACTTATACATATTCAAGCGATGTCCCTTTCAAGGGTCATTCAGAACTCTCCAAAATGTCTCAGGATTGAGACAGATGGCTATTATAGGGACTCTTGTTGGGATGGCAGAAAATTATGCTTTTGAGTCTGTATTCTTTTGAGTATATTCTAGAGTGTGTTGTAGAGTGTATTCTTTGGAATAGTATAATTTGTCTAATTTAACTTAGACCCACCTGATAGACTAGCCTATATTAATATCAGCAAAATGTGGATGAGAAAAACTGTAAAAATACTAGTTTTTTTTTTTCGTGCCCTTCTTCTCTATAGAAATGACATTTTAGAGGGGTTATTTGTTACTTTTTTGACGATTCATAAATACCATAATGGTTTACATTAATAAAAAAAATCTTATTGTATATTAATTTGCCTATAATAAATCGCTGATACACTGCACACGGGCTAAGTATCATTAATTGGTCTTACATACCTCTAGATGGTCGCTAATCAGGGTAGCTCTATCGTGTCTGGACTATAAAAGCTATTTCTTAAATAGTTTTTTGTTTATATCTATTAAAATAAATGCTTCTCACTAAGAATTAATTCTGTAACGTGGCCGCCTTTATTTAAAGGTCCTATTTCATAAACACGAACATCCGGATCAGAACGGACGCCATCATACAAAGATTAACAATAAAGTACCTATGCGCCAAATAGATTCTATATCTGGCTTAGATACCTATATACCCACTCCGTTTAGTTTGTTTATTTTTATTTTATTTTCGATTATCTGGGGTATTTTCAGTAAAAAAACATAATGATGTGCCTATGATATATGATTCGGCATTGTTTTTACGGCAGCGGTGGCATACCGGACTGATCCATCCACATTCACATTTTCTTGAGATTTAGCAGAAGTTCAACTGAGCAGGTTTTTGAATGCCATAGGAAAGTACTGTTATTCCAAATAGGGCTGTCCTATTTCAGACAACACGTAAGGTCAAATAAGCCCTTCTCTAATGTGGCATCAGAAATTTCCCTCAGAATTACCATTACGACATTTGTTACAGGATTTAGTCACCTCGTACGACACTATTTAGTCCAACTTAAATAATATAATAAGTAAATCGTCCTATACTATCCCACTGATGGGCGAAGACCTTAACTGACAAAGTATAGGAAGGAGATCACAAATAAAGGAGGTTAGGTCATAGAATGAAGATATTCTTCCTGGTTTCTGTGGTCATACTCTACCAATGTAGATTGGTGGTTACTCCTCCTGGAACTTACGAAGCCACCCATAAGACTTCTAAGTAATTCAGCTTAGGGAGTGAAAACTGCATCGATTTTGGAAATTTCAATTAATGTGAAAGACACACGTTATACACAACCCTTTCCCGCTGCGTGCTGGCATGCGTAAAAGAAAATTTATTAAACTTAAGAGATTAAAAATCAAAATTCAAATCCCACATTAATAGCAAAAAGACCTTTATGTGTTTTAATCTAATGCAGTGTTTTGCATACAGCATGCGATGTCGTGTTTTGGCACGTGCTCGGTGGGATTTCACGGGGATTACATTTATTTTCAATCTTCCTTGTTGATTGGCACACGAGATTTGCATTTTGTAATCTGTTTGCATGTTGAAAAGTCTGGAACTGTGACTAAATTTTAAATTGTTTGAGAAACTTATATTTATTTTTGGATAAACCTATCTTTTGGGAGCCTTTGTCCGTAGTCGACATCTTTTGGTTGATTATGAAATCTATCTTAAGTCCATTATCTCATAAGAGGCTGCAGGATTATATGTTTCACAAACCATTTTAATAACAATGCTATAGGATCGCATTGTTCATGTCACTTCCTTCCCTCCATTATAGTCGAGGGGAGTGATGGCTGTTCCAGCAGTTATACTCGTGAACGGGTGCTGGTTGTGGGGACTGGTCCATCTGGAATCTTTTGGACACTTTATTAATAACATCATTAGTCTCATATCTCAGTCGTACGGCATCGCACTGGAATTAGATCGTAAACTATTTATTTGTAACCTAAACATTGGATCCACACAATATGATAAAAAATAGAAAGGAAAAAAGAAAAAGACAATTAAAGAAAAAAAGACATGCCCGCTGAGTTTCTTCGCCGGATGTTCTAAGTGGAGGCCGCGTTTCGATCCGGTGATAAATTAGATTAAGAAAAATGGAAATTTACTATTTGTAGGCAGGGCTTATAGAAAATAAATTATTTAAGTTTGAGTTCCTATTTCTAGACGCATCACGCTAGGTCCCTTGCAGGGTAGGCAGAGAGTATTCCAAAAAGTTCTTTACTTACAGACCTTTCTGGCTTCCCCCACTCTTATAAGTTCTATTTTTAGCTAACATCAAAAATACTCGCCTTGTTTATTAAAAATTAGTGACGCTGTAGTACCGAGAGTTTATATACCTTTAATTTGCATTTATTATAATGTGTCATGAGAGAGATCTTTACCCAGCAGTGGGACAAAATTGGTTATTAAAAACGGAACCGAATGTAAGCAGTGGAAGGGGCTTTGACCCAAAGATAATAAAGAAATAATATTAGCCCTGTTAAGAAACTGTCCCACCGTTAGGCACGAGCCTCCTCGCAAACAGAGAGGGGTTAGGCCATAGTCCACTACGCTGGCCCAGTGCGGGTTGGCGAACTTCACACACCTTCGAGGAACTCTTAGGCATGCAGGTTTCCTCACGATGTTTTCCTTCACCGTTAAAGCAAGTGATAGCTATTTTTAATACGCAATAAAGATAATAGCTGAATAAGAAATTAAAATAAATACGGTGATCTACGTAACTCAAATTATAATATAATATATATATATTTATATACAAGGTGTAACATAATAAACGCAAGACCTCAGAACCCCCGATTAGAGAATTGCTTTTTTAAATTCTAAACGATAACCACATTTCCAAATTTAAAGTTTTTTACCTTTTTTAAAGCACTTTTATACCCCAATTACCAATTGAACTTAAACGTGTGTGTGTGCATTTCGAGAAATACGTTTTAGGAATGCATTTGAAATCTCCTTATTGATATGAATCAAGAATAAATATAGTTTTTTATAGCGCGCTCAAGGAGTAAAAGCGTTTTTTTTTCAAATTTAAAAAAAAGTTATATACATTAAAAATTGTTGGAATCAATTCAGTTACCGATTTAGAATAAACTACTTTCAGGTTTTGCGTGTTTGTTATGTTGCACCTTCTGTATATAGTATATATATACATATGTCGTCAGATGGCCAAACCAACTAGCACAAGAGCTCAATCTTTAGACTCAGACATGCGCGGGGTTAGGTTTCCAAACAGCTAAACACAATAATTGCCCATCAGTTATTTAATCACATCCCTTATCCACATGAAACACAATATCAACCATTTAATTATCAAAAGGGCAGGACGACCATTTTCACACGTCGTCATCGCATCGTTCTCCATGTTCTCTTCATCTTCCTAATTCAAAATCCCGTTGACTCTCGCGTTCCGTCAGCACGCGGCCGTAGCGCTGACTAGCGGACGACCCGCGCACTATTTGCCACAGATAATAACCACGCCGACATATATATCATATATATGTATATAAACGTAGCCCCGCACTATAATTTACTCCTGTGTCGTGAGTGCGTTTATAAACATGAAAATTCAATTCACATACACAAATATCCAGACCGATGCAAATAATTGTGGGTCACACAAAAATTTGGCTCGTTCCGACACAGTGGATGGAGCGGATTAAGCTCCTAATCACTGCGCTCAATCGTCCGCCAAATCACTCTATCTTGTAACATTTTAATATATCACAAAAAATGCTTAGTAAAACTATAAAGAAAATAGCCACAAGGGCCAGACAGTGTCCGGGGCAGTTTGTCTTCATTGAGGACAGGTTTATGGCGAGGGGCGGTAAATAATACCGACGCGAGAAAACGTCATGCAACATTCATACGTGATATTGGAAATATACAGGTTGATACATGATCTTTTGTAAGCATGAAAGTGAAAGTAAAATGATGATGATGACTTAGTCTGACGACAGCTTGGTCCGTTGCTGAGTTTAAGCTGTATCGCACACTGCATCGAGAAGTCGCAGGTTTGATTTCTGCATGGAACAAATCTTTATGTGATTCACATATGTTAGTTCCTAAAAAAACTAAATCACAATCGGCTCATCTGTTAAGGAGCTACGATGCCTCAGACAGACACACAGATACGTGTCAAACTCATAACATCCCTCTTTTTTCATCGGGGGTTAAAAAGTGGGTGTACATAGTACCTACAGAGGTGAACTGAGTACACCCACATTTCACTGAGAATGTTAGGTCCCATGTAATAGGGAGTGAGCCTGTTGCCATATCCTCCTTCTCCTTGCGTCGGTTTACTCATTACTGACTGAGAGTCGTGGTCATATATAGGAGCAGTTTTCTGCGGATGATGAGTCGCCATCCACTCCTATCTGCAGCCGAAAGAAGAGCATCGTGAGCCGTGGTATCAAGAGGTGTGCGAATCTGATCCGTCCAGCGTGTTGAGCTCCTTTCTCGTGGTCGCTTGCCTTCAATTTTACCGGTGACCATCAGTTTTTCGAGGATGTCACTGTTTTTCCTAGCAATGCGACCAAAATACTCTAGAACTCTGCGCAGGTAAGTAGTTGCCAAATAACGAGCACAATTTCAAACTCCGGACTCGTACTGGGAATTTTTTGTTAGAAAAACTACATTTATTCGACCACGGCACCTTGTAATCACAAAGCGATGCGCTTTGCCACTAGACCAACGACGCATTTGTTAGTTTTTTCCAATTCCTGCAATGCACTATCCTGCAATGAACCATCCTGCAATGAACCATCCTGTATGCAAGTGAATATAAGTGGATTCCCAAAAATACTTGTAAGTATGAGTAGATACGGTATATTGGGGCTAACAGGAGTTATAGTAGGGCAGCTGGCGCCGATTGAGGAAGCAATTCGTTACTTCTGTCCTGGGATATGAACAGAGACTATGCTATATATTTAGTCCATGCTAAAAATAAAATAATGAATTGTAATATCTCTCAATTTGTTTTTTTAAAAGGAGTAGATAGAGGTAAATACTTGTGTTGCAATGGATTCAAAGGGTTGCCATTTATTTAGGAACGAAAGTATAATTCATTTTTGCCAGAAAAAATTATAACGAGAAATTTTAAACAGAAAATTACGTAGAGGAAGATAGATAGACTGAAATACATAGATAAAGTATAGTATTAATACTATATCTATGCAAAAAAAACATAAATGTGCAGCTGAAATCTGACAGGGGTATTGGCGGGA
Source organism: Phalera bucephala (assembly GCA_905147815.2). Lineage (NCBI taxonomy): Eukaryota > Metazoa > Arthropoda > Insecta > Lepidoptera > Notodontidae > Phalera > Phalera bucephala. The sequence continues at coordinate 22,584,376 of LR990627.1, read as the reverse complement.
AGTCGAATGTCGTCAATTTGTTTTAATTTCCCAAACTTGTGTTATTTTAAATAATGATGTGTAATACATATCGGTGGAATATAAATCATATCAATTATATAATTATAAATAAATTATATCAATATTCTTTGTGTGCATGAGTGAAGATATTAGTAACAAAGTGACAAGAAGTGCCTTTTCGATCGTTCTCAAAACGGCCGTCGCAATTGGTATGTAAAGTATCACTTTACCATCCAAGGTGGGGTAATCATCAATTTCATAATCATCGTTCTTACTAATTCATCGTATCTATAAAGAATACCACTTATGACTGGGCTGTATGGCTAGAATCCTTTACCGTCCCCAGAAGACAAATAATTGAAAAAAATTATAAAAAAAGAACTGGCAAAAGCAGTTGTCAGGGTTTTTGCGGGAAGTCCAAGAGTGATGTTCTCAATTTGTTTTAATTTCCAAAACTTGTGTTATTTCGAATTATAATGAGTAATGTTGGTAGAATATTAATCATTATGTATTCTTATATGTGCATGAGTGAAGTTAATTGTAACAAAGTGATAAAACGTGCCTTTTCGATTTCCCTCAAAACGGCCGTTGCAATTGGTATGTAAAGTATCCATCGCTGTACTATCCAGGGTGGAGCACTTCATCAATTTTATAATCATCTTTGTCATCAAGTTCATCGGGGAGTTGAATTAAATTAGAAATGAATATTCGTCATACTTGACATTGGCAAAATACACGTCGTCATGATGGCATAAACACAAAAAAAAATTGTTTTAATTTCACTAACTTGTGTTATTTCAATTAGTAATGTGTAATATTGGTGGAATATAAACCATTATGTATTTTTTATGTGCATAAGTGAAGGTATTAGTAACAAAGTGATAAGAAGCGCCTTTTCGATTTCCCTTAAAACGGTCGTTGCAATTGGTATGTAAAGTATGACTTAACCATCCGGGGTGGGGTAATTATCAATTTCATTATCATCGTTGCCATCAAGTTCATCGGGGAGTCGAATTAATTTATACAAACACGATTATGCATCTCACTGGACACTGGCAGAAACACCTAAAATTAGTGTGAACCCATAACTTAAAGAGGAAGAAGAAAAACAGTTGACAGTTAATGTAAATAAAATGACATCGACCTTTAGATTACTTAAAAAAATAAACACTGTCACAATTTAATTTTGAGCACTTGCTACTGAAAATTATTCGATAAAACTACGCCAATAATAGGTAATTTGTCCAGTCTAGGATGAAGAAGCTGCTTAATCAATTTGTCTGCAATACAATATATTACTGCATTACAAATTAAGTAATAACTTAAGTGTCACAACCACACAGATGTACTCCATGTCAAAATAAACCCAGAATTAATTCTGGATCTGGATCTACCATGATACATTGCATTATAATAATGAAATTTGCCAAAATTATATTCACCGACACTATAATCCTCAGTTTCACCCCAAAATGCGGCTAAATGCAACTATTTGGGGTAAATTGTAATAAGAGGGGGTTATAATCGAATAAAAACGCGAGAGGAGACGAATAATCGAATATTATGAATCGTTTTAGTTTTTTGTGAGGAAAAAGATAAGTGCAGTTTTTTGTGGTCTCAATTTAATCGAATGTGGTGTTATTGAATTATGTTATACTCGATTTCAATTGAGTTATTCATTCTTTTTATCGATTTGACAGCAGACGTAACGAATCTATATGGAAGCAGCCCAGAACGCAGCCACTTCGACCGCATTGTCGGTGGCATTGTTGAAATCCTGCAGCTTACAGGTGTTGGGGCTTGCAGAGCACGATGTAAGGTGGGCCATCGTTTGGGTAACACCACACAGACACTTCAGATTGGTACGAGGCATGCATTTTAAGTTTTGTCGTTTGAAGAAAAAAACACAACTAGAACCTTACAGTACTTTTTATTGTTTTTCAAAGTATTCACCACGTAGCTTAATACACTTTTCCATTCGCTCAAACCAGTTATTATAACATATATTCCACTCTAAAGATCTCGGCTGCTTCTTCACCGGACTGGAAGCTTTGACCACGAAGACTTTTCTTAATTTTAGGAAATGTATCATCTACTATATGCAGATGACGCAGTTTTGATAGCGTCAACAGCCACTGATCTGCAATGACTAGTCACAGTTATGAAAGACGACTGCATGAAAAATGGCTTACATTTGAATGTGAAGAAATCAAAAATTATGGTTTTTGAACGGGAAGAAACCATAACGCATGCAAGGATTGTGGTTGAGAACGATGTGATGGAACAAGTGAATGAGTTTGTATATCTTGGATGCGCATTCAGCAAGGATGGAAAATACACCGCTGACATAGAGAGAAGAGTGAGTGCAGGGAACAGAGTACATGGCGCGATGGGAAAGGTATGAAAGAGAGTATCGGTGTAAAGATGAGAAAGGGTATGCTCCGTTGGTTCGGGCATATAGGAAGAATGTCCGAAGAAAGAATGACAAAACTGATATACAATGCGAAAGTGGAAGGATGTAGGTACCGGGGAAGACCTAGACTATCTTACCATGACCAGATAGACCGGGTCTTATCTGAAGGACAAGTCAGGAGTCTCCGTAACCGGCGAGCGTGTATGAGACGAACTATGAGAGTAGAGGAAGCCAGAGAAGTATGTAAGGAAAGAGCCTGTTGTAACTCTGTACTCTCTGCCTACCCCGTAAGGGATCTGGCGTGATGATATAGATATAGAGATATAGATTAGGAAATGTAAAGAAATCGTTAGGGCTTAGGTCATGACTGTATGGAGGATGGTCAAGAATTTACTTTTTCCTGCTTCAAATACTCAATCGTTTGACGAGCGCTGTGTGAGCTTGCGTTGTCGTGGTGCAGGATGATGCGTCGCTTTGAGTTAGATTTTCGAAGTTCGGCGATGACTTGTGGTAAACAAACTGTGGTATACCAGTCTGCGTTAACCGTTCTACGATCTTCAAGTGCAATAGTCGCAACATGGCCGGTTTTTCCAACGAACGTGGCCACCATCTTCTTTGAAGTGCTTCGAAAACGAACAACTTTAGTCGGCTTTGGCTCGTCTTGAAAGACCCATATTGTAGATTGCTGTTTGGAATCAGGATCGTAGGCATAGATCCAAGATTCGTCACCACTGATGTTGTCGTAGACGTGATTTGACTCTCCTTGGTTGAACCTTTGCAGAGTTTTCTTACACCATCTGAAGCGGGCCGCCTTGTGATCATCGGAAAGCAGATGCGGTATCCAACGGCAAACTAGCTTTCTCACACCAAGCGCTTTATGCAAGATATTCTGAATGGTTGTCCCTGAGATGCCTAATAAAGCCTCTATCTCTCGATACGTCACATGACGATCTTCGAGAATAAGTTGTCTCCCTGCAATGATGTTATCTTCAGTGAAGGCGGATTTTGGGCGCCCTTCGCGAGATTTGTCACTAACACTAGTATGTCCACGCTGGAATTCTAAATACCAGCGTTCGACAGTCCACAGACATGCGGCTTCATCACTGAATACCGATGTTAGCTCTTCAAAACACTGAAGCCGTGTCAGGCCTCTTCTAAAGTTGTAGAAAATTATTGCACGAACATTTTCCTTAGAAAGATTCGTTTTCGTACGTAACCTGACAGATTCCAATCGACGCTGTGACTAAACAATACCATTAACCATAATACTTTCAACTGTTTTGAGATTCAAAATTTAAATACATTCGAATATAGAACAGTTCCAAATTCAAAATTGCCGGGAAATATGGAAACGACAGAACATAAAAGGCATGCCTGGTATTGTCTGTAAGTCTCCACCTGACAAAGTTTTCCTTGCTGCGGCCGACCCGAGTCTGAAGTTTATTTAAAGAACTCCAGACCGCTCATGGTAATTGGAAGGGACACTCTATCTCTCCAAAGGTTGCACCTCTCTTTTGATGGCTCCAAAGTTAATGGGTCGACACGCACGTCCTAAAAAGCTTTTAGGACTCTTGAGCCGTTGCTGCACTGGGGAATTGCCATGCATGGGGTGCCGTGGGTCGTTTTCCATTTTTCATCTCTCTACAGAGCTCGCCACAGCCCTGCAAACATCCGGAGGCGCTATGCCCGCCAATGGATATAGCAATTTTACCGGAATCGGTTTGAGGTAGCTCGTGATGGATCATCATCGTGATGGTAAGTTTCATGCAGTACTGTATCCACTAGCTTAGCATAGGCGGAGCGACTCCATACAGAACACGCATATTCGCCAGCAGAGAATGCTAGCGTTATTTATTCATTTTTTTCACGTCGATAAACTTCTTTGTTACATAGTTCACATTTTAAGTACAATGTATAGGTTGGCGAAACTCCACGTCTATATTCCCTAAGCGGTAGAGGTGCACGAGGGTGGTAGGGGTGTATTTTTACACCAACTTTTCGCTAAAGATCATAGGTCACAATGTTAAGATGAGCGAGCAATATCAGGTCCAATTCCAAATGCAGGACTGTTTCTGAGAATTATTTAATAGACATACCGCAACAACATTTTATCGGATCTAGGATTCGAAGCCATTGCCTTGCGATCGCAAGCCGCACCTTACGGCAATAAACATGGTTTAAATGTAAAATATTCGCCCAGTTAAGAAACTATCCCATCGTTGGGCACGGGCCTCCTCTCAAACTGAGAGGGTTTAGACCATAGTCTACCACGCTGGCCAAGTGCGGGTTGGCGAATTTCACACACCTGCGAGAAACTTTTAGGCTTGCAGGTTTCCTCACGATGTTTTCCTTCACCGTTAAAGTAAGTGATAGTTAATCTATAAATACGCACATGCTTTCGAAAAGACAGAGGTGCGTGCCTTGGTTTGAACCGGAGACCCCTGACTTTGCAATCCAACGGTCTAACCACTAGGCTATCACTGCCCTACACTACCCTACCCTGCCCTACTGCTTAATTTAAATTCATATGCAGGTCATAATAATTTGACTATGACTGGAACCTCACCTACGAAGCGCGACGCCTGTGCGACAGAAAAGCTCGGCTACGTTCGGTTGTGACGTTTGCCATCGCACCGAGCGTGGCTGCGCTGTGTGGGGTCTCCCGTACATTTCAGTACATTACAACCCCTTGACGCCCACCGTCGCGCTCCCGTCGCGGTACGAGACCTTAAGTCTAACCATTTAAATTATTCTGCATATGATAAGAATAACTTAGGTGTTCTATGTACGCCCATGCCCCACCTCTTAAAAGATAACGTACATAACATTTTTATTTCCAATCATTTAGTTACATGTTGTGCTTGAAAACAGAAACCTTTTTTTTCAAATATGAATTATTTTTTATTTATTTCACGTTTCATATACCTACATAGCATCAACGCTTTAATTAATGGGGGTATTTTTTTAGTATTTAATACCCAAAATAGTACGATAAAAATTAACTGCGGTTAAATTCGAAAAAAAATGATTTATTTCACGTTTCATATACCTTCATAGCATCAACGCTTAGATATGGCTTAATACATAGAGGTAACTCTGTAGGAAAAGAGATAGTTCAAATCCCAATAAAAGTGTACAAGAACTATTAATGGATTTAATACAGATAATTGTAAACTTTTATATAAAACATTAAACATTTTAACGTTGACATCTATTTATATTTATGAAGTTATTTTATGTGTTAAAACGGACCAGGCGCTGCACAAAACTCGTTATAAAAACCAAGCAAATTACGCGACAAAAATAATGATGATATAGATAGATAGATTAATGTTTCTTATATCTATGTCCGGATCGGAACGCAACCTCCACTAAGAAGATTTGGTGAGAATCTCATCGAGCTAGTCTCGTTTTTTAACCCTAGATGTTTTGTTCGACTGGCCTTTCTATTAATTTTTTCCACGTTTTTATCAACATGTTTCCTTATCTGTTTGTTTGATTAACCATTTCTAAGTCTCTAGTAAAATAAGTCTGAGCTCGAGGTACCACTTAATAAGTAAATTGCCGGAGGAAATAAAAATGATAAATATAAGTAGTTTTTAAAGAAAACTGCATGATATATTAATAAATAAATGTTATTATTCATTTAACAACTATTTTAATGATAGTTCCATAATGGCAAGATAACAAATTATACTTCAACGATTATTATTTCCTTTGACATGTTTATGGCACACTAAATTGACTTCATGTATGCTATTTATGACAACTAACTAGGACTATAACAGTGATTTATACATTTAGATATTATTATGAAGTAAGTATTATAAATAAGTATTTTTTGAAGAGTTAAAGATTAATTTTATGAATTAACATATGTACGCCAGTTGAGTACGTTCTCAAACTGTAATATCTCACATCATATTATAATGCAACTAAGTTTAAAAATATTGAAATTTGAATTTAAAATATATCGCGTAAATCTAAGAAGTCAATTTAAAACAGCCAATTAAATTAGATATATTCTTCAAATAAAGAACAAATTCCATCGCACATACTTATCATAATATCAAAGTGCGCAATCCAATTTCAACCCTAAAAAAACTCCATTACATTTCTCCATTACCCCGCGATCAAATTTAGCTTACGAATACAAAAACGTGCTATTCTATTTGCAAGCAATAAATCATACATTACCTGGTATTCTTGCAAGGGTTGGAAGACAGGCAATTTGTCACGTGGCCACTGATGCGAGGAAAGACGAGATTTGAGGTACCCTTTCGAGGAGTTTACCATTTCGTTATTGTTACGCCATTGTGGTTTTTCGTTTGTATTACGATTGTGTTTAGAATTTAGAATATTTTGAGGTTGAATGTTTGTGGTAAATTTATTTGGGTAATTTGTTTGCGTGCGTTGAAAATGGTTTTTAACCGACTTCGAAAGACGGAGGAGGTTCTCGATTCGTATATATATATATTTTGTTTTATTTAATAATGAATATTATTAGAAATCCTGTCATTATTAGAATTATTTCCCTGCCTACCCTGCAATCATCAACAAAGAGATATAAAAAAAAAATCTGTGTTAAGTAACCTATAACATAATCGATTTCATGTTTTTTTTAAATCCTACGTATACAAGTTCGTAGTGACTTTATAATTTTCTAATATTATTATAGATTGGCTATTTTCCAAATAAAAACGCAATATTTTCCGCCACTCACATTTCAACTCGTCCTTTTATGATTAACACATCATTACCCACAACCTCGGGGGTTGAAATCGAACCTTTTTTCCATGTTAATTAAACAGATTAGAGGCGATGTCCGCATGACCTATTTCCACCCTGCTTACCCACCCTGTGCGTAGGGGATGAACATAAGGGTAGCGTGTCGATGGTTAAGAATAATGAAAGTTAATTAATTGGAGAAATATAGCTCTCGTTTATTTTGATTGGGTGGATAATTAATATAAAATAAAAAAAAATGGTTAATCAAACAAACAGATAAGGAAACATTTTGATAAAAACGTGGAAAAAATTAATAGATAGGCCAGTCGAACAAAACATCTAGGGTTAAAAAACGAGATTAGGTCAATGAGATTCTCACCTAATCTTCTTAGGGGAGGTTGCGCTCCGATCCGGACATAGATATAAGAAACAATAATCTATCCATCTATATCATCATGCCAGATCCCTTAGAGGGTAGGTAGAGAGTACAGATTTCCAACAGGTTCTTTCCTTACAGATCTTTCTGGTTTCCTCCACTCTCATAGTTCGTCTCATACACGCTCGCTGGTTACGGGGACTCATGACTTACACTTTAGATAAGACACAGTCTATTTGGTCATGGTAAGAGAGTATATGTCTTCCCCGGTACTCCGGTTTGGTTATTCTTTCTTCCGTCATTCTTGCTATATGCCCGAACCAACGGAACATACCTTTTCTCATCTTTACACCGATACTATCTTTCATACCTACACGGTATCTTACTACGCTGCGCTGTTGCGAATACGATTGGTTATCTTGACTCCGCACATCTTTCGCAGACCTTGCATTTATCCTGCTTCATTATCCATCAGAAATATTAATAATTTTGATGGATAATGAATGAATTTTTTTTTATATTCTATCTATCTATCTATATCATCACGTCAGATCCCTTGCGGGATAGGCAGAGAGTACAGAGTTCCAACAGGTTCTTTTCTTACATACCCTCTCTGGCTTCCTCCACTCTCATAGTTTATTTATATTGGATATAGTTTTTTTTATATTGGTCTATACAAGTAGGTTATGTTGGGTATTCCATCTCATCTCTAAGCCGTCGCATTCTTTTTTTTTTTTAATGTCTGAGTCATAGCCCCTCACTAGGATTTGCTTTTTTGTCATGGGTGCGTTTACAAACATGAAAATTCATTCACAAATACCCAGACCGAAACAAATAATTGTGGGCCACACAAATATTTGTCCCGTGCGGGAATCGAACCCTATTAGACACAGTGGGCGGAGCAGTTTAATCTCTTAACCACTGCACTAAATCGTCCGTCAATTACCAATATAATTTTAAAGCTTCAAATTCTAAAACAGATGCGTCCAAATTACTTCATTTTGTTATTACCGGGGACATTTTGTGAGGGCAATCTCATCGGGGTTGGTGCCTTTAAAGGTGCTTACCTCAGAACAAGGTGCACCTGGGTTCACGTTATCGGATGCAAGTTTTTGAATAAACATTTGAAATTTATTTAGTATATTATATTTTAATAAGTTATATGAGGTTCTGTCTATCTAATTATATCATCACCCTAGACATTTTTTGGGGTATGCAGAGAGAGGGTTCCAATAGGTAAGGTACCTCTCTCGCTTAGTAAGTTATGAGGTAGGTCATATAGGTTAGAGTGTAGGCTGCACTGGCACACGGGATACATTTTTTCGTGACATACAATTGTTTTATTAACGTTTCATTAAAAACATGAAATTTATATGTATATAAATATTTGTGATAGCCTAGTGGTTAGACCGTTGGACTGCAAAGTCAAAGGTCTCTGGTTCAAACCTAGGCACGCTCTGTCTTTTCGAAAGCATGTGCGTACTAAAAAATAATTATCACTTGCTTTAACGGTGAAGGAAAACATCGTGAGGAAACCTGCATGCCTAAGAGTTTCTCGAAGGTGTGTGAAGTTGGCCAACCCGCACTAGGCCAGCGTAGTGGACTATGGCCTAAACCCTCTCAGTTTGACAGGAGGCCCGTGCTCAACAGTCGGATAGTTTCTTAATAGGGCTAATATTATTATATATAAATATTTGAGTGGAGTCTCGTTTTTAAATAAATAACATATCGTATAAATAATATTATCGATTAGAGCTAACTAAGGTTTTCCGTTAACTACATTAACTATAATCTCCTTTTATGTTCATCTTATTTGACTAAAATTAAAAAAGGAATTATTCTTTTCCAAAATATTGCAGTATTAAAAAGAATTACATATCCCAAACCGCAATCCGCGAAGCACAAATCTTAACAAGGTAAATCGTTACCCGCAAATACTTCTAAATATCCCTCGCTTACTCCACCATTCAATATCCACGGAGATTTATCTACTTCCAGCTTCACTAACACTAATCACACCAAAACCAACCTTGCTCCATTAACATAGAACCCGCACTCATTGCAAGTGTAAACTTGGTGAAGTTCAGCCACGAAATTTGGTAGCCAAGTTATTTTTGCGGCTTTACCATTGAAAATTAGATTCTAATTGTACAATATTAAGGTTAATATGGATAGTGAATATCTTGGTAAGGTAGTAACCAAGTCCTTAACACAATTGTTACGCATCTCGTCACAGAATTACGGGTCCGTTCACGTGTAAACCCGTTTCTTACGGGTTTCAGTTGCGGGTTACTTAAGTCGAAGAGTTTATTGATTTTCCGCTTTAGCAAAGTAGAAATAAGGACGATTTTTATTAAGAGGTTTGAAGGTAGATTTAATTTAATGTAATTGGGAAAATTTGTGAATGTTTGCTACGAAGGAAAACAGAATTCTAATAAAAAATATGTGTGTGATACCTAAGTACTCATATTATACATTTTATTATATACCTTTACAAAGTTCCTATTTTGTAAATGAGAGGACTATGTAGACACTGACTGATGCCATGAATCTAAGTCCACTTATGTTTTTATTTATTTAGTTTTATTTTATTAAATAGATACATAAACAGGTTACAACCAATAATAATAAATAAAACATAAGTATCTTAATTTAGTTCTGGGAAGTTACCCTTAATAATGTACACAAAAAGAAAAAAATACCATCATTAACTTAGAGTAATCTAGACTAATATTACAAAGAGGAAACTTTTAACTCTATACAATATAATTAATAATAAATCTTAATTCAACTAAACACCTAAAAATATAAATATAAACATGAGAACCAAGACAATTAATTGAAACTCACCCTGAGTTTCAATTAATTGTGCTTGATTTAATTTGAGATTTAACTCTACGCATGAATCTAATGTAAGTTGTTCCAAAGATGTCGAGATCGATTTTGCGTTTGGCGGTGACTTCATTGTAAGACCGACACATACGTACAATAGGGTACTAGTAAGAGGTGTTGTTCCTGTAAATTTAGAGTGAAAATGTATGTAGGTGGTGGGTGTTTAAGCTATACTTAAGCACATCTATTTAGCTCATTCTGCACTGTTCTCCCAAAACCCCTATTTTTAGAAAGAGTAACCGTGGAGCTTCTTGCCCTTCTTCTCAATAAGAATGACTTCCCGGACGGGTGGTAATAGTGTTGTATAAATGAGCTCTGAAGTCGAGCGTTTAGCGCTGAGTCAACGCTTATGAGCGTTGTAACACGTAGAAGACGCGAGCGCTTTTAAGCGCAGACTCAAGCCAAAATAGGTAGTTCTGAAAAATTATCAGCTAAACAAAATTGGGGTTGTGCAATAGTGTCGCGTAAGGTTTCCGTACTGAACCATTTGTTTTTATCTGTGTCCCTGCCAGAAAAAAACGGATGACATGTTTTTTCTTAACTGTAAAAAGGAGGAAAATTGATGTTGTGCTTAGTAATAATAATAATTATAATATCAGCCAATATTGCCCACTGCTCGACAAAAGCCTTCTCACACTAATTCAGGTAAGAGAGATTAGGTCATACTCCACAACGCGGACCCAGTGCGGATTAGTGGAGCTGCCTCCACGTTTGTGGCCACCTGCTGTTAGAACTTATCAAGCCGCCTTTAAGGCTTCCAACTCGGCTTAACGACTACCACATATAGCCGGGACCTACGGCTTAACGTGCCTTCCGAAGCACGGAGACGCTCGAATATGAAAATGCCACAAACGGTCACCCATCTCGGGCCAACCGAGTTGAACGCTGCTTAATCTTGGTAATCGGTAAGAACACCGCGGTCGCACAGCGTTACGAGCACCGCTTAGTAATGGATCTGGATAATATGCACAACTTCTGAAAATTCGATTCAGGTAAAATTATTTTAATTTGGGGTATTCCTTCAAAATACAACTTTTAAGAAGTTTAATATTTATTTTTATTATTATAGAATTTTTTTGGAGATTCTAAACTCCATAAATAAAAATGCGATTTTCGTATTCTTCCTCAATTTAACATAATACCTATTTACATCATAAAAACAACATTTTTGAGATGCGTCAATAGAATCAAAACACCTATAAAATATTCAGTCAACCCCCATTTTTCTCTTCGGCAAAGTGAAAGAAAAGAGAAAAAAACAACGCATTATTTTAGCCCCTATTTCCACGTAATAAAAAACAAATGATTATTACAATACATTCTGGATAAAGATGCTTTTATATTAGACAAAATATCGTTGCGATGGCAATAGTATTATTTGGTGTTGAAAGAATGTCATAATAAAATTTATTTAGATTTTCATCTATAGAGTCCTTAACCGAAAATAATATATGGTATTAAAGTTTTCTTGTAATTTCATACATACATACACCGTTTATAATAAATGCTTCTCGTCCTATACATACATAGTTTTTTCTTGGAGTTCCTTGCGGGATTTTATGAAGTGCGCGGACAAGGATCATAGTATTTCTAAAGAAATTGTGTTTCTAAAGCGCCTTGGTCTAGTGGTAAAGGTTTGGTCAAATAGCCGACGAAGCGCGACGGGGGCGCTCAGCTACGTTGCGTCGTGACGTTTGCCGTCGCACCGAGTGAGACTGCGCTGTGTGTCGTCTCCCGTACATTTCAGTACATTACAACTCCCCAAGCCGCGCCACCGTCGCGTTCCCGTCGCGCTGCATCGGCTATGTGCCGAAACCTTAAAGGTGTAAGTTACACCACTCACTGACTGAGTAGTCACGTGTTCGGTTATCGACAAATCAAACTTCGACAAATCTTTGCGTGTCCCACAAATGTGTATGTGAATTTTATATCTGTAAGCGCACCCACGCTATAGGCAGGTATAATTCTTTCTTGTGTGAGTTGTGTTTTTAGTACGCCTATTATGTTGCCCATTAATAATAAAAAGTCAAGAGTCTCCGTAACCGGCGAGCGTGTATTAGACGAACTATGAGAAGCCAGAGGGGTATGTAAGGAAAGACCCTGTTGGAACTCTGTACTCTCTGCCTACCCCACAAGGGATCTGGCGTGATGATATAGATACATAGATAGATTAATAATAACTTAAGTAAAATGTTGTCACTGTAAGTAATAACGGAAAGACTAGTAATAGCATGTGCTAGTTAAACGTAAACACGTTTATTTTTTCATGCAATGTGGGATATATTAAATGGGATATATTAAAGGAATATTAAAATGAATTAGAATATTGAAGAAAATAGTACAAACCACTTTTGTCCTAATTTTCCTTCAAAATTCCTTGAAATTCAAAAACTATAAAAATTATATTTCCTTTTATTTTCGCAGGCGCCATGCAATTTTTGTTATTTTTTCATGAAGTCGATCATCTGTTATGTGTAGTGTAAAGGGTATTTAAAGCTGTGTTTTTAGTTCATTAAAGGTGCGTACGCGCGGAAAGCAGTCGCCGCCGGATGCCTTTTCCCGAGTGGCTTGTCTTTGGCGGCGTGATCAATGGAGCGCTGCTAGAGTAACCATGAGTTGTTCGTTTTTCCATATACTCAAAAAAGAGATATATATCGTGACGCCTAAATTTCTCATATCAATCCTTGCTTAGGCAAAGATGATAAAATTGATAGAAATCCTAACCTAACCTAAGAACTTGACTTAGCATTATAACCTAGAACCTCATGATTGCCAGGCGCACTTTATGCGGCAGGTTTCCATATAATTATGATATTTATATCAAACATATAACAATTCTCGAGCTTTAAATAAATGTCAATAGGCTTACCCCCTAATATGTTAGTGACCTAATACCAATAGTCATCATCATTATCTCAGCCACTACTGAATACTCACATGTCCACTGTTGAATATAGGCCTCCCCAATCGCTTTCAAGCGTAACCGGTCCGATGCCATTTGCTTCCAATGAATTCCTGCGATTTTCACAAGATCGTCGGTCCATCTGGCAGGCGGTCGTCCTACGCTGCGCTTGCCAATACGTGGCCTCCACTCTAGAATCTTTCTGCCCCAACGCCCGTCCGATCTATGTGGCTCTTGATGGCTCATTGCCACTTCAGCTTGCTAATCCTGAGGGCTATATCGGTGACCTTGGTTCTTCTACTAATCTTCTTATTCCTGATTCGATCCCGTAGAGAAACGCCGAGCATAGCTCTTTCCATATCTCGCTGAGCAACTCTGAGTTTTTTTATGAGACCTATTGTATAAATTTACCTATTAAATACCGATAGTAGGCTAGATATATGAGTGTGCTTCATCACCTCAGCCTATACCCGTTTACTGCTGAACACAGGCCTCCACCATCGCTCTTTATGGTTGTGCTTAGTATACACCTTTTCCTTCCCCGTTTTAGAAATGTAAGTGTGGCGGTGTTTTTTATGTCCATGGAAATTGACTTTGGTTAGCTTGTTAGACAAGAATCAATCATTCTAATCATATCTTGAGAAAAATATCTCCAAGAAACTCCCATATTAGAAAAAACCTAACATTTTTCAAAAAAATTTAGGCAAGCTTGATAGATCACTAGGGCCAAAATATCCCATCCTAATGTGGCTGTTTTATATCGGCATTATCTTCAACATTGGTAAAACATATTTATTTAATCCTTTAATATCCTCTTTCACAGTCACCCTACTCCCGTTTGATGTGTACCGCCCGCGTAAACAATTACACACAAACCGGAGCTACCTCAGGGAGTTCTTTTGTCGCAAAATGATCAGTCGTACTTTGAGACGAAAGCTGGCAAAAGGTAGCATATTAATGAGATGGGACTTTGAAGAGATGCAGGTAATATTTGATACTGGAAAATGATTTTTTAATATTGGTAAAAGTAAACGGCGGCAAAAAAATAAAATTGCTTAAGCGACATTTCGGTAAGTTTAGAGGAATAAGATTTTTTTACATTTTTTTTCAGAGATTCCTACCGCATACCTTCACATTACGGGCTTACAGAGAGTCGGTGATTTAGAGCACGCACCCAATAAAACGCCCAGCGTCCGTCTGTTGCACCCGGCCATGTGAATCGCCAAGGGCATAACATACGCAGTAAGATTTAGCTAAAAAAAATATCTGTTCTGTCTAGTTAACATAAATTCTATATTCACATTTATTTCTTTCGAGATATTTTCTCTGTGAAAAATACGTATACTTTCATTCCTGTAAAGTGTCGTTTTAGGGATTATATCTTGTCCTATATACTTTCACCAAAATTAAAAATAATTTTCTATTAAGTTCTAATTCGCGCTAAAAGGTACCCACTACTCCGGTGATAATCCACAAATATTTGTTTCGGTCTGGGTGGTGTATGTGAATTTTAAGCTTGGCAACCACGACATAGAAATAATTCTTACGGTGGGGCTACGATTTAAAAAAACAAAAAAAAAATCACGAGTAAATTACATTCCATCTTGACCAAATGGTCGCGGTCCACATCATTTCCCGTCCATTAACCCGTGTGTGCAAACCATGTTACACCAATTTCCCGGGACCACCTCGACGTTATTCAATTTATTCCTTATTTTAGGAGTCCATCTTGGGTAACTGCTATTGGATGTTCGGGGAAATTAAGTTTACCTGAGTTTTCGCTTCAATATTGAAAATATGTTTAGTTTTTTCAGGAAATGGGTCTTGTTAGAGGTTTACAATGTTATGTAAGGAGAGGATATGGAACAAATTAGAGAATTTCATGTCATTATTGTTTAGGGATTAAGTAACATGCTTCAGTTAAAAGGTATTCATCAATCAACCTGTGTCTACCCACTACTGATTATAGGCCTCTCCTCTGTCACGCCATTTATTTCGATCCTATGTTAGTCTACACCAACATTTTCCGGTCACCCTCACGATGCCACCGCTTCATCTAGCTGAATTACTGCCTATGGGTCTCCGTCCCATTCTGGGCCACCACTCTGTCATCGCCTTGGTCCACCTGGCATCTGCCTGTCCTATCAAATGTATTAAGAACGAGGTTTATTAAATTTAAATAATCTGCTGACCCATTAGTTCAGTGGAGCATAATGCAGTTGACGATTACATCGAGCTAAGTGCAAAGGCTCGGTCTGATATAGGGTTTTTGTTCTAGAAATATCTCAGTACCAGTTTAGAGTTCGGAATTTTGCCCGCCTTGGCAAAAGCCTTTTTTCATCGGGTCTTAATATTATCTGCAAAAATATAAGTGCACAAAAGTACAATACGCCTCTATCCGCCTCTAGACCCTATATTTTCTACAGTAAAAGTGTACAAAATTCGACCTATAAGCGATTTTCTAATGCATGTTTCTAGTTTCATTATGTAGTGCGAAAATTGACTTTCAGTGAGTCATTCCGTCCACAGTAAATGTCTAGTAAATAAATAACTGGCATTACCACCTGAAATAAAAGCACAGTAAAAGTGGGCAGTCCTGAAAAACGTAGTTAATCGCGACCCGAGACCGCCTTGCAGCACGAATGGCTTCATTTACGATTTTTATTTCCGGCTAGTGATGGGCTTAAGGGCTATAAATGCTATCGACACGTTTAGCTATTGCTAAGTTTAGCAAGAAAATATTTAAGTAGCGTGCCGCTATCGAGTTTAAACATCATCCTTTTCAGACTAGTAGTCTGAAAAGGATGATGTTATTCACTAAATAAAAATGAAAGTAACAGCACGATTTCTTGATAGGGGTACTAATACACCAAATGTTTCTTATTGTATTTATATGCGCGAGGTTTAAGAAGACAGTTTGTAAACAATTGTTTTAGCATATAAGTTTAGCTTATTAATAGTTTTGGGATAATAATTATTAATGAAATGGTGGCAAGTCTCAAAATATATAGTTCGCTATAATAATCTTTTGTTATTCTTTCTTTCTTTTTTTAAAAAACGTAGCCCCACACTAGGATTTATTCCTGTGTCGTGGGTGCGTTTCCAAACATGAAAATTCACACACAAATACCCAGACCGGAACAAATAATTGTGGATCACACAAAGATTTGTCCCGTGCGGGAATCGAACCCGCGACTATTAAACACAGTAGGTGGAGCGACCTAAGCTCTTAACCACTGCGCTAAATCGTCCGTCCGTTATTAATGATGATTGATGATATCAAAGCCGGCTTTGACATCCGGAACTAATTTTATTATGTCCACCTTATGTTTGTTTTGATCTGTCTGATTATATTTGTAAGTTTCATGTATTGACATAAAACATACAAAAATAAACATTAGGCAAGGCATCCAAATTTTTGTAGGATTATTTTTCTATGGAGCTACGTCTTATTTTCTCATTTGTCAAGTAATAACGTCCTTCTTTCCATTTCTTTTCCGACATATAATTAGTTTAAAAGATTCATCGATAAGAAACACCTTATCGACACAAAATTTCCCATCACTAAACATAATAAGCGCTATCGGTGTATTGAGATTAACCTGTTTTTATAGCACTAGGTTAGTGTGCATTAAATTTAACGACGTCGCTACATCGGAGCCGAGCAGAATTGGTCCAGACAATGATGCTGGTTGTTTTAACTATTTATTTTATTCCGCAAGTAACAATTCTCGTGTCGTTAATGTAATGAAAAGAGAGAAACAAACGCTTTATTGTATTTTTGAACTGCATCGATATCGAGTTTGTTTTCATTTTACGATTTTGCATCACTATTTTATTGGAATTCTGCATAATTGACTTGATATTGTAGAATGGAATTGTTTTATGAAATTATAGAAGTCGTTTTACGGACTTAGTGATTTCGCTTGCAGGATTCGAATCGAATGCGATTTCTGTATTAAGAAAATGTAACAATGTTTTTATGCCGAATGATTTACATAGTCACTTAGTTTTGGATATGGGTCAGATTTAGGGTGATGAAATCGCCATCTGTGATATTAACACATAATAACATTAGCCCTGTTAAGAAACTGTCCCACTGTTGGGCACGGGCCTCCCTCTCAAACTAAGGGGGTTTAGGCCATAGTCCACCACGCTGGCCCAGTGTGAGTATGCGAACTTCACACACCTTTGAGAAAGGCATGCAGGCTTCCTTACGATGTTTTTATTCACCGTTAAAGCAAGTGACCACATACCACCACCATTAACCACGTGAGGTGACGGACGATTTAGCGCAGTGGTTAAGAGCTTGAGCTGCTCCGCCCACTGTGTCGAATAGTCGCGGGTTCGATTCCCGCACGGGACAAATCTTTGTGTGATCCACAATTATTTGTTCCGGTCTGGGTATTTGTTTGTGAATTTTCATGTTTGTAAATGCACCCACAGGAATAAATCCTAGTGTGGGGCTACGTTTTAAAAAAAAAAAGGGTAGAAAGGGGGGGGGGGGGGGGGAATATCACAATTGTAGTGAGATATCACCTGTATTTATTTTTTCGTTGAACGCGCGATTTTTACACCGAAAATCGGCGCGTGATCTTGACTCGCCTTGAAAATCTTTTAGATTCTTTGTACCAAAAAATACACGTGATTTTTGGCTGGTGGGTGGGGGGTTAGTCTAAAACCTCGCCGCTTATCACCAGGGGGAAAGGGGGGATTAAAAAGTTGCTAAAAATATCACGTAATTAATAAAAGACCCCTTATCAGATCTGAACGACCTTTTTCTATCGTCAAATTAGCTATTTATACATTTCTCAGGCTAGGTTGTTGTGAGTTGTCGAGAATCGTACTTATTAGTAATCGTACGTAGTAGTGCTCAATTTGGTTTTGAAACTGTTTTTTTTTAGTAAGACTCATACTTGCGAGTGCGTCTATAACAACTATTTCTTCTACTTCCTTAATAGAAGTGGTCCTAAAATAACATTTATTAATTTGCCGAAGACACGTTTACAAACATGAAGTTCATATACTCAAATACCCAGACCGGAACAAACTTTTAACTGTTCGATACAGTGAGCAAAGCGGTCGACTATCTAACTACCAGACAACCCTTTACTAAACCTTTTTATAGTGTAACTACACTTATGCGGTCGTAAAACTACTATACTTAAATGGAATTAGGCCAGTCACTTCACTCCGAAGAATATCTACAAGTAGGCTCTATTGTGTACCGTTCTGGGACCCATGTGGTACTCAATTTTTACAATCTTAGCATTGTGATCATTGTAAATCTAGAAAGAAGTAGCGCATTGCAACTCCCTTGATGCATATCGGTCTTAATTGCCATTATTCAAACCCAAACTCAAATCGTTTATTTGCATAAAGCCTGCGAGGGCATTTACAAATTGTCACATTTTTTTAAGTTACTAATCTACCACCGGATCGGAACGCGGCCTCTACTGAGAAGATCCGGCGATAAACTCCGCGTGCTTGTTGTTTTTGTCTAATTTTCCATTCTTTCTTTCACCATTTTCCACATAGATACATCAATTTTTATATAAAACAAAATCATTGATGCGGTCCAGCTCCAGTGATGCCCTAGGACTGAAATATAAGACTAATAATAATATTTTGAAATATATTTACAATGAAAAGGTAGAGAATTCTGGGTGGACCAGTATCCACAAGCAGCACCCGTTCACGAGTACGACAACTTCATCACCCATCACCTCCCTCAACCATATTAGAGGGAAGGAAGTGACCCGGCATTGCCAAGCATAGGGATTTATGGTAATGTGTAGGCAATAGAGATCTTTGCCCAGCAGTGAAAACACAATAGGTTTCTTTGAATAGCCCATTCCGTATGCCACCTTGAATTAAATGCCTGGGCTAAAGCATCCCCTTGAAGTCTTCACAACCATAATAGGTTGACAAAATGCGGTCATCACATACAAAATACCATATACCTAAAACAATTATCAATATAATCAAAGACCTGACCCCACACGCTAACGGCGACTAATTAGTCGCATGAACAACTCTCGATAATCGCGATCCGGTCGCGTGGGTTTGATGAAAAATCACCCGGAATATCCGGGTGGATCCCGCTGAACCATCTGACCGTAGTAATTAGTGGGGTTGTGTGTTTGAAGAGATCTAATGGATTTGGATAGGTTGGTAATTATTTTTCTAGACCACAATACCCATATAGGTATTGGAAAAAGAATAATAACTGAGGCGTTTTTGTCCATCTTTTACGAATTTAAGAATGTCAGAAGAAAGATATGACAAAGAGATATACAATGCAGCAAGCAAAATGTCCTCCTCATCGACTTCCGCTAGCATCGGGGGGCTCCGGGATTTCCGGGTGGAACGCGCCGGTCCCCCCCTGCTCCGTCGCGGTGCTCACGGCGGCGTGAGGCACACCACGCCGCCATCCTCCTCGGAGTCGCGCGTCAAGGACGCTTAGGGCCCCCGCCCCAGCGCCTCACAGCCGTTCCCCGACCGGGGAAGACCTAGACTATCTTACCATGACCAAATAAACCGAGTCTTATCTGAAGGACAAGTCAAGAGTCTCCATAACCGGCGAGCGTGTAAGAGACGTACTATGACAGTGGAGGAAGCCGGAGAGGTATATAAGGAAAGAACCGGTTGGCATATTGTACACTCTGCCTACCACCCTTGGCGTGATGATATAGATAGATAGATCTTTTACCTATTCAAAAGTAGTTCTTTAATTACTCTTTTATATTTTTTAAAACACGCTGAATGTTATTTCTATGTTACGGATGCGTTTATAAACATGAATTTAGGATGTACGACACCGTGACTGAACCAAATGATTGAAAATTTGTTCCGTGCCAAGGTAGAAACTGCTACTTCTCGGCCCAGTAGGCAAAGTAGCCTAGGATCTTAACCACTGGGCCAAATTGTCGCCGAACTGCCTTGTATTTATCTATTTCATTGCGCCAGATCCCTTGCCGGGTAGGCAGAAAGCACAGAGTCCCAACAAGAACCCGGCTTGTAGATTAAAAAAAACTTTTCCCCACACTGTCTTTGTTATACCATACCTATTTATTTGTTAATGAATTAGATTAAATTAATGTTTCAGTTTTACGTTTCATTTACCTTTTCGGATCATACGTTTTTTTTTTGTAAAATTTTATTCATTTAAATAAATCATTCTTTATCAGTGCGTATACAAACTTAATGATTTAAAGCTCGTTCCGATTTTTTATATGGTTCACTTATTTCCTTAGCCCTTCAGATAAGACACGGTTTATTTGGTCATAGTAACATAGTCTACGAGAGAGGAGGAAGCCAGAGAGGTCTGTAAAGAAAGAATCTGTTAGAACTCTGCATTCTCTGCCTACCTCGCAGGGATCTGGCGCGAAGATTTAGATAGATAGAGATACTTTCTTAGCTTAACAGAAAGTGAAGTACGAAAGACATACAAAACTAAATTATATTGTTTCGTTATAAAACAGGTACACAAAAATCTAAAAATTCATTGCCCCAAACAGAATAGCGTAATCGTAAAATTAGAAAAAAGTGCCTCAGGGGTACCCCGCCCTTATCCCACTTGAATAGTCAGTTTTACGATGCCATTATAAAATGGTCTTTATGAGCGATTTTATTGCCCTTAGACTTACGTAATTACGTAAAGCCGGTGAGATGAGATTTTCAGAAGTTAAATGGCTATTAAAAGTTTTTGATATTCCGGTCAGTGTGGTAAGACGGATGTTTGATTAGTTTCAGTTATGATCTGTTTATCTATCTATCTATATCATCACACCAGATCCCTTGCGGGGTAGGCAGATAAAGATGAGTTATGATAAAGCTGTTATTATCTTCAGAATTGCAGTGTGACCCGAAATTAAGGTAAAATGGTGAAAGTTCTTGCAAAATAAACCGTCACGGCTATATTCCCCCAGCGGAGGTGGCAGTGGTGTACTGAGTACACCCACTTTTCGCCGACGATGTTAGGTCCGATGTAATAGGGGGCGGGCCTATTGCCATATACCGGGCACAATTACAGACTCCGGATTTATACTGGGAAATTTTTGTTAGTAAAACTACATTTGCCCGACCTTGGATTTAAGCCCAGGTCCTCGTGATCACAAAGCGATGCGCTTTGCCACTAGACCAACGAGGCAGTCGCAAAATATACGTCGGTCTAAACAACTTTTGTTCTAGAACTTTTTATTTTAACTCATTTTTTCTTACTATTTCCTATGCATGTTCACTCGATCATCTAATCGATTTATTTGAAAAACAATTCGCGTAAATAAAAATGTTTAGAAAGTAGTTTAGACTAACTAATGTATAAATGCAACAACTTCGGCTATTGTACCCTAATCCGAGTAACCGTGGAGTTTCTTGCCCTTCTTCTCCACAGGAATGACCTTCCGAAGGGGTGGTAGAGTCTTAAGTAACCGGCTGGTCTCCATCGGGATGATGGCAAGATGCCCGATAGTATGACGCTGGTACCCTGGAAGATGGGACGGCCGTTAGTGTGGGACGTTACATGCGTCGACACTCTCGCTCCCCCTCATCTTCCAGCGTCCTCGGTGGGGGCAGGCAGCGCTGCACTGAGCGCAGAATCCCTCAAACGCGGCAAATATGATTCCCTTGGCTCGGGATACATATTTGAGGCGTTTGGAGTATAGACATTGGGTCCGTGGGGGCCGGGAGCCCACCGGATGTTAGGAGAAATTTCGAAGCGTCTGGTTGAGTGTACTGGCGACCAGAACACTAGTATGTATTTTGGTCAGCATATAAGCATTGCTATTCAGCGCGGCAATGCTGCCAGCTTTCTAGGTACACTACCAACTGACAGTGGCGTGGAACCATTTGGCCCTATGTAAATAGGTATTTTCCTTTATTACACCCGTTTTTGTTAATAATTCGTTGCTGTTTTTTATAAAATTGTACATACTGTATATAATATTCTTCGTAATAAAAATTCTACGTAGTTAAATAAGAATATAATAAGAAAAAAAAGTAATCCATAACTTTCTAATTTTGACTATTCATAAGTGCCTCTTAGTCTACATGAATACAAAAACTTTTGACCTGTAATTCCAGGTTTATGACAATGGCTTAGTCTCTAGACTCTCTAAAACAGCGTTTCCCATATGGTCGGTTGCGACCACGGCAACGGGCCACGAAAAAAAAATACTGGGTCGTAGCATTGTCTCATTGTTTACGATCAATCATACTCGTTCATGATCAAAAGACGTGTTGCTTTTGTGTCAATGCGAACGCTCGCTCCGCTGTTGTACTGAGGAGTGTGTGGTGGTCGTCAAGCGTCCTTCGTAGCCATCGTTTTACACGCCCTGAGCTCCACGCCCAGCGTATTGTTCCCGCCCGCTATCCTATGAACGTGGACAACGTGTTTTTTTTTATTTTCCCTTATTGCAAAGTATATGTGGAATCACCCTTGCTGACCGAATGAAGAATAGTGTGATTAGAAACCGATGTAAGTTGAAGGATGAAGTGGTGACTAGGATTAAATGAGGTATGTTGAATTGGTATGGGCATGTGGAGAAGATGTGTGACAGGAAGAGAGAAAAGGAATATATCGAGCAAATGTTAGTGGAAGCGTCGGAACAGGTCGCCCAACGAAAACCTATCACGACCAAATTAATACTCTCTTAGAAAAGAGTCAAGTGCGTAGCACTCTAAATCGACGGATATGTATGAAGAGATGTATGAACGTAGATGAAGCGAAAGAGTTGAGTCAGAATGGTAGTATGTGGCAAACTGTAGTCTCTGCCTACCCCAGTGGGATAAAGGCGTGAGTGTATGTATGTATGCCTTATTACACTAGGAGGGTTAAAAAACTTTAGGTAGGTCACGATAGGGAAACAAAATAACTGGGCCGGGCATAATAAAGTTTGAAAAACGCTGCCCTTAGATATAAATCCCTAGGTTAAAGGATAAGCCACTCCACTCACTGTGTCAAGTAGTTGTAAGATCAGTAAATTTTTGTGTCGATCTTGGTATTTGCGTATGTAAATTGCATGTTTTTATGCACTGATGATACTTGAATCAAATTACTTTTTGCGAGGTTTGCAAAGAAGGAACCTGTTGGAACTCTGTGCTCTCTGCCTATCCCGCAAGGAATCTGGCGTGATGATTTAGATATTTATGTAATGTTGCACAGGTATAGATATTTCATTGTTGTTCACAACAAAACCTTTTCTTACACAGGCTAAGCTCACAAGCCGTCAGTAAAGCATACTCCGTCAGTGATTCCCCCGTCGCGCATGGACAATAGATATAAAACAAGTGGAGGGGAACCCCCTTGCGGCGCGGACTCAGCATGTCATGTCGTAGGTACTCACTCATACATGGGGCTTGTGTTTTGAGCACATTTTTAACCGACTTTAAAAAGTTGAGATTCTTAATGCGTCTCTATCTTTTTATATAGATACCTACCAAGGATGGTTCGCGAGGCTATTGGAATTAAAAAACATCCTAATTTCAATAGAGAAGATGGCTGGGTGCTTCCATCGACTTGGGATCCGGTAATTAATATAATCAAATCCAAAACCAAGCATAACACTGCAAGACCTCAAGACACCGTGAGCTCATTCTGCGTAGATCGGACCAACAAAAATAATTAAGAAGTTTGAGGGTACCCCGGAACAACTATGCCTATTGGACGTCTAACACCTCAGTCCCTCCCGTGACCATGGGTGCTGCAAAGCACTCGAAACGTCGGGAGCTAAAAATCAAAAAATAAACCGCGATAAAATCCGTAAAATAGTTTTATTTCATGTGTAATATTCGCGTAAAGATGTGTATGAGGAGATTCGTAGAAGAACCAAGGTCACCGACATAGCCCTTAAGATTAGCAAGCTGAAGTGGCAATGGGCGGGCCACATAGCGCGAAGATCGGACGGGCGTTGGGGCAGAAAGATTCTAGAGTGGAGACCACGTATTGGCAAGCGCAGCGTGGGACGACCGCCTGCCAGATGGACCGACGATCTTGTGAAAATGGCAGGAAGTCGTTGGATGCAGGTGGCATCGGACCGGTTACGCTGGAAAGCGATTGGGGAGGCCTATGTTCAGCAGTGGACAAGTATAGGCTGAGATGATGATGATGATGATTCCCGTAAATCTAAGAACTCAGTATAAAAAAATATTATATTAAAATAAATTACTATTGACTGTAAATTATATTCATACCTCGATGACGACTTAATTACGTCTCATATTGTATTCTCGGTAACCGTAATTCGAAAAATAGATATTTTTTATGGAATTAAACACACCTATATTCCCCAAATGGAGATGGCGGTAGTATACCGATAAGACTTTATACTACTTCCATTTTATTTACTGCAATCCAAAGGGGTAATGAGCGAGAAATAATCTAATGAAAAGGAGTGTTAGTTAAAATGGGTTTGACCGTGCAGTAAGAAAGAGTTTTGATTATTTTAATTATTTGCCTTCCACTGCAAAAGCAAAAGAGCGAAGAGAGACCGTTTTTAACTATTTTTATTCGCTCAATACTGTTCGCTTAACTCTTTCTTGGTGAAAGCACTTCTATGAAATTTATTGTTGCGAGTGATACGGACTCCGTACGGGATCCATCCGCTCACAGTCTCGCTTAATAGGGTCAAACCGATTGTCATAATATCGGGCAAAATTCTGGGCACTAAGTCTGCTATTGCAATTTTACTATAATTACAATGGCATTATGATATCAAAATTGTTGGTTTTGACAGTTTTGATAATCTATTTATTCAATGATGTTCTTATGGTTTTCCATAGGCGTGCCACTTGAAACATTTGCCGGTATTTGTAAATAAGACCATAAAGAATATAGTAGATTACCACTTTTAGGCATAATTGTAGTTAAACGAATGTTATAGCATGCTATAATTACAAATTACTTAAAAATAGCGGACTTGGGGCCCTAATACCGGGAATTTTCCATAGAAAATCCTCAAAACCAAACTATGATTCTTATCCTGGGCCCCTGTTATATTTTCATCTAAATTTGTTACCCTATTTGCGGTTGTTTGAGTAGCTAACATTTGATTATTATTCTTGTTAAACACCCTGTACATAGGGGTCCATTCAATGCATTTGTTGTAGTTGAGTTGTAGCTCGGCGCGAAATCAATCACTAGCCCGCTCTACCGACACCTGATGCTGTCTGTCTGTCTCTTTGTATAGGTACGTATGAATATATGCATACCTGCATAATATAGTACTTACTTTTTGATTAGGTGCTTTTTTGGATACCTATACAGAAATGTTATATTTTATTGTGTAGATAATAGGGCAAGTCAAGAGTCTCCGTAAGCGGGGAGCGTGTATGAGACGAACTATGAGAGTGGAGGAAGCCAGAGAGGTCTGTAAGGAAGAAACCTGTTGGAACTCTGTACTATCTGCCTACCCCGCAAGGGGTCTAGTGTGATGATATAGATAGATAAATATCAATGCAACATTTTTTTGTATTCAGAGAGAACAGATAGACGTTAGCCTAGCCAAAGGATTTATTTAATTCCTTGAGCGTAACCACGCTATCAATTTACTTACTTGCTTGGTTTTGACCTTGTTTTTCACACAATAAGTTTGCTAGTTAGTAAGTTCATAATTTGTTGTTGTCGTTTTATCCTTTTGTGTACATGTTTGTAGTTGCTTTCCTTGTTTGTATGCGTAAATAGATGAAGATATATATAATTTGTTTTCCGTAGCAGGTAGCTTAGTATTTTCTATGAACGAACACATCGAAAATGAAACGATTAACACTAATTTATATTTAGCTATAGTACAAAGAGTAAATAATCTATATTATGCTTCAGTTAATCACTCTTCTTCTTCTTCTTCTTCTTATTTTAATTAATGGCCGCACACTTTAACAGTGTATTTCGCCAATGTCAAGTAGTAATAGAGTATAACAGTAAATTATAAAAATTGGCTTCTTGTCGCCATTACGGCAAAAAACAAAAACCTAATCACTCTTCGATCGTTGAAGATTGATTTGACATTTGCTTGTCACTATCGACATGCCAGGTGTTTTTACGGCCCTGGATAGTGGCCCTTAGAGATTATAATGTCAAAGAAATGGAAAAGTGCTGCCCCAGTGCTTACCTACCATAAATTTGCTAATAGCTTTTCTTTTTATTTATTTTGTTTTGATTTGAAATTACATGTTAGTAATATTTTATGTTGTTATGTACCTGATGTTTCTTTATGTTGTTATGTACTTGCTTTTTTATTTATACTTCGTTTGTTATTTTTTTCTTTTTCTCAGTTTTTATTCTGTTGTAGTAATAATTTAAGATTATTTTTTTTATATATAATGCTGCTGAGTACTTGCTTTGTAGTTTTTCATTGTACCTAGTGTAAAGTGTGTAGCTAAATATTTAGAATTTTAGTCTTGTGTATTTTATAATTTGTTTGTAAGTAGGTACTTAGCTCTATCTCTTAACTAGCACAACCGGCAGGTGGAGTCATTTTTGATACGTTTCTATTTTTTTTATTGATTTTTTTATTTATTATCCCAATTAATATTTGAATACTGTAAATCTAGTGCACATACACCTATTTATTTATAATATCTTCCTGTTATGACAACCATATTTTCTGACACTGACTGTGATGAAGATTTATTATCTGCGTGTTCTTCAGTTTCTAGTAGTAGCGATGATGCTGATAGTTTTTCTAGTCTTCCTTCACTCTCTGACCGTCTGGATGGTATAATCTCCCAAGTCTCTAAAAATTTTAATGTTATACATATAAATGCGCAAAGCATTCCGGCTCATTATCACGATATGTTAGCATCTCTAGACCATAAAAACATACATGCCATACTTGTCTCCGAATCCTGGCTTAAACCTTGTCTTCCGTCTACATCTTATTCTCTGCCCGGTTTTGTCCTCATCCGGAATGACCGCGTCGGTGGTGGGGGCGGTGGTGTGGCTATTTACCTTCGCGCTAATATTCCTTTCACTATCGTAACCAAGTCACCGCAACCTCCACCCGCGAACTGTGGTGAGCACCTCTTCGTAGAAATTCTTCTTTCACACACCAAAGTACTTCTTGGAGTCTATTATTGCCCATCACTACGCATAAACTATTTCTCTTCCTTTGAAAATATTCTTCTTGAACTTCTCCCTTCATATAGTCATACCATTATTATGGAAGACTATAATACCTGTCTACTTAAAGGCGATCATCGTTCGCAATCTCTGGAATCCATCGTTAGGTCTAGCAACATGCAAATACTACCTCTTAATGCTACACATCATTTTCCTAATTCCACCCCTTCACTTTTAGATCTCATGATCGTATCTTCTTTACAACATGTTGCAAAGCATGGACAATGTCCTGCCGATTTATTTTCGTACCATGACCTAATTTTTCTATCATATAAAATACGTCCTCCTAAACTTAAACCTCAAATTATTCTGCAGCGCAACTTTAGTGGTATGGATCATGAGGCATTTCTTGATGATGCTGGGAAGATAGACTTGTCTCCGGTTATGAATGCTCAAACGGTGGATGAACAGCTTGCTCTTTTCAACACTTACGTTACGCAATTATACGACGTTCATGCACCGTTTCGTTCAATTAAAATTAAGCATCTTCCGGCACCTTGGCTTACAGATAGCGTTAAATCTCTTATGAATAAAAAAGCCAGAGCCAAAACCAAATACAAGCTTAAACCGACGGATGTAAACAAAGCTAATTATGTTCAGGCTCGCAATCGCTGCAATAAGGTGTGTAGGAATGCTTTACGTCGTCATATCCATACATCTGTTGAGGATGAAGACCCAGCCAGGGTCTGGAAGTTTCTTAGGTCGCTGGGAATTGGCAAACCACGTCATGAATCCATGTCTAAAAATATTGATATCAATTCTCTTAATGCGCACTTCAGCTCTTCTTCCGAAATGCTTGATTCGGACAAGATTGCTACACTGCATCACCTTTCTACCACTACAATTCCCGACCATGCTTCTTTTGTGTTTACGCGATTCACTGAGTGTAACGTTAAGAGAGCCATGCTATCAATAACCTCTAACGCGGTTGGTGGCGACAGTATCAGTCGGAACATGTTGTTGCCCTTACTTGAGATCATCCTTCCTGTCCTCTGCTGCATATTCAATAATTCTATCCTTAGTGGTGTATTTCCTTTCCTTTGGAAAGACGCTCACATTATTCCTTTACCTAAAAAACCCAATCCCAAATCTCTCACTGACTATCGACCAATATCCATCCTTCCCTTTCTATCAAAAGTCTTGGAGCGTCTGGTACACAGACAGCTCAGCTACTTCCTTTCCTGTCATAACCTTCTCAATCCTTTAAAATCTGGTTTCCGCCACGGACATAGCACGGTTACGGCACTCGTTAAGATTACTGATGATATCTGTCTTGGTATGGAGAATGGACAGTTAACCGTGCTATCATTATTAGATTTCATTAATGCCTTCAAAACTGTTAACTTCGATATACTCCTTGCTTTACTTCGCTCTATTAACGTATCTCCATCAGTGGTCGACTGGTTTCGCAGTTATCTGCTTGGTCATCGGCAGCGTGTTCGCCGGGACGAGTCTGTCTCTGCTTGGTGTGACGCAAAAGCCGGCGTTCCTCAGGGCGGCGTTTTATCTCCTCTTCTTTTTACTATCTATCTATCTATCTATAACCTCACGCCAGATCCCTTGCGGGGTAGGCAGAGAGTACAGTGTTCCAACAGGTTCTTTCCTTACATACCTCTCTGGCTTCCTCGACTCATAGTTCGTCTCATACACGCTCGCCGGTTACTGAGACTCCTGATTTTTCCATCAGATAACACTCGGTTTATTTGGTCGTGGTAAGATAGTCTAGGTCTTCCCCGGTACCTACATCCTTCCACTTTCACATTGTATATCTGTTTTGTCATTCTTTCCTCTGGCATTCTTTCTATATGCCTGAACCAACGGAGCATGCCCTTTCTCATCTTTACACCGATACTATCTTTCATACCTACTCACTGTCTTACTACGCTGTTGCTAATGCGGTCGGTCAGCTTCACTCCGCACATCTTCCGCAGAACTCGCATTTCTACCGCATTTATCCTACTTTCATTCTCCTTCTTACATACCCAGCTCTCGCTACCATATAACAGCGTTGGGACAAGAACTCCGTTATGTATGGCCAGCTGCGCCTTATGGCTTAAGTGCCGGCTCCCGAATAGCTTTCCCATCGCACCATTCACTCTGTTCCCTGCACTCACTCTTCTCTCTATGTCAGCGGTGTATTTCCCATCCTTACTAAAGGCGCATTCAAGATATACAAACTCATTCACTTGCTCCAGCACATCGTTACCAACCACAATCCTTACATTCGTTCTGGTTTCTTCCCTTTCAAAAACCATAATCTTGGTTTTCTTCACATTCAAGTGTAAGCCATTGATCATGCAGTCGTCTTTCATAACTGTGACTAGTGTTTGCAGATCAGTGGCTGTTGGCGCTATTAAAACCGCGTCATCTGCATAAAGTAGATGGTTTACCACTAAGTCACCCATTTGTACACCTTCATTCATCGCTTTCAGTCTTTGAAGACTTTTGTCCAGATATATTATAAACAGTCTAGCGGACAACACGCAACCCTGCTTGACGCCGATTTCAACGTCAAACCAGGGTGACCTGTTATCACCCACCCGTACGCATGCCTTGCAGTCCACATAAGTGGACTGGACGGCTCGCAACAGAGTGCCATCTATACCATACTCTTGCAAAATGTCCCAAAGTCTCTTTCGCACAACTCTGTCAAATGACTTCTCCAGATCTACAAAACCGCAGAAAACCTTCCGGCCCACTGCCAGATGCTTCTCTACGATGTTGCGGAGTGAGAAGACTTGATCCGAACATCCTCTTCCAGACCTGAAATCCCCTTGTGCCTCGCACAACATTCCATCGGACTTCACGCTTCACTTCTTTTTACTATTTTTATTAACTCAATTTCCCGATATTTAACTTCTTCCTACCACCTTTACGCAGACGACCTGCAAATTTACTCTCAGGCCTCACTCTCAAATCTTAGTGAAGCCATTGAAAACACAAACAAAGATCTATACCAAATTACTAAATGGACCAAATCTTACGGATTGACAGTGAATCCCGTCAAAACGCAAGTTATCATTATAGGCAGCTCTCGAATGATCAATAGAATTAATTGGTTAACTCTCCCACAAATATTCTTCGACGGCACTATAATTCCCTATAGCGAATCTGTGAAAAATCTTGGGGTTTTGCTAGACCGTTGTCTGACATGGGGTCCACAACTAGAAGCTATTAGTTGTAAAACATTTGCTACAGCAGCCACTTTGCGAAGACTTCGCAATTTCCTACCCACTGCCACTAAGGTTGCTCTGGCACAATCTCTCCTCCTTCCTATTCTAGATTATGCCGATGTGTACCATTTAGATTTAACGGAGAAACAGCTAGATAAACTTGAGCTGCTCCAAAATTTCGCAATTAGGTTCATATTTGGCTTGCGCAAATATGACCATGTATCCGAATTTCGTACAAAACTCAAGTGGCTACCCATTTGACTTCGCCGGAACGCGCATATTCTTTTCTTCTTTACAATATATTATATAACCCTTCTTCCTCTTCCTATCTTAAGCAACGTTTCGAGTACTTGAAAAGCACTGGCACCCAATGCCTCAGGTCCTCAGAAAATCTGAGCCTAAGAATGCCCCTTCACAATAGCAGCTTCTATGATAAGTCTTTTACTGTCCAGGCGGTATGACTGTGGAATACTATACCTATCAGTATACGGCGTGCATCGTCGCTCGAGAGCTTCAAGGGCCAGGTGAGGAAGTATTACTTATCTACTTGTTCACCGGGTCCTGCCGTCGCATCGTGATAGTTAAATATGTGTATGTGTGGTAAAATTTGTGTAGTATGTATTTACTTATTTATATTATATTTAAGTATTTATTGTTATAAGTTAAGCTTCTATGTAATAAGTGCACCCCCGTTTATTCCACAACCTAATCGTTTTCTCCATCCGAAGGTTGCCTGGAAGAGATTGCTTTTTAGCGATAAGGCC
This sequence comes from Phalera bucephala, assembly GCA_905147815.2. NCBI lineage: Eukaryota > Metazoa > Arthropoda > Insecta > Lepidoptera > Notodontidae > Phalera > Phalera bucephala. The sequence goes on along the minus strand of LR990627.1, from coordinate 22,553,009 downwards.
GCCCTTTGTGTAAGTTCTTTTTTTTGTATTTTATTATCTATGTAATTGGTGCACAATAAAGAGTTATCTATCTATCTATTTTCACACTGTCTAGACGACACCAATATAATGTGTATTTGTGTATGTATTTTTTGGATATAGGCCTCTCATTACTTTCAAATATGGTTGCCTGGAAGAAATTGCTATAAGCAATAAGGCCGCCAATTGTACCTTATATTGTTTTGTACCTTAAATTTTTGTTTATTTTTAATTTGGTGTACAATAAAGAGTTTTCTATTCTATATTTAGATATCGTGTTATTACGAATTGATTTTACCAAAACGAGATTAACACAAAAAGGGCAATGCTTGTTAAGATTTCTGTAGAATTATGTTACTATGTAATAGCCAAAAAACATCTACCTATCTATCTATATCATCACGCCAGATCCCTTGCGGGGTAGGCAGAGAGTACAAAGTTCCAACAGTTTCTTTCCTGACATATCTCTCTGGCTTACTCCACTCTCATAGCAAATATGGTATATAAAAAACATAGCTTGTATTTTCTTTTAAAGTTACTTTAGAGGTTTTTTTATATTTTAGATCGGATACTAATAATACTTTGATACCGTGACATCTAACCCTAATACCTAAATACCTACGTGATAAAACCCATTTGCATTGCCATAACAATATCTAAGTCACACTTAAGGCAACCAAAAAGGAAGGGAAAATTATCTTTCAAATACGAAGTAATAAAGGAATACAGTTAATAAGGGAATGTCACGAACATACCATACTTACGTGATCTCATAGAATATTCTATGAGACTGGACATGACATAAATCGTTTTGTGCCTAAATAGATATTTGACCTAACCGCCCGAATGTAGTACTGACAAATTTGAAAAGTAAGGTTATTAGAGTTTGCACAATAATTTGAAAAAGATAAGGCTTCTTTTCTCATGTTCTTCCTTTTTGATCATGTATTTTATTCGGTTAGTGACATGTTCGTTTAGAATTTAGGTATAGGTAACCGGTTCACACTTAGACAAAGGCGAATAAAATATTAATCTGTTCAAACATTAATGTCGAGTTCGCTTTCTTGATGCATTTTCTGTAAGGCATCGTAATATGGTGTAAAATAATGAAGTCTATTAATGTTGACGGGTTTCCCAGAATCGGTTTCAGTTTATGAATCCCTAATTCCCATTTTGTTTCTAGATATTTTATTTTAAAAATATTTTTTCGAAGAATCAAATAACACACCAAATACATGCTAAAACTCAAACTCAAATAAATGATTGTAAAATGACTTAGGTATTTCGCGTTAATATTGAAGTTACCTTGGAACACAGTGATATATAGATGCCAAACACCTTAGTCCTTATCGAGACTTTAAATGCTATAAAGCAATTAAAACGTTGAAAAAATAAAATATAATGAAAAATAGCCGCAATAATATAAATTTGTTTTTTTAAACGTAGCCCAACACTAGGATTCATTCCTGAGCCGTGGGTGCGTTTACAAACATGAAAATTCACATACACAAATACCCATTACCCCCTCTCCTACCGTTGGGCACGGGCCTCCTCCCAAACTGAGAGGGTGTAGGACATAGTCCACCACGCTGGCCCAGTGCGGGTTGGCAAACTTCACACACCTTGGAGAAACTGTAAGGCATGCAGGTTTCCTCACGATGTTTTCCTTTACCGTTAAAGCAAGTGGTAGTTGACCTTTAATACGCACATGCTTTCAAAAAAACAAAGGTGCGTGCCTGGATTTGAACCCGAGAACTCTAACTTTGCAGTCCAACGGTCTAACCACTAATATCACTGCTCCCAAGCCGCAATAAATTCCGAAAAAATGGTCCGTTTCATGTTTTATATGCGCCTAAATTTAAAACTCATTACGCGCAATGTTTTTAAATAATTATTAAAAATAATATATTCAGTTCTGGTTAATCGATATTTATAACTTTTTACAAGTTAAATAATAATCTTTGAGAATACTTTCCTAATCTTTTCTGTTCAAATTATCGTAGCTCTTCTTACCACGTTTTTTCTACTCTATGGCTGGTTAATGGTAGTTTATTTTTGCTTTATTGGCATTTCCTTACAATATAGTGGCCCGTCGGTAGATGGCGTGAGTGCGCTCAGTTTGTTAGCCGCTGGTCATGGCGGGTACCGCAAATAACGTTTTAAAACGAAGATACATCGGTTTTAAAAATTGGTAAACGTTAAATAATAGTGCTTTTGTATTAAAAATTTATAGGTATTGTATTAGATTTCTCTCATGCCCGTTTTCCCTGAAAGAATAGCCTTAGGTGTACAATATACATCTACATGTCGCTGAGGTATTTTGATTCTAGTATGACAGGGAGTGAACTGGTTGCTGTATTGTTACAGAATGTTAATATGTAGGAGGCGTGAGTAGCGATCCAAGGCTAAGCAGCGTTTGGCTCAGTCAGTCTGGGACAGGTGAATGTTTGTGATATTTCCATATTGGTACGTCTCCTAACTTTGCATGGCACGCTAAGACGTTGGTCTTAGTTACCGCTTTATATGGAAGTCATTACGCCAAATTGAAAGCTTAAAGGCGGTTTAGTCAGTTCTAGAGAGGCAGGTGGCCTTCGGACAAACCTTCGTCCGCCAATCCACATGGGCTCCGCGTGGTGGTATATAACCTTTTCTCTTCCATATCGACTTGTTTGAGAGGACTCAGCAGTGGGATAGGAAAGGCTAATTTACTATTGTTGTTACAGAATGTAAGGCGGAATAAATAATAATAACAATCACTCTATTTATTGTAAAACTTTCGGAACACAAAACAATACATCTACTTTTTCGTAAAAAAATCTTTAACACCCTTTGCAAATGTACTAGATTTTAAAATTATTGCATTTCAAATAAAAATAAGCTACTTATGACTCGAAAAGTAAATCTCGAAGTGGACTGTCGCATATTTTAGGTATTCTTTGAGGTCCTCTTAACTTGTTAACTAATTCAAAAGCTGGTTTCAGTTGTTCTTGAATTACTCCCTAAAAAAATATAAATAATAATTTGTATGCAAAAAGTAAGTGTAATAAGTGTAACTATAGATACGACTCGGTGGGCCCGAGATGGGTGACCGTTTGTGGCATTTACATATTCGAGCGTCACCGTGCTTCGGAAGGCACGTTAAGCCGTTGGTCCCGGCTACCACTTAATGTGGTAGTCGTTAAGCCGAGTTGGAAGCCTTAAAGGCGGCTTGATAAGTTCCAACAGCAGGTGGCCACAAACCTGCCTCCATCAACCCGCCGTGGTGCAGTATGACCTAATCTCTCTCACCTCGATCTGTAGGAGAAGGCATTTGTCCAGCAGTGGGCAGTATAGGCTGATATTATTATTAATATATATAGATACAACGACGACCACGACGAGTCGATCTAGTACTAGGAAGCTATAAGTCTGTAATGTAAGGTCAAAAATAAATATAATAAATTATTACCTGTTCCCTTCGGTATATGACTACGGAGATCATCTTTCCCCATAGCATTTGCAGCAAATAAGGTCCAGACCCATCGTTAGTTTCAAGAAGATGAAGTTGCATCATTGCATCATGTTTCATTGCTTTGTCTGAAAAAGCAAACGCAAAGAAACTGTGAACAAAATTCAAACGAGCGCTTTTTTAATGCGTCGTTTTTGAAGCTCTGTAAGCGCTTTTTAAAAAATGTATTGTCAGCGATTTGTTTCATTGTATCGCTTTATTCATTCTGAAAATGCGCTCGTGTAATGAGGACTAACGAAAGTAAGAAAGTAGAGGAAACGAGAGAGACCTGTAAGGAAAGATATTGTTGAAGTTGAAAGGATTATAAAACTTAAATTACTGACGCTTCCGTCGTATCTTTAATAATAATCTAATGGGCATGACACAAAAAATATATAATAAACTTCCAAACAAATTACTTGAAACATGGATACTTTTAAGAAAACTTTATTTGATATTCTCGTAAAAAAGGCGTTTTACACGATAAATGAATATTTTAATGACTTCATTAATGTGACGATGGTGAACTAATAATTACGATTTATTTTGTGTATACTATAACTATGACGTTGTTACTTCTTTGGTATGACGTTAAGACCAATGACATTGACATAAAAAGTTATAATTATTCTCGTGTAATTATCAGATTCGACGATGTTCCAGTTTTATTAAATGTATAGATTTTATTACTCTGACTTAATTTGTATGCTCGTAGATCAAAACATAGTTAGGACTATTAATTATACCAACCACCAACTTATGTACCTATGTTTGCAAATAAACCTCTGATTCTGCAAGGATCTAGTGTGATGTCGTAGTTGGATAGTTAGATAGAAAAATATTATTTATTACAAGAAATACAACGCTACGTGACGTCTAATCGTTCATACTTAAACCTCAGCATTAACAAATTGAAGTTATTAGTAACATAATCGTCAAATCGTACAACCACGAACATGTTTATTTAGTAATTTGAAGTGTGAAAAGGGTGACATATGAACTCAATAGGGTTATACTAACATCAATTTATTAAGCTTAGCCCTCAGGTTAGAGAAGTTTAGCTACTTACCAATATCCTTTTTGCCTACATCAATAGATATAACTTGCTGGAAACATCCTTTTATTCCAGCGAGAGACTTAGACCAGACGTCAAAAGGATTTTCAGTGAAATACCTTTGCCTCACAATGAGTCCGTTATGCTCTGCCGACAATATCGGCTTTGGTGGACCTTCTACCGTTTTGTTGATTAGCCATTTGAGACCCGCCTGTATAAGATATAAAAAATAAATTCGCGTAGTGATTACGAGGTGCTGGGTTAAAATTCTAGGTTGGACAAAATTGAATATTTCTATTAAAAAATACCCAGCAGTCCGGAGCAATAAGGTCACCCCCTATTACATGGGATCTATCGTCGGCGAACGTTGACTATTTGTATAGTGGTGAAATTAATTAATTAATTTATTTATTTATTTATACTTTTGCACAAAATTGTACAGAGGCGGACTTAATGCCAAAGGCATTCTCTCCCAGTCAACCTTAGGGTGATGCAGAGAAAACAAGGTAGGTGCACTTGGACTACATCATAAAGAATTATCGGGAGGACAAATATTTTAAATATAATACACAGATACGCATATATAATAAACTAATATATATCAATTTTTAATATGTATATATACATAGAATACATAAAATTAAATGAATGTTACATTAGATAAATAAATACAATAAATATAATTAAACATACTAACGAGATGATTCTGCTAACATTTTTTTGGTTATGTGTTCGCGAGTTCTTATCTTGAAGGAGTACCGGCTCTCTGCCATCCTCACATTAGGAGGAAGAGAGTTCCAAAGAAGAATGGATTGCACGAGGAAAGAAGAGTGAATAAATTTAGGCTGCTTCATTTGTCTATCATGGTTCGGCTGGCAATCAAGAGTTCTTGGGATCCAATTCTAGGTCACCTAAAATGTCATTCGGAGTTTTCTATCGAAAGATTTTCAGTAATGACCGGAGTCGTAAAATTCCAGTGGTCCTGATGTAATAATAATATTGTAATCTAATACAAGGTGTAACATACATAATGCAAGACCTCAGACACCTCAATTAAATTATTCCTTTACGAATTCAATACACTGGATGGAATACTGGAATTTGTGCTCGATATATGGCAATAGGCTCGCCCCCTATTACATGGGACCTAACATCGTCGGCGAATCGTGGGTGTACTCAGTACACCTCTGTCACCCCCGCTTGGGGAATATATTAGAATTATCAAATCTTTTATTTTTTCATGTAAGACTTCAGAAGTTATGTTCTTAAAGGTACCTAACACTACCCATTATTTGTCCTTATTGTAATCTTTACTTCTTTTTTTCTACACACCTTATACAGTTACAAGTTGTGTTTTTTTTTTAGATTGTTGTTATGATTTTGCTGTTTGCACATAAATTTACGTTATAATCTAGATCTAATAAATAATATTTTAAGTTGTATATTTTTGATTATAATGTGTACTGTGGAATTAAATAAATTAAAAAAAAAATAAAAATATAGGAGTGATGGTGTGTGGAATTCAATACAAAAATAAAAGTTCCAATTTTAAGGAGGTTTCTACCATTTTTGTAAGCCACCCAGGTACCCAAATTAACCATAAAATTTAATAATTAACTTTTGCATGCATATTGAAGTGAGTTTAATAGAACTACATTTAAAATAGCCGTAATGCTTTGAATAATTATTAAATATTGTTTAATTAAGGGAACAGAAAGGGTAAAAGCATTTTTGAAAATTAAAAAAAATAACTTTAAAAGCAGTTGGAATCGATTCAGTTGCCGTTTTAAAACAAACTACTTTCAGGTTGCGTTAATTATTTTCTACTTTGTATATGTTGCATATTTCGCTGACTGATAAATTCCAATATCATAGCGGTGAACCCATTGCCATTATACTGGATACGATTCCACACTACGGAATAATATTTCAATTTTTTGGCGAAGAAATCACTATAACACTGTCTGATCTAGATTTTGAACTCTAAACCACACGATCGTCACTTTAAGCCACCACACATTGAGACAATAATCGCACCCCATATAACAAAGACTTGGCATAGAGGTTAAAAGCTTAAGCCGCTCTGAACACTTGAGTCAACCGTGTGACCCTCAATTATTTGTTTCGGTCTGGGTATTTGTGTATGTGAATTTTCATATTAGTCAACGCACCCACGATACAGGAAAAAAAACCATGTGTAGGACGTGCTTTTAATAAAAAAAAAACACTTAAATTAAAAAAATCTTCGGTACACTGCACTGTTATCATCCAAAAAATGTCCACTCAAAATATAGACCACCCCCAAAGCTCGTCACAACGGCTGGCTTTGCACGCAGGCAGCATTTAACCTAACCTAACCATCACCAGGTTCAATCTTGCCTAACCACTAAACCGTAAAAATTAAAAAAAAATTAAAGGGTTAACCATACCTCATCTGTCTCACTAATCTCCATCTTGTAACAAGTAATCTGCTTCTCTGGAAACAATTTCTCCGGTATCACCGCCACCACATACCAAGTTCCAGTCACATCTTTCAGATTAAAGTGGGCCTGGTGTCCATTGCACGTAGTACTATTGTCAGAGCCTTCGCAACTTGACAGGGTTATAATGAATACGAGTATTAGAAAACGGATCATGATTATGAGGAGTGATGTCGTGAAGTGGGTTCCTTCGAATGAGGTTTTTGGTGTAAAGTTGTTTTAGGTTATATTCTGGCGTTAGGAAGGAATAGATGCGCCTTTTAAGAATGCAATAAAATAAGCTGACCTAAACTATGTTTTGTAAATATGTTGTTTTATTTCCAACTTGTTTGAGTTTTTTGTTATTAGTTTTTGTGAATAGTTTGCTCTCAAGACTGTTACATATTGTTTAATATATCAAACGGTAAATTATAAGGATCCCACTTTCTGGTTTCAATTTTATTTTTTATCATTGACCTACCTATTCCTTTATCCTAAGACTTACCTCCAATGTATCATAGCTTTATTAAGTTCAGGATCTAATATAACCTGTAAGACAAGAAAATAAAACGGAACAACTATGCCTTTTGGACGTCTAACACCTCAGTCCCTCCCGTGACCATAGGTGCTGCAAAGCACTCGAAACGTCGGGAACTTAAAAATCAATTTTTTTTTTACTAATGTTAATTAAAATTGATCATGCTATACCATCAATCAAATATAGGCTATCAAATATGTGCTATGCTACAAAATTAATTTTTAACAGACTTCTTAAAAGGAGGAGGTTCTCAATTCGACTGTATGTTTTTTTTTGTATGTATGTTACGCGATCATTCCGCCAATTTTGATGATTCTTTTTGCATTGGGTTCAGTATAGCTTCTAGGTGATCCTATTTTAATTTCATCGGTATTGGACCTTGGACTTGGAAGATACACCAGGGAACTCCTTAACGACAAACAATACGAATGCGTAGATTGAGATATTATGGGTATTACGTCAATCCTATAGGTACCCTGTCATAGAACTAATCAGAATATTAACCGACTTCAAAAAAGGAGGAGGTCAAAAATTCGTCTGTGTTTTTTATAACGACTTTATTTATGAACTGATTTTGATGATTCTTTTTGCGTTTGGTTTATTATAGTTTCTAAGTGGTCCCATTTTAATGAAATCGGTATTGTACTTTGGACTTTGAAGATTCATCAGAGGACTCCTTAATGGCGAACAGCACGAATGTATAGATTCCGTTATTATGGTTATTATATCAATTTTGTAGGTACCTTGCTGTACAACTTAGCAAAATAATATAATATAGGTATATAAATATTAGTAAATAATTCACTTGTCACTTAAAATTGTAAAATAAAAATCTTTTATTTTTATATGTAATATTTTTGCTTTACTTAAATTTATTTTATTTTATTTGGGAGGCTTACAGCTAATATATCAAAGTAGGTAAAGATAAATAAAGTCAGAGAGCCATTAACAAGCCTCCGCATCTAGAAATGAGGTGTATATATATATATATATATATATATGATGCTGAAGTAGTTAAGTTGACAGTATTTGTAAATAGCAAAAGAACTGTTAGAGAGATGTGAAGTATTTGATTAACACAGTGCCCAGAGTTGACAAATTACTTGTAAATAAATCAATTCTAGAGTTAGGATACTCACACCGCATAATTGAATTAAACATAATACTCGTACGCACGAGATAAGAATTACGACGAAACATAGTGCGTGAGAATGGAGTGTGGAGTAAGTCTCTAGCCCTAGAGTGTCTTGGTGGCACGTTTAAGCATATTTTGGAGGCTAGTTCGGGGCAGTCGACCCTCGATTGTGCAACCTTGAACAAATAGCGCATGTCAGAAATTTTCCTGCGGACATGTAATGGAAGTAAATGGAAGCGAGTACAACGGTTATTGTAATTAAGTAAAGGAATTTTGTATTTATAATTTAAAAATCTTGTAAATTTCTTTTGTATCCTTTCCAATCTATCCGAGTGCACTGCATACTGAGGGTTCCATATTGGACTAGCGTATTCTAAGTGACTTCGGACATAGGCACAATAAAGTAGTTTAATAGTTTTCATATTGACGAAGGAGCTGCTATTGCGAATGACAAAACCTAGAGCGGATGATGCTTTGTTGGCTATATAATCTACATGGTTATCAAAGGATAATTTTGCATCAATAAGAACACCAAGGTCTTTGACGACCTGTACACGAGATAAAGTCTGGCTACCTATAGAATAATTAAAGTCCATTGTATGGCGTTTCCTAGAGAAGCTTATCACTTGACATTTAGCAATGTTCAGATCCAGATTGTTAGCATTACAGTAACCAACTTCTCTCTGGAGGTCCTCTTGTAAGAGTGAAGCGTCAGAGTTGGACTTAATGGACCTGTAGATTTTTATTATTCAGAAATTAGGCACCTAAACTTTGATCAATAAATCTCTAATGAAGAATTTACATTGTAAATGATTGTAGTGTCTTTTCTACACTCTTCTCAAGTCTAATGCAACGTTATGAATGAAATGACTAAGTGTGGGCGGCAGTTCGTGCAAATAATTGGTTCATTTCCTCACGTCTAGTCTGGGAATCCACTGAGTGACACGAATCAGAACAATTATTCAATTGGGACACCGCCCGGTGCGGTGGAATGACCGTCAAACTTAACTTGACCTAAATTGTGAAATGCAATTAAACATGGAAGCTTTAATATTGACTTTGGGAATCGGCTAAATGCTACCATTGATTTCTTGGTAAGCATATTATTCAATAAGTATATCTCTCATATCTATATTAATTATTACTCCGGATGTCTTGCAGGGTAGGCAGAGAGTACATTCCAACAGATTATCTCCTTAAAGACTTCTTTAGCGTCCTCCACTTTCGTAGTTCGTCTCATAAACGACGGTTACGGAGACTCTTGACTTGCCCCTCAGATAAGGTTGTTTTTTAATTCTGAATAAGCATTTTTCTTTCAATAAATCTACTAAGGGTACATGAAGGATGAGCGTAATGATATAGATAGCTAGATATGTGTATAACTAAAGGGTCTTATTTTCGGGGGTTTGTTATTACGCTGTGGTATTAAGGATTACAGGTTTCTTTTTTTACAGAGTTCTCAACATTGTTCGCAAAATATTAGATATACTGTGGCACATTTTTTTCTCGTAATACTAACGTAACTTCACAGAGATAACATTAACGACTTGAAGAGATAAAAATAGAGTTTTCCAATTTTATATTCGAAGCGCCATTCTCTCCATTGAAAACTGTCTCAAGAATTATCCGCTTTCCCACAGAAAAACACGGTCATTGTTTAAAAAGTCAAAACCAACATACATTTACTTGAACAAAGGCAGTAAAAACGGTTTATGGACTTGTTATTGCCGTCCCAACGGACAATTGGTGTAGTGCAAATTAAAAGATGTAGCGGTTCCAAATCTAAGAGTCAGTCTGAAATTCATCTTATTTTATTCAGATCAATGGACGAATGAGTATCATCATTTAATTGACTTGTAACTTTGAGGATTCATTAGGACGAATCTGGCTCTTCTAATTTCAGATTTGTTTTTTGACGGTCCAGAAGAAATTACTTTAAAAAATAAGACTGCCAATTGTATTTGTGATTACTAGTGGTAATTTTTTTTAAATAAAATAAAGAATATCTATCTAAATAATTAATGTAGGTGCCTCCCTCTATTTGTTTAAATCCATACCTGACTTTTAGGTCCGTATTACAGAATGTAAATCAGTCGTGAATCTAGTTTTAACAACTGATTTATGTACTAAAATATTAGTTTTAAAACTAGATTTTAACTAATTTTCTTTCTGTAATACGAACCTTAAATATCGTGTTATATAAGAGTATCTTCTTTATTTAGAACAATTCTTGAAATATCATACTTTTTAGTATATTTCAAATAAAACAGTCATGATAGATCGTGTTTTCCTTTGTTTTAACTTTTATAAAATAAATAAGCCCTTCCAATTTAACGCGTAGACCAAAACAAGTATAGAAAGAGCACTCAAAGTTTGTCTCTTGTGGGAACCGAACTATTTAAACCAGAAGGTATAATAAATACCCTACACTTTTACCACTAAATCAAACGCAAGCAAAAACGTCTTTTTACCATCAAAGATACCAATTATGTTCCAAGTACAAGTAATATGAGTTATTTTTAACAAGGATCTAACACAACCTCCTACTCTTACAACTTGCACCATACCCAAAAATGGGATCGGTAGAAACAGATTTTAATGTATCCTATGAAAATCTTCATTCAAAAGCTCTCCCGCTTTGAATTTTAATATAAATCTCTGTTCGGGAGTTTATTAGCGTCGGACGAAACGGCTATAAATGGGAAAATTATGTATTTGTCCTTCACTGGGTATTTACGAGGAGGAAGTTACAGGAAATGTTTTCTTGAAGAACGTTGTAGAGGTCCAAATAAAATTGCGTTATAGCTATTATTAATATTTATTATTTTAATAAATCTATAAAGTCTCTGTTTTGTAAATGAGATAACCATATAGACATTAATTGACACAATGTGTCAGTAAGTTAAGTACATTTATTGTTTGCTTAGCAAATTCTACCATACGAGAACCAAAAGGAATTGTAAAACTCTCATTTTAAATAACCGTGGAGTTTCTTGCCCTTACTATCCATAGAAATGGATTTCAAAGCCACTCTTCTTTCTTTTTTTAATTATTTGCAGGAAATTGAATTTTGTTTGATATATTGTTAATCGTTTTCTTCCAAAGAAAGAAAGAACAAAAAAAAGTAACGTTTGTTGGGCAAAATATTGTATATTTGTCATGAAAATGGTTTTATATAATTTAATGGTTTACGACATACTCAGATAGATGGCGATGAACCGAAAATGAATAATTAATAGAAAAAACTATCCCGGTTTTGAGTTTTTCCGAAGATTAATAACTACCAGTCAATTTCGGTGTAGCGCCAACCTCGGCACAGTGGAACAGTTGAGTATACTCCTAAGTACACACGGAGGTTCTTTGGACCTTCGTTCAACGTTTATTCAGTGACACAAAATATACGGCTATATAATATAAAATAAAATAAAAATTAGTTGTCACTGAAATGGTATATACACTCAGCATATTGCCGGGGCAATTTAAGTGGCACGACACTGGTCTTCCGTGTATACCAGTTCAAATTGAGAGCGTAACTGCGCGCTATTACAATACAAATAAAAAAATACAAACAGTTGATCAGAGTATATGTAAATGTAGTTGTTGAATACTAATGTGGAAAATAAAGTATATTACGAATAATTAATAATCACAACAGTAAACAATAAAAATAACAAAATAGAGTAAAGTCGATCCGAAGAATATTTAGGTACACGGCTTGGAGAAAAACAGCTATGGAATTAATTTTTGGTGTTAAAGGTTTACCACCTTTAAATTTTTAATTTAAATTGGTTTTAAATTTTTAATTGAACTATAATTCCTGATGGTGGGAGATTATTCCAACATTTCGTAGATAGATCATTTGTTTAGTTTTGCATAAATACTTTTTTATGTACAAGAAATTTTACATAAAATATACAATTACCTGAATCACACACAAACTGATCACCTTTGGATATACTTTTTTAAGTAAAATTTTATAATTTTACATCTAAACGATACTCATAATTTAATCGGTCAAGTCATCATTAAAATAACCCTTCAGCGAACGCCTGACCCAAACGACCATATTATTTTGCGAAATTTTTGCCATCCAGAACAAAAATGTCAGTAATTAATCTTACCCTTTCACGAGTTGTTGGCTCCGCGCTAAAAGGATTTAAGGTTCGCGTCTCATTAACTACGAATATTCATAAAATCTATAAATGAAACGATCCGTCAACCCCTTCTTTTTATTTGGAAATGTCAAAAGAAAACTACCACTATACATATAATATAACGTGTAATAGCCGGTATATTTAACTCAAGGATAAATTTGCATACTGTCAGTAGAATTTTGACAGATTTTCCATACGAAATATGTCAAATATCTATCCGTAGAAAACAAATCTTTCCTTGAGTTAAATATTGGAACCGGTCGTAATTGACGCAAGACCAGAAAGTAAATTAAACTCTGCTACGTCTATATTCCCCAAGTGGGCATGGCAGAGGTGTACTAGTTACACCCGCTTTTCTCCGACGATGTTGGGTCGTGCTAGGGGCGTGCCTATTGCCATTTTACTAGGGACAATTCCAGTTTCCGAACTGATGCTGTGAAATTTTCGATAGAAGAGCTACACTTTACCGACCTAGGATCTGATGATGTCTCGCTACGTGCATAATTCACCACTAGACCAGCCTAATAATTGTTTTATTTTTGATTCGAATTATTCATTTAAGTATTCTTATTAGTCTAAGCTTGTGCGTTGCAAGTCCGGAAGCATGGAACAGGGGTGTGGTGGTACTGTTTTTCAAGAAAGGGGATAACACTTTACTGAAGAATTATAGGCCCATCACACTGCTGAGCCATGTTTATAAGTTGTTTTCGAGAGTCATTACGAATCGTCTCGAACGCAGGTTTGATGCCTTCCAGCCTCCCGAACAAGCCGGTTTTCGGAAAGGCTTTAGTACCATAGACCACATACATACGCTGCGGCAGATTATACAGAAGACCGAGGAGTATAATCGGCCACTATGCTTGGCGTTTGTGGACTATGAGAAAGCCTTCGATTCGATCGAGACTTGGGCGGTTCTTAGATCTCTCCAGCGATGCCGCATTGACTATCGGTACATCAAAGTGTTGAAGTGCTTGTATAATAACGCCACCATGTCAGTCCGAGTACAGGGGCAGTGCACGAAGGCAATCCCCATAAAAAGAGGAGTAAGACAGGGAGACGTCATTTCTCCGAAACTGTTTACGGCCACCTTAGAGGACGCCTTCAAGCTCTTGGAATGGCAAGGACTTGGCATCAACATCAATGGCGAATACATCACTCACCTTCGATTTGCCGACGACATTGTGGTCGTGGCGGAGTCGCTGGAAGATCTAGGACGAATGCTCGGTGACCTCAACAGAGTATCTCAACAAGTGGGTCTTAAAATGAACATGGACAAAACCAAAATAATGTCTAACGTCCATGTCGTACCCACCGCACTCACCGTTGGGAACTCTACTCTTGAAGTTGTCGACGAATACATTTACCTGGGACAGGTAGTCCGGTTAGGTAGGTCCAACTTTGAGAGAGAGGTCAATCGACGAATCCAACTCGGCTGGGCAGCGTTCGGGAAACTGCGCAACATCTTCTCATCCAAAATACCTCAGTGCCTTAAGACTAAAGTTTTCAGTCAATGTGTGTTACCAGTGATGATATATGGATCAGAGACGTGGTCTCTTACAATAGGTCTCATAAAAAAACTCAGAGTTGCTCAGCGAGCTATGGAGAGAGCTATGCTCGGCATTTCTCTACGCGATCGAATCAGGAATGAGGAGATTCGTAGAAGAACCAAGGTTACCGACATAGCCCTTAAGATTAGCAAGCTGAAGTGGTAATGGGCGGGCCACATAGCGCGTAGATCGGACGGGCGTTGGGGCAGAAAGATTCTAGAGTGGCGACCACGTATTGGCAAGCGCAGCGTGGGACGACCGCCTGCCAGATGGACCGACGATCTTGTGAAAATCGCAGGAAGTCGTTGGATGCAGGTGGCATCGGACCGGTTACGCTGGAAAGCGATTGGGGAGGCCTATGTTCAACAGTGGACAAGTATGGGCTGAGATGATGATGATGATGATGTGCGTTGCAAAATAAACGGTTTTTTATTTAATTTAAATATTTCTCTTTCTGTAAATCCGTGAAGTAGTTTCTGAGATAAACATATACATAGAAAAGACGCGGCTAACGTCATATAAGACAAAATAATAATAAAGAAATATACAAGATGTATCGTAAATAACGCAAGACCTCAGACACCCTGATTAGATAATTCTATCTATCTATCTATCTATAACCTCACGCCAGATCCCTTGCGGGGTAGGCAGAGAGTACAGAGTTCCAACAGGTTCTTTCCTTACATACCTTTCTGGCTTCCTCGACTCTCATAGGTCGTCTCATACACACTCGCCGGTTAGGGAGACTCTTGACTTGCCCTTCAGATAAGACACCGTCTCTTTGGTCATGGTAAGATAGTCTAGGTCTTCCCCGGTACCCACATTCTTCCACTTTCGTATTGTGCATCTGTTTTGTCATTATGTCTTCTGACATTCTTTCTAAATGCCCGAACCAACGGAGCATACCCTTTCTCATCTTTACACCGATACTATTTTTCATACTTACTCGCTTTCTTACTACGCTATAGCGAATACAGTCCGTCAGCGTAGCCCCGTCAAGGGATTTATTCCTGTCTCGTGGGTGTATTTACAAACATGAAAATTCGCATACACAAATACCCTGACCAAAACAAATAATTGTGGATCACACAAAGATTTGTCTCGTGCGGATATCCAAACCGCGACTATTCAGCCCAATGAGTGGACCGGCTTAAGCTAACCACTGCGCCAAATCGTCCATCACACCGTCCGTGATTGATCACAGTTCAGTCGATTTGAACCAAATATTCATAAATTATATATCTATTCTGTCGAATAGGTCAGAGGTGCTCAGGGAGATAGAGAGGTTCTATGGGCAGTTGTACACCTCAGTAGCTGAACCTGTTGTTGAATTGGTAAAAGACCCAAGAGCCAAGCTAACCCGACACTACACTGAAGATATCCCGGACATCAGCCTGTACGAGATTACGATGGCTCTCAAACAACTCAAAAATAACAAAGCACCAGGCGAAGACGGAATTACCGCAGAGCTTCTGAAAGCGGGCGGAACGCCGGTACTTAAAGTCCTTCAGAGGCTGTTTAATTCCGTCTTGCTCGAAGAGAAAACGCCGGAAGCATGGAACAGGGGAGTGGTGGTACTGTTTTTTAAGAAAGGTGATAACACTTTACTGAAGAATTATAGGCCCATCGCACTGCTGAGCCATGTTTATAAGTTGTTTTCGAGAGTCATCACGAATCGTCTCGAACGCAGGCTTGATGACTTCCAGCCTCCCGAACAAGCCGGTTTCCGGAAAGGCTTTAGTACCATAGACCACATACATACGCTGCGGCAGATTATACAGAAGACGGAGGAGTATAATCGGCCACTATGCTTGGCGTTTGTGGACTATGAGAAAGCCTTCGATTCGATCGAGACTTGGGCGGTTCTTAGATCTCTCCAGCGATGCCGCATTGACTATCGGTACATTGAAGTGTTGAAGTGCTTGTATAATAACGCCACCATGTCAGTCCGAGTACAGGGGCATTGCACGAAGGCGATCCCCATAAAAAGAGGAGTAAGGCAGGGAGACGTCATTTCTCCGAAACTGTTTACGGCCACCTTAGAGGACGCCTTCAAGCTCTTGGAATGGCAAGGACTTGGCATCAACATCAATGGCGAATACATCACTCACCTTCGATTTGCCGACGACATTGTGGTCGTGGCGGAGTCGCTGGAAGATCTAGGACGAATGCTCGGTGACCTCAACAGAGTATCTCAACAAGTGGGTCTTAAAATGAACATGGACAAAACGAAAATAATGTGTAACGTCCATGTCGTACCCACCGCACTCACCGTTGGGAACTCTACTCTTGAAGTTGTCGACGAATACATTTACCTGGGACAGGTAGTCCGGTTAGGTAGGTCCAACTTTGAGAGAGAGGTCAATCGACGAATCCAACTCGGCTGGGCAGCGTTCGGGAAACTGCGCAACATCTTCTCATCCAAAATACCTCAGTGCCTTAAGACTAAAGTTTTTAGTCAGTGTGTGTTACCAGTGATGATATATGGATCAGAGACGTGGTCTCTTACTATAGGTCTCATAAAAAAGCTCAGAGTTGCTCAGCGAGCTATGGAGAGAGCTATGCTCGGCGTTTCTCTACGCGATCGAATCAAGAATGAGGAGATTCGTAGAAGAACCAAGGTCACCGACATAGCCGTTAAGATTAGCAAGCTGAAGTGGCAATGGGCGGGCCACATAGCGCGTAGATCGGACGGGCGTTGGGGCAGAAAGATTCTAGAGTGGAGACCACGTATTGGCAAGCGCAGTGTGGGACGACCGCCTGCCAGATGGACCGACGATCTTGTGAAAATCGCAGGAAGTCGTTGGATGCAGGTGGCATCGGACCGGTTACGCTGGGAAGCGATTGGGGAGGCCTATGTTCAGCAGTGGACAAGTATAGGCTGAGATGATGATGATGATATATCTATTTATGAAATCGGAATTTAAGTCCGTGTGGTAGTTGCTGAGATTAACGTATAAATTAAAACAGACATGGCGAAGCGTTATTTATATTTTATGTAACAAATTTTCTCGATATCACAAGCCATATTCCTTCAATCAGAGATCGTCAAGCTAAAGCAATAGTGAGCCGGCAGGATGTCTGTCTGTCACATTTAACGAGCACATGTAGAGCGTCTTGGAGAGTCGCAATCAGGGAACCGATGCCGTTTATTGAAATCTCAGCTCGATGACCATAGAGTAGAATATATTCAGAGATAAAAGTAGGGTAGGGTATCCCTTGGTTCGGCTATATAGAAAGAATGTCAGAAGAAAGAATGACAAAACAGACCTAGACTATCTTACCATGACCAAATATACCGTATCTTATCGGAAGGACGAGTCATGAGTCTCCGTTACCAGCGAGCGTGTATGAGACGTACTATGAGAGCGGAGGAAGCCAGAGAGGTATGTAAGGACAGAACCTGTTGGAACTCTGTACTCTCTGCTTACCCCGAAAGGGATCTGGCTTGATGATATAAATAGATAGATAAAAATATAGGTAAATAAACACTGTCGACGGACGATTTAGCGCAGTGGTTAAGAGCTTAAGCTGCTCCGCCCACTGTGTCGAATAGTCGCGGGTTCGATTCCCGCACGGGACAAATCTTTGTGTGATCCACAATTATTTGTTCCGGTCTGGGTATTTGTTTGTGAATTTTCATGTTTGTAAACGCACCCACGACACAGGAATAAATCCTAGTGTGGGGCTACGTTTTTAAGAGAAAAAAAAAAAAAAAAAACTGTCGTGCTCATATTCCTCTGGCATGGATGGTAGAGATGTACCGTGTACAATTACATATCAGCAAAAAAAGTTAGTGTTAAATAATGTTTAAGATAATTGATTCATAATTTCGCGGCTATGTTAGGTCTAATAGTGCCAGTATACCGGACACAAATGTAAACTTCAGACAGTGAATTTGAATCGTATGCATCACCAGACCAACAAGGCGGCCTTTTATGATATAACTATTCATATTATGTGATATTTATATTTCATGTTCAAAAAACACTTAAGTCACTCTGAGTTCAGTGATCAAAAGTGATGACAATACTAGACTTTACCCGTGGTTTCTTATGTACTCCCACTAAGATATTGATCAAATGTTTAATCACCTGTTTAATACAGGTTAGTGTTAACTTGAGTCAAAATGCGCTTTAAATAAGACGCTAAAGTAATACAATGCCACTTTCCATTTAACGCATTAAACATTGGCTAGATATACCTTATATGCTTGTTAGCGTGTTCATTATGACGCAGATAGGGCAGGAGCAGGATATATACCGAGACATGGTCACTCACGATGGGCCTCATAAGAAAGCTGAAGGCCACCCAAAGGACAATGGAAAGAGCTATGCTTGGAGTTTCTCTGCGAGATCGAATGAGGAGATCCGCAGGAGAACCAAAGTCACCGACAAAGCTCTTAGAATTAGCAGGGGGTGGGGCACATTACTCGTAGAACTGACGGCTGTTGGGGCAGAAAGGTTTTCAAGTGGCGACCTCGTACCGGAAGAAGACGTGGATTGGGCAGGCCCCCCACAAGGTGGAGCGATGACCTAGTGAAGGTAGAAGCTGGATGCGTACAGCACAAGCCGATCGTTGTGGCGATGTTTGGGGAAGGCCTTTGTCCTGCATTGGACGTCTTTCGGCTGAAGATGATGATATATCCATTAGCGAAATAAAAGAAAATGAATATAACCTGAGCATAAGCCTCTGCCACCAACCTACTCTGTGCCCAGAGATGATTGTCACCGATAGAGGGCGCCAGTTCGTAAAGTTTTACGATCACTTCCGACACGACACGGCCTCCTGTAATCCGGACCCCTGACATCTAATAGGGAACCAAACTATTGTGGCGATGTCACGCTTTATATGAATCTATGATCTCTTCATGCAGTATATTGAGCAATCTTGAGATTGAACCATTTGAGGAAATAGGAGGACAGAAACACACTTCCGTGTACATTTCTTAAGAAGTTGAAGTCTACTACTGAATGAATTGATTGAGTTCTTAGATTGTCGTGACCATGGGTGCGGCAAAGCACTCGAAACGGGAACTTAAAAATCGTAACAGCGTCTTTTCTAATGGGACAAAGCCCCGGAGCTCCTGTTAGTCAGGATCCACAAGCGTCTTTTTAGATCACGCTAAGGTTTCCACCTTGGGGTTATCCTTAGAAGCTCTTTAACTGTCTTAAACCCGTAACAAATTTAATTAGAAGGAAAAGAAAACAGGAGATAATTAAATTAAATTCCACTTCCCTAAAAGTGTCTGTGAAATGTGAACAAATACAGTAAAACACTGCTATTTCTGCATAGGGAATATAGGCGTGACGACGCTACATTTTTTTTTATCTATTCCGCAATAATCAACACATCAGTTAGTGTTAAAAAATGTTTATAAACATTTTTTAACACTAACAAATGTTATAAAACACAGGGTGTGTTACAAGCGGCGCGCCCGCTAAAACCGTATAAATCGTGTTTAAATTCCCGCAGGGTAATGTGACGTCGCTTGTTATAATAAACGGGACATTACTCGCGCTGTATCCGCTCTTCGTCATTTTGTATAGCAACAAAATGTCAGGGATAGTTTGAGACAAAATTCAATTACATAATTTTACCCACATAAAATATGGTATATAATATGGTCTTAATATAATGCATTGGTCAGACTATTTCACTTAAGTAGACACGATTGCTGTCCGGCATAAAATCTAGACAGGAATCATTCATTGTTTAAAAATTTTCTGCATTTTTTCTTAATCTTTATTTATTTATTCTTTATCGTATACATCAATAAATAAATATATCATTTTAAAGTTTATATGCATAGGCGTATTTTTATATACTCTAGAGGTTATATATCTATCCTGTGTCATAGGTACGTTTACAAATATGAAATGCGTATATACAAACAGATCAAAACATATTTTTAGAACACACAAAGATTTGTGCGTGTGTGCGTGATTTAAATTCGCTACTACTCTATTCAGCGTTCAAAACAGCCTACATTCTGACCACTAGAGTAAACCATCGTCGTTAAAATTTACTACATTAATTACGTTTGTACGTTTGCAGCGCACTTCATTTGCGTCTGACGCACATAAACCACGCGCCTTGTCGTATGTGTGTCTGTCGTATGTAAAGATACTCTTACTGCAGAGATATCCTTATTTCCTATTATTGAAATATGGGCACCCTAGACATATTCAGGTGATGAATGCAATCGCTACATCGCGCTGCACATCAGTCTCGTCAATTTTAAGCGGAAAGTGCGCTTTACTAGCATTTTTTTATGAAAACTATTAATAACATTTTAGCCTATAATCAATACATTAATTAATATGTTACGTATGCCATTTGAAATAAATAAATATTTTAGAGACATCAAATCAAATTGTTTTTTTTTCTAAAACAGATTGACCTACAATGTTAATTAATTCTGTCTCGTGAGTGAGTTTTCACCCTTCACATGACATTCACACCCTTCATACACAATCGCTCAGACCAACACAAACATTTGTAGATCACACAAAGATTTATTCCATACAGGAATTAAACCCGTAACTACTTATTACAGTGACCGGAACGGCATAATTATGTTCTAACTATTGAACTAAGCCATTACCCAGATGGCTTAGGCAGATGGATTACTAGAAATTATTGATTTTTTTACCGTAAAAGCAAGCTTGATGTGATTTTTTTCCTCTTTCAAGCCTAAAGCGGCTTTTAACCGCTTTGTTATCACAACTATGACATGCCGCGCCCGAGCATTTTGCAAATGGCGCGAATGACGTCACTCATCGGAACATTAGTGTGAGTTGGCCCGCCTGCCTTCAACGTCCAGACAGTTTATTAAGCCTTGTCTGTTGGAGGAAACGCGGGGTTGTAGACCTTTGTGCTGTTTCATTTAGGAAAATAATAGTAACTGTATTAAATTCTTTGTACCTACCTACAAACCAAGACAAGAGGGCGAGCGTGCAACCACTACGCTCGAGCCGGAAGGGCAAGGGGGCAACTAGCTCAAGGGTGCCTCAAGGAGGAATGACCTCGGCTTGGACAGTCGCTATGAGGGAAGACGTATACTAGGTGTCTTGCCGTGGTGCTCAGCACCGGCCGGCGGGCAAGGGATTCTTCGAACTCACCGGCGAGGTCGGTGTCTGATCCTGTGTGCGGTATCTGTATCCAAAAGAAGGGATTTAAGGGCATCGGGTGGGTCGGTAAGAACATGCCGCGGACGGCGGCAGCGGCTGATAGGAGGGGAGGGGATCTGACGTGATGATATAGTTAAATAGATATTCTTTGTGGTAGCACTAAGTAGAACTTAGTACTAGCGGCCTGATAAGTTATTAGTTACATAGACATACAGTGCGACAAGGATCTTTTGACCCATTTAGACATTGACAGTGTTGGTGTGAAATGAGAGTTACCATTTAATAGATTAGACTTTTGAAACTAAATAAGCATATTTATTAAAACGGTTAAAGATATTATTATTAATGTTATAAAATGTTATGCACTGTAATATCATCTTACCCATCCTAATAGTTATTGTGTCGTCATGTTATTTATTGGTTATGATTAGTTTCTTAATTTTTTTTTTTAAATACGTATCCCCACCCTAGGTTTTATTCCTGTATCGTGGTTGCGTTTACAAACATGAAAATTAACATACTCAATAACCCAGAAAGAAACAAACAATTATGGGTCACACGAAGATTTGTCCCGTGGGGGAATCGAACCCGCGACTATTCGACCCAATGGGCGAAGCGGCTTATGCTCTTAACCATTGCGCCAAATCGGCCTTCTTTCGACCGAAGATAGAAGTTAAATTATATAAGTGCATACAACTTATTTTCTTTTATTAATTGTCACATTTCTTGGGCCTTCTTTTTTGATGAAAGTGTTCTGTCCCAAAGAGGGTTTCCCTATAACAACTGTTAGAAGGAAACTTTACAGCATGTACAATCCGGAAATGCCTCGGGTATTTTACGTCAATTCTGAAGTTACCTTGGTACACTGTGATATATAGATGCCAAGCACCTCAGTCCTTCTCGAGACCATTAATGCTTTAAAGCAATCGAAACGTTGGAAAATAAAATAGAATGATAAATATGCCGCAATAATATAAATAATAATATTAGCCCTGTTAAGAAACTGTCCCACCGTTGGGCACGGGCCTCCTCTCAAACTGAGAGGGTATACCATAGTCTACCACGCTGGCCCAGTGCGGGTTGGCGAACTTCACACACCTTTGAGAAACTCTTAGGCATGCACGTTACCTCACGATGTTTTCCCTCACCATTAAAGCAAGTGATAGTTAATTTTTAATACGCACATTCCTTTGAAAAGATAGAGGTGCGTGTCTGGGTCTGAACCCGAGATCTCTGACTTTGCAGTCTAACCGTCTAACCACAAGGATGTAACTGCGTGCAGCATGTCTAATTTTTTAAAATAAATTTCTCATATAATATACTTCTATAAAAATCTGTCAAAAGAGACAGAAAATTAGTCTATCTATCTATCTGTTTATATCATCACGCCAGCTCCCTCGCGGGGTAGGCAGAGAGTACAGAGTTCCAATAGGTTCTTTCCGTACATACCTCTCTGGCTTCCTCCACTCTCATAGTTCATCTCATACACACTCGCCGGTTACGGAGACTCTTGACTTGCCCTTCAGATAAGACACGGTCTATTTGGTCATGGTAAGATAGTCTAGGTCTTCCCCGGTACCTACATCATTCCACTTTCGCATTGTAAAAATTTGTGCTAACCTAATATGCTTAGTTAATAAAGTACTAGACATATCTCTGTACTCTCTGTCTACCCTGCAAGGGAGCTGGCGTGATGATATAGTTTAATAGGTATAAATCTGTCACAAATTATACCTTTCGGAATACAGCCGTAAACATGGAAGCTTCTTTTTACACCCCATTATCAATTACCAGAGTACTTACCACAAACGAATCATTATTTCTTGAAAGAGAATTAAAAATGCACCACTTACCTTCACCCTTTAACTTAAAGGGGGTAGTCAGGTGTGAAATTAGCTAAGCGTCTGCATCTGCCACCGCTAATTGTAGTTAATTCAGCTTTTAGTTAAAACATGGATTAATGTTACCTTTGAACGTGTAACGGTTGGTTTAACTTTTTTACTGTTAATTTGTAAGGATGTGGTATCGCTCACAGATTTTAACAAGAATTGAAGGGGTGAGAAAGATTTTAGTGGTGGCAACTTAAAAACTCTGCTTTTTGTTGTTATTATTTTTAAAGTGTTTTAGTAGTTGTAAGCTGTTGGATATCCATAAGATTTATAACAATTGAAAGGGTAATTAATTATGAAGTAAAATATAATTTGACCGTACCCGACCCACCTGGTAAATAAGCCTACATTTTTCACCCATAACCAATAACCAATTGTTAATAGAATAATAGTTGTCTGTTTTATACAGGTATCACATCCTGAAATAGGAAATAAAAAAGAGGACTATAGTTTAATAAGTTAGCCTATATAGTACCGTTAAATTCCGCCTATACCGATCCAATGCGGAATGTTGTAGGCAGATTTGTGCCTCCTAAAACTCATTAAGAGTTTGGTTATGGTTTATAACCTTGCAACTTGGATTAATGACCACTATATTAGCCGATTACATGACTAACGACTACCATATTTGATCTCTTAATTTATAAACCTCTGAAGATTAGATTATGTGAAATAAAACTGTTTATGAGCAAATCAAAAGTAGACTTTTTGGCGGGAAATCAAAGAGTGATGTTGTCAATTTGTTTTAATTTCCAAAACTTGTGTTATTTCGAATTATAATGTGTAATATTGGTGGAATATTAACCATTATGTATTCTTATAAGTGGACGAGTGAAGGTAATTGTAACAAAGTGATAAAACGTGCCTTTTCGATTTCCCTCAAAACGGCCGTCGCAATTCGTATGTAAAGTATCCATCGCTTTACTATCCAGGGTAGGGCACTTCATCAATCTCATAATCATCCTTGTCATCAAGTTCATCGGGGGTGTTGAATTAACTTTGAAATAAATATTCGTAATACTTGACATTGGCAACATACGCGTCGTCGTGATGCCATAAACACAAAAAAAGTCACCGTAGTCGGTGAGTGATAAACTATGAGAGTGGAACAAGCAAGAGATTTCTGTAAAGTGTGAACCCTGTATTTTTACCTACCCCTTAAGGGGATGACCTTGATATTTTTGTTTGAAGATTTCCCTTGCCTTTTTATTTTTTGGCCTTGAATTTTTCTGTAAATCAGCCGTATTTGTAGATTTCAACGTTGTTACAGCCAGAAGCGACCTGGCATGACGATAGATAGGAAACCGTTTATATTGTCAAGACAGCATCCAATTTTCTCAAAGCACATTTCCAATAAGGCATCCTGTTTTCCAAGAAGCGACTCGCGTCCCGCGGGAGCGTTGTCATCCGTCATCCACGACGCGCACTTAATTGGAGACATCCTGTTCCTAATTTAAATTTCAAATTGAGTTTCAATTCTATTTTAACTTACTTTGGAATGTATTCTTTTGTGTTTTTGAAATGCGATTAGAATTTCAGATGCGTTTTTAGAATAATAATATCATACTATACTATTCCACTGGTGAGCCTTTGCTCACCAGTGGAAGTGGTGGCCTTATCTCATAAATCCGATGGCGATGCGTGCGACTGTTGATTATGAGGTCCAAAGTTCGAATCCTAGCTCGGGTAAGATGTAGTTTTTCTGCGGATTTTTTATAATAGTGGTAATAAATAAAAATAATAATATCAGTCTATACTGTCCCATTGTTGGGCAAAAGCCTCACGAATCGAGGTGAAAGATTAGGTCAGTGCGGATTGCTGGAGGCAGGTTTGTGGCCACCGGCTGTTTTGACCAACGGCGTAGCGCACCTTTCGAAGCCACATAAAAATGCCACAAACGGTCACCCATCTCAGGCCGACTAAGCCGACCGCTGCTTAACCTTAGTGATTGGTAAGAATATCGCTTTAGTACAACGCTATAAGTACGTTACTGGAATAAAATAAGAAAATTTTGCATTAATTTACATTATTCCGTTGCCGCTATTTCCCACATGACAAAGTGCAGTTTCAAAACAATTTTACATTGCCGGTTTTGGTAATTTTAAGGTAGGTTTTTTTTTTAAGGTGGCCCCACGCTATGTTTTATTCCTGCGCGTGGGTGCGTTTACAAACATTAAAATTGACATACACAACTACCCAGATCGAAACAAATAATTGTGGGTCGCGCTAAGATTTGTGCCGTGCGGGAATCGAACCCGCGACTATTGGACACAGCCGGCGGAGCGGCTTAAGCTCTTAACCACTGCGCTAAATCGTCCGTCTCAGTTTCATAACAAGTTCACATTACAGATTCTGGCAATCTTTAAGGTAGGTTTACTTCTTGCAGTGACGTCATTCATCTAATGATGGATAGGAATTTAGAGACAGAGATAGAGTACTCTTTATTGTACACCAGTAAAAATACAGCAGAGAAATACAATATATTATCTCAAGCTATAGGTACGATTGGCGGGCTTATTGCTAATAGCAATCTCTTCCAGACAATGTTATACACTTGTTATACATTACTACTATATACGTATGTATTTATTTATTTTAGTTATTTAATCCTTTATTGTAACGATGTGCTGGAACAAGTGAATGAGTTTGTATATCTTGGATGCACCTTCAGTAAGGATGGGAAGTACACCGCTGACATAGAGAGAAGAGTGAGTGCAGGGAACAGGGTGAATGGTGCGATGGGAAAGCTACTTGGGAGCCGGCACTTAAGTCATAAGGCGCAGCTGGCCATACGTAGTTCTTGTCCCAACGCTGTTATATGGTAGCGAGAGCTGGGTATGTAAGAAGAAATGCAAGCTCTGCAGAAGATGTGCGGAGTGAAGCTGACCAACTGCATTAGCAACAGCGTAGTAAGAAAGCGAGTAGGTATGAAAGATAGTATCGGTGTAAAGATGAGAAAGGGCATGCTCCGTTGGTTCGGGCATATAGAAATAATGCCAGATGAAAGAATGACAAAACAGATATACAACGTGAAAGTGGAAGGATGCAGATACCGGGGAAGACCTAGACTATCTTACCACGACCAAATAAACCGAGTCTTATCTGAAGGAAAAGTCAAGAGCCTCCGTAACCGGCGAGCGTGTATGAGTCGAACTATGAGAGTGGAGGAAGCCAGAGAGGTATGTAAGGAAAGAACCTGTTGGAACTCTGTAAACTGAACCTGTTGACTCTCTGCCTACCCCGCAAGGGATCTGGCGTGACGATATAGATAGATAGAGAGAGATTGTATACAGTACATTTACAGTTGTAATTTTACAGGTGATATACAAAGGCGAGCTTAACTCAAAATATGAGTTCTCTTCCAGCGAACCTTTAAATGTTGAGAGATGAGAATGTTAATAAGAGGGCAGTTATACAATCACACATTGAAACATACAATAAAGTAAACATAAATATAAATAAAATACATACTATACAAAACCTAAATATAGTATATAATTTATAAAATATGTAAGAGAGGTATGTAAGGAAAGAACCTGTTGGAACTCTGTACTCTCTGCCTACCCCGCAAGGGATCTGGCTTGAGGTTATAGATAGATAGATAGATAGATTTATAAAATAAACATACATAAAAATTACATACGTACAACTGTACACACAAAACATAAATATTACCAATTTGTACAATTATGGAAGCGATTAACAAATTATCCAACCAGGAGAAAGTGATCTTTGACCATTTGTTTGAAAGAATGCAAAGACTGCACGTCGGGCCGTAACAGGCAATGCATTCCACAAGCGAACATTTTGACTAGTAAAGGATTTGTGAAAGAAGTTTGTGGAATGCATTGGCGTTTTCAACCGCCGATTCTCTGATGACCTTAGGAACTTCGAATCCGTTTCATGAAGAAATTCAAACCGTTTTTAGGGTAAGAGGGAATTGTCAGATTACATAGATTTTTGAATAAAAGCGATAGTATGTTAGCAAATAAAGCAACCAGTACTTAAATAAAATCTGCAATTAATAAAGTCCTATTGCTGACTACGATACTGAATCTAACTAGATAACTAATGAACTAGGGAGTGATGGCTGTTCTAGTAGTCATACTTATGAACGGGTACTGCTTGTTAGGACTGGTCCACCTGGAATCCTTTAGACACTCTTTATCATTAGTCTCATATCTCGGTCGTAAGGCATCACACTGGAGCTAGATCGTAAACTAATTGTAACCTAAACATTGTATCCACACAATATGATAAAAAAATATAAAGGAAAAAAGAGTAATAGAATTAAATAAAAAAAAGACAAGCCCGCTGAGTTTCTTCGCCGGATCTTCTCAGTTAGGGACCACGCTCCGATCCGGTGGTAGATTTGTAGATAATAATAATATTAGCCCTGAGAAACTTGGGCACGGGCATCCTCTCAAACTGAGAGAGCTTAGGCCATAGTCTACTACGCTGGCCCAGTCCGGGTTGGCGAACTTCACACACCTTCAAGAAAATCTTAGGCATGCAGGTTTCCTCACGATGTTTTCCTTCACCGTTAAAGCAAGTGAGAGTTAATTTTTAACACGCACATGCTTTCGAAAAGACGGAGGTGCGTGCCTGGGTTTGAACCCGTGACCTCTGACTTTGCATTCTAACGGTCTAACCACTAGGCTGGCAATCACTGCTTTTGATTTGTAGATAAATTAGATTTAAAAAAAATGTAAATTGACTATTCGTATGAGCTTATACAAAATAAATTATTTGAGTTGGAATAGGATAATAATAAGTCACCTAACCACATCTTCGGCACCGACCCTGACCAGTCTACAATAAAAAAAAATCCTATTTACTTTCAGAAATCGCATGGGGTGTGTAACCCGTTGCATTAGGAAATTAAGAGCCCTAGTTTTTTCAGTTCCACGTAATACGGAATGCAGGGACATTCCCACAGTTTACGGCTCGCCCAGCTAAATATAAAACACGCTCGTGGAATTGTTAATTTCGCCTAACTGAGCATTTTTGATTATATCTCTCGATGTAGACCAGAGGTACACCGAGACCGTCATTTCTATCAATCGTATTATGAGTATTCGCATCATGGTCCGATAAATCGGAGCAATAGGGAAAAAAGTTCGATCGGTCATAGGGTATTTTTACTAACCTAGTGTTTCCTACTTTTGGCCAAGTCTCCTCCGTTTTGTTTCAACGATCTCTATCCCTATCTATACTATAACAAAATTCTAAATTGACATCGACTATTTAATTTTTACAAGCTTTTATTTCTATCTATCTATAACCTCACGCCAGCTCCCTTGCGGGGTAGGCAGAGAGTACAGAGTTCCAACAGGTTCTTTCCTTACATACCTCTCTGGCTTCCTCGACTCTCATAGTTCGTCTCATACACGCTCGCCGGTTACGGAGACTCTTGACTTTTCCATCAGATAAGACTCGGTTTATTTGGTCGTGGTAAGATAGTCTAGGTCTTCCCCGGTACCTGCATCCTTCCACTTTCACATTGTATATCTGTTTTGTCACTCTTTCCTCTGGCATTCTTTCTATATGCCCGAACCAACGGAGCATGCCCTTTCTCATCTTTACACCGATACTATCTTTCATAAATACTCGCTGTCTTACTATGCTGTTGCTAATGCGGTCGGTCAGCTTCACTCCGCACATCTTCCGCAGAGCTCGCATTTCTACCGCATTTATCCTGCTTTCATTCTCCTTCTTACATATCCAGCTCTCGCTACCATATAACAGCGTTGGGACAAGAACTCCGTTATGTAAGGCCAGCTGCGCCTTATGACTTAAGTGCCGGCTCCCGAGTAGCTTTCCCATCGCACCATTCACTCTGTTCCCTGCACTCACTCTTCTCTCATACGTGCGCGCGCTCTTGCAGCGGACAGACGTGTCTTGTGCTACTCTGCGAGCGAACTTAAAATTTTGCGAAATAAATACTCTAAAACCTAATATAACTATAGCTCTTATTATCAGAAATTCATTATCAAGTGAAACACACGACTACGTTTACAAATCAAGCTTCGAAATCGAATTCTAGCTGCAAATTCACGCCGCCAACAACAACAGTGACTCATAACTCCCGCTGTCTCCTGATTGGTGGTGAGTACGGCGTCGCATTGCAGCGAATCGTAACCTTATATGGTCATAAGCAGTTGCAAGTTCTATTAAAGTTCTCTGTTTAACCATCTGAAGACAATATTCGACGACCTACGGCAGAGTAAGTTAGCGTGTTGAATAACACACTGCACTTAGAACTCAAAGCTCGTGGATTCGAATCTCATCAAGTGTCCTATTTTTGTACTAAGAAACTTTCATAAGCACGTTATAAAATCAATTTGAAAAGTTAAAATCATTAATTTGTCCGGCAATATAATGGCAAAGTGTGGTGCGTGCGGCAAATTTTTATCGCCGGTAGGTTCCGCTAGTTGTAGCAACTGTCCTGCAATATTCCATAAGGCATGTGTGCTTATCTCTGGAACATCAGTCATAAGTAAAGCCTGGACTTGTCCTGACTGTAAAAACAAGATTCGTAGAGGAGATAATAGCAGCACCCCTGTCAGGAACGTCTGTGACCAGGACACGACAACATCCTGCGAGTCATCAGCGGACCTCTCTGAATACGCTGAGGCGTGTGCCTCCACGGCATATGAGACGGCAATAACCACTGGAGTGGTCCCTTCACAGTGGTTGAAGGCATTGGTGACACCAATACCTAAGGTTGACCATCCCAGTGATGTTAGTGAACTAAGGCCTATAAGTATTTTGCCCTTTTTATCGAAAATTTTAGAAAAAGCGGTCTATGACCAAGAAATGAAATATGTTGACACTAATAACATCCTCCCTTCACACCAGTCAGGTTTTCGAAAGGGTCGGGGCACTGTTACAGCTCTACTGGACGTGACTGATAATATACTCGCCGAAGTGGATAATGGTAATGGCACTATTTTAGCTCTTCTCGACTTTTCCCGCGCGTTTGACAGTATAAATATACCATTGCTTCTATCTAAGCTGTCATATTACGGTTTTGACGATCACTCGATTAGATGGTTCGATGGTTATTTAAGTTGTCGATATCAAGCTGTTAAACTTCAAAGAGCAGATGGCACTTATGTGACTTCATCGCTCAGGTCAGTAACTCGCGGAGTACCTCAGGGCTCTATACTCGGACCTCTTCTTTTTATCATTTACACTGCAGATCTTCCCAGCGTTATAACACGTTGCAAATGCCATTGCTATGCAGATGACGTACAGTTGTACCATTCTGTCAATCCAGTGAATATTACAAAGGCTCTGATTGCACTAAATGAGGATCTGGACTGTATCGCTCACTGGTCTGCAAAAAATGCATTGGTACTTAATCCCGTTAAGTCTAAGGTCATGGTTCTAGGTACAAGAAAGCAAATTGGAAAAATACTTAATAGGAATCCAGTAGTAAAGATTTTGGATACAAATATTGAACTTGTCAACGAAGTCAAAAATCTAGGCATTACCTTCGATAATATGCTACGATTTGAGAGTCACGTGCTAAGTCTTGTAAGAAATTGTTTTTACAGGTTAAAAATACTGTATAAGATTCGCGACCTTCTCTCCGAAAAGGCACGAATCACCTTATGCGAATCCCTTATCTTGTCAAGGCTCAACTACGGTGATTTAGTTTATGGTCCCCGGCTACTATCTCGGACTCAGCGGCTAATTCAGCGCGTGCAAAATGCATGTTGTCGATATTGTTTTAATATCCCTCCGCGTACACACGTTTCACCTTTTATTAATCGGGCCTCCATGTTAAACATGGAATCACGCAGGCAGTTGCATCTTGCGGCTCTAATGTTTGACCTGACCGAATGGAAACAGCCTGACTATCTGTATGGCAAACTTAAATTTTACGCTTTCCACAATCGCTACGGATCGGATGGGGCCAGGTCAGCGCGGCCACCGTTGTCGACTCACACGCACAGAACAGTAGCATTTAATGGCAGTTTTCGCTACAAGGCGACTAAGTGTTGGAACAATATACCACCTCCTATAAGAAATGTTACTACAAGGGTTACTTTTAAAAAAAGGTTAAAGTCAGCAATTTTGGAAACTCAAAAACTAGGTTTACGCTTTGATCGTCCTGGTAGCGTTCTTCAGTTGTCGTCGGTGCTCGTATAGTCCTAGCATAAACTAAAATATTTTTTATTTTTTTTTGCCACGAATAAATAATATTATATGTATTCTTCTTCTTTTTATGTATATATATTTTATTAACAAGTTTTGGGATCATGTCTGTAACGCTGCACGAGTTTCTCGCGTAACATCGTGGTTGCAGCTGAAAATCAGCGTTTTGCTCCTCGAGCAAATGCGGCGCTGAGCTGTGGCCCTTTTGTACCACTGTGACACACTTACTACAATAATGTTA
The DNA here is from genome assembly GCA_905147815.2 of Phalera bucephala. Lineage (NCBI taxonomy): Eukaryota > Metazoa > Arthropoda > Insecta > Lepidoptera > Notodontidae > Phalera > Phalera bucephala. The sequence goes on along the minus strand of LR990627.1, from coordinate 22,521,188 downwards.
TAAATTTAAATTGTACTGCATGTTTTTTTTTTTTAATGATTAAGAATAATACTTTGCACTGTGTGTCCTTTTGTTACAAATAAACTTTTTATCTATCTATGTCAGCGGTGTATTTCCCATCCTTACTGAAGGCGCATCCAAGATATACAAACTCATTCACTTGCTCCAGCACATCGTTACCAACCACAATCCTTACATTCGTTCTGGTTTCTTCCCTTTCAAAAACCATAATCTTGGTTTTCTTCACATTCAAGTGTAAGCCATTGATCATGCAGTCGTCTTTCATAAATGTGACTAGTGTTTGCAGATCAGTGGCTGTTGGCGCTATTAAAACCGCGTCATCTGCATAAAGTAGATGGTTTACCACTAAGTCACCCACAAGCTACAAGCTTTTATTTAACTTACAATTTCGTATGTCTGTCTGTCTTTCCGGTTGAAATCTTGTGAGCTATTTTTCAAGCACTTACGGGTATCCGAATGAGCTGAAATTTGGCATGTGTATGTGAATTCGGCGACAATGCAATAATATGGAACCATGAAGCTGCTCTGATGATGGAGTCAGTGGGTGGCCATGAAAACATATGAAATATACAACGTAACCCCCTCGTGTTTGACATTGTGAGATTGGTATTGACAAGTACTATACCACCAGATAATGTTCAGCGTCTGATGATGAAGCTGAAAGGTGGCCAGTGGTTGCCGTGGCCAACCCAACTATTCCATATGGCCCCGCCGTGTTTGGCATCGTTGGATTTTTCTTAACTAGTACTTTAGACCTGGATGGTGTCCAGAGTCTGTTAATGGAGCTGGAAGGAAGCCATAGGATCTCCTGAACTATCTTCGTTGAGTTTTTGCTATAAAAGCTTGTTTTTGAAATGGTCTTTTTTAATGCATCGTCGGTCTAGTGGCAAAGCGCATCGTTTTGTGATCATGAGGTCCTGGGTTCAAATCCGAGGTCGGACAAGTGTAGTTTTTCTAACGAAAACTTCCCAGTACGAGTCTGGAGTCTGGAATTGTGCCCGGTATATGGCAATAGGCTTGCCTCCCATTACATGGGACGTAACATCGTCGGCGAAACGTGGGTGAACTCAATACACCTTTGCCACCCCCGCTTGGGGAAAGTAGGCGTGACGGTGTATCTTTTCAAATTAAAATTATTGTCTATATTTTTATTTGTTTCAGCATACTTTTATGTTCTAATAACATATAGTCTGTCTTAAACAGTGCGATATTGTTGATGATCAATATCAATCGATATGGATATCATATCCAGTGATGCTGTAATTCATTTTATATGTGGCTCAATTCCAAAAAGAAATAAGTGTGTACCACTCATTGTGCCCTCAACTTAACAACAGTCCTCCAAACACAACTCACACAACCCGTAAAACAGACAGAGATACACTGAGTATAAAATATTTTAATTATATTTTATCACCACTAAAACCGTGTAAATGAAAAACCGGTACGGTAGCTTTATGAAATCGTAAAAAACTTGTCTTTTGCCACTCCCCGGAGAGATTTGCACTTGATGGCTTGCCATTGTTGGAATTTCATTATAGAGTTTTATTGCAAACTTCATTATTCTTAGCGTTGTTTCTTTTTGAAATAATTTTAATGGGTTTATGTTAATTAAGATGGGTAATGAGTTTTGTTGAATATAGTTTAGTTTATATATGTATTTTGTATTTTTTTAGGGGCGATATATAGATTGTATAAAATAAATAATGAAGAATGTGTGTGTGTGTGTAAAGCGAACTATAAAGTAGTGGAAGCGAGGTATGTAAAGACATAACCTTTTAAAACTATCTACTCTGAGCCTACCCCACTAGGCATTTGGAGATAATATAGATAGAAATAATGTAGAAACTGTCTGCAGTTTTTATTAATATAATAGATTTCATTTACACAGCACGACAAAAAAAAATCAAGATGTAAATTTAAAGCAATAAACAAAAAATTAAAACGTGAATTTTAACATTAAAATCTAAATTATTGTTAACTAAAAAGCTAATGGAACAATAAAGAGAAATAAGCTTAAATCTTAAGAGAGAAAGCTGTCAGAAAAGTAATTATGTTTAATTCCCAAGAGGGTAAACATGGTTCACGGGTTAATTAAACATGTCAGTTTTTTGTAGTGAATACTTTTAAAATAACGAATTTATTTCTTAGAATTCACAGTTACGTAACATTTTTATTAGGTCTTACTATTTTCAATTAGGAAAGATGTCAGTTACAGAAAGTACTGAGGGTATGGTAATGTTTTATTTAGTCTAAAACGTTAAACTTTATAAAGATTTTCTCAACAGACTCGTCGTGGTCCTTCATTTTTATGGTAATTCGTATATTTGAGGATAGGGGATAAGGAATAATTTACTTGGGGATAGACGATAGGGATTTAAAAAAAAAATCTTTGTAACTATTCTTACTTATAAAGTAGTCCTATATTTTTATGCCTGCCTATTTTCAAATCAAAGATAATAAGGTTATTAAAATATAAAATTGGTATCTAATACAAACTTCAAACTAGCACTACGAGTATTTAAGCGTAAAACCAACTATCATGAGCTTAACCGATAAGATTTTAACCCTCAAATTAGGATGGATAAACAAAAGTAGGGTAAACTTAAGCTAAGCTTAAACACGCAAACCACCTCGTATTCTACCTTAAATTAATAATAATTAAAAATAGCAACATAATTGAATGATAACAACATTTGGTCTAGATACTTAAATAACACATAGAACAGAACAGAACAACCTAAATAGAGTCATCTCCTGAAATACCGGTGGCGCTCGTAAATAAACTGGAATAAAGACAATGAGGGCAAAGAGTAACGATCCTGAACAGTTTCGATGAATGTTTTATTTCAAGAAGATCTGTATAGAGCTGACGTATACCGCAAAATTTTATTTTACAAACTTTTCTTGGGTTTAATCAGATGTCATCAGCCAGAAGACGTGCACTGTAGAACAAAGGCCACCCTATTTATTGTCATTTGCTTAATAATTAAAACAATAATAATATAACACGTGGCGGACAAGTATATTTTGTAGTACGGATAAAATTATGGAAGAATTTCAATCAATAATTCAGCATACGTACTACTTCTTTTAACTTTAACCATGCTTTTATCAACAAAACCCTATGTGGTAATTGATATAGTAAGTTAAGTTAGGTTACTTACCTATCTACAAAGCCAAACATAAAAATGGTGAAACATTTTTCACGAATGGCGCTGTTTACCTGTTGACTTGGTGACTTACCTATTATACAAACGATTTAAAATTTTAAGAAATGCAAACGTTTGCGGTTCTTGCACATTTCTTGCATTTCTTTTGACACGAAGGTCCTTATCTCAAACAAAGCGTAGTCACAAAGCATCGATTACATGGGCTAGATAAAATTCCTTTTTAATTTTCTTGTAGACGTATTATCAGCTCTATATCCATCCACCCTTTCCTCGGACCTGTCTCCATCGATCGCCGGTGATGAGGCCAGATAGGGCACAGACGGGATTGGCCGACAGTTCCTCTTGCCTTATTTATTGGACTGACAGACAGACAAATGTGGGCGAACGTATTAATGGCTACGGTGTTTTTTCTTCGATCCTATTACGTTTGATTGGGGAAGTGTATTCGTGGGTAATTGGAGACATATTTTTTGTCGTGTGTAAGCTTGGAGGAATATTTTTGGGAGTTTAGGTTGTTGTTTTAGGTTATCATGGTCCAGAATGAAGCTATTGGATAGTGGAATAGCGCCACTCTATTTCCCTGTGAATGGTGATGTGTTTAGAATAAGGCTGTAACATTTTTTTGTACTTATTTTAATGTATAAATAAAGATACTAAAAATATACAAACATCGTTTGATATTATTAACGATCTGTACTCAAAAAAACTTGTTACTAAGATTCTCCTATCTTCTGCTACGTGTGTTATTTCAATTTATTTTGGTAAAATGTTGATATCCGGAGTTAAGATCGTGGGCTGAGTATTTTTGGACACAACATTTTTGCAATATCATCTACTGTCCCAGTTCCACCTCTACGTTCACCTCAGGGGCTTCACGCTAGATAGGCCTGCGGCCTGTTATAAAAACAAAGTCAAATTACTAAAATGCCTTACAATAGATAAGATATATTGCATCAATATGAATTAAGCTAGTGTTTTCATTCTACAAAAGCGAAATACCTCTGCTTTGTGATTAACAATAGTAAGAAATAATGTATTCCAAAACACCAATACTGTTCTTAGAACTTGTATAACCAAATCCATTTACACAAACCCCTAATGAACGCTACACCTAGCGAATAAAAATAAACATCTTCAAAGAAAAGCCCAACGTATCCAAAACATCTGGCCCTTGAATTATGCAAACCATGTCCCCACAAGATCTACACGATGTCCAGTCAAGCGGCCACTCAAATGGACCCTGTGGCCACAATGTTGAGAACCCTTCACCGTGGTAAATATTTATGAGAGTCCGAACAAATTTGGCGTGGAGACGGATCTTCGAAATTTGGACAACTGCTAGTACTCCTATCGTGAGGACAACAAGGTTGATATTGGCAGAAAGAGGATTGAAACAATTTATGAATTGTATGGAAAGGGGTCATGATGTTTTGGATATGTATTTGTAGGTGCTATTGTAAGGGAGCTAAAGTTGATATTAGCAGTGGCCATATTGGCAAAACTTTGAAATTGTGGCTTTGATGTAGTGTGAATTTGCGTGCGTGCCGATGAATTGTGATGAATGTGGCTTTTCTATGGAGGTTGCATTTGAAGTACCTACATACTTGAGATTAAATTGTTATGGTTTATTTAAGAGAAATCGTTGATTTCTACTAGAAGTGAGGGCCGTACTGGAATGTGTTTACGAATAAATATTTCACACGCACTAGTGATTTGTTTTATTAGATATTTCTTGTTTAAAAGCGAAAATAGTGTTAAATAGTTTAAATAAATTTTCGATATTGTTGATTGGGGAGCTGTTCAAACCCAATCGTTGGGAAGTCTAAAATCTTATGCCTTCATTACATAATCTAAGTTTGAAAGTCTTTTTAAACTTATGCGTATAAAATATACTTTAAACTTGTCTATTTTGTTTGCTTATCTCAGTAAAACAAATTTATTATTTTTTTGTTGCTTCCACGAAGATACCACACTGGTTGCTTCGCAAGGGAATAGCAATGAAACATTCCCATTCCTCTGTTTGGAACACTAGGGTAGTTTTACCTGACTAAAAACCAGTGTGATACAGCAGAACGTCTCCAGAAGATCAGGAAACTTCAAACGAAATGCACTGGAATGCATCTCTCTGCCTCTCTTTTTATATAATAATAATATTAGCCCTATTAAGAAACTGTCCCACCGTTGGGCACGGGCCTCCTCTCAAACTGAGAGGGTTTAGGCCATAGTCTACCACGCTGGCCCAGTCCGGGGCTGGCGAACTTCACACACCTTCGAGAAGCTCTTAGGCATACACGTTTCCCCACGATGTTTTCATTTACCGTTAAAGCAAGTGATCATTAATTTTTAATACGCACATGTTTTCGAAAAGACAGAAGTGCGTGCCTGGGTTTGAACCCGAGACCTCGGACATTGCAGTCCAACGGTCTAACCACTAGGCTTTTACTGCTGTAGTACACACTCTTTTTGATTGATATAATTTAATTTATTCGGCTAAAGTAAAATCAACGCAGATATTTTCCAGTTTAATCCATTTCCTTTATCCAAAACTATCAATTTCTCAAACTCCAACAAAACAATCTTCACCAACTATCTGCAAAACTCAAAAATCATTACCCATTGTCTCATAACCCATTCCAGCTCCGAATATTTCACATTCATCGTTATACGCCGGATCCTCCGCTGTGCTAGTAAAACTCTTTATAGCTATTGCCTCACATCGCTCCTTTATGCCACTGCTGATCCCATACGTGGAGGTTTATTGGGTTTTCCAACTGGGGACACTGTGTCATGCAGTGTTGGGTTTTGAGTGATAGCATATTCTGGGGGAAAGGTTTGTGTGATCTGATATGGTTGAGTGCAGGTATTTGGGTTTGCATAAAGATCATGTAGGAACTCAGTACTCTTTACCTACACCGCAAGGGATCTGGCGTGATGATATAGGTAGGGTAAAATCATAAGAACCAGAGTGGCCTAACCAAAATGTTGAAAAATTTAGGTGTTTTTCAAAACTATAATGGCCTGCGGTGATTTTGTCAAGCTTTAATAGTAAAATCGTATGTCTTGATTGTCGCATGGTCTAGGTTTCCTTGTAAACACTTATTAAGGCAAGTACGCTTATTCTTGGAACAAGTAATATGTTGTTTGAAGCCTAGATCTCTCGCGAGCAGAGGGCACATAGTTTCAACAGATTCTTTCCCTACAGAATTCTCTTGTTTCCTCTACTCTTATAGTTTATGGAATACACGCTCACCGCTTGTCCATCAAAATAATAAATGTTCTATTTGATCACGGTTACATATTCTGTCTCTTCCTAATGCGAGCATTTCATAACTCTTATTATTTAAAACGCAATTACTTCACAGGACGTGGTCCTTCGAACTCGTGTGTGTGTCACTTCGAACAAAGATTTGTTGTTTATTGTTTGTGTACGATTCCTCGCAAAGCTGCTTTTATAATTCTTAGTGTGGAGCAAGGGGTTTTAAAAGATAAAAACTACTGTGCTTATTTTGGTCACAAATGTTCCACATCTCATTGTCCTTCCATGTCGTGTGTGTCACTTCGAACGAAGATTTGTAGTTTATTGCCCGTGTAGAGGAAATCGATCGTTTATTCAAAGCAGGTGATTCCTCGTGAAGCTCCTTTTACGAGCATTCTCGTGTTGATGGCACGACGAGAATAATGCCAATGTATAATTTGCAAATTGAAAAGCAGTTTGATGTCGATATTATATACTAGTATACGCCCGTGGCTTAGCAATCGTAAAGATTTTTTGGCTAATTTATATAGCCATGTAATATAATCTTTCTCTAACGCCAATACTGTCGACCTCGCATATCGGCCTATTCATTTATTGGCATATTAAATGCGTGTTCAAATTTGATTTTGAGTTTAAAGTTTGACGGACGCTTTGGCGCTATGGTTTAGAGCTTAAGCCGCTCCACCTGGTTTGAATAGTCGCGGGTTCGATCCCGCACGGGACAAATCCTTGTGTTACCCACAATTATTTGTTTCGGTCTGGGCATTTGTTTGTGTGAATTTTCATGTTTGTAACGCACCTATGACGAAGGAAAAAAAATCAAATTTGATGCTACGTTTTACTTTTAAAAGAAATCAGACAACAATAAGTTACATTATACAATTCAGTTTCTATTAAACAGGTTCCCCAAAATACAACTTGAGTTCGTCTCCACTAATAAGATCTTTCACCAAAAGCTAAAGTCAAAACCCATTTTATTTGTATAGACTAAAAAAGCATTTACAAATGTCTAAATGTTTGCAATCGGATCGGAAAGCGGGCTTTCCAGAGAAGTCCCGGCGAGAAACTTAGCGGTGTTAGTCTTTTAACTTTATTAGTTTATGAAAATAATTACAAAATTGTATTATACACTTTTCAACATTGCTAATTGAGAACCTGTTCCAACTCAGTCAGTTTTAGTAGCTTCTAGAGCCTTATTAAACTGAATAATAGATATACGTGTTTCGGATATATTTGGGTAGTCTGTTGTAGAAGCGAATACAACATAAACTGATGCTCTTACACCTAAAATACTTTAAAGATCTATCTTTCTCCAATATACATATAAAGTGTACCAAAATTACTGCCACATTACTAAAGAAGAATCGGGGCAATTTGACGACTGCCTCTTGAATTAGCCAATGCCTCGGGGCATTTTATTCCCTCAATCAAATGCCCAAGTGACGTCGAGTGGGTCGGAACGATCTAATGAATTCTCTACTTTTAGCTTTTCTTGAAAGGACATGTAGGGGTGTACGTGACTTTTCTTGGATATTTTGGCGTTTTGGTCAAAGATGCTTGGCATGTTTGTTGATTATTGTTTGAATATTTTTTTTATTAGCCTATTCTGTATCCATCTGCTGGGCAACGGCCTCCCTTTACGTTTACATACAAATCAATCCTAGGCCTGTAGTACCCATGTCTTTCCCGCAAACGTGTCTAAATCGTCACGCCATCTTCTCCTCGGTCGACCACGACGTCTGTGACCGCCTTCAGAGATTGGGTTGTATTAACTTAAGATTGGTTACTTTCAATTAGCGGAAGAACCTTTCCCTGGCACAATATAGGTTAGACAAAAAATAGGTAATGATGTGGATAAAATAATATAGCATTTTCTCTGTTCTTCTTTTACATATATCCCCAGTGGAAAGAAGTATAGCTACCGTATAGCTATCTATGCTACGTGAATATTTATTCCTAAATCAAATTCGGTCATCCATATGCCAAATCAGCCTATGCTGTGGTGAGTAATGTCCTTCTCTCCCAAATCTAGGTAGGATAGATCACACACGGATCCAGTACCGATTAGTAGAGACAGGTTTGTGGCAGCCTGCTGTTGGCATTGATCAAACTGCCTATCAGGCATCGAAACTCGGCTTACAATTACCACATTAAGTGGCAGCTGGAGCTAACTGCTTAGTGTCTCTTGAAAATCACAGAGGCGCTAGAAAAGAGAGTGTGCACAAACGGGCACCCATATCAGACTGACCGGGCTGTACGCTGCTTAACTTTGGTGTTCGTTAGCCCGTGATCCCACAGGGCTAAGAGACCCTCGACAATAGACATAATCTAACTATAGATACTATTTTAGTTTATTGTTTTAGGAACCCTTAAAACTAGTGTAGTAATAATTATAATACATAGGAAAAGAAGGTAAATTAAAAGCTAGAAATAATGACGGTACAGAAATCAAACAAAAACACTCAAAGTTTACATAAAACCACAATTATTAAGAAGTAAATTAGCAAGCGATTTTTTATTAAGTATGCGCTTGAGCTGAGGAAAACTGGAATGCAATAGGTCTATGTCTGTTTGATTTAGAATTTTATTAAAGTACCTACATGACCTCATTAAAAAGCAATTTTTCCTGTATTATTTCTTTACTCTTGTGACTGATTAATCGATAATTTAAACGGGAAAGTTTGAGTATAACAAACTCATTACTCTTGTTTTACGGCAAAGTCGGTTAAAAAAGCAAGTAGGTACCTGCCAAAACATTTACCGTCTTTTTCTTCAAGCCCCAAACAACAGGGGGGCGACTATATTACACATAAGGGGTCGCATGCCACAGATTATAGCGATGTTGCGTCTTGAGATACGTTTACTGGGTGTTGAGAACTAGTTGCATATAGGAACTAGATGTGGTATTCAGCCGTCAAGTACGCCAAGGTCTACTAGTTATGCCCATTAGTACAATGGCGTAATCATTATCAGTCAAAAAAAGTTAGTAACTTTGAAAAATATAGCGACATTCAGCATGTAAATACACGGAACAAAGAATAATAATAAAAATAAGATCATATTGAACATTCTACTCGCTTCCACAGAATTAGTAATTCTTTCATGGGGCAATGTATACGCTTCTACAACAAATTACCTAAAGATATTCGAAACATGCCTAACAATAATTTTAAAAAGGCAATAAATCTAGACTCTGTAAGACTGCACTACAAAATTTCGGATTATCTTGACGATGAATCAGATTCGGTTTGAGCAGCTCCTCAATCAGCAACATTTATCAATGACGTATAATACAATTGTGAAAAAGAAACCAAAATGGTCGTCAGAAAGACCAGACAAATTAAATTAAAAGAGTAGCCCGCTGTGTTTCTCGCCGGATAATCTCAGTAGAGGCCGGGTTCCGATCCGGTGGTAGATGTAAAAATGTAATAATTTTAACGTTTGTGAGTGCTATTGTATTGGCTTAAACAAATAAATGATTTTTGATTTTGAGTCCTCTTCAGCTCACTGCTGGCTACAACCCACTCTCAAGGTACTTTATTGGGCCTGGTTAGCTCTTTTCTTCCAATAAATTCTAGTTATAGAGCGTTTATAGTCCCGCCCTACATTAAATTTGGTACAGAATCTTATTAAACCGTTATATAGATAGTATATAGACATCATCATCATCAGTCGAAAGACGTCCACTGTAGGACAAAGGCCTCCCCCAAAGATCGCCACAACGACTGGTTTTGTGCTGTACGCATCCAGCTTCTACCCGTGACCTTCACCAGGTCATCGCTCCACCTTGTGGGGGGCCTGCCCACTCCACGTCTTCCGGTACGAGGGCGCTACAGGAGAACTTTTCTGCCCCAACGGCCGTCAGTTCTACGAGCGATGTGCCCCGCCCACTGCCACTTAAGTTTGGCAATTCTGAGAGCTATAACGGTGACATTGGTTCTCCTGCGAATCTCCTCATTTCTGGTTCGATCTCGCAGAGAAACTCCGAGCATAGCTCTTTCCATTGCCCTTTGGGTGACTTTGAGACTTGTCTCGGTGCCGTAAGTTATCACTGGCAACACACAGTGTGTGTTGCCAGTGATGACTATATAGACATACATATGTATATTCATGTCTACTACAATTGCTAGGGCCACAGGCAAATATGGCACAACTTTTTTTTCAAATACAGTGGGCTACCTTGAGATAATACGTAGACAAACTGTTCACTTATTTTTAAAAAAGTGTGTGTGTCTGAATGATCTACGCTGTTGGCCGCGGGGCCTTTACAGCTTCACCGGACACTGACATTTATAGAATTCTGGCACCAGTAATGGTCATGTTAGTTTGATAACGACTTGATCTAATAGTTATAACATAAGCCGCTACGCTCACTTGATTCAATAGTCACAGGCTTGAGTCTGGAATAAAACTTTATGTAGCTCAGAAATATTTTATTTTTCGGTGCTTGTGTGAATTTTAAGTTTGTAACCGAACCTACAACACTAAAATGTCATTCCTAATAGCCACGGACCAATAATTGCCTCGATGTTGTTTTTTATCAATGGTCTTTGGTGGATTTTTTCTCATGTCTTCGCAGTGCGGGGAGAATATCCCGGCACTCCAATCTTAACGACATCCTCCGTCGAGCTCTTACTACAGCTAATATATCAGCTGTTTTAGAACCAAATGGCCTGTGGCGTAGCGATGGTAAGAGACCGCACGGCGTGACTTTTATTCCCTGGAAGATGGGACGGCCTTTAGTTAGTATGGGATGCCACTCGCGCCGATATTTCCCACCTTCCCGAATCAATCGTAAGGGCTGGAGCAGCCGCCGCATTTGCCAAAACCCTCAAAAGGCACAAATATAGCAATCTCGAGGTTGATAAAGAAAAAGAGGTTTCATATTTGAGCCGTTCGGGCTAGAGACTTTGGGTTCGTGGGGTCCTGGTGCACATCGCATATTTTGCGAAGTGGCTAAATTGCTGATGGAAGTAACAGGTGAACAGAGGGCTAGGTCATACCTCGCACAACGTTTAAGCATTGCCATTCAGAGTGGCAATGCTGTCAGCCTTATGGGCACCCTGCCAAGCGACAGCAATTCGGCACAAATTTATTTTTGTAAATACTCTCTACTGTAAATAATTTATCCTTTGTTTTGTTTAATACCAAGCTTTTAAGCCGCATAAAATCTTATTAAGTTTTCTTCTTTGTTGTTTAAAAATCGTATCTTCTTTATCAATTGAATGTCTGTGAAGTATATCTATGACCCTGGAATTAATTCCTAGTGTATTTTTAATGGTACAGAGGCAGACTTAATTATGGGGGTATTATCTAGCAGTCTACCTTAGGTTTATGAAGAAATGATTTAAGCTGGTGCAAAACCAAATGAGACCGACAAACAAACGTGGTTCTACGTTTTTATTAAGCACAAAATAAACACAATGTAGAATTATATAAAAAAGAAAAAATATGTAGGTGTATAAGGTGTTTTCTCTATATCCGTGTGATTTTTGGTATTAGCAGACCTCGTGTTCACAATTTGCCTCAATAATGCGGGCGCTTGTCCTGCCCACTTGTCTCGACCTTACGCTATTTATTGATAGTTTCCTTTTCGTTACATAAGAGGATAATCATCATGGTAACGATAAGGAAGGCGTTCGAATCCTAGGTCGGACAAATGTAGTTTTTCTAACGAAAAATTCCCAGTATGAGTCCGGAGTCTGGAATTGTGCCCGGTGTATGGCAATAGGCTTGCCCTCTATTACATAGGACCTAACATCGTCGGCGAAACGTGGGTGTACTCAGTACACCTCTGCCACCCTCTCTGGGGAATATAGGCGTGACGTTGCTTTTATTATATAATAATATAATATTCGCCCTGTTAAAAAACTGCCCCACCGTTGGGCACGGGCCTCCTCTCAAACTGAGAGGGTTTAGGCCATAGTCCACCACGCTGGCCCAGTGCGGATTGGCTTTATACACCTCTGAAATACTCTTAGGTATACAGGTTTCCTCGCGATGTTTTTCTTCACCGTTAAAGCAATGATAGTTAATTTTTACACACAAACCTATGTGAGGATCTAAAGCACGATTAGTCAATGCAGTGGGTGGAGAGGTACAAGCTTTTAACAACTGTACCAAGTCTTTCGTCAAACATTGGTTGACTCTTTTCTAAATCGTCCTTAAAAGAAGACTATAATAATAATATCAGCTTATACTACCCACTGCTTGGCCAAGGCCTTCTCTCACTAATCTGAAAATTAGACAAAGCACATCATTTTCTGTCCCCGCTGATGACCATTTGCTCCAGTGGTTAGAGAGTAGACCACTCCACTCACTATATGGGGTAGTCGCGGTCTCGGAGTGTGTTGTTTATTGGTTTAAAATAAATTTTAGCGCAGATATTACTGATAATTAGACCAGCAGGTTTCTGCTAAACTGTTTCGTTAACTTGATGATTCATGGTGCGACTAGCGACCACAAAGTCCTGATTTAAAATCTTATGGAATATAAAATGTTATTAGTATTTTATTATAATTTTATACGTTCAATGCCGCTCACATTCTCCACTCTTTCAATTATTTGTTTAGAATTATTTTATTAATGACGCCCTCTTTCAACCCCTTTTTTAAAATGTAACTATGTTCAAAATTAAATTAAACACCCGTAATTTCATTAAATACGTTCATCAGTAGGTACGAACAGCAACATAAGTCGTTGAATATTCTATTTTTTCATATCGCTTACATACTCTTGATTTTCATTAAATTTATTATGTTTCTGGTAATAACATTAAAATACCCGCGAGCGAGAATGAGACAAGCTATGCGAGTAGAGGAAGGTAGAGAAGTCTGTATGGAAAAACCTGCTAAAAGTCTGTACTGTTTGTCTATCCCGTAGGCAATCTGGCGTAATATAGATAGATAGATCTTATTTAAATTATCAGGTCAGATCCCTAGTGGCGTTGGCAGACAGTACAGAGATTCAGAAGGTTCTTTCCGAACAGACGTCTCTCGCTTTCTCCACTCTCATAGTTCGTCTCATACATGCTCGCCTGTTACTGAGACTTACTCATCAGATAACATCAGGTTATATTTTAATATGTGGCTAATATTTTTGGTAATATTAATAATGCTGCTAATACTCATATTATGGTTTTGACAATACTCACCAATAACTCTATTAAAAAAATATTATGTCCAGTGATTTCCGTTGCTGACTGTACAAATGCTGTTCGTCAACTATTCGTTTTAATTAAAACCATTTTGTAGCAGACATGTGATCATTCCACACTAATTGAAAGGTAATAAGCTGAAACGTGTTAACCGAAATCGATATTACATTTCAATTTCCATTGTATTAAAAGGAAATAGAGTTGATTTTCGGGAAATCAGTTTTATTATTTACTACACTGTTGCTTGATTATGTAAATTGAAATTTAATAAATCTGAAAGAGAAACGCAGCACAATGTCATTTAATGTCTCGTTAATCTATATTTTTTTAATTAAAGGAATGGTTCTATCTATATCATCACGCCAGGTTGATTGCGGGGTAGGCAGATAGTACATGTTCAATATACACATATCTATATCTATCTATCTTTATCATCACGCCAGCTCCCTCGCGGGGTAGGCAGAGAGTACAGAGTTCCAACAGGATCTTTCCTTACATACCTCTCTGGCTTCCTCCACTCTCATAGTTCGTCTCATACACACTCGCCGGTTACGGAGACTCTTGACTTGCCCTTCAGCTAAGACACGGTCTATTTGGTCATGGTAAGATAGTCTAGGTCTTCCCCGGCACCTACATCCTTCCACTTTCGCATTGAATATCTGTTTTGTCATTCTTTCTTCTGGCATTCTTTCTATATGCCCGAACCAACGGAGCATACCCTTTCTCATCTTTACACCGATACTATCTTTCATACCTACTCGCTTTCTTACTACGCTGTTGCGAATACGGTCGGTCAGCGTGACTCCGCACATCTTCCGCAGAGATGGCATTTCGACCGAATTTATCCTGCTTTCGTTCTCCTTCTTACATACCCAACTCTCACTGCCATATAACAGCGTTGGGACAAGCACTCCGTTATGCATGGCCAGCTGCGCCTTTTGGCTTAAGGGCCGGCTCCCAAGTAGCCTTCCCATCGCACCATTCACTCTATTACCTGCATTCACTCTTCTCTCTATATCAGCGGTGTATTTCCCATCCTTACTGAAGGCGCATCGAAGATATACAAACTCATTCACTTGCTTCAGCACATCGTTACCAACCACAATCTTTGCATTCGTTCTTGTTTCTTCCCGTTCAAAAACCATAATTTTGGTTTTCTTCACATTCAAATGTAAGCCATTGTTCATGCAGTCGTCTCTCATAACTGTGACTAGTGTTTGCAGATCAGTGGCTGTTGGCGCTATCAAAACCGCGTCATCTGCATACAATAGGTGGTTTATCACTAAATCACCCATTTTTACCCCTTCAGTCATCGCATTCAGTCTTTGAAGACTTTTATCCAGGTACACTATAAACAGCCTAGCGGACAACACGCAACCCTGCTTGACGCCGATTTTAACGTCAAACCAAGGTGACATGTTACCACCCACCCGTACGCATGCCTTGCTGTCCACTTAGGTGGACTGGACGGCTCGCAACAGGGTGCCGTTTATACCATACTCTGGCAAAATGTCCCAAAGTCTCTTTCGCACGACTCTATCAAACGCCTTCTCCAAGTCCACAAAACCGCAGAAAACCTTCCGGCCTACTGCCAGATGCTTTTCGACGATGTTGCGGAGGGAGAAAACTTGATCCGAACATCCTCTTCCAGACCTGAAACCTCCCTGTGCCTCACACAACACTCCATCGGACTTCTCGCGCATTCTCCGTTCAATAATTTTACCATACACCTTAGCTGCCAAGCTGATCAAACTGATGGCCCTGTAATTGGCGCAGTCATATTGTGAGCCCTTGCCTTTATACAAGGGTACTATGACTGCGCGGTGCCAATCTGTAGGGACTCTACCGGTCTTCCAGCAAAGATTTGCGAGGACCCAAAAAGCGTCCCGGATGCAAGTTCCACCATATTTAATCATCTCGGCAGATATCATGTCTATTCTTGCAGCTTTACCATTTTTCATACTTCGTATCGCCCATTCAACTTCTTCCATAGTGTTGTCCTCTGTGGATTCTGGTGCCGCAAACTCGCCTCTGGGCTCGTCTGTGGCAGTACCAGTATCCGGGGCATTCTCATACATTTCTCCAAAGTATTCACTCCACCGGTTTAGCACAGCTTGTGTGTCTGCAAGAATGTCACCATCCTTAGATTTTATCTTTTCCATTCTGGAGCCTGACGAATCACCTCGAGCCTTTCTCACCTTGCTCCAAAAGAGTTTGGTGTTATTCTCGAAGTTCTTCGTCAGCCTCTCCTCCTCAATCACACTAGCTCTTTCACGCTTTACTTTCACTAAGGTTTTGGTGGCATTCTTGCATTGCCGGTATATTTCTTTCTTCATCTCTGTCATACTGTCATTTAGATTCAAAGAAGAGACATAGTCCTGCCACGCTTTCTTCTTACTTTCTACAGAGCTTTTTAACTCTGTGTCCCACCATGCATCCCCTTTTGCTGTGCTATGCTTCTTTGAGCAGCCACATACTTATTTCGCTGATTCTACCAAACTCTCTTTCAGACAATTCCAGCATTCATCTATGTTTGAGTCCGAAGAACCAGCTGTCAAAAGCTTGTCCCGGACTCTGTCTTCATACGTTCTCCTCACGCTCTCATCTTGCAACCTTTCAACCTTGATTCTTTCAAGGCCTCCGAAGGGGATACGCTCTCGCCAGTGCCTCCACTTCCTGAACAAACCACTAAACCGCGCAATTACGAGATAGTGGTCCGATTCAAGAGTGGGGCCTCTATATGCACGGGTATCTTGAAGTTTACTTCGGAGACGGTTATCTACCAGGATCAAATCTATCATGCTTTTCTGTTCATTTCTTCTCCACGTATACATATGAATATCCTTGTGTTGGAATATTGTATTGGACACAAGGAGACCTCTTTCCAAACACACATCTACAATAAGCTTACCTGCATCATTCACTCTCTTATCACCATAAGGACCCAGAGCAGCGTCGCAAGTTTGCCGCCTGGTTCCCACCCATCCGTTTAGGTTACCACACAAAATCACCTTTTCATTCGCATCAGCCAGATCCAGAACTTCCCTGACATTATCCCAAAACTTCTCAAGGTCCGGGGGTGTCGACGAGCTTACAGGAGCGTAGGCTCCAACCAAAAACACTCTAGTGACACCCAGTTTCAAGCGGACCCAGAGAAGTCTCGCATCATGCAGGCCATAATCTCTCACTCCAGAGGCCAGGCGACGGGACAACAAGATACCCACCCCTACCCTAACCTAACCTAACCTAGCCCGCACTGCGGTACTTGCTCGGTCCAAGATTGCAGCCGTAGCGGCTGGCAGGGGTCGCGACGAGCACGCTCTTGGACAGACCCCCAAACATTCCCTCAATATACACATACATATATTTAATTACAACCGTGATCGAAGAAAGTGTGATCAGAGAGACTTCGAAGCAAATAGTCTTCCTAATTGCCCGAATTTTACCATGACAGTTGCACCGTGACTTTGCAACCTCCACAGGTACTAAAAGTGTCCATATTTTACTCAGTAATCACTACAATAATCCCGAAACTCTATGGAGATAATAGCCCTACAATTAATTTAAAATGCTTCAGGAGCCAAACAGAACCGCGGGAAAACTAGTTACATGACAATGCGTCATCTTGGTGGGAAAAATACCTAAGCCACATTTTTTAAATAAATTGACGAATGAAAATATTTTACCAATTATAATAAAAAGAAATATAATAATAATAATATCAGCTTATACTGCCCACTGCTGGGCAAAGGCTTACTCGCCCAAATCGAGGAATTTATGACGCCGCCTATAAGGCTTCCAACTCGACTTAACGACTACCACATTAAGTGGTAACCGGGATCAACGGCTTAACGTGCCTTCCATAGCACGGAGACGCTCGAATATGAAAATGCCACAAACGGTCACCCATCTCAGGCCGACCGAGTCGAACGCTGCTTAGCCTTGGTGATCGATAAGAACACTGCGGTGGCACAGCGCTACGAGCGCCTCAAAAAGAAATACCTTCAGTTTTATTTGAACCAAAAGACCGATTTTTATTCGAAACAAATGTACCATTAAATACCCTTTCACTTTTTTGAACAAAGTTTTTTTGAACAGTACTCTTGTAGCAAGATTCACGTTTAATTTGATATTTATTGTGTTTTTCCTATACACTGTTAATGTAGTTTTCTCAAAATGATGATGTTGTGGAATAGTCACGTAATTCTGATCCAAAAATATTTACTCGTTTTGCAAAATGTCTGATATTTGATTGAAATAATTTTTGGAATAAAAATTAATTTCCTGTTCCAAATACCATAATATCTAAGATACAATATGGGTGAGCTTCAAACTAAATGAAGTCTGTATATTGAGTTCTTAGATTTACGCGAATATTACACATGAAATAAAACTATTTTACGGATTCCCCTCCCGTGACCATGGGTGCTGCAAAGCACTCGAAACGTCGGGAACTAAAAATCAAAATAAACCGCGATAAAATCCGTAAAATAGTTTGATTTCATGAAGTCTGTATCTTAAAATTCGAATATACACTTGAGGGTTAAGCACGAACAGACTGTTGTAAGCTTAACACTATCGAGTTGATACTTCATCCTTCTCACACTACAACTTCATTAAGTGAAATTTAATGTAACATCATGATTTACCGACAACTAGCTATTACCCGCGGCTACGCACGCGGTTATTTTGTGATTTGACATAGGTATTAGATCGTGTTTGATGTAACTAAGGGATAATTTTTTTAAAACGTTAAACGTAGTCCTTTATTTCTTACCAAACTCTATGTATAAATTTTCATATACCTTAACTTAAATAATGATGGGTTTCCCCATACAAACTTTCATGCCCTATTTCACACCGTTAAGTGTCTTTTGAGATAATAAGTAGATGTCCATCTTCCGGCTACAATGTATCTTAGTGCCAAATTTAATCACAATCTGTTCAGCGGTTTAAAGGTGAAAAGGTAAGAGACAAACAAGAGTTTCTTTCGAATTTGTAACATTAGTAGAGATGTCACTATAATGCCAAACGTTTTCAGCTTAGCCCTCTGTTCACTATTAAATAAATTTTTTCGATTCTTTTTTCCCTACAAAACAACGACAGCATGCTTCATCAATATTATCACTATAATTAATTATGTTTACTAAGAAATTATTTTTTTCAAAATTAGAAAATTGTGTCTTAGGTCTTTTCACCACCAAGACGACGAACATAGTCACTGATTCAGCATTCTAGCTATCACCCCACACGGCACATAACCTAATAGTTTCACTACTTTCAATTAAAACAGGGCCCTTATTCGTTATTACCAAACGCGGTGCGTAACGGTATCTTCGTGAAATGATCGTCTAATGGTATTCGGTATGTCACAAGAGTCACATTGACATCATCACAAAATCGGAACTGACTCTGTCATCAAGTGAAATGTAACTTTATGACAGTCTCAGAGTTGCTGTTTGCTACGAAATTTACCCAAGTTCTTTTTTAATTAGTAACTTGTTGACCCACCTGTTGAAATATCTTCTTGGAAGTAGAAAATTTTTACTAAATGTTTACTAATTTCAGACCAGTGCCCCCTTACTAACGTCATAGTTACTATGAGTGTGGCCTTATTTTAAATTTGTTCGATCCAACCATAGCTAATATAAGGACATATCAAAATGCTAAAACTAGCATAGTAAACAAATCTTTTGTGGCGATATAGCGCAGTGGTTAAGAGCTTGAGCCGCTCCACTCACTGTGTCTTATAGTCGCGAGTTCGATTCCCGCATGGGACAAATCTTTGTGTGATCCACAATTATTTGTTTCGGTCTGGGTATTTGTGTATGTGAATTTTTATTTTTGTAAACGCATCTACGACGTAGGAATAAATCCTAGTGTGGGACTACGTATAGTTAAAATAAAAAAAGAACAAAAAAAAATCAGAGTTCATTAGAACTAGACATAACTTAAAACTAATTTCTATAGTTGCTAAATTGACTTTTGCGGCTGTTTTTTGTTATATAATTTGTTCGTGATTTATATGAATCATCAGTCATTCCACGAAATTATCGTAACGCACCGCGTTAAGTATTTAATTGGTACCAAATAAAGCCCCGAGAGGGGGGGTGCAACAATGTGCGTTGGTAATGAAACTGTAATCCTGTTAGCCAGTCATCAGGGAATGATTGGACGGTGATGACGAGACGGTAAATGACGCTGGTAATCTTTTTACTCGTGTCTGGTAATGATTTGATTATTAAAAGCTTACTGAGTTCTTAGATTTACGCGAATATTACACATGAAATAAAACTATTTTTACGGATTTTATCCCGGTTTATTTATAAACCGCGATAAAATAGTAATATTTCATATTAAAAGCTTATGCCGTATATGAAATAAATGAACTTGTACGTAGCACTAATAGATAGAGGTAGTTAAATGCGAACGGTAGTGTCAGGATTTCCGGTTACTTATTTGCTTTGAATTTTAAAAGTATTTGATTTGACTTTGAATCGATAAAGAAAATAAATAGTACTTCGTTTGATTTGTTGATTTAACGTAAGCGCTGATTCTAAATAGTATGTGACTTGACTCAACTACAAGTAAAATTTGATGAGGCCGCCCATTTTTAAGTTCAATTCGAGCGCTCGAACGGTGCAGACGCAGGAATCGAGTGACAAGGATTTGTTAAAACGTGAATCGTGACACGGAATTAGTGTTCGAGATTAAAGGTATTTTGATAACGATATATTAAAGGTGTTTTATCAGATTGACCGACGATTTAGCGCAGTGGTTAAAAGCTTAACCCGCTGCGCCCACTGTGTCTAATAGTCGCGGGTTCGATTCCCGCACGGAACATATCTTTGTGTGATCAACAATTATTTGTTCCGGTCTGGGTATTTGTGCATGTGAATTTTCATGTTTGTAAACGCACCCACGACACAGGAATTAATCCTAGTGTGGGGCTACGTTTTTAAAAAAAAAAAGAAAAAGAAAAAAGATTCTTCACAGTAGAGGTCAAACTTATATCATCACCATCATCATCGGCTTTCTACAAACCACTGCAGGGCATAAGCCTGCTCCCTCCTGTGACATTCCTTGCGGTCCTGTGCCAATCTACCCCAAGATACTTCAATATTTTAAAACCAAAGGCTTCAACCAATGTGGCCTCACCACCATTACTTATGGTGCCAAAACATGGTCACTCACCAAAGAGGCTGTCTGCAAAATGAGTGTCGCACAGAGAGCCAGCGAGCTATCCTAGGCATCACTCTGAACGATCGCGTTAGAAACACCGAGATTAGATGACGGACAAAAGTCCAAGACATTGTCAAACGCATCTCTTCATTGAAGTGGAAATGGGCAGGACATGTTGCTACAAGCAATGACATTATATGGAGTAAGGTAGTGACAGAATGGCGGTCTAGAACCTATATACCGTGTACAATTGCAAAGTCTGGACTACTGGACGGGAAATTTTACTCACTATCTCTCTCTCTCTCTCTCTCTGTCTCATAATTAACTATCGGTGTAGCTATGATCAAAGATATCTATCTATAACCTCCGAGCGTGTAGGAGACGAACTATGAGAGTGGAGGAAGCCAGAGAGGTATATAAGGAAATAACCTGTTGGAACTCTATCTACCTACCCCGCAAGTTATCTGGCGTGATGATATAGATAGATAGATAACTAAATTTATCCGAACTAGGAATTGAACTCAGGACTTTGTCGCAACGCGCAATATATCGCCACTTGACCAACGATTCGAGTTTTATACATACAGTAACAGAAAAAAAAACAATTAAAATGATAGCTCTGCTTAGCCTATTCGGAATGTTACTAGATGACCGAATGCGTGATAAAATTTATCTTTCTATCTATACAAGGTTTATCGTAAATAACGCAGGACCTCAGAGACTCCGATTAGAGAAGTCCTTCATAAATTCAACACGAAAATCATATTTCCTAAATTGAAGTTTTTTATCTTTTTTAAGCACTTTTATACCCCAATAAACAATAAAACTTATAAGCCTATGTGTGCATATTAAAAAATACGTTTTAGAAATACATTTGAAATCTCCGTATTGCTCTGAATTAAGAATAAATTTAGTTTGTTACAGCGCACTGAATAAGTAAAACATTTTTAGCAAATGTAAAAAAAAATTGTCTCGTTGGTCTAGTGGTAAAGCGCATCGCTTGGTGATCACGAGGTCCTGGGTTCAAATCCTATAGGACAAATGAAGTTTTTCTAACGAAAAAACTTCCCAGTATGGCTTATAGAACACCCGGTTTATGGCAATAGGCTAGCTCCCTATTACATGGGACCTAACATCGTCGGCGAAACGTGGGTGTACACCTCTGCCACCCCCGCTTGGAGAAACTAACCGTGGCGGTGTTTTTTTTTAAGATACATTATTATGGTTGGAATCACTACAATTACCGATTTAGAACAAACTACTTTCTGGTCTTGCGTTAATTACACCTTGTATAGTATCATAACTCCAGATCCCTTGCAGGGGAGGCAGAGTGTAGATTTTCTGGCTTCCTCCATTTTTGTAGTTCGTCTCATACAAGTTCGCGGGTCACAAGGACTCTTGACCTACCCATCAGGTTAGGCACGGTATAATTTTTTAACAAGGTTTAGGTTGAGCTAGTGACATGTAGTGCAGCTGGCCATAACAAGGTCCTGGGTTAAAATCCCAGATCAGACAGTGTGATTTTTTATCGAAAAGTTCTGATTGTAATAATAATAATAATAATTGGCCGTCCAGACAGGAGCCGTGAGTGCTATATCGACGCAGGAAGATAATGCGGTCCTACGTCGATGTACTCCAGGGGTGGAAGTGTTAAAGGCCATATCGCCGCAAGTAACTTCGGAGAAAGCGCAGCACACCTCTCTACACTTCTGAGCCGCTCACACCGGTGTTGCCCTCAGTTGTCCTAGGACGACCGTTTGGGGGCCCATCTAGCAAGCGGCGAGTCACCACCGGCCACGGGTAATTAGGTATCACTAATTATGGCCGGTGTCCGTCCCCTTTGAAATAGTCCAGTTTTTGTCAATCAAACCTCATTTATATAGCCCTTGTTTTCTTTCCATAGTTTACAATAGTCCTTGCACCTGCAGGGGTCAGCTCGCTGGTTATGTTTCTTCATTTTCAGCAAGTGATCTCAGCAGGTGACTTACATAATATTAACTTCTCGCAAAAGGCCTCTACGTTTTTGACCCATGTCCCCATGCAAGCCTTTCAAAGGTCCGAGTAAAGGCCGTGAATGTCAGTGATAATAATAATATCAAAAAATCCAAAAATGCTCCGTTAAGTCCGTGCTGAAAATCTAGACACGTGGGGGGCGGAAACGCCTACTGTACTACTGTACTGGAAACTTACGCGGCCAACAAGACAAGGGTAACCCGTCGATATGGAAACTAGAAGTAAAAAAATACGTATAGGGCCGCTGCCCGAGGGTGATCGTCAGGGCACGTCTGCAGCTGGCTATGGACGTGATAGCATGCTAGCCAGTGACTCCCGAACGCACGGCTGGGCGGGAGTCGGAGACGCGGAGGGTAGGGGAATGTCCTCAAGGATTACAGTCGACATTACAGACGAACAGGACAGTACAAGTAGCAGAAGCAGTTCTGTTGCTCCAGCCGAGGATGTTTCGCAGGCGGCACTTGCCACCCAACCTGCGACCACTAAAGCCGGTAAACCCAGAGTACGCATGAAATGGTATGACGATATGAACCTGTTTATCATGCGCACATATTTTTATACCACCAAACTTGAAACGGATAGGAAGATGTACGGAAAAAACTGTACGACGAATTCAGATTAAAATATCCAGATTGAAACGTTTCTGCTCAGAGAATAGCGGATCAAAGATCCGCTATTCCATTATCTTAAACACTTGCAGGATCGTGAGAAAGTTTTTGCAGGAAGACGTCTCCTCGGAATCTATCGATCGAACTCCCCATAACGAAATCCACTTGGCTTAGGCCCGTGGGTTTTGTTTTAAATACCGAAATTAAATAATTTCGAGAAAGAATAAACTTTCGAACATAATAATAATAATAAATCATTTATTTCAGGCAACTGGAGTTTCACAAAAATAATTATGCGCAACTTACAGACTAACATACATATAATATATAAAAACTTATATACTAAGAAACATGTGTTGACGGCGACATGTTGCGCTGAGCAGGGGCGTCTCGTAACCTTCCCCGAAATCTCCTAAAGACGACACCCTTTGGCCAGAACTCCTCGCTACGGCCGCGTGCTGACGGAACGCCAGAGTCAACTGGATTTTGAATTAGGAAGATGGACAGAAAATGGAGAACGATGCGATGACGACGTGTAATGATGGTCGTCCTGCCCTGTGGATATTTCATCGTCATCAACCCGTGTCAGTCCACTGCTGGACTAGGCCTCTCCCATGGCACGCCACTGAGCTCGGTCTTCAGCTCTCCTCCTCCTGTGGATAATTCAATTGTTGATATTATATTTCGTGTAAATAGTTATGTGATTAAATAATTAATGGGAAATTATTGTGTTTAGCTGTTTGGAAACCTAACCCCGCCCATGAGTCTGAGGATTGAGCTCTTGTGCTAGTAAGTTTGGCCATCTGACGACAGATAGATATATTTTATATTAAGCAGTTTTATGTTCTGTTATTATTATCGTTATACATTTTTATTTTATTTTAAATAAAGACTTTCTAACAAAGTCTATATAATAAATAAAATTTAGATAGATTAACTACATTTGTCCAAACTAGGATTTGGTCTCAGGACCTCGTGATCGCAACGCGCATTATATCGCTACTAGACCAACGAGTCAGTTTTACACACACAGTCTTGTAAATAAGAGGACTGTGTAGACACTGATTGATAACATGAATGTAAGTACATTTACGTTAAGTCTATACTTAAGCCCATCTACTTAACTCTTTCTGCATTGTTCTCCCATACTCCAAGAACGCAATGTATACAAAAAGAATTGTAAAACTCTCATTATAAAAGAGTAGACATTCTGAACGGTTGGTAGAGTCTTAAATTATCATTAACTTTTCTTTCTTGACCATTCATGGGTATTTCTTGAACTACATGAATAAAAAACTTTTGATTTGATCTGAACATATGGGGGACAATTCTGAACTTCGAATTTCTATTAAGAATATTACGATAAAATAACACTGAAGTTAACATTTACAGGGCATCGTGATTCCAACGCAGCAGTCAATAACAATTTTTAAGTTGCCATCAAAAAGCAATAACTTACAGTAACATCACCTATAATTTCACACTATCTAGTCTCTAATGATTTAATTGAAACGATTATATTCAAAAATACACTTTGACGCGTACGAAATAAAACATATTGTCAATAAAACCTGGTAATGAAGTGAGGGTAATGACTTTATTCCGTGTTAACTTCGAATACAAGTAATAATTGGTTTTGTGAATGATAGTGTCATTATTGATACATCACTTTAAGTTTTTTGAAGTTGTAATAACGGGTTATTGTAAGTACTTTTTCCTTTTGTGGGTAGTTAGCTAATTAGATAGATGTTTTTTTTTGTGGTTGGCGGGTTTTATGCAACTAGTGGTAGTAAGACATTACCTTCTCTTGAAAAAATCATAGCATCAGTCCAGAAAATTATGCCAGTACAGTGTAATGACAATAGGTTCACACCATAGGCAAAACGTGGGGTATAGTGCAGTTTTGCCACTCCTGTTTGGGGAATATAGGCGTGACGATAGTTTACATGTCGGACGATTAAGCGCAGTGGTTTAAAAGCTTAAGCCGTTCCGCCCACTGTGTCTAATAGTCGCGGGTTCAATTCCTGCACGGGACAAATGTTTGTGTGATCCACAATATTTTGTTCCGGGCTGGGTATTTGTGTATGTGAATTTTCATGTTTGTAAACGGACCCACGACATAGGAATAAATCCCAGTGACGGGCTACGTTTCTTTAAAAAAAAATATTTTAGATATATTTATGCGAGTACTAACTAGTTCACTTATAATTGTAACTAAGCATAGTCCGTTTCACCCCTTCCTACTAGTCAGAGGTTAAATTCATCCCGCGTGGCAATACAACGCCTTCACTGTACCTAGTAAGACTGTACACGGTTTTACTATAAGCACACCATATGGAACACTAATGGATTATCAGTGATTTGCATAGCAGGCTTTGAGAGGCGGACTTTTCAAAAATTGCACGATGAATTATAATGTAACTATATTTTTTTTTATTAGCCCTGTTAAGAAACTGTCCCACTGCTGGGCACGGGCCTCCTCACAAACTGAGAGGGTTTAGGCCATAGTTCACTACGCTGGCCCAGTGCGGGTTGGCGAACTTCACAAACCTTCGAGAAACTCTTAGGCACGCAGGTTTCCTCACAATGTTTTCCTTCACCGTTAAAGCAGCCGTGCCTGGGTTTGAACCCGAGACCTCTGACTTTGCAGTCCAACGGTCTAACCACTAGGCTATCACTGCTTATGTAACTATATATTTCATTATAATTCTTAGTGCATTTTTCGTCTTTTTTGAACGACCTGATCAGTGATCAACGATATAATGAGGCCATTAGAACCAAAGCAACCTAAAGAATATTAAAAATAATAGTTTGG
Source organism: Phalera bucephala (assembly GCA_905147815.2). Taxonomy (NCBI): domain Eukaryota; kingdom Metazoa; phylum Arthropoda; class Insecta; order Lepidoptera; family Notodontidae; genus Phalera; species Phalera bucephala. The sequence continues at coordinate 22,494,964 of LR990627.1, read as the reverse complement.
TGTCTCTATTGTAACTCGGTAGTCTCTTTCTACCTCACAAGGAATCTAGCGTGATACTAAAGGGGTACTATTTCACTCATAATTTGTAACCAAGCATACTCCCTTTCACCCCTTCCTATTACTAAGAGGTTAAATCTACCCCGCGTGCCAATACAACGCGCTAGCTACATAGCTTGTTACACCGTCCAATGTTGTAGTGTGGGCACACAATACGGAACACTAATGGATTATCAGTGATTTGCATTTAGCTGGCTTTGCGGGTCGCGCTTATGCAAAATTGTACCAAGAATTAGTATACGAAATAATCTAGTTACGTCATTGTAAATCTTTGAGTCGGACATGGTAAGGTATAAAACGATACATCAAATTTATTTCATGTTATATACACGGCGTTATTTGAGTCGTCGTGAAACGAAAGCTCTGGTGAGGTATCCGGTGTCTACTATTCACTGATACTAAAAGAACACTTCAATAAGTAACATATCCGGTTCTTATGGACTCGAATCTTAGAGCTCTCACATAGCAGAAGTAAGCGGAAGGGTCCACTGCTCCATTTAATCCCTCAAGCGGCCGCAATAGTTTTTATCTTATCAAACTAAAATAAATCTTGCTCAATCTCTCCTTCTACCACTTCATGACTATGGTGATGTTTGCGTCCTTGACGCTACTGAAGATCTAGTCAATAAGCTCGAATGCTTGCAGAATCTATGTATTTGTTTCATTTTCGGGTTACGTAAATTTGATCATGTATCAGAGTATTGGGCGAAATTGAAATGGCTACCTATTCGACAACGATTGGACTTGTACATTCTCTCTTTACTCTACTCTTTTCGAAATAATCCTAAATCCCCTGTCTACCTCAGGGAACGTTTTGCCTTTCTTGTTCCAAGGGATAAGCCATGCCATGCAGCTACATCTCTTCTTCTTCGTGTCCCTCTTCATTCTTCCAGTTGTTACGATAGGTCCTTCACTGTTCCTGCTGTGCGACTGTGGAACTTACTCCCACAGTCCATTCGTGCAAGCTCATCTCTGGATGTGTCCAGAAGAAGAATCAAAGAATGTATGTTTATGTATCAAATCTATAATTATATGTATTTAATGTTTGTATGTAAGTAACTGGGTATATGTATGTATATCTGAAAATACTGCAGTATTTATTCATATTACATTTTGCTAGTCGTCATTAAGACGACAGTTATACAATAGTATGTTAATAGAAAACTATTAACATTCTATTGTATAACTGTCGTCTTTTTCACTTCCTCATCTCTCAACACTCTAAGGTTCGCTGGAAGATAACTCATATTTGAGTTTAGCTCGCCTTCTGTATACATTTAAATTGTAAATTTTTAATTTCCATCCCAATGTATACAATGAGGAATAAAAAATATCTATAATAATACACAATTTTTTATCACAAAACACCTACACTAAGCGAAAATAATTTGGAAGGGTGCTGCGTCTCGTCAGCGAACCGGTAAATTCCTTTGGTATCCTGGGTTGTGACCCTAGATATGATTAAGATTGACTTCATGAAATGTTAATTTTATTCATTTTTTATTATCAGTGAACAGTAGGCTTTCGCTTCACGACTACTAAAATTACACCGTGTATATATTCTCTTAAAAAACGTAGCCCCACACTAGGATTTATTCCTGTGTCGTGGGTGCGTTTACAAACATGAAAGTTCACACACACAAATACCCAGACCGAAACAAATAATTGTGGATCACACAAAGATTTGTTCCGTGCGGGAATCGAACCCGCGACTATTAGACACAGTGGGCGGAGCGACTTAAGCTCTTAACCACTGCGCTAAATCGTCCGTATATGTCTCAAACATAGACAGTTTATTTACACATATACATGTACACACAAATTAAATCAGTCATTCATTTGGAAATTGTAATATAGCGGGCTCAAAATATTAATGTATCAAATCCATATTTATTTTGGGTTCTCTTTGACTCATAAAACAGTGTTATATATGAGCAATTAACAATCAAACACAAGATTTTTCTGAACTATTGCTGCTACAAATAAAATAATAATATTATATTTATAATGAGGAAGAATCTTAATGCTGTCTCATACCTCACACAAATGATAAGCATTGTCATACGATATGGCAATGTTGCCAGCTTTCTCGGCACGCCTCCAAGAGACAAAGATAGTATGTGTTTCTTCTGATCTTTTTTTGTTATTTTACGATTTCTCTATTTAGTTTTTAAGTTGTAAAGACTTATTTATAAGTATTTTTACAGTAATATCAATGTGTTAATAAAATACTGTTGGAGCTCTGTTTTCCTTGCTTACCGCGCAAAGGATTTTGCGTGATCATATAGACAGATAGGAAGTAAATTCTGTTATTGCCTCACATTATTATATTTTATCTTTTTTCAATAATCTCATCTAACATAGCAACATCCAAAAGCAACAATAAAATGAGTGGACAGCACGCGCCCCAACCACGCTTCAGTGGAAAATAATTGTCTCACTGATAGCTCGCCCGCAAACTAATACATTTGTGTACATGCTCTACACATACACAAATACATATTTGACTACCTACGATCATATCAGGACCTTTATTATCAAGTGTGGGGCCTATTAATTTAATTTTTTTATTTATAATTTAGATTTTTAGGACAAAGGGTTTGGTTCAGTGGTTAAGACGAGTTTGATCCTCGCAAGAAATACATCTTTGGGTCCCAAAAACATTATTTCTGTATGTGCATATGACAGTTTTATGTTTGTAAATGCACCATAGAGGAACTAGAATATAGAGGGATTATTAACCCAGTTCAGCTGCATACTTTTTCTAGACACTTGGTACCATTTAGGTAACCAATTTAAAAATCTTTGTTCCTACATGGTTCGTACCTACTTTTTATTTAAGATGTTGTGGCTTGCCATTTTGCCGTAGGCTCCACGCAAATTTATCGATTAATATTTGTTTGTCTAGTCACTGTGTTCTCGGAGACTTTTTATTTGTTTTAGTTGATGGAAAGATATATAATAAAAATATTTGTAAAGGCTTGTTGCCCCGCAACTAAAACAACGTGCTTTATATAGGAAGGTAAATCTTAGGTCGCGGTCGGTAAGCTTCGGCCGATGACTTGGTTTTTGCTGTATCATGGTAAATATAAAAAGTATTTTCTACAAAAGATGTAACTAATTCGAATATGCATAATAACTACAGCAGATTGACTGTTTTCCTTGAGCTAAAATGCTTAGATTTAGATAAAATCGTAATAATCGTATTCCCAAAGAGATTAGCCATAATGATGGGAAAATTTACATCGATATCGATAGTTAGTAATTATTTAATTCTTAACGCATGTTTTTTGTTTTAGGCATACCTTCAGATATTGTAACCTAAATTAACAGTGTTTTTTTTGCAATTCTAAGACAACATTAGAATTGAACTCCGTATAGTCGCATCTTTTCAAAACATTTTATAAAGGAGTGCTTCGATGTTGGACACAAATAGCGAAGATTACAAATAGTAGCAGTTTATATGTAAAATTAACTTCAAATTGTTCTCTTTTTAATTTATTATAATATTTGTAATAGGTTTACTCTTAAATATTCTTTTCGTACTTATATTGCAATAAAAAAAAACGTTATGAAAGGTTCAATTTTTTTTTTTCCACTAATCTATAGTGAATGTCAACATTGTTCAGATTGTCAATAGCTAGATAGAATTGCTATTATTGATTACAAGGAAACCTATAAAATTGCTATTATTGATTACAGGACCTGAAAGGAAGTAAGTTACTATGCGTTCTTTATATGGAACGCTATAGCACGTTATTTTGTATGGAAAAAAATATTTATGTATAAGAGTGTAACTGATTACGTTGGATTTGTCACCTTTCTTATCACTAACATGACATCACAACAGCGTGTTTTTGATAACAAAAAAAGAGTTATTGTAGTATGATAGTTTAATTAATTAGGGCCTAGGTCTACTATGGTTCTACAGATATACTTATAAAATTTTATACTTACATATGTTGGGGCGTAGTATAAAAGTATCTTATGCGTTATGTAGATGATAATGCTAAAACCAAACCTGATTATTTCTCACGTAGACATTAGACTTTTCTTGGAAAAATATTTATATATGTTTATAATCTTATACCAATAAAAAATACAACCTTGTTACTTACCAATTTTAGTCACTACTGCTATCATCAACATTAACGAAAGCGTAAAGCGACATAACTAACGAACAAACGTACTATAGACGTAAATATGTCGTGTTGTTCTGCCCCATTACACACGACGACTGTTTGTGCCGACACACCGAGTTTACGAGCTTCGCAAAAATCTGATACTGACACCGTCCACCTTCTGCACTCGCGATATACCTTACGCATTAGATAGTCGTAGGAAGTAGAGTGGAGTATCGCAATGGTGGAGTACCGCCCCGGCAGAGTACCATTTTGACGGACTACCGTTCTGTCGAAATATCGCTCTGGTGGAGTAGGTACCGTTTTGATAGAGTAAATTACACCCATGATTATCTTCCTTGGTAAAAGACAGCGCTGATTCTACCCACTGTGAAGTTTCATGTTTAAATAGACTTTTTTTTAGTAGAGAACTGCGTAGGTTTTTTAAAATCGTTTTAGTAGAATGCAGACGATTGACTAGGGTTAAACAGTAAGGATAGGATTGCGAGGCCCTGGATTCGAATATTACGTCGGATAAAATTTTGTTGAGGATTTTCTATCGAAAAATTCTCAGTAACAACTCAGAGTCAGGAATTGTGCCTGGTGTAATAGCAATAAAGTCACGCTTACTATGTTGATAACTAAAATTGCCGTAATATACAGTACACTGCTATCCTCAGGAGATGAGTATATACTACTAGGAGAATATAGGCAGACAGCCCCAGGTAATAAATGAAATAATAAAATAATAATGAATTAAGTTTTTAGTTTGTACAGCTATCGATCATGAGGTCCTAATTTCGAATCCTGAGTAGAATCTCCTACGCTGCGATTATTTTTAAGTTATTATGGTTAGAATGTGCTTTGCGATCACGAGGTCCTGGGTTCAAATTCTAGGTCGGACAAATGTAGTTTTTCTAACGTAAAATTCCCAGTATCAGTCCGGAATCCGAAATTGTGTCTGGTATATGGATATAGGCTCGCCCCCTATTACATTGGACCTAACAACGTCAGCAAAAAGTGGGTGTACGCATTACACCTCTGCCACCCCCGCTTTGAGAAAATAGGCGTGACGGTGTTTAATTTATTTTATACTGCTTAGAATAAACTCGAGAACAAACATTATTCAAAATGTTTTCTCTATACGTGAAATAGCCACGCTTTCTCACTTCCTTTAAAAGCGTTGAATCTAACATGTTCAACGGGAGTGATTCAGTTGTCTCCGCTGCGATTTAAGAAGACAAAGGGCAGTAAAACGGCTGATTGCCCGCTAGTCGCTACACCACCAGTGGCGACAGAGATGCAATATTCTTAGACTCCCAGGTAATTAAATACAAACCACGGAAACAGTATCATTAAGTAATCATTACTTGGGTAATTTTATATTATGCTTCATGGCGAAGTATCTTAATAATGAGTCATAATAATATAAATATACAAAAAAAAGTTTACAGTCGGGCGTCACAATGATATAGGCAGAATCCAGAAGTGTAAGTACTGTGTACTTTCTCATTTCGCTAGTAATATTAGGCTCTAGTGTAATAGAAGACAAGTCACTGAAGGACAATGCGGTCTGCCATTGGGAATTTTTCGATAGATAATCGTTTTATTACAAAATTGTAAATTACTAGAATGAGTAAATTAGGCATGTACTCAAGATAGGATGCATTGTTATGACATTGTTATGGGTACTATCATATGTAATGATGATAACGTAAACCAAAGAATACTAAAATGCAGTGGTTCCAAAAGTAAATTGGACCGCGACACACCTTACAAAAACTTCCATATTCGGGACTCACCTCCTGGAATGAAGAAAAAGGGGCATACCTATATAAATGAAGGTCTGTTCAAACAAGAAAAAAAAAAGTTTTAATCTAAACCATAGCCGAAAATCCCGCATCACATAGGTATGAGGTACTTAGGGTAAAATTTACGTTAACTACTTGCGATTCAAACTCATTTTCAATAACGTTTCGTCCTAGTTTTCAGGTCCCACCCAATATTCGCTCGCTACCCACTACTGTGCGACTCATACTTTGGGAAATCCTGCTATAAGGAATATTGCTACAGACGCGTAGTCAAAGGATTGTGGCTACGCCGGAGCACGTAGTTAAATCGTAGTACATTGCGTAGCACATTTTGTAGCGCTGACATAGTTTACTGCGTAGCGCTCACGTAGCCGATGTTGAAACACTACATCTCAACAAAATTTCATCATCATCTCAGCCTATACTTGTCCACTGCTGAACATATACCTTCGCAATCGCTCTACAACGTAATCGGTCTGATGCCACCTGCATTCAACGACTTCCGCGATCTTCACAAGATCGTCGGTCCATCTGGCAGGCGTCCGTCCCAGGCTGCGCTTGCCAATACGTGGTGTCCAGGATAACAACAATTACGAAGTTCTTTTTAACTATTTCGTTCTATATCATCAGGCCAGATCCCTTTCAGGGTAGGCATATAGTATAGACTTACAACAACGAAAAAGTTTTTGTGAGAAGATGTCGTTTACTTACATCCCTTAGATTAAACTATTTTATTTTCCTAATTTCTGAACATTTGAACTTATCTACCGAGTTATAAAATATAATTCCGTAGAGCCTCTAACATTGTGTGCGTCTATAACATTTTGTGCTCTACAATTCAAGTTTATTAGCTTCTTGCTCGTTGACGAACTAACTTAATACTTTTTATAATGTCTCTTTATTGTTGCGCAGCCAAACTTAAATCAAGATTTATGATTTTAAGTTTTCCAAGTAACTCTATAAAAAGATTTAAGTTAAATAGGAATGAAGCGTAACTATGTTACAGTATATTGAGTTATTTTATTAAAATAGTTTAGTCTTTTATTGCACATACTAGCCGTAACCCGCGGCTTCGCACGCGTTTCTTTTGTGATTTGGCATAGGTAGGTAGGACTATTTTGGATAACATTATTCCAGGGCGTAAGAGAAACCTCTATATTTAGTTTCTTTTAAATCCGTTCAGCCGTGTTAATATGGAGAATACATTTAATTGACGATGATAAGTATTAATTTAAGTGATGATAGGCCCATTGCCATGCATAATTCTAGAAATAGGAATGCTGGTTTGAATTTAAAAAAAAATCTCCAGTGACACGGTTGACCTGGGATTCGAACCCAGGACCTTGTGATCGCCAAGGGCAACGTGTGCCACTACACCGACGGTTCTCTTATTTGGCGAACTATAAGAAGAGTAGAGGATGCGAGAGAGGTCTGTAAGAAATGAATCTATTGCAACATTGTACTCTTTGCCTGCCCTGTAAGGTGCCTAAGATCATTACCTACTTAGAGTAAATATCTACCTATATCACCTACCTATTTTTTTTTCTTTAAAAACGTAGCGCCATACTAGGATGTATTCCTGTATCGTGGGTGCGTTAACAAACATTAACATTCACATACACAAAAACCCAGGCTGGAACAAATAATTGTTGATCACACAGAGATTTTTCCCGTGCGGGAATCGAACCCGCGACTATTAGACGCAGTGGGTGGAGCGGCTTAAGCTCTTAACCACCCCGCTAAGTCTTCCGTCAATATAACCAAAATGGTGATATAGGTAGATTCTTATTCTAAGTAGGTGATGAATTTCTCTTTCTCTCTCTTCCTAGTCGTTTCAGCGACGACCAATGTTTTCCCTAATTGTTGTCAAGGCGTCGTTCATATATCTTCATATGACATTTTTTTTCTAGGGAAAATCCTACACAGGACTTCCGCGAGCCTCGGGGGAATATCGCGGGGCGTGTCGGATTCCTACCGACTAAACCGTCGCCTTCGTCGAGCAGGATCGGCCTTCTCCCGATCCCGCTCGGCCTTCTCCCGATCCCGCTCGGCCTTCTGGAACACGACAATTCCCCTGCAGCATAGCCGCTACTACTGCCGGCAGGGAGAGGTCCGGTCCGATCCGGTCGTCCATGCTGGGCACTCTTCGAGCTTGTGCTGGGCGGAGTCCTGGTCTCCACCGTAGTGATGACAGCTCGTCGTTACCTCGCGTCCGGTCTTGTTCAGATAATCACCGAAGCAACCGTGACTGATGATTATCTGAGTAAGTCTATAGGAGATTCGACCTCTCCTCCGCTGTTGCCAGGCTTCGAAGGACGGCTAGCTTAGATGACACGCTTACGCGCGATATGCTCTTGACTGAGCCTCACGCGTCACTCTTCTAGAGCGCGTAGACGTTCCCGCCGTCTCACTTCTTCAAACGCAGGCACGCCTTCGCCACTTTGGCGGATGCCGTGAGTCTAGTCGTAGACCCGCGCATCCATATCCGCCAGATGTCGAGCGGCGGAAATCGCGCCAGGAGCGTTGCTGCCTCAAAGGATACGGTATGGTATCCTCGTGCGATACGGATGGCCATCTTGCGCTGCAGTTTCTGGATTTTCATCCTGCTGCGCCGGACACCCGACAGTCGGTGTGACGCCTTTATATGACTATGGTAATCTTTCTTGGCTTTAAGGGCTCGCAAGCATATGCAACACATCAGAATACCATTAACCAGATTATGTTCTATATTCGACTGTTATTTTTTTTTCTTATTACGTTTAAAGTCCAGGTCCCATTATATGTCATATTCAAACCAGTAAACACTGTTGCACCAATCGCTGCCACTCGGAACAATATTGTGCAAATACCTCCTAACAAGAGGGTTCTATTTTGCATCTTCTCATGTATCTTTTCTGAACATCATTGTATCTGAGGTATTGGCCACCGCTTTTCCGCTTATCTTTTTGAGGTTCAGAATAGAAGATACGCATTGTTACCCTCTCATCGAACATCCTTGCGACATAACCGCACCAGCGTAATTAACCCCTTATGGCCGGTTTCAATATTCAACTCAAGGATAAATTTGCTTACTGGTAGTAGAATCTTGACAGATTTTCAATACAAAATATGTCAAAATTTTATCCGTAGTAGGCAAATCTACCCTTGCGTGAAATTTTGTAGCCGGTCGTTACAGGTACCCCTTAGAGTAGGTCTCTATCTATATAACCATAGAGGTAGATACTTACTCTAAGTGTGTAAAATATACCTATAGCTTCAACAGGCGTGTCGTGATGTCAGAATGATTTACGCCCGCTTGTTCGATGCTAATCGAGTGCTAAGTAGCTATCTGATTTATGTGGCGAGGATTTAAGTACAATTATTTTGCGCACCCCCCACCCTTGTGACGTCACCAGCCGCGCCTTCATCAGACTGGGGTGCTAATTGTGGTCTTGTGAAGATGTTCGCCTTTTGATTTTGATTAATCTTCGATTATCTTTGAGGCGATCTTAGCAATCTGGGATTAAGTGTTCTTAAAAATGATCAAGTTTAAGCAGTTTTCGGCTCAGTTTGAGATGGATGACCTTATGGCTCAATTGAACAAAAGTCATTTAAACAAAATTAAGCTTTGAATTTGTACACCATAAAGGTAAAACACGACTGAAAGTATATTATGTGATAAATGATCATCAAACATGCTTTGTAAACTCATGTTTTTAACAACTTGAGTATCTTGTAAGCAGCGTTTGAGTCAGTCGGTCGGAGTTAGGTGACCATTTATGGCACACTTGATCAGCGACATTCAAAACTGGGAAAAAAATTGTTAAGCTTGTTCCGCCGACATAGAACAATATGATACAGATGTAATATGATCCCCACCATATTACATCTGTTTCATAATCATATTTATATCATAATCATATTCACCAAGATCCCAAGCCAGCGAGATTTACGTCATTTAATAACTACGAGAATTTTGTGGATGAATAGTCTTAATATGTACTTACAAACGTATGCGTACTTGCTAGTTTCAAATCGGGACAGTTTTAGAGGTATCAGGTACAAAAAGGTGACACAACAAACATTTTATTTACGTAAAATCACAAAGATAAAAATATACTATAATATTTACTCAGACGCGTGATATGTTGCGACGAAAATATTAGTAGGCGCTTGCATTTATGAACTTTGAAGCGTCTAGTAGCACACGGACGTGGACGAGACGGGAGTGTTTAATTTTTAAAAATATTCTGGATAACATATAGAAAAACAAGCTGTCATACTATGGCATACTATGTCATAGGTTGACAATAGTCCCGTGCTCACTAGCTACAAAAAGTGCATAAAGATAAAGAGTGCTTTATGCACTTTTTGTAGCTAGTGAGCACGGGACTATTCTGTTTTTTTTCATTAATATGAGCTTTATATAATTGCGTAGCTTTGACTGACCTGGGGTTTCAGTCTATTGGGTTCAATGTGCAGAGCGCTTTTCAAACAAGACAAACAAACCATTTCTCAATATTGCATATCACTGAAAATGAATAGCAACATCTCTGTCTGTCCCAATAAAGACGAGGGTTGAAGAAAGGCAGCCCGTCCAGACGCGACTAATGGCTGACGCGGGAAATGGGCCGAGATACCCCGACCTGACTTGGCCCGAGTTCAATATTCAATCATGTTTTATTTGCAACAAAAGTCTTTGGTGAAGATTGATTCCGGTAGTACAATTTATAGACTATAATACCTAGATACTATATCTAGATATAATATCTAGATTATTATCTAGATATTATATCTTCTTAACATTCCAAAGAGAAATTCAGAACTAATTTTTTGAATATTTCAAAGCTTCTAACGTTCACCAAAACGATTTTGAATATTCCACCTAATACAGGATAAGTCTTAATTGCCGTAATCCTGTGCTAAATCCGAATCTACGGGTAACAGCGACAAATGTATTGATTCAGTCAGTTTACTTTATACAAGCTGTAACATAATGAACGCAAGACCTGAAAGTAGTTTGTTCTAAATCGGTAACTGAATTGATTCCAACTATTTTTAATGCATCTTAATTTTTTTTTAAATTTGCATAAAATGCTTTTACTCCTTCCGTGCGCTATAAAAAACTAAATTTATTCTTGATTCATAGCAATAGGGAGATTACGAATGCATTCCTAACCCGTATTTCTCAAAATGCACACATACACATACAAGTTTGATTGTTAATTGGGGTATAAAAGTGCTTAAAAAAGGGGTAAAAATCTTTAATTTTGGAAATTTGGTTTTGTTTTGAATTTATGAAGCAATTCTCTAATCGGGGTGTCTGGGGTCTTGCGTTTATTATGTTACAACTTGTATACTTAAATTTTCTCGGCTGCCCTTGGTGGGTTGATGGAAAGTTCTATACATAATATTTTAAAACGTCCATATTTCACCGAAATAATGTGAATAGCAAAAGCAGTGATAGCCTAGTGGTAAGACCGTTGGACTGCAAAGTCAGAGGTCTCGGGTTCAAACCCAGGCATGCACCTCTGTCTTTTCGAAAGATATTTACTTAAGATTTATTTTGGATATAAATACCACCGTCACGCCTATATTCCCCAGAGGGGGTGGCAGAGGTGTACTAAGTACACCCACGTTTCGCCGACGATGTTAGGTCCCATGTAATAGGGGGCGAGCGGTATATAAATACCGATTATACTTAATATTTATTCATCATCATCATCATCTCAGCGTATACTTGTCCACTGCTGAACATAGGCCTCCTCAATCGCTTTCCAGCGTAACCGGTCCGATGCCATCTGCATCCAACAACTTCCTGCGATTTTCACAAGATCGTCGGTCCATCTGGCAGGTGGTCGTCCCACGCTACGCTTGCCAATACGTGGTCTCCACTCTAGAATTTTTCTGCCCCAACGCCCGTCCGATCTTCGCGCTATGTGGCCCGCCCATTGCCACTTCAGCTTGCTTATCTTAAGGGCTATGTCGGTGACCTTGGTTCTTCTACGAATCTCCTCATTCCTGATTCGATCACGTAGAGAAACGCCGAGCATAGCTCTCTCCATAGCTCGCTGAGCAACTCTGAGCTTTTTTATGAGACCTATAGTAAGAGACCACGTCTCACAATATTTATTGGATAGTAAAAATTGTGAATAAAATATTATTGTCACATCTTTTTTTGTTGTGTAACATTAATTTTTAATTGTTTCTATTATCGACAAAAATGTAAATTGTGGTAGATGACTATTTAAAAATTATCAAATTCTGCCACTGTACACTTTCATTTGTCCGTGGAAATGTAAACACGAATATAAAACTACATTTTATATTTTTGAAAAAATAAACACTTAGCCGGGTATCAAACGTACTGATTTAAAAAAAAATACACATATTGTATTTTTAATTCCTTAAGCTACCGGTCTATAACTCAGTCGTTTTTTGTCGCCAAAATATTTTAGTATCAATTAAAAGGAATTTGGAAATTTTGGAATAGTTTCTTAAAAACAACCCGAGAAGTCTGTTGGAACTCCGTACTCTCTGCCCACTCCGCAAGGGATCTGGTGTGACATTTCACTGAATTTGCAAATTTACAGTTTTTACTCCTTTTTTAAGCAATTACCCAATTAACTATGAAACTTGCACGTGTATGTGTGCATATTGAAAAATACATCTTAGAAATGCATTTGAAATAAATATTGCTTTGAATCAATAATAAATTTTGTTTGGTATAGTGTACTGAAGGAGTAACAACACCTATTGCAAATTTTGATAGAATATAAAATACATTAAAAATAGTTGGAATTAATTCAGTTCCCGATTTAGTACAAACTACTTTCATGTCTTGCGTTTATTATGTTACACCTTGTATAGGTATATTTAACCTCTTATAAACGCGAATCCGTTAATCGTAGCCGCCGCCGACTACGAAGACCCCCCCCCCCCCTACCCCTGCCGCCACCGCCGACCGCGACATGTCATCACCGATCCGCCCGATACTTTGTCATCCATCATTCTTTCCGCTCAGAATACGGGCGACGACGACGTAGTCGCAGATCCCCTCCCATAGCCCCATAGCGACTGTCCCAACCGAGGGCGGCTCTTCAAGGCGCCCTCGAGTATGTCGCCCATTGCCCTTCTGGCTCGAGCGTAGTGGTTGCACGCTCGCCCTTAAGTCCGGTGAAGCTGTAAAGGCCTCGCGGCTAACAGCGTACATCACTCACACACACACACACCTCTTATAAATAGGGTTTTCTTAAGTCAGATCTAACCGTTGGATTATAAAAGCAATGATCCACGTTGATGTACCACCCATCCACTAATTACTCAGCATTACTGCTGTGAATAAACATTAAAACTTGTCTGTTTTCACGACAATATAAAATATCCTATGTCTGTTACATTAAACGCGGAATTCTACCTAGGTTACGCTATGCTATAACCACAATATTATACACCGTCACGCCTATATTCCCCAAGCGGGGGTGGCAGAGGTGTACTGAGTACACCCACGATTCGCCGACGATGTTAGGTCCCATGTAATAGGGGGCGAGCCTATTGCCCTATACCGGGCACAATACCAGACTCCGGACTCATACTGGGATTTTTTCCGTAGAAAAACTACATTTGTCCGACCTAGGATTTGAACCCAGGACCTCGTGATCACAAAGCGATGTGCTTTGCTACCAGACCAACGAGGCAGTCACAATATTCATATTATAATATGCAAACTAAAGCCCCAGATTTTTATTGCAGCTGTTCAAAAATGGTATACCCATCCCCATATTATATTTAACCTAAAAGAAGTGACGTACTAATTATATTTGAGACAACCCCATTTATTGGCAGACAGATCGACAGATTGTACAAACATGCGTGTTAAACAAAGTAGAATTGATTTAAAATATATTCATGTAACTGCTAGTAAGTAGAATGTAAATAAAATTTCCCTAAATTCAGAAAGCGGTTAAAATTTTGAATTTAATTTTTAAAACGTTGCTTAACTTTTACATCTCATATATGTTGTTGTAGGTACAGGTGGACCGTTGACCTGGTGAAGGTCGTAGGTATAAACTGAATGTATACAATACAAAGCCAGTTATTGTGGCGATCTATGGTAAGGCGTTTGTCCTACAGTGACGTTTTTCGACTGATGAGAATACTGGTGTCACTTGGCATAGCGTAAGCTCAAAATATATTTCCGTGTAAACTTACGACTTTACAACTCATCAGAGCACGATGACTGTTTAAATCTTGAGATGTTGTGTTAATGAGCGACAGGGGCACAACAAGGGGTGGGAGGGGCGATTAAAATTTCATCTCAGACTTTACGTTTCAGCTGTAATTACGAGATTAAAGCTGAGAAATGAGAGGCTTAATAGGTTGTGATAAAATATTGTAAATGAAACTTAAGTCAGTTAGGAAAATAATAATATTAAAATAGTACTTTGATCTAAAAATAGACTTTTTTGTTAGTATGAAAAGTAGTTAAACATAAAGTATTTGTTTGTTTTTATTTCAACATATTATTATTATCATCCTTAAGCAGCGGGGTCTAACAGCGCAGTTCGATAACTCGAACTATGAGCATTTATAAATCTTTTTTCTTTATTACTTTGTAGACACAATGTAACTACCGTCTTTGGGGTACTGGTTTGGTCATGCTCACTATAATGTCTTTGCTTGCGGCGGCTGTTTGGAGCGGGTCCTTCTCTTTCCTTCAATATGGTTGAGGGGAGTGATGGCTGTCCCAATAGTCATGATCATGAACGGGCGCTGATTGTGGGGGCTGGCCCATCTGGAATCCTTATAACTTTACTTCCTATAAATAACATCAATAGTCTCATAACTCGATTGGAAGGCATCACACTCGTAAACTTCTAAATTGTATGCTAAACATTGTACCCAAACTATTTTATTAGATAAAAGGAGAAAGAATAAAATAAAAAGACAAGCCCGCTGAATTTCTTCGCCGGATCTTCTCAATGAAGGCCGCGTTCTAATCCGGTGGTAGATTAGTAGTTATTAAAAATATAGAAAGAAAGAAAAATAATTTATTTTGTGCTCACACAACTAAACACAAAAGAAGGAAATCAGTAACAAATGTAATTAACATGACAAAGAGTAACAATAAAAAAGTAGAAATGCAAAGCAGTGATTGTGTGAGACCCAAAATTGGTCCCTGCCTCAGCTAATGCCGCAGCTGTATTATGCTGCAGCGCTGATCTTCCGGCAGCGCCATATTTCGGTAACATCACGGGCAGTCTCTTGCAGATATATGTATTAAAGTCTAAAACTACTGAGGCATATATATAAAAAGCGCTCGAGCAAACGAGGGGTTAACAAACTAAAATTAAAATGTTGCCCTGTGGAAACCTAATCTTTCAAAACAATATATTTGTTGCCTGTGGACATTTTGTAGTTAAATAATAAAAATATGTAATTTGGCAATTTGTAAGCAGGGTAAATTTATATAATTTTTTTTTTTTGAAATTGAGTTTTGTTGCGATAGTAAAGTCGAACCGCCAGAACCTACAGTTCACTGATGAATTATATTTAGAATGAAACACTTTTCTGTCTAACTGCTAGGCTTAAGGCCTTCCCTCGCAAATAGAAGAGAAAGAAAATAAATCCTACTAAACCACGCGGTCCCAGTGCAATTTGATGGAGTGAACCCAGTGTGGGTTGTTAAACACACTTAAAAAAAATAACATCGTCCCGCCAATATTTCTAAGGGGGAACGGTAGCACACACACATTACCAGCAGTATTAAGACCTAATGTAATAAAAGGGTTAATCACCTGGGTGATCAGAAGCGGCTTATTAGTGCCCAATGATCAGGTTAATCACCCAGATGATTATATTCCGCGAACCTACCGCCATTATACCGGGCACAATTCTAAAACTTGGAACGCAACTAAGAATTTTATACAAAGAAAATCCACATATTGTCCGACCACAGATCTGGAAACAAGACCTCCTCATCGCCACTCGTACTATACTCAACAAGGTAATAACACAACTAATAAAATAAAATCCATCAACCTTATCAGACCCGCCAAACATCGCGGTTTATTTCGTCCATTAAGAACGCGCGTCGTGCGTTAAACGCGCGTTTTAACGTTTCGAAGCGCTTTTACGCGGCTTGGATTAGCTGTAGCATTAACGCGAATATAAACTTAACTACCTCGTCACTTGTAAGTGCTAATGAGTTTGTGTTTAATGTTTGATATGTCTTGGGAATGTGTTTGATAAGATACTTGTACGGCAAGACTTAGGGAATGGATTCTAATGCGGAATTAGAAGCATTCAGGTACTGTTTAATATTGTTGGAGATAGTCCAAACTAACAACAGACAATACGGCACAAATTAGGTATGGCTATACTTTACAGCGGATCCAAAATCTCAATATTTTCTCTCTTATACTTTTGCGCTCTTGGTGCTGTGCGACCGCGGTGTTCTTAACGACCACTAAGGTTTGACTCGGTCGGCATGAGATCGGTGACCGTTTTTGGCTTTTTCATATTTGAGCGTCTCCGTGCTTCGGAAGGCACGTTAAGCCGTTGGTCGGTGGTTGGTGAATGTGATGTCGTTAAGCCAATTTGGAAGCCTTATAGGCTTGATAAGTTCTAACAGCAGGTGGCCACAAACCTGCCTCCACCAATCCTAATCTCTCTCACCTCGATTTGTGAGAGGGGGCTTTTGCCCAGCATTGGGACAGTATAGGCTGATATTATTTTGTGTATTTTTGTGTACTTTTAGATATTAAAAAGGTAAACAGTGGATATTTTAATATATCTAAGAGTTCAGACACATATAAGAAATGTAAAAAAGAAAAGAAGGAAAGAAGCTGTTGGAACTATGTACTCGCTGCCTACCCCGCAAGGGATCTGGCGTGATGATATAGATAGATAGAAGAGAAAATATTTAGCTCTTTGGTTCGCCTGTAAGGTTGCCCGTACCTAATCTAAGCCCTATTGTATCTTGTTAGTCACGCAGTTTTGCGTTATACCCGACGATATCTCTTTGGGATATTTTTGATAAGATATTTGTGCGGCAAGAATAATGAAATGGATATTAATGCGGTCGTAAAGGGTACAGGTACTTAAATAGGCCTAAAGCTTCGGTTCTTTAGACATGTGGAAATAATGTCGGAGGGAAGAATGACGAAACAGGTACACAAGGAAAACTATTTTTTAGATTTTAACGAGGTTTATTTTGATTTTTGAGTTCACCTCGTTTCGAGTGCTTAGCAGCACCCATGGTCGCAGGAGGAACTGTCTTTCTGTTTGTCTGAGTTCCTCCTGCGACCATAAGTGCTACAAAGCACCCGAAACGTCAGGAACTATAAAATTACAATATACCGCGACAAAATCCGGAAAATAGTTTTATTTCATGTGTAATATTCGCGAAGACCTAGACTATCTTACCACGTCCAAATAAACCGAGTCTTATCTGAAGGAAAAGTCAAAAGTCTCCGTAACCGGCGGACGTGTATAAGTCAAACTATGAGAGTGGAGGAAGCCAGCGAGGTATGTAAGGAAAGAATCAGAATCAGAATATTTTTTATTCATGTACACCATTACAGTATTTATGAATCGTCAAAATAGTAACAAAGACTCTACCACCACTTCGGAATGTCATTCCTGTGGAGAAGAAGGGCAAGAAACTCCACGGTTACTCTTTTAAAATAGTATTTTTACAATTTTTCAATCTACATTTTGTTGTGGGGTATGGGAGAACAATGTAGTATCAGGTGAGTCTAAATTAAATTAACCAAGTTAAACTATTCATGTGAATAGCTACATGGTTCTCTCATTTACAGATAAAGATATGAGAAAGAAAAATGATAAATTTTATTTAACTACTAGAAGGAAGAGAGGGAATAATAAATAATTATAGCTGAATATGTTATCCACATTCTGGTGGAGCATTTTTATCTTTTAAATATTTATCTAGAGTATAGTAAGCTAGTTTGCAGAGCGTACGTTTAATACAGGCTTTGAATTTATTTTCACTAAGTTGACGTCAAATGGAATTTTATTATAAAATCTAACACAGTACCCCAGGAAATACGTGTGAATTTTAGACAGACGAAATTGCGGTTGATCTAATTTATTTCTATGTCGCGTGTTATAGCAATGCCTATCACCTAGCTGATTAAATAGATCTAAATTTTTCCGTGTGTACATTATGTTTTCATAAATATACTGACATGGGACCGTCATAATATTGGCTTCTTTAAACAATTCTCTCAAAGAGACGCGACTACCTAAGTTATAGATGGCCCTAATAGCCCTTTTTTGTAAGATAATAATCTGTTGGAACTCTGTACTCTCTGCCTACCCCGCAAAGGATCTAGCGTGATGATATAGATAGACAGATAGATAGATATTCGCCTAAATCTAAGAACTCAGTAGATACACAATGTAAAACGGTAGATGTAGTCTTTAGCCATGATCAAATAGTCCATGCCTTAACTCATGAACAAGTCTACGTAACCAGGTAGCGTGTACGTACGAACGGTGAGAGTGGAGAAGAGGAGGAGGCGAGCGAGGTTTATAATAATAATAATATCAGTCTATACTGCCCACTGCTGGGCAAAGGCCTTCTCAATCAAAGGATTAGGTCATACTCCATCACGCGGACCCAGTGCGGATTGGTGAAGGCAGGTTTGTGGCCACCTGCTGTTGGAACTTATCAAGTCGCCTTTAAGTCTTCCAACTCGGCTTAACGACTTAACGACACTTAACGACATTAAGTGGTAACCGTGACCGGGTTAACGTGCCTTCCGAAGCACGGAGACGCTCCAATATGAAAATGCCACAAACGGTCACCCATCTCAGGCCGACCGAGTCGAAAGCTGCTTAACCTTGGTGATCGGTAAGTAAGACCGCTGTCACACAGCGCTACGAGCGCCTCTAAAGACGCGGTCTATAAAGACGGAAACAAGGAAGAACTTGTTCGAACTCTGTTCTCCTACCTCGCAAGGAATTCGGCGTGATGATATAGATAGAATTATATAGTATAGCAATTATATTTATTGCTGAAATAAATTTTAGCAATAAATATACCAATAAGGTATTTCAAACAGTCATAATTAAATTGTAAAGCTTATGCTACACGGGTGGAGTGAAAAATAAAATGACACAGTTTAATGACAAA
Organism: Phalera bucephala; assembly: GCA_905147815.2. Lineage (NCBI taxonomy): Eukaryota > Metazoa > Arthropoda > Insecta > Lepidoptera > Notodontidae > Phalera > Phalera bucephala. The sequence continues at coordinate 22,475,834 of LR990627.1, read as the reverse complement.
GGAATTTTCGCTTTGTGCCGGTCACGCGTCGACGCGTCGCCGATCGCGCTTTGATATAACGCCTATTAAAATTTTAATAATTTCGCCTATTCTCTTTGTCAAATGAGCATAGGCATTCATTTGTGTGGTTGTTTGATGTTTTGCTTATTAATTTTTAATCTATAATATGTATATTTTTTTTCGTGGAGATATTTTGAATATTTATTATCGTAAAATTATTCCTAATGAATAAGTATTTACTTACAAATACCTATTTATGCTTTAAATGGTTTTAAGGAATTACGTTGATACGGTAATCTACATATATACTGTACTAGCGGCTCGGTACGTGCTTCGCTACGTATAAAGTGAAATAATAAAAAAATTAATTGGAACATCAAATTCATTTACTCAAACAAAAAATATTTTATTAATTGCTAGCTATTTTAAAACTTAATCGAAAACATTTGGATAAACAATATTTTTTGTTTTTCCATTTTGAGCATGAATAAACAAACAGCTGTGGGTACCGACTCTGGAACAGGCAACATAAAGTTGGCCATGTGAAAAACATGATTCTTCCAAATTCACACCACAAACGTGAAGTGTTTGCCCTTGGGCCTTGTTGATGGACATCGCAAATGATAAACGCACAGGATATTGTAATCGTTTGAACTCAAATGGCATATTTGGATACGCGGTATCAAACAAAATTCTCCTTTTGATTTAGCAGTTAAGATCGTAGCTTCAATCAAATTTGGCAATAACTTTTTCACTGCCAATCTGCCGCCATTACACGGTTTTGGTGGAGGATTAATATTTCACAATAATATAATCAAAGAACCAACTGTCAGATTCAAGCAATGCCCACCGCATTGCTTGAATACCAGCCGGTTCCAATGAATTTAAAAATTCAATTGGATAATTCATTGCGTCATCTTGATTCATAACACTGTCAATTAGTATATGTCACAGGACCACATTTGCCCAGCACCAATATTATATATTAAGTACCTTCATATATAAAAAAATACAGAATGAACTCAACGTACTAAATTTGAATAAATTTAATGTTAAGACCAAACTTATAAAATGGCTGTTGCAACAAGACTATTCCAGCATAGAGTATCTTCTCACATACGTTACTTAAAATAAGTCATCGAATTATACATAATTTATCACCGCACTATATACACTTATTACTAATAAATTAACTCGCACACACACACTCACAAACACACACACACACTCTCACACACACACACACACACACACACACACACACACACACACACACACACACACACACACACACACACACACACAAATGCATGTCAAACCTTTTTGTAAATGTATCCATAGTTACTAACAACCGCGTGAAATATCTATCGTACACTATTGTACGATAGATATTTCACATTGTAAGTTACTCTAGTTTCAATCACAACATTTGTTGCCATTATATAGCCGAAAACTGCCACTTAAGATACAAGGCAACCTAGTTTAAGAGGCAGGGTTCACATGTTTTGTATACAGATTTAACTTGTACAACCTAGATACTGATTATTATCCTTGTTATCATCTATCAATCTGTAATTACTTATGCGCAAATAAACAAATTTATTATTATTATTAATTGATTTAAATGTCGTGACTACACCTGGCAGTTTCGCTTGAATTTGAAAATTAATGGCATTGATATGAATGTTCTTCGGTGCTAAAATGGCGCGTTCTCTGAACCAATCATGATTTCTGTAATTCTGAAGAATATTCGGAAAAACACATAGCTTTATTCATCTATCTATGTATCAATCAATTCATCTATCGATTGCGCAATTGTACAAAAATTGTTTGGTAAAGCGATCAATCCGTTGGTACTGTCGATTTGTATTTTGCCATCACCAATTTCTAACAATAGTTTTGAAAACTCATGGACAGCTGGATCATTTTGTAGGTGAATACGCATATTAATGTTCGGTGTCAATTTTTGTACATATCTCCAAAGAACTGATGACTTCAAACAGGCATTTATTTCATCAGCTGGAGTTGATCGAGGAATGACAGGCAATGTTTGACGAAAATCCCCTGACAGTAATATCAAAGCAACACCAAAAAGCTGTTGATTACCACGTAACTCTTGCATTGTTCGATTAAATGCTTCTAGTGATTTTTTATTCGCCATTGTACACTCATCCCATAAAATAATTGACGTTAATCGCAGAACTTTTGCCATAGCAGAATTTGTCGAAATATTGCAAGTTGGATTTTCAATCACCTGTACATTCAATGGCAATTTTAATGCAGAGTGTGCGGTCCGACCACCTTCTAATAATGTAGCAGCAATTCCCGAAGATGCAAGTGCCAATGCAATTTTCCGTTCCGATCGAATAGTAGCTAAAATCAATGATATAACGAACGTTTTGCCTGTACCACCAGGTGCATCCAAGAAATATAATCCACCTGCATTATTGGAAACGGCTTGCATGATTGTGTCATATACATGTTTTTGCTGAATATTCAATTTGGTTATATTCGATTGTACAAATAAATGCAAATCATTAGAATTGAATTCCTGCTCACGTTGCAATTCACGATCAAACAAATCATGCATCTCACGATTTGGTGCGGTCATACCCAATTGTACTAATGGTTTATTTGCAGTCGTTAGACACATATCTTCAATTATTATCAAAGCTTCGTTATACATTTCCATGGTAATCAACAAATCAGAATTTCTTTCATGATGACGCATACGAATTAAAATATCTTCTGCCATATAATGTTTATATTTTTTCCATAATTCAAGTGGATTCGATGGCATATATGTGTATAATATAATGGCAAATAGCATTCGTATTAGTTGTGGATGAGCTGAAGTAGATGCATCATGAAGTGTTGAATCCCAATGTGCATCATCCTCTAACAAATGCAAGAGTTGACATGTTTAACGATATGTTTGACACAAATGACCGTTGACTGTTCTCAATTCTTGAAATGATTTTGGGCCATTGACGTTAACTAATAACAATCGCAAATAAAAATACTCAGCATTGTTTGGATGTACTGTATATATTATCCCAATTGCATCTGTTTCGAAAATGACTGGATGCCCATCGACTGCTGTTCCTTGTTTACGTCTTTGAAATTTTTTCGAAGACACATTCCATGTGTAATACTGAGGCACTTCAGAATATAACAAATTTATCGCAAATGTATCAGTTTCGCATAATTTGAAAAAAGCAGTCAACGTAGTCGCTGGTGGTTGTGCTGCTCTTTCCAATACATTTGCTTCATTAAAATAAACACGTTGGCCATTCTCAAGATGCACAGTCAAGTGAACAACCACAGGACGTCTTTCGTGCATTGTTTTTTTTTTTTTTTAAAAAACGTAGCCCTACACTTACACCGTACTACACTACTACCTACCTACACTTACGCCCTACACCGTATTAATTCCTGTTTCGTGGGTGCGTATACAAACATGAAAATTCACATACACAAATACCCAGACCGGAACAAATAATTGTGGATCACACAAAGATTTGTCCCATGCGGGAATCGAACCCGCGACTATTAGACACAGTGGGCGGAGCGGGTTAAGCTCTTAACCGCTGCGTCGTCATCATTCGTCGTCGTCGTCGCATTGGAAACGAAATAATCCTCCAGACAGCTTCATTACTACTAATACAGCGCCCCATTTGATACTGAGTAATTTCATCATTTCTATTATCACCAGTAGCACCGATAACAGCCATATCGCTCCCTGTATTTACATACTTGCAAATATATTTATTGGATTTGACTGAATTACAATACTCCACATTTATATGAGCAATAATTATTGCTGACAATTTGCTTTAATCGAAGCACGTCCAAAATGAAATGACCGCATGAATGACATAAACAACATGCTTGTACTGTCGACACTGAAAAAAGTTTCAATTTGACTGCACAATCCCCATCTGAAAAAAGTTTCAATTTGACAGCAAAATCCCCATTAACAAAATGATCCGCCATTTATTGAATTCATAAAAATGTGATAAATGAAGAACCGCTCGACCGATTTTGTGCTAACTTCACATAAACCATCTACTAAATAGTCCGAACAAAGCCTATACATTTGGTTTGAATAGGTGAGCCCGTTCTTGAGTTATAAAATTACAACGAAAAGTGGCATTGATTTTTATATATATTGATATTGTAAAGGAATAAGAGCATTTGCTAAAACATTACAACAATATAATATCCCAGCAAAAATCATTTAATTAACATTGCGCGTTGGAAGATTTTAATATTCACTTACATATCTTAGTAATAATCTCAATCCGAAAAAAAGACCACATCTTATGTATTTTAATATGATAGATAGTATCACAAAACACAGTGACATCTACAATATATAAAACTCAAATAATCTTCCTAATGGACCGCCCAAAATCGCAAAACAAAGTCCGAAAACGAAGCTAATATTTTCAAAATAGAAAAAGAACGAAATAACAAAGGGATACCATTACATCAAAGCTTTTTATTTCGACATCGTGTCCAATATGCTTTGGATTTCACTCAATAGAATGTCCAAGGAAAATTAAATTGGTTCCCCTCGGCTCATTTTAAAGGTCTTCACGTGTCCGACAACACATATTTTATTTTTCTTTAAAAAAATATCGCGTTACGTGTACACCGGGTTTTATGTTTGTCTTATTTGTTTTTTATTGGGTTTTATTGAGTAATAAGGGAAACCTTAGATTGTGGAAGACATGTGGGGGAGTTCTGATTTTGTAAATATTTTTTCATGTGTTCTCGTTATATTAGATTATTTTCGTATGTGGATCATTAAAACTTAAGTTTAGTGAAAGTACTGTAATATGACTGCCTGGTCTAGTGGCAAAGCGCATCGCTTCATGATCACTCGTGATCATCCTGAGTTCAAACCCTATGTCGGACAAATGTTCTAACGAAAACTTCTCAGTATGCCCCAGGAGTCATGTGCCCGGTATGTGGCAATAGACTCGCCTCCTATTACATGAGACCTAATATCATCGGCGAAATAAAGTGGGTGTGCTCAGTACACCTCTGCCACCTCCGCTTGGGGAATATAGCCGTGACTGTGTTTGTTGCAATATTGATGGTTACCTCGTTGGTCTAGTAGCGCATAGTGTAGCTGGCGACTCTTCCTAAGTTTGAATACTAGGTTAAATACAGAGCCTACTATACATTCCTACCACCGTAAGTCCTGTAAGTCGGGATCACAATGGCCTCCGTAGATGACACCTAAGTCCTTGAGAGCGTTTAAATTTGAACAAAGGGTTATTGACGTTTTTCTCTTTTCTTATTAGCAGCATTGGATCTTATATCGTCGTAAAGTCTATTGGGTAATATTGGCGTGCCGATGGATTTGCTATACTATCCGAAACATGCCTATCAATAAGTTTAAGAAGGCAATTAAAACTAGACTCTGTAAGAAAGGGTATTATAAAATTTCGGATTATCTTGACGATAAAACAGATTGGGTTTGAGCAGCATCTCAATCAGCAAAATTTATAAATGATGTATAATACATTTTTTTTAAAACAAAAAAATGGTTATCGGAAAGGCCAAACAAATCAAATTAAAAGACTAGCCCACTGAGTTTCTCGCCGGATCTTCTCAGTGGAGGCCGCGTTCCGATCCGGTGGTAGATGTAAAAAATGTAATAATTTTGACGTTTGTAAGTGCTTATGTATTGGCCAATACAAATAAATGATTTTTAACTTTGACTACTTTTAGGCTTTAAATGCCACCACTAAATCCATTATAGACACAACATCCAAAACCAAACTCATCTCCTAAATCTAAACAAAAATTAGAACTGAAATATCGTAACGCCTTTCACATTTCAAAACCAATTCACTCACAAGCGAACGAATGAACAATACTCGCATTTCGTTGCTCAACACTACGTAACTTACCAACGTAACTTGGCCTATCCATCTGTTACTATGAAGTCTTATTTTTATACACGTAGAGTTTAAATTCGAAAGTGTTTTAGTTTTAGAAGGGTGGTGTTACGATGGTATAGTGACAATTAACAAATTTCTAGTCGTATTTGCAAATGGATTGGGTCGCTTGGAGCGGAATGGAGCGATTGTTCTTGTATGTCTGATTAGAAATGTTTATTTTGATTAGACAATAGATGTCGCACTTGTGTTATTGGCTTTACACAGTGTAAAGCGAAGTCTAGATTCTTGTAATTGAGGTAGGCGTATGCTTAGATTAATGAAGGTATTAGTTGAACCTGCGTTATTTTTATTGCAGTCAGAGGCAGAAACAATCGTAAAAGGTATTCAATTTATACACCGTCTAATTTTAGTCATCGTGGAGCGAAAGCCCAGGTGATATAATAATAATAATAATTGTGGCGAGCTGTTGGTGAGTAACGACACCACGGACCCGAGTGCTTTAGAGAGTCGGTCAGGGCCCCCAACTCGGCGTGTCTGCGTCGGTCGAGTGGAAACCGAAGGGTGCCCGCAGGACTCTCGGCTCTGGCTAGCCTTAATTGGCCGTCCAGAGAGGAGCCGTGAGAGCTACATCGGCGTAGGAAGATACTGCGATCCTACGTCGATGTACTCCAGGGGTGGAAGTGTTAAAGGGCATAACGCCGCGAGTAACTTCGGAAAAAGCGCAGCACACCTCTCCACACCCCTGAGCCCCTCACACCGGTGTTGCCCTCAGTTGTCCTAGGACGACCGTTTGAGGGCCCATCTAGTAAGCGGCGAGTCACCGCCGGCCACGGGTAATTAGGTATCACTAATTATGGCCGGTGTACGCCCCTTTGAAATAGTCCAGTTTTTGTCCATCAAAACCTCATTTACATAGCCCTTGTCTACTTTCCATAGTTTACAATAGTCCTTACACCTGCTGGGGTCAGTTCGCTGGTTATGTTTCTTCATTTTCAGCAAGTGATCTCATTAGGTGACTTATATAACATTAACTTCTCGCATGCAAGCCTTTCAAAGTTCCGGGTAAAGCCCGTGAATCTCAGCGAGATACATAAAAATACACCTTATTGTACACCAGCAAAAACAATACAGGAAACAATGTTTTTTACAAAAACAGCACAAATGGCAGTCTTATTGCTAACAGCAATTTCTTCCAGACAACCATTGTATCCAATGACTAGTGTTAACTGGCAATAAAAAAAATCAAAACCATTTTTTTTTTATTCATGTATACCAAAAAGCACTTGTGAATAGTCAAAAAGAGAAAAATATTGATTACTTAAGACTCTACCACCCGTTCGGAAAGTCATTCCTGTGGATAAGAAGGGCAAGAAACTCCATGGTTACTCTTTTTAAAAATGAGAGATTTACTATTCTTTTTTTATACATTGCATTCATAGGTTTTGGGAGAACAATGCAAAACGGGCTTAATAGATGTGTTTAAGTATAGATTAATCATAAGTGTACTTAGATTCATGGTATCGGTCAGTGTCTACATAGTCCTCTCATTTACAAATAGAGATTTGGTAAAGATATATAATAAAAAGGTTAATAATAATAGTAAGAGAAAAAAGGGTTACTATAAAATATGTACAGAGTGCGTACAAAATAGTTGGTTATAGTTCCAGTGTGATGCCGAGCCAGACAAAATTCCACAGTACTACGGTACATATTTAATCAGTCAAAGGATAGAGGACGGGCCTGTTCCCACTAGCAGCACCCGTTCGTGAGTATGACTTGAGAAGCAGCCACCACTCTCCTCGACCATATTAGGGGGAAAGGAGTGACTCGCTCCACAGAGCAATAAAATAACATTTCAATAAGTAACACACACTAAGATTTTTTCCTGTGTCGTAGGTGCATTTACAAACATGAAAATTCACATACACAAATACCCAGACCAAAACAAATAATTGGGGATCACACAAAGATATGTCCCGTGCGGGAATCGAGCCCGCGACTATTAGTACTAGACTAGTAGTACACAGTGGGCGGAGCGGCTTAAATACTTAACCACTGCGCTAAATCGTCTGTCAAATTGTTATTTAGATGTTACTTATTGAAGGGTTTTCTTTTTTAATTGAACAGTACGCATTAGAGACATCACCTGGGCTTTTGCTCCACGACGACTAAAATTAAACGTTGTATATTCACTTTATATGACAGACTCGTCGGTCTAGTGGCAAATAATGCGCGTAATAATCACAAGGTCTTGGGTTACAATCCCTGGTCGGATACGTTGTAATATTTCATTACAAAAAATCCCAGTATCTATCCACAGTCTGGCAGTGAGCCTATTCCATTGAAAATTATCTTCGGTGGCGAAAATTGAGTGTACAAAATACACCGTAGCAATTTCCGCTTGAGGAATGTAGGCATAATTTTACATATATTTAATAGTTATATTAGACCAGGTTATAATACTCTATAGACTAAACGGCCAACATCACTTTGTCCGACCCAGAATTCGAACCTCGTGATCGTCAACCCCGATACAAATCCAACGTTCTACCGACCGAACTTTTACTGTTTTTGCTATTTACATGCTCTTCAGAAAATAAACGTCAAATAAAAACAATACTAGAACAATAACCGGACTATGAAAAGAAAGTGAGCGAGATAAGGGCAACTTATACGTATTCGTGTAATGAAACTATGTGTCGTCCGGGACCGGATATTGCGTCCTTAATACTGCAGATAAAAGAACTTGCGACTAGATGTGTATTATCTCTTGGAGACTGGCGTTTTTAAAACATAGAGCTTTAATTAAAGCTAAAGTAATTACTTTAGATGTGGTATAAAATTGATTACGCGTTTTCTTTATAAGGTAAACGGTGTCAGTGTCACTTCGAAAAAAGTTTCGCGTCAATGCAATAAGTACGATCCTATTGCGCTGTTTGAGATTTTGGTAAAGTAAGTTAGTGTATGTATGTGTAAATATTTATATTTACAAAAGTGTTTTGATTAAGGAATCGCGTCCTGTTCCCATTTATATAATAGTATTATATTAGCCCTGTTAAGAAACTGTCCCACCGTTGGGACCGGCCTCCTCACAAACTGAGAGGGTTTAGGCCATAGTCCACCACGCTGGCCCAGTGCGGGTTGGCGAACTTCACATACCTTCGAGAAACTCTTAGGAATGCAGGTTTCCTCACGATGTTTTCCTTTACCGTTAAAGCAAGTGATAGTTAATTTTTAAAACGCACATGCTTTCTAAAAGACAGAAGTGCGTACCTGGGTTCGAACCCGAGACCTCTGACTTTGCAGTCTAACCACTAGTTTTTGGTTTCCCATCTGGTTAAATTTATTTAATACCTAATCAAAATAAATATTAATAAACAAAAAGCACAACACTTCAAAATAGCATACACATAACTTTGGATTAGATACAAACGAACCTCATAGCAAGCCTATTATATACATAGACGAGGTCTCTCGTCTTGTCACCTGCTTACTTGTACAGCTTAATTTATAACTTAATCTATAATATTATTATAATAACTCATTTATTTTCAGGCAAATGAAATTTTACAAAAATAATTTTGTTTAACTTAAAGGCCCATAGTATTACACCTTACAGACTAACATACATATAAAATATAAAAACTTATGAATTAGGTAACATGTATCGCTGCCGACATGTTGCGCTCTGCAGGGGTGTATCTCAGTCTCCCACGAAATCTTCTGAATACAACACCCTTCGGCCAAAACTCCTCGCTCATGAAGGTCTCCAGTTTTGCGGTGAGAACGCGCACAATAAAGGAATTGAATTGTGCATTATTTGATTTGGTTTCGTATATATCTCTTTTTTTAAATTTCTTGCTTTGATGTATTATACGTTGCTTCGATGTAATTTGTAAATGTAACCCTTGATATACCTTGTAAAACTTCTTTAGCCTTTTTTATTTATTTGTTTTAATACTTATGATACATATTGTAATATTACAGTGTTTTTTGTAGTAACGTTTCTGTCCTGTGCAATATGGTCATGATGTGCACGCATGTGTTGGCTCTCAACCTAGTAATCAACCCACTATAAAAATACGACTGCCTCGTTGGTCTGGTGGCAAAGCGCATCGCTTTGTGATCACGAGGTCCTGGGTTCAAATCCTAGGTCGGACAAATGTAGTTTTTCTAAGGAAAAAATCCCAGTACGAGTCCGGAGTCTGGTATTGTGCCCGGTCTATGGCAATATGCTCGCCCCCTATTACATGGGACCTAACATCGTCGGCGAAACGTGGGTGTACTCAGTACACCTCTGCCACCCCCTCTGGGGAATATAGGCGTGACGGTGGTTATAGAAATACCTCAAGTTAATTTTTAGCTGTCACGTGGTTGTTTAACATACACCGTCACGCCGAAATTCCCCAAGGGGAAGTGGCAGAGGTGCCTACAGACGAGCGCTGTTCAAATATGCCCAAGAACAACACGGGAGAGAATGGGAAACTAAAACAGGGCTGAGACACTCCAGGGATTTCCTTTCCACATGGTGTGACAGCGACAGCGAGAGACTGCTAAAACATAGCAGACTACAATTAAGGCAACTAATCAGAGCTTATACTGGCCACTATGACACAAAAGAACATCTACATAAGATGAACCTCTGCAGCGACGTGGCATGCAGGAACTGTGGCACAGAAACTGAAACCATGAAGCACGTCCTATGCCACTGCGACGCTCTGGCGGCGCGGCGAATGAAGCTACTGAGAGTGGCCTATCCAAACCCAGAGGAATTTTGGCTCTTCCCCCCTGCTGGAATCTACAGCCTGGTACAGGGAGTATTCGATTCTACAGGTATGTAAGAGCGTTAGGGCAAGGACAGCACAAAAGATCCCAACGGGTCGAAGTGCGCCTGAGGTCTCCTGGGTCCGATAAGCCAATGACAAGATAAGATAAGATAAATAGGGGGCGAGCTTATTGCCATATACCGGGCACAATTCTAGACTCCGGACGCGCACTGGGAAGTTTTCGTTAGAAAAACTACACTTGTCCGACCTAGGATTTGAACCCAGGACCTCGTGATCACAAAGCAATGCACTTGGCCACTAGACCAACGAGGCAATCAGTTGTTTAACATATGAATAAAATAAATAAATAAATATTCAAGTCAAGCTACTGACATCCAGAGTAGGGCAAAACTTAAATGTAACAAAATTAAGTTGCAATCAAAATATTTAGGATTTAATCGCGGCTTATTTGTGGCTTTAAAGTGCCCGACGTTTGGAGTCCTCTACAGCATTCATGACCACGAAAGAGACTGAAGCGTTTGACGTCCAAAAGTTGTCATCCCGGAGTACCTCAGGGGGATTCATTTAATTGCAAATGAAATTACAATAAATTGATTCCACAATTGAAAAATGCCCAACATTGCTCACATCCATCATTATTTTTATTTCTCTTTCTTAGTATGTCAAGGGAACGTATCTTAGTGTGTCATGAGTCAAGGGGACAACATTATATAGAAAAAATTACCTTCTCCATTGTCTTCTGAACTTCTTCATTTATTCTTAGTACATTAAACACTAGATAATGTGTTGACTCTGTACAATTTTCCTCGTTATTTCGTCGGAGGAGAGAGCGGGATAATAAGATCGTTTGTGCACTCACACGTTGAGTTTAAATTAAAAATAAATAAAGGAAATTTTCTCTAGTAGTGTAGTATAGAAAAGTGTTTTTTGTTTAATATTTTGAAACCTTGTATGCTCCATTCGCAATTATAAACGAATGTTATTTAAGGTATGTATTATACACGATTTTTTCATATTAGACGAAAGAGTAAGAAAAAAAGAAATATATTATATACTGTATTAGCAGTAGCAGTATTTGTGTCTATGTGTGTGCTTGAAGCGTATGTGTGCGTACCCATACGTGTGCGTACATATGCTCAGTGTCCCAAACCTATGCGAGTATCAGTCCTAGGCAATACAATTTATGTTTTTTTTTTGGAAATAATATTGAATATTTATTATTATTATAAGTTTATTTAAGTACTATATTTACTTACGCTCACATGAAAAGCCTTCATATCTAAGAAATCCTAAAATAGTTTCAAAAAGCGTGCGAAAAAATAACAATATTTTGTCATTTTCATGCCAAGGAACCTCCCAAAAATGTGGGTGTACTGAGGTGTACTTAGTACACTTCTGATTGACACATCAAGCGCAATAGGTGAAAGAATTAAGTTATGCATGTTATATTAAAATTCATAATTATTATCTACCTATCTATCTATAACCTCACGCCAGATCCCTTGCGGGGTAGGCAGAGAGTACAGAGTTCCAACAGGTTCTTTCCTTACATACCTCTCTGGCTTCCTCGACTCTCATAGTTCGTCTCATACACGCTCGCCGGTTACGGAGACTCTTGACTTTTCCATCAGATAAGACTCGGTTTATTTGGTCGTGGTAAGATAGTCTAGGTCTTCCCCGGTACCTGCGTCCTTCCACTTTCACATTGTATATCTGTTTTGTCATTCTTTCATCTGGCATTCTTTCTATATGTCCGAACCAACGGATATATAATAATAATTATTATAATTAATCTTAAACACAAACTACGGACAATTAGCCCGGAAACATGGCACTGTAATTATGCTAAGTGCCGTATTCAGGAGATGGTAACAAAAACCAGTGATTAATGATGTTAGAGGCTATCAGTCTAGACTCTAGATAATGCATCGTATTCCAGCTGTATCGTAGTGATTCGGCTTTATTTCTGGCTAAAATTACCTAGCTAAGCTATTAAGCTTTGTTATGTGAGCTGGAGTGCTGAGTATAGTTTCTGGATGAAATTAGGCACACAGATAGTTTATTATAAAATATAATAATAATATCAGCCTATACTGCCCACTGCTGGGCAAAGGCCTTCTCTCACAAATCGAAGTGAGAGAGATTAGGTCACACTCCATCGCGCGGACCTAGTGCGGATTGATGGAGGTTTGTGGCCACCTGCTGTTGGAACTTATCAAGCTGCCTTCAAGGCTTCCAACTCGGCTTAACGACTACCACATCAAGTGGCAGCCGGGACTAACGGCTTAACGTGCCTTCTAAAGCACGGAGACGCTCAAATATGAAAATGCCACAAACGGTCACCCATCTTGGGCCAACCGAGTAGAACGCTGCTTAACCTTGGTAATCGGTAAGAATTACCGCGGTCACACAGCGCTACGAGCGCCGCGATAGTTTATTATCTGGATTAAAACATTGGATACTTTTTATCCTGGAAAAATGTTAAGTTCCTGTCTAAAGTAAAAAAAGACGAAGTCACAGGCAGAAACTGGTACTAAAATGATAGTTAAAATCAAGTAAAAACTGTCTCAATCAGCAACTATGTCATGCCTACATTGCCCAAGCTAATATGGCCGAGGTGTTCTTTGTACAACCACATAGTGCCAACGATGTTAAGTAATAAGCATCGTAAAATTCTTTCAATTTCCGGACTACAATAGCGATTATTATCAATTTTTCTTTTATTTTTAAGCCCCAGGACCTCTTACTTCAAACTAAGGTCTGAACCTAGGATCATGTGATCACCAGCCGTACCATGCGCTAATAGACAACCAACAAACCAAAATATAACGTCATATTTATTGATATAATTTTCGCCTACGCTTTTCCCAACAAACAATAAAATAGGCAAGCTTTCAGAACCATTTATATTGCTTAGATTTAACGAAGCGAAACCTTTGGAAACTTTCAAACTTTTAATCGTTAAATCAATGTGCATCCAATCCATCACACTTATAACTTCAAAAGACGCCAGTACTTCCTTTGTGTCTTAAAGATAACTTTCTAAGTGAACATTTGGATGTCTTATTTTGTTTTATAAATTTATCTATCTATATCATCTCGCCAGTTCCCTTGCAGGGTAGGCAGAGAGTACAGAGTTCCAACAGGTTCTTTGCTTACAGACCTCTCTAGCTTCCTTCACTCTCATAGTTCGTCTCATACACGCTCGTCTCATACGCTCGCTGGTTGCGGAGTCTCTTGACTTGCCCTTCAGATAAGACACGGTCTATTTGGTCATAGTAAGATAGTCTAGGTCTTTCCCGGTCTATCTATACTAATCTTATAAAGAGGAAAGATTTGTATTTTTGTGTTTGTAACGAATAAAGTCAAAAACAACTGGACCGATTTCAAAAATTCTTTCACCATTAGAAAGCTACCTTATCCAGAAGTAACATAGGCTATATAACAGAGACCCGGTAGGTGGCGCTGTTGTAGACCGAGTACGAAGTCGCGGGAAACTGCTAATTCCTTTATAAATGTAGATAGAAATAAACATTTAAAACAGTACCCGTGGGGTTTCTTGTCCTTCATCTCCACGAGAATGACTTTCCGATTCATGAATACTATAATGATGTTATACTAGTACATAAACATAAGAATAATTATCGAAGGAGAATTCAAATTATATATATTTAACCGACTTAAAAAAGGAGGCGGTTCTATGTTCGGTTGTATGTATGCTTTTTTTTATGTATGTTCAGCGATATTTTCGTCAATTGTGGACCGATTTTGATGATTTTCTTTGCATTGGGTTCAGTATAGATCCAAGGTGGTCCCATTTTAATTTCATTGGCATTGGACCTTGGCCTTAAAAGATACGCCAGGGAACTCCTTAACGACAAACAATAGGCATGTGTAAATTAAGATATTATGGGTATTACGTCACTCCTATAGGTAGGTAGGTAGGTTCATAATTCGTCCTTTTTTATAACTCCTTTGCTAATGAACCGATTTTGATGATTTTTTTGCATTGGGTTCAGTATAGTTTTGAGGTGGTCCTATTTTAATGTTATTGGTATTGGACCTTGGACTTTGAAGATACAAGAGGGAACTCCTTAACGGCGAACAGCACGAATGTATAGATTCCGTTATTATAGTCATTTTATTAATCCTGTAGGTACCTTACTGTACAACTCAGCAAAATAATATAATATCGGTATATAAATATTACTAAATAATTCACACGTCACTTAAAATTGTAAAATAAAAACTTTAAGGGGGTCTGTCCAAGAGCGTGCTCGTCGCGACCCCTGCCAGCCGCTACGGCTGCAATCTTGGACCGAGCAAGTACCGCAGTGCAGGCTAGGGCGTCCCCCCGAGGCGACGCGTACCGGCCCGCCCCCGTCGGTACGAACATAGGCAGAAGCGGCGATGGGGGCCGCCACCCATCACGCCGGGCCCGAACTGGCGAGTCGTGGAGTGCAGAGTGCCGAATAGGCACCTGGAATGTAAGAGGTGGTATGGAAGATAAGATGCATGAGGTGATTGATGTAATGAAAGAGAGACGCCTGGATGCTCTGTGTGTAACAGAGACTAAGCGAAGGGGCAGTGAAGCCTGTGATCTCCCTGACAGCATGATGGCTCTGTGGTCTGGAGTGATCGTGCCAGCATGGGGTGGGTATCTTGTTGTCCCGTCGCCTGGCCTCTGGAGTGAGAGATTATGGCCTGCATGATGCGAGACTTCTCTGGGTCCGCTTGAAACTGGGTGTCACTAGAGTGTTTTTGGTTGGAGCCTACGCTCCTGTAAGCTCGTCGACACCCCCGGACCTGGAGAAGTTTTGGGATAATGTCAGGGAAGTTCTGGATCTGGCTGATGCGAATGAAAAGGTGATTTTGTGTGGCGACCTGAACGGATGGGTGGGAACCAGGCGGCAAACTTGCGACGCTGCTCTGGGTCTTTATGGTGATAAGAGAGTGAATAATGCAGGTAAGCTTATTGTAGATGTGTGTTTGGAAAGAGGTCTCCTTGTGTCCAATACAATATTCCAACACAAGGATATTCATATGTATACGTGGAGAAGAAATGAACAGAAAAGCATGATAGATTTGATCCTGGTAGATAACCGTCTCCGAAGTAAACTTCAAGATACCCGTGCATATAGAGGCCCCACTCTTGAATCGGACCACTATCTCGTAATTGCGCGGTTTATTGGTTTGTTCAGGAAGTGGAGGCACTGGCGAGAGCGTATCCCCTTCGGAGGCCTTGAAAGAATCAAGGTTGAAAGGTTGCAAGATGAGAGCGTGAGGAGAACGTATGAAGACAGAGTCCGGGACAAGCTTTTGACAGCTGGTTCTTCGGACTCAAACATAGATGAATGCTGGAATTGTCTGAAAGAGAGTTTGGTAGAATCAGCGAAAGAAGTATGTGGCTGCTCAAAGAAGCATAGCACAGCAAAAGGGGATGCATGGTGGGACACAGAGTTAAAAAGCTCTGTAGAAAGTAAGAAGAAAGCGTGGCAGGACTATGTCTCTTCTTTGAATCTAAATGACAGTATGACGGAGATGAAGAAAGAAATATACCGGCAATGCAAGAATGCCACCAAAACCTTAGTGAAAGAAAAGCGTGAAAGAGCTAGTGTGATTGAGGAGGAGAGGCTGACGAAGAACTTCGAGAATAACACCAAACTCTTTTGGAGCAAGGTGAGAAAGGCTCGAGGTGATTCGTCAGGCTCCAGAATGGAAAAGATAAAATCTAAGGATGGTGACATTCTTGCAGACACACAAGCTGTGCTAAACCGGTGGAGTGAATACTTTGGAGAAATGTATGAGAATGCCCCGGATGCTGGTGCCACAGACGAGCCCAGAGGCGAGTTTGCGGCACCAGAATCCACAGAGGACATCACTATGGAAGAAGTTGAATGGGCGATACGAAGTATGAAAAATGGTAAAGCTGCAGGAATAGACATGATATCTGCCGAGATGATTAAATATGGTGGAACTTGCGTCCGGGACGCTTTTTGGGTCCTCGCAAATCTTTGCTGGAAGACCGGTAGAGTCCCTACAGATTGGCGCCGCGCAGTCATAGTACCCTTGTATAAAGGCAAGGGCTCACAATATGACTGCGCCAATTACAGGGCCATCAGTTTGATCAGCTTGGCAGCTAAGGTGTATGGTAAAATTATTGAACGGAGAATGCGCGAGAAGTCCGATGGAGTGTTGTGTGAGGCACAGGGAGGTTTCAGGTCTGGAAGAGGATGTTCGGATCAAGTCTTCTCACTCCTCAACATCGTAGAAAAGCATCTGGCAGTAGGCCGGAAGGTTTTCTGCGGTTTTGTGGACCTGGAGAAGGCGTTTGATAGAGTCGTGCGAAAGAGACTTTGGGACATTTTGCGAGAGTATGGTATAAACGACACCCTGTTGCGAGCCGTCCAGTCCACCTACGTGGACAGCAAGGCATGCGTACGGGTGGGTGGTAACATGTCACCTTGGTTTGACGTTGAAATCGGCGTCAAGCAGGGTTGCGTGTTGTCCGCTAGACTGTTTATAGTGTATCTGGATAAAAGTCTTCAAAGACTGTATGCGATGACTGAAGGGGTAAAAATGGGTGATCTAGTGATAAACCAGCTATTGTATGCAGATGACGCGGCTTTGATAGCGCCAACAGCCACTGATCTGCAAACACTAGTCACAGTTATGAGAGACGACTGCATGAACAATGGCTTACATTTGAATGTGAAGAAAACCAAAATTATGGTTTTTGAACGGGAAGAAACCAGAACGAATGCAAGGATTGTGGTTGGTAACGATGTGCTGGGGCAAGTGAATGAGTTTGTTTATCTTGGATGCGCCTTCAGTAAGGATGGGAAATACACCGCTGATATAGAGAGAAGAGTGAATGCAGGTAATAGAGTGAATGGTGCGATGGGAAGGCTACTTGGGAGCCGGCACTTAAGCCAAAAGGCGCAGCTGGCCATGCATAACGGAGTGCTTGTCCCAACGCTGTTATATGGCAGTGAGAGTTGGGTATGTAAGAAGGAGAACGAAAGCAGGATAAATGCGGTCGAAATGCGATCTCTGCGGAAGATGTGCGGAGTCACGCTGACCGACCGTATTCGCAACAGCGTAGTAAGAAAGCGAGTAGAAATGAAAGATAGTATCGGTGTAAAGATGAGAAAGGGTATGCTCCGTTGGTTCGGGCATATAGAAAGGATGCCAGAAGAAAGAATGACAAAACAGATATACAATGCGAAAGTGGAAGGATGTAGGTACCGGGGAAGACCTAAACTATCTTACCATGACCAAATAGACCGTGTCTTAGGTGAAGGGCAAGTCAAGAGTCTCCGTAACCGGCGAGTGTGTATGAGACGAACTATGAGAGTGGAGGAAGCCAGAGAGGTATGTAAGGAAAGAACCTGTTGGAACTCTGTACTCTCTGCCTACCCCGCGAGGGAGCTGGCGTGATTATATAGACAGATAGATAGAAAAACTTTAAAAAAAAGGTAAACCGACTTCAAAAAGCAAAAAAATAAATATTTGAAGTCGGTGCTGGTTTGTGCAGTCGGTTACTTAGCACCGACTTCAAATATTTATTTTTTTTGCTTTTTGAAATCGATTTACCTTTTTTTTAAAAAGTTTTTAGTAGTAGCTTCCATTTTACAATGATATTGGAGATAGCAAAAAAAACAATACCGAAATAAAAAAAATCAAATGTATTAAAATTGCCCCGCAAAGGATATGGCGGACGTGAGATAGAGAGATGAAAAGGTAGAAATAAATTTGTTAAAAGAAGCACCGTCACGTCTATATTCCCTAAGCGACGGTGGCAGAGGTGTACTGTGTACACCCACTTTTCGGCTAATGTTAGGCCTCATGCTATAGAGAACGAGTCTATTGGCATTATATCGGACATTATGCCAGACTCCAGACTAATACTGGATTTTTCTTTTTTAAATATATGTCCGACCAAAAATTTGAGCCCAACACCTCGTGATTGCAAATGCGAATTGTTCGCCACTAGACCACCAAAATAACAAACTTTACATTATGAAAATTTGATGTTATTTTTTGTTCCATTTTAAATCTTAAAGCTTACCTCATTTGACGGAAGATTTAGCACAGTAAAGACCTTGAGCCGCTCCGCCCACTGTGTTAAATAGTCACAGGTTCGATTCCCGCACTGGACAAATCTTTATGTGATCCACAATTATTTGTTTCGGTCTGGGTATTTGTGTATGTGAATTTTCATATTTGTAATCGCATCCACGACACAGGAATAAATCATAGTATGGGGGTACGTTTTAAAAAATATCTCTACTATCTTAAATGAAACTTCTAATTATTAACCTTAGGTTTCTTGGATGATATACGTGTAATCAATTGTTGTCATACAACTAATTAAAATAAAAAAATACAAAGTCAAAATCAGAACTTCCTAACCATACAAATGGGTGAAATTAATAATAACAATAACATAAGATATACACAGATTAATCAGCTCAAGAGGTAGTGAAGCATTAATAGGGATTATCCGCCATATCTTGTATCTAAAAGATCTTATCTCTGTGTAGCGAAGAAAGAGTTTTATGTCATCCTTTGATTCGGAATCTGTAACAATACATATAAAAATAATAATAATATTAGCCCTGTTAAGAAACTGTCCCACTGTTGGGCACGGTCCTCCTCAAACTGAGAGGGTTAAGGCCATATTCCCCCACGCTGGCCCAGTGCGGGTTGACGAGCTTCACACACCTTCGAAAAACTCTTGGCATGTTGGTTTCACAATGTTTTCCTACACCGTTAAAGCAAGTGATAGTTAATTTTTACAGACTTTAAAATTTTAATAAGAAAGAAAAAGAAAATTGTTAAAAAGCAACACAGTTATGCCTATATTCCTAAAATAGAGGTCACACCCTCATTGCGCCGAAAATTTTTCGTCTGCATGTAATAAAGGACGAGCTTATTGGCAAAAATTACGGACACGAATAATAGAATATTCAGGGTAATTAATTATCTGATGAAACCCATCCAAATAAAATCTGTTTAAAATAATACTGGTTAGCTCCCGTGGAATGTAATCGCTAATACATTTACATGACTACGGCAAAGCCAAAAGGAGGGGTTATTTTTAAGTCTATACAGGCTGTAACATAATAAACGCAAGACCTCAGACACCCCGATTAGAGAATTGCTTCATCAATTCAAAACAATAACCACATTTCCAAAATTAAAGGTTTTACCCTTTTTTTAAGCACTTTTATACTCCAATTATCAATAAAACTTGCACGTGTATGTGTCCGGTTTGAGAAATACGTTTTAGGAATGCATTTGAAATCTCCTTATTGCTCTGAATCAAGGATAAGTTTATTTTTTTATAGCGCACTGAAGGAGCAAAAGCATTTTTTGCAAATTTAAAAAAATGTAAGATACATTAAAAATTACCGATTTAGAACAAACTACTTTCAGGTCTTGCGTTTATGAAGTTGCACCTTGTATATGTATGGTTGTATTCACGTATGTCACATCGTAGCGCCTAAACTACACATCCGATTTTGATGAATGAGGTGTCAATTGATACGTTATCACGGTCCGGTTAACATTTTATACGAACCAATAAATTTTTGCATTTATTTCTACATTCGTATCAAGTAGGATGTCGAATAAAAGAGGAGAAAATTCTGAATTATATTTAAGAGAGATAATACAAGATAAAATAAACCAAGCGACAGAAAAAGCAATGTAACAATATTTTAGCGTTTGTTTCATAATTAGGTAACAGCTTGTAAGCTTTATTCCTTGTTGTAAATAATTATAGTCACCATGGTTACTTCACCCATGCCCAGGTGATTAAAGGGAAATTATCCCATCGTAAGAAAACCGATAAAAGATAGCAGCACTATTTTATTTAACTCTTCCGGCAGCAACAT
Organism: Phalera bucephala; assembly: GCA_905147815.2. Taxonomy (NCBI): domain Eukaryota; kingdom Metazoa; phylum Arthropoda; class Insecta; order Lepidoptera; family Notodontidae; genus Phalera; species Phalera bucephala. The sequence continues at coordinate 22,455,227 of LR990627.1, read as the reverse complement.
GGGTTCATACCATCAAAAACAGCGCCAAAAGTAATTAGTAAAACGTAATTTTACCTGGCTTATCGATCAATCGATGCATCAGAAACAATCTTATCTTTTCTACCTCAACCGCATAAAACTCTACAGCGATGAACGGTGTAAACAGCAGCAAAGACATTTGTATCGAATGTATTATTACAAATGCCAACGATATTGATGGTGCCTAGAACACAAAATATATCTATATTTTTAGCTGCTGGAGATATAAATTTAGAAACACTCCTAGACACAGAGAAGATCGGAGGAAACAGACCTCGTGGCTACGGCCCGATATAATGGACCGACCAGTTCTGCTCAACACGTGAAACTCAAGTCCATTTAGGCCTACACACTGTCGGAAATCGTTCATAAAGGAAAGATGTCATGCAAATGGGAATACTATCTGCATCACGCATCGGATCTCGACCCTAAGATAATGTTAGAAGTACTTACATGCCCCTGAATAACAGTCAGTACATAGTACACGTTTAGTATTAACCTCGGCAAGCTACATGTAACGCTCACGAGTAACTGAAACAATCAAATTTAATTAATAGTATAGTTTTAGTCCAATCAAATTCGTTCATATCTAGGCTACAGAACGACGCGAACTTATAACCACATAGCTTAAAGTAATTTGTGGTCAAGCCTTAAGTCTATTATATGCAACATCGCACACTTAGTAATGTAATCAAATTTACAGGCGTACACTACTGTACGCTACAGTAAATGCTCCAGCAGGAGCATTTACTTGAGATTTTAATGATCTCAAGAATGCACAGAATTGGAAAACGACATTCATTTAAATATGTAAAAACCGTGACTTTGCTTATATAATATATATGAACTCGACTATACGTGGAGTATGAAGCGGATGATACTTACAGATGTATGCAACTCCGGAGACACAATATCGACCAAATCCGCAATACGTCGATACAAGTACAAACAAAACTTGATTTTATTCTCTTTAATGCTTTTATTATTCTTCACATACAAATAATAATCACACTCTGGACCCTCTTCCAATCTGATCCGAAGTATTTTCAATCGATACCGCAAGGCATCGAATAGAATACAACGCCAAACTCGATTCAAATCGAGTGCCAACAACGAGAATAGTTTTATCAAGTATAAAACAAAATTATTATAACACGGATAACACAAACAATATAAATACGAGTACGATAATCGGATTGACCAAATAATAAAAAGAAAAGAAATTAATTTATAAAATGTACACACGTAATGGCGGATATTTATTCTCAAATAGCAATCGATATTCAGAATCGTTTCGAAAAATAATTGCGCACGCGATTTTAAAAATAGAACCATTAATACTGAGATGGTGTAATCGATTAGAGACCAAATATTTTGGGAGAAGCCTAAAGCGTCACAACACATAACGTTACCGAATATGATGACAGAAACGAGAATGAAGCAATACAATTTAGCGACAGCTGTCATAATGACATTTCGCTTGTAAAAATCAAAATGGTAGCCGCAAATCAGTAGAATTATTAGCATCGGTTTGTACATACGGAATATATTATCGAAATTGGGTTTTTGGAAATTAATGTTCCTGTTTGGCATTTTGGCGTGTGGTTTAATTAATTTTTGGATGCAAGTGGATGTTGATCACAAAGCCACGTCAACACGGTCGCTGGACTGTGGTCGGATTGTCAACAACAATTTGGACCAGACGGACAAAGGTAACATAGTCTGTAGTTACGTTATGGTACCTGCATTTGATGCTTTTACTTATTATTTACATCATATTTCAAAATACTTGCATCTTAAAAATGACATCGTTTTAAATTAAAGTTTTAGCAAACCCCTTTTTATTCACAAAATCATCAGCCAAGACATGTCCACTGCAAGACATAGGTGCGCTGTACACGTCCATCCCTTTTTAACGTTTATTATTGTTATGTCAAATTCTAAACGACTTAGTCTTAGTCAAAAACAACCCGTGTCGAGCCTACGTTCCTAGACGAGCCAAGCAGTCTAGTTATTATAACAATACATACATTTCATTTTTTACTCGTTCATCTATGTAAATAACATTAGGAATAAACAATAATTATTAAATCAAAACATCGTATGTCGGACAAATGTAGTTTTTCAATCGACAAAATTCCAGTATCAGTCCGGAGCCTGGATTCGTGCCTAGTATATGGCAATAGGCTTGCTTCCTACTTTATGGGACCTAACAGCGTCGGCGAGATGTGGGTGTGTATTTATTGTTAAATCGAATCGTCCAACATTAACAGGCATGCTCCAAAAATGTCAAAGCTTATCGAATTCCCAGTTAAAATGACGTGTCCACACCGCAGAGGCAACAAAGACATATTTATTACTGAACTATCGGTATGACTACAAAGGCTTTTGGTTATGGTTTTAACTTACATTCAGTTTTTGATAGTGTATACTGATATGAAGAGAAAGAGCGGTTTTAATAGGTTAGGTTGGACAGTTGATGTGTTAAGTCTTTGACAGTGATTTACTGTTGGTCTCTTTTATTTCGTAAATAAAAAATGAAATAAAAGTTACATTTATTAATAGTTAAATAGATAACTCTTTATTGTTACACCAGAGATACAGAAAAAAGATATAAAGGAAACAAGTTTATAATTTACAAGGTAGTGTTAACATGGCCGGCCTTATCACTAATAATAATATCAGCCTATACTGCCCACTGCTGGACAAAGGCCTTCTCTCGCTAATCGAGGTGAGAGAGATTAGGTCATACTCCACCACGCGGATCCAGTGCGGATTGGTGAAGGCAGGTTTGTGGCCACCTGCTGTTAGAACTTATCAAGCCGCCTTTAAGGCTTTCAACTCGGCGTAACGACTACCACATTAAGTGGTAGCCGAGACCAACGGCTTAACGTTTAATATTTTGTTTAATTGCCAAGATCTGTGCTGTGTATCAGTTACTTTTACAATAACACTATGACTTACTTTGCATTTATGTATATCCATAAGAACCTTTGCAGTAAATCCAAAGTGTTTGATCATATAGATATATTTGATGCAGTCAGTCTCAATCTCTTCATTGACATTTTTGAGAAAGAACTTAATTCACCTTGTGTTGTGTGTGTTTTACGCTTACTCAATCAAACAACCTACTAGTATACTCTTTGCTCAATATTGAAGGATTTTATCTCCCTTACTAACCTTACATCTACAGAGACGGAGAAAGAAGGAGTTTAGCTAACATAACCACATGAATTCCGGTTCTCTTGAAGCAGAAAAACAGCTTTTTTTTTATTTATACAAAATAAATCCAAAGTCTTCATAAAAGATCAAAGGATAGCTAACAAAAACATCGGCAATAAAGGAAAAACGTAGCGACGATAAAAAGCTGGCTAAATTGTTTAAGACCGACCATTAGTCGCTCGGCGGCAATCAACATGCTCTTACACTATTAAGTTGTTATAGCTTCGTGAATCTTGACACGGATACGGTTAACGTAACATGGATATGGCAAATATCTAGCTGTTACCCGCTGCGCACGCGTTTATTTTAAATATCTATAAAACATGAGTTATTTTGATGTATATGCTATATTATTGTAAACTGTACTGTTTCATCTAAGTCACATTATTTTGCATTTATAATATTAGTAGGATTAATAATAATATTAGCTCTGTTAAGAACTGTCCCACCGTTGGGCACCGGCTTCCTCTTAAACTGAGAGGGCTTAGGCTGGCCCAGTGCGGGTTGGCGAACTTCACACACCTTCGAGAAACTCTTAGGCATGCAGGTTTCCTCACGATGTTTTCCTTCACCGTTAAAGCAAGTGATAATTAATTTTTAATACGCACTTGCTTTCGAAAAGACAGCGGTGCGTGCCTGGGTTTAAACCCGAGACCTTTGACTTTGCAGTCCAACGGTCTAACCACTAGGCTATCACTATTAGTATAGTAGTAGTATATTAGTAGGATTAATTTAAAATGAATAATTAACGGACGGCTTGGTCCAGTGGTTAAGAGCGCCATTTCGTCCACCTGATTGAGTAGCTGCAGGTTCGATTCTCTACACCGACAAATATTTTTTTTTGAACTGGGTGGGTGAATTACATATATGTAAACGCACCCACGACACAGGAATAATTTCTAGTGTATTTATAACAATAATATTTTCGTCTAGCAATTTAGGTAGACGTCTTATCAGAATGGCGAGTTAAAAGTGTCCGTAACGGGCGAATGTGTATGAGAATTGAGGAAGCGAGAGAGGACAGCAAGGATGGATTTTCTTTGAACTCTGTACTAGCTCCTTACCCTACTCTTTCTCTGGGTCGACATGGTGAATTTGTTTTTCGGCTGTACCCTATAAATATTAAGGTACAGTATAAATTATTATTTACTTATTTAGAAAAAACAACATAATGCACAATGTTAAATCATAACCCCACAAAATCCAATCTAATTCCGATTCTGTACAACCAGTTTGTCTGTGTGGATAGTTGTGGTCTCATTATAGATACAAACAAAATGTTGTCTATCTATATCATCACGCCAGATCCCTTGCGGGGTAGGCAGAGAGTACAGTTTTAACAGGTTCCTTCCTTACATACCTCTCCGGCTTCGTCCACGCTCATAGTTCGTCTCATACACGCTCGCCGGTTACGGAGACTCTGAGCTTGTGCTTCAGATAAGACTCGGACAGATTGAGAGATTCAAAATGTTATTATAATATTAAATTGCTTTATTTATTACTATAAAGAAAGTATTATTGCTGTAGCTCATGCCGCATCCATTCTATTAGTAGATAAGTATCGTCTTAGCGCTAAGTAAGCCGCCCCTCTCCATGGTTGTCGTTAAGTTGAATGATTGAGAACTTACGCTTTCGACTTCATTGCTTTCAATTTGTCTAATGTATAGGCTGTTTGGAATACTCACTACTTAGTTAGTAGTGCTTAATTTAGAGTACCCGTAGGTGTTTATCTGTCTGTCTAATAATACCTACGGCAGTAGCAAAATGATATTTGTAAAATGATAAGGTGGTACAGGTTTCAAATATGAATTTATATCAATAAATTGACTGTCTCGTTGGTCTAGTGGAAAAGCGTATTGCTTAGTGATCACGAGGTCCTGTGTTCAAATCCTAGGTCGGACAAATGAAGTTTTTCTAACGAAAAACTTCTCAGTATGGGTCTGGAATTGTTCCTGGTAATGGCAATAGGCTCGCCCCCTATTACAATGGACCTAACATCGTCGGTGAAAAGTCGGTGTACTCAGTATACGTCTACCACCCCCGCTTGGGGAATATAGGCGTGACGGTGATTTTTCTTTTTTCTATAATAATATTATCAGCCTATACTGTACAACTGCCAGACAAAGGCCTTCTCTCACAAATCATGGTAAGAGAGATAAGGTCATACTCCAGCACGCGTACCCAGTGCGGATTTGCGGAGGCAAGTTTGTGATCACCTGCTCTTGGAACTTATCAAGCCGCCTATAAGGCTTCTAACTTGGCTTAACGACTACCACATTAAGTGGCAACCGGAAGCAACGGCTTAACACGCCTTCCGAAGCACGGAGACGCTCGCATATGAAAATGCCACAAACGGTCACCCATTTCAGACCGACCGAGCCGAACGCTGCTTAACCTTGGTGATCGGTAAAAACACCGCGGTCGCACAACGCTACAGCGCCTCCTATATTATAAATTAACATGCCCCATATATTTACATTATCATAGAAAAATAAGAAAACATCGTCACCCGGTATTCTCCAATACTGTACACGGACGGAAAGAACCTTTTTAAAATAAAGATGGATCCTTGATACGTTCCAACTGTAGGTAGCCATAAATCTGCCTGCACCAATCCGTACTGACTCCATCCTAATCTCTCTCGCCTCAATGTGAGAGAAGGCCCTTTCACAGCAGTGGGACAGCACATGCTGGTTCATTATGAATATGTCGTTAAGACGAATTTGCGATTCATATTTCTTGCAATGTAATTTAACGGACATTACTTTCACTAACATTTTACAGTGATCATTATAAGTACTCAGATAAAAAAAAAAATATTAGCCCTGTTAAGAAACTGTTCCACTGTTGGGCATGGACTTCCTTTCAAACAGAGGGTATCAAGCCATAGTTCACTACGCTGGCCCAGTACAGGCTTAATGAACTTCACACACCTCTGAGAAACTCTAGGGCATGCAAGTTTCTTTACAATGTTTTCCTTCACCGTCAAAGGGAACCTTCACGGTGAACTATTCAGATAAATCAAAACAAATATCTTTATATCTAAAACAGTGTTAGATAAAGTCGAATCCAATGTTACTGGTACATATTCGTCCAGAAGGTTAATTTGATCTGATATTTAAGGGAGGTCTGTAAAGAAAGAACCTGTTGGAACTCTGTACGAGAGTACTATGTCTATGAGCAGTATGTCTATCCTGCAAGTGAGCTTTGTGATATATATAAATAGAAATAGATATAGATGATATACTCGTAGATAAATATTTTAGATAGAATTATGTTTGCTACTAAATTGCACCGCGATATATGATTTTGATGATATCCGACATCCATTGCGAATCAAAGCATTAAAATTCTTTCATTATTAGCCACTAGAAGCAATCAAGGTAGCATTAACTCAACAATCAAACATCCTATATAAGAGTGGTGGAAAAAGTTGTCAGGTCGCCTCGCTCAATGGAGCGGGCGCGATGTTAGGCGAATTGTAAATAATAATGTCGCGATGCTTCACCCTTATTATGGCCCAGTACAAACTATCGAGGGGTCGTTTGCACCATTATTAGTAATGGATGCCGTTTTTCTAATAGATTACGGAATTTATTTAAGGAAATTTGCTGTTCTATTTCAAATAAACAGCATTTTTAAAGGCGTATGTAGCACTTTATCACGGGTCTTTCCATGGATGACCGGTTGCGGTGTTTCCTTTTTCCTCCGTGTTTTTAAAGTATTTTAATTCCTAGCTACCACTTAAAGTGATATTCGTTAAGCACAGTTAAAAGGCGGCTTTGTAAGTTAACCAACCCACACTGGATCAGCTAATTAAAGAATGACCCACTCGTTGAGTGACCTATGCCCTCGTGCATCGATTAGTGGAAGATGATTTTTGCCTATTAATGGGAAAATCTGTGAATAGTGTCTTGCTCATCCTCACTTACGGTGCCGAGACCTGATCGCTCACAAAGGGCAGCCTCTTTAAAATCAGAGTGGCACAAAGAGCCATGGAGCGAGCCATGTTGGGCATCTCTCTTGCCGACCGAATACCTAACATAGAAATCCGAAAGCGGACGAAAGTTGAAGATGTTGGTATACGGATTGCGAGGTTAAACTGGAGATAGGCAGGACACTTGATTGAGGCGGAATGACAGCAGGTGGACCAAGGCCGTGACAGAGTGGTGGGCCAAAAAGGGACGCAGGCCTAGAAGCAGTAAATCAGCTAGATGGAGTGATGACATTGTGAAGGTGGCCGGAAAATTGTGGAATAGGCTAGCACAGGACCGGAACGAATGGTATAATAGAGAAGAGGCCTCACAGTGACACTCAGCAGTGGGTAGATACAGGCTGATTGATGATGATAAAAGGGACAATACAGATTGATTTATATTTTAAAAGAGAGTCTCCGTAACCGGCGAGCGTGTTTAAGTCGAACTATGAGAGTGGAGGAAGCCAAAGAGATATGGAATGAAAGAACCTGTTGGAACTCTGTACTCTCTGCCTTCCCCGCAAGCAATCTGGCGTGATGATATAGATGGATAGACTGATTAAAAGTTTAATACGGACTGACAACTGCTTGTATGCATTGAGTTATTTTGTACTACTAGAGAAGACACTTCAAGTATTTTTTTGCAGCACATGTTAGAGTGCGTACACTCTAGTTCCCTCTGTTTCAGGTGCTACCCGCAAGGTGACACCTTTAAGTGCTACAGTTATACAAGGATCTTTTGGCCCGCGGCTGAAATCGGTCATCATGTGAACTTCATGACAGATGCAACAACAAAAAAACTTAGGTAAATTTCATCAGTGATTGAATCTGAATAACTTTTGCTCAAGTTCTTTTTTAATTAGTAACCGTGCGGACCCACCTGTCGAAATATTTCCCTGGAAATAGGAAAATTTTTCTAAATAATAACCCTTATTTCACACCAACGCCCCCTGTCAATGTCATCTACGGCCTAAAATATCCTTGTCTCACTATAAGTTCTATTTTAAAAATATGACATAAAAATAAAAAAAAAAATAAAAAAAAAACTCTGTCGCGCCTATATTCCCCAGAGGGGGTGGCAGAGGTGTACTGAGTACACCCACGTTTCGCCGACGATGTTAGGCCCCATGTAATAGGGGGCGAGCCTATTGCCATATCCCGGGCACAATTCCAGACTTCGGACTCATACTGGGAAGTTTTCGTTAGAAAAACTACACTTGTCCGACCTAGGATTTGAACCCAGGACCTCGTGATCACAAAGCGATTCGCTTAATAATAAATACGCACATAATAATAATAAAAAAAAAATAATAAAAACGTTTATTTTGCAACGCACAATACAGAGATAAGAAGTACCTATTAAAAGAGGCGGACAAACTTTAAAGTGCATTACAAAATAGGTCCTAACTCAGCAGGTTTGCTGGCTGTGGACAGCCAGCGCTGATCTTCCGTTAGTTCCGTTACTAACTTCATGTACACTAAGATACTGTTTAAACATCTCGAGAAACAGAATTTATTATCTATGAGAATACAAACATCCTCGCTAACCCCGCGGTCATCAAGTCGCACGCCATTTTTCGTTAAACATGACATATCTAGTACATAGAACATAATAAGTGAATGCTTGTATGTGGTGAAAAATTATCCGTACAGGTTCTGAAACTGGTTATCTGCCCTGTACAAGTTCTCCCCCTATTTTGGGCCTAATATCGTTAGTCAACCTTTGTTACCCCCGTTACGCGTAATAGTTTATTCTTTCATATATTCATTTCATAGCAACCACACAGGATATTATCATAAATATAAATAATATTAGCCCTGTCAAGAAACCGTCCCACCGTTGGGCATGACCCTCCTCTCATACTGAGAGGGTTTAGGCAATAGTCCACCACGCTGGCCCAGTGCGGGTTGACGAACTTTACACACCTTCGAGAAACTCTTAGGCATGCAGGTTTCCTCACGATGTTTTCCTTTACCGTTAAAGCAAGTGATAGTTAATTTTTAATATGCACATGCTTTCGAAAAAACAGAGATGCATGCCTGGGTTTAAACCCGAGACCTCTGACTTTGCAGTCTAACGGTTTAACCACTAGACTATCACTGCTTCTATATCCTAGTGGTTAAACCGTTCTACTTCTCTTCCGACCGACTGCAGGATTTATCAAGATAAAAAAATTTGTAACGCTTTGGTAAGTTTAAATTATACTCTACTATACTCTTCAGACTTAACTCAAACTAAAGTTGCCATCAAAAGAGCGCATCAGTTTCAGAGGTGGATTAGTGTAGTTTTTCTCGTTTTTTCGCGTAATTGAACGCTTTGTGGCGCGAGTTTGGAGTCCACTTGAAGCTGGTTGTCAATGGGCAGACTCGGGTATAGTTGGTGAATGGATGATAGTGAGGATAGATGTGGTAGTCTAGACTTTTCTTTTAAGCTGCCTTTTTAGTCTAGTGGTGCATAATGCAAGTAGCGATCACGAGGTCTTGAGTCCAAATCCTAGGTCCAGCTAAATCTATTTTTTTTTCCTATCGATAAAATCAGTCGCTGTCCGTAATTGAAAGCTGTGTGGTGCGAATTTGGGGTCCACTTAAGAGCCGGTTGTTAATGAGCAGACTCCGACATAGTTGATAAATGGTCTGACTTAGGATATGAGCCTAGGATTTTGTAATCGCTAGACGCAATACGCGCTACTCAACCAACGATGCAGAAAACCTTAACCTTAAGTGCTAACTTTACCTCTGAAATATGAATAATAAAAAACTAGTCTATACTGTCACACAGTTACCACGTCCAATCTACAAACACTTGTAGATCTCGGTAATCCCGCACTTCTTTTCAAGTAGAAAATTGTTCCGAGCAAGTTTCTTTGTCCGGTGACCGGACTGTGAATTTTACTATTAAATCCCCTGAGTACGGCTCAAAAGAGAATCCATAATACAACGTAAATACTACGGTAATTCGACTGTAGATTATACTAGGTAACTTGTGAATGGGTGAATTTTGTGTGGTGTAAATGGATATGTTTTTGATGTGGTTTTTTTCATATTTTTAATTTATTTAACCATTTAGAATACACGAGCAAAACGAAAATTATTACATAATACGGCTCATTGAGGCGCTTGTAGCGCTGTGCGACCGCGGTGTTCTTACCGATCACCAAGATTAAGCAGCGTTCGACTCTGTCGGCCTGAGATGGGTGACCGTTTGTAGCATTTTCATATTCGAGCATCTCCGTGCTTCGGAAGGCACGTAAAGCCGTTGGTCCCGGTTACCACTTAATGTGGTAGTCGTTAAGCCGAGTTGGAAGCCTTAAAGGCGGCTTGATAAGTCCCAACAGCAGGTGGCCACAAACCTGCCTCCACCAATCCGCACTGGGTCCGCGTGGTGGAGTATGACCTAATCTCTCTCACTTCGATTTGTGAGAGAAGGCCTTTGCCCAGCAGTGGGCAGTATAAGCTGATATTATTATTATTATATACGGCTCATTAAAAACAGTTTTCGTATAGGTTAGATCCTACTTTTAAGGTAAACAGTGTTTAGTAACTGACTCGAAGTAACTCGACTTTGAGTTAGCTCGCCTTTGTACATTTATCTATTCTGTAATTTTAATGTTATAATTTGTAACTACATGTGTGTACAATTAAGAGTTAAGAAAAGATTGTTTAGTAAAATTTTATTGAGCTACATGTTCATGGGTTCGTTACCTCTATAAGACATACTCTATAAGTGACAAAAACGTAAACTATTAGTTTTAATATAGTCGTAGGTTCGATCCCGCACGGGACAAATCTTTGTGTGACTCACAATTATTTATTTCGAACTGGATATTTGTGAATGTAAATTTTCATGTTTGTAAACGCACCCACAGGAATGAAACCTAGTGTGGGGCTAAGTTTTTAAAAAAAAACTTGTCTCGATGGTGGTCTAGTGGTGCCTGTTGTGCCTGATGATGCCAAGTTCGAATCCTTAGTTAAACAAAATGTGCTTGTTCTATCGCAACAAAAATGCTAGCAATCTGATGCCAGGAATTGCGCCCGTTGTATATTACAATAAGTTAGGTTCGCCCCCTATTGAATTGGGACGTTATGACGTCCGCGATGTGAGGGGACGGAGAATACCTCTGCCACCCCTGTTTTAGAATATAAGTAGAACGGTAAGTTATGACTACCCTATCACTTTAACTCCAAATGTAGATACTTATGAAATAATTGTTACATATAATTCCATTCAATAACGCCCAATTATTTCTGTTCTCCCCGTTTCTATGGCAACTCTTTAGTGATAGACGGATGGAGAAAAGACGGATGTCCGCGTAATGATCACTATTATCCGTGGACCACTCATCCCGCCTATTATTTCACTATAATTGCGTACACTAAAATTGTGGCTTAATACTAATTGAGATTGTTAGGACTTACCCTCGATTTACCCTATTTGGAGTACATGATAAAGATACACTTACATGTTTTTTTATGAAACACACATTTACCTCTATATTCCTCAAGCGGGAGTGGCCAAGATGTCAGTACCACCACCACCACCAGGTCAAGGTGTACTGTTCACACTCACACTTTAAATACTTATACATACATCTAGGGCCATACCTACTATTCTATACCTACCAAGAGTGAAATATCTATTTAAGAAAGATTCTTAACCTCATATCGCATGCCACATATACAAGGGGATTAACTCAAAAATGGCATATTTTTTAGTGTATCAAAAAACAGTTTCTTTTATCTACAATTTGGTCAAACAGTAGAAATTTCATCAAAAATAGTTTTCAAGATATGGCAACAAATTTTTTTTTCTATAGTTCACTTGTGTCATTCATCATCATTCAAGATGGACGCATTTGAGTTGCCTCAGTTGCTGCTTAGCGATTATAGACGTCACTCGTATTAATTCAAGTTAGTAGAAGTTTGTTGTTAGTTTAGGATAATAATAATAATACTAATAAAATCGTTTATTAAAGCCAGAAATAGTAACATTAAAATTTAGATTAGATTAACAATCAATCAATCAATCAATCAGCCTATCGCAGTCCACTGCTGGACATAGGCCTCTCCTAACACGCGCCATTGCACACGGTCCTCCGCCTTCCGCATCCAGTCTGTCCCAGCGACCTTTTTGAGGTCGTCGGTCCATCTAGCTGGGGGCCGTCCTACCTTACGCTTACCAAGTCGCGGTCTCCACTCTAGGACACGTTTGCTCCATCGGTCGTCGGTCCTTCTGCAGATGTGACCAGCCCATTGCCACTTTAGCTTACTGAGTTTGCGAGCTATGTCGGTAACTTTGGTTCTTTGTCGGATTACCTCGTTACGAATTTTATCCTTCAAAGAGACGCCGAGCATAGCTCGCTCCATAGCCCGCTGTGCGACTTTAAATTTGTGGACCAGTCCCACTGTGAGTGTCCACGTCTCGGCCCCGTAGGTCATAACAGGTAGGACGCATTGGTTGTACACTTTAGTCTTCAGGCATTGCGGAATAGGCGAAGAGAAAACGTGACGTAGCTTGCCAAATGCTGCCCAACCCAATTGGATCCTGCGGTTGATTTCTTTCTCGAAGTTGTTTCTACCAAATTGGACAACTTGTCCAAGGTAGACATACTCCCGAACAACTTCGAGCATCGAACCATCGACGTAGATCGGTCCCGGCGTGACATGGTCATTAAACATGATCTTGGTTTTATCCAAGTTCATGCCGAGACCGACACCTCGAGAGGCTCCATTTAGGCTATGCAGCATTTCGCGTAGCTGTTCCAGTGACTCTGCCACGATGACGATATCATCGGCAAACCGAAGATGTGAGATGTATTCGCCGTTGATGTTAATGCCCCGCCCAGTCCAGTCCAGCGTCTTGAAGACGTCTTCGAGTGCATTGGTGAAGAGCTTGGGGGATATTACATCCCCCTGTCTTACACCTCGACGCAGCTCGATCGGGTTGGTCTTTTGGTCTTGGAGCTGGACGGTCATTGTGGCGGTATTATATAGACATCTCAGCACCTCGATATAGCGCCAATCGATGCCACATCGCTGCAGAGCATCCAGAACCGCCCAGGTTTCGATGGAGTCGAAGGCTTTCTCGTAGTCCACGAAAGCCATACACAGCGGCTGATTGTACTCTTCGGTCTTCTGTACAATCTGCCGAACAGTATGGATGTGGTCCACGGTGCTGTAGCCTTTTCGAAACCCAGCTTGTTCCGGTGGCTGGAACTCGTCAAGTCTTCTGGCGAGGCGGTTTGTGAGTACTCTCGAGAACAACTTGTAGACGTGGCTCAGGAGTGAGATGGGTCTGTAGTTCTTCAGCAAGGTTTTGTCACCTTTTTTGAAGAACAGAACCACCGCACTCCCGCTCCACGCTTGAGGTGTTAAGCCCTGGTGGATGACGGAATTAAAGAGGCTCGCTAACTTTTTCAGTATTGGAGTCCCGCCTGCTTTTAGGAGCTCAGTGGTGATTCCGTCATCGCCTGGCGACTTGTTGTTTTTGAGCTGCTCGAGAGCCACTCTGACCTCGTCCTGGTTGACATCAGGGATGTCTTCCGTGTTGTGGCGTGCGAGTGGGGCTCTGTGGTCGTCAGCGCTGGGTCTCGTGGGTTTAGTCATCCGTGATGCGTACAGGTCTTTGTAGAAACTCTCAATCTCCTCGAGTATCTCGAACTTGGAGGTCACGGTTTTGCCATCTGCAGTATTAAGTTTCGTCAGATGGGATTTACCTAGCTGGCGAGCGAAGACTTTGGTGCCTCTGTTCTGTTCAATCGCAGCCGCGATGGCGCGGGTGTTGGAACATCGGAGGTCACGTCGCACCAGCTTCCGGATCTTCCGGTTGAGGTTCCTCCCATCCGGCGAAGACGCCTGCGTGGATGACATTTCTCGTCTCTGCCTCATAAGTTCGAGAGTCTCGAGCGAGAGTTTAGACTCTCTGTTACCGCTTTTGCCGGGAAACACCCTTCGAGACACCTCCTGTAGCGTCTTGACCACTGTGTCGGTTTTTTCGTCAACATTGCCTTCGGTTTCCAGCAGGTCGAAACGATTTTGAAGCTCCAGTTGGAACTTTTCGAACCCTAAAGCTATTTGAGGCGCAGTAGGTCTCAGAGTAGCCCTCATCATGCGACGCCTTTCGGCCCTGAAGTTTATATTTAGAGCGCCTCGGACAAGTCGGTGATCGCTGCCGGTATTAAACCTGTTGATCACGGAGACGTCTCTAAATATAGACTTCCTGTCAGTCATGATGAAGTCTATCTCGTTCCTCGTCACAGTGGCGGGGCTTCGCCATGTCCACTTTCTATGAGGCTTCTTCTTAAAGAACGAATTCATCAAGAAGAGCCCCTGCGACTCCAGAAAGTTGACCAGCATCTGCCCCCTGTGGTTTCGGCGCCCCACGCCGTGGGGTCCGATTATTGTTTCGCCGCGTTCTTGTACTCCCACTTTGGCATTGAAGTCCCCCATAACAACGTTGTAGTGAGCCTTGGTGGTGCCATGTAATGCCTTGGCTATGTCTTCATACATGGCTTCGACTATGTCGTCGCAGTATGTCGAGGTCGGCGCATATACCTGTACCACCTTCAGGGTGCACCTGTTGGTGATTTTAATTATGAGGTACGCTACCCGTGTCGACACACTGCTGACTTCTACAACGTTGTTAGTGAGAGCTTTGTTGACCAGGAAACCGACACCGCCCTGAGAGGGCCGATCACCTTCACGAAAGTAGAACAGGTGGCCTGACTCAAGGGTTATCGTGTCCTCGCCCTGTCTTCGGACTTCGGATAACCCCAATATGTGCCAGTTTATGCGACCTAGTTCTACCTCGAGTTCAGTGAGGTGTTGGTCCAGCCGTAGAGAGCGTCCATTGTACGTAGCCAGGGTCAGGTGTTTTTGGTAGCCTTGTGTCGTAGCCCGGAGATTCTTCGCACCCCCTGCCCCGCTGTTACCGCGACCGCTACCGTGGCAGCGGACAGCGGGACTACCGGGAACTGGGGGCCTTTGTTTTAGGTGCCTTACCATGTTAGGAGGTTTCGGCCTACTATACCACGCTGGCCAGACGGGTTGGTATAGGGTTTGTTTCAAATTTTCCTTTTCTGGTCGTTGATCGAATGACGTTACTACCTTTGGTGGACTCTTACCACCAGCCTAGCAAAAGTAAGGCTACTGGGGCATTCTAAGTTTTTCTTTCGCTTCCAGCCCAGTAAGGAAGATTAACAAAGAGGCTTGTAATGTAAGTATTCTATACAGAATTATTTCGACTAAATACCCCATTGTCTGATTTAATACCAATACCTGTTTTATTTACAAATAATACTGCATTAATTGCGTTGTTTAAATGATTGATTAAAGATATTCTATGATTAAAATGCTTGATTGAGCAATTTGAACTGCTTATATCTATCTATCTATCTATAACCTCACGCCAGATCCCTTGCGGGGTAGGCAGAGAGTACAGAGTTCCAACAGGTTCTTTCCTTACATACCTCTCTGGCTTCCTCGACTCTCATAGTTCGTCTCATACACGCTCGCCGGTTACGGAGACTCTTGACTTTTCCATCAGATAAGACTCGGTTTATTTGGTCGTGGTAAGATAGTCTAGGTCTTCCCCGGTACCTGCATCCTTCCACTTTCACATTGTATATCTGTTTTGTCATTCTTTCCTCTGGCATTCTTTCTATATGCCCGAACCAACGGAGCATGCCCTTTCTCATCTTTACACCGATACTATCTTTCATACCTACTGGCTGTCTTACTATGCTGTTGCTAATGCGGTCGGTCAGCTTCACTCCGCACATCTTCCGCAGAGCTCGCATTTCTACCGCATTTATCCTACTTTCATTCTCCTTCTTACATACCCAGCTCTCGCTACCATATAACAGCGTTGGGACAAGAACTCCGTTATGTATGGCCAGCTGCGCCTTATGGCTTAAGTGCCGGCTCCCGAGTAGCTTTCCCATCGCACCATTCACTCTGTTCCCTGCACTCACTCTTCTCTCTATGTCAGCGGTGTATTTCCCATCCTTACTGAAGGCGCATCCAAGATATACAAACTCATTCACTTGCTCCAGCACATCGTTACCAACCACAATCCTTACATTCGTTCTGGTTTCTTCCCTTTCAAAAACCATAATCTTGGTTTTCTTCACATTCAAGTGTAAGCCATTGATCATGCAGTCGTCTTTCATAACTGTGACTAGTGTTTGCAGATCAGTGGCTGTTGGCGCTATTAAAACCGCGTCATCTGCATAAAGTAGATGGTTTACCACTAAGTCACCCATTTGTACACCTTCATTCATCGCTTTCAGTCTTTGAAGACTTTTGTCCAGATATATTATAAACAGTCTAGCGGACAACACGCAACCCTGCTTGACGCCGATTTTAACGTCAAACCAGGGTGACCTGTTACCACCCACCCGTACGCATGCCTTGCAGTCCACATAAGTGGACTGGACGGCTCGCAACAGAGTGCCATCTATACCATACTCTGGCAAAATGTCCCAAAGTCTCTTTCGCACAACTCTGTCAAATGCCTTCTCCAGATCTACAAAACCGCAGAAAACCTTCCGGCCCACTGCCAGATGCTTCTCTACGATGTTGCGGAGTGAGAAGACTTGATCCGAACATCCTTGCACTTTGCACTTGCACAATCCCTTCTCCTTCCTATATTAGATTATGCAGACGCCAGCTATCTTGATCTTACTGAGAGCCAACTTGATAAACTTGAGCGCCTTCAAAATTTTTGTATAAGGTTCATATTTGGTTTACGCAAATATGACCATGTTTCTGAATTTCGTGGAAGACTCAAGTGGCTGCCAATCCGCCATCGCCGGAATGCTAACATACTATCGCTTTTATACAACATTTTATATAATCCGACAACTCCCTCTTACCTTAAAAAACGGTTTGAATTCCTTCATGAAACGCATTCGAGGTTCCTAAGGTCATCAGAGAATCTGAGGCTGAAAACACCAATGCATTCCACAAACTTCTTTCATAAATCCTTCACTAATCAAGCTGTACGCTTGTGGAATGCATTGCCTGTTACGGTCCGACGTGCAAAGACGTTGCATTCTTTTAAAACAATGGTTAAAGATCACTTTTTCCTAGTTGGATAATGTAATAATTGCTGTCATAATTGGATTGAATTAGATTTATATGTTTAGTATATCAAGTCCTGTGTATCAATTTGTATGTAGTAGTATTTTATAGAATATATATCTTTATAGTGTACGCCACCAACTGCCCTCTATTTTTATCTGTTGCTTCTTCCAACGTACTGGTTGTCTGGAAGAAATTGCTCTTAGCAATAAGACCGCCAATTGTGCCTCTATCTTAAGTTAATATCACATTGTATTTTTCTGTTCGCTGGTGTACAATAAAGAATACTCTATCTATCTCTATCTATCTATCGATCCTCTTCCAGACCTGAGACCCCCTTGTGCCTCGCACAACAACTGCTTATATAGTATTATCTTTACCCGACCGTATCACTAGTATATACACTACACTTACTTAAAACATAGAATAATGTACTATTATATCTGTATATAAATTAGGACATTTAGAGCCTTGGTTTAGGCGGTACGAATTTTTAAACTCTCAAAATACTGTAATTGCAGTTAATACCCTATCGTTTGTAGGTGCGATATAACACTATTAATCTATAGGCTCTGGAATTTTAGACCATTAGCCATAATTCAAAGCAAAACGGAGATTCCAATTGCAATTCTATAATAGACATATATCTCAATACGTTTACAAACATACAAGTTTTGTTGTTAATTTGGATATGAAAGTGTATAAAATAATTGATTAACTCTTCTCTCAATATTATCAACTAGAAGTATAGATTTAATAAAGAAATAGTAGTCTCTCAACAGGAATTATTCGTGTGTTGGGGGTTTTTACAAAAGCGAAATTCATAGGTGCAAATACCTAGACCTAAATAAATATTTGTGGGGCACACAAAGATTTGTCCCGTGCGGGAATCGAACCTGCGCCTACTCGATAAAATGAGTGGAGCGGCTTAAGCTCTTAACCACTGGACCGAGCCGACTTCGTTCGTCATTGAATTCGTAAAATAATAATTTAATTAGGGTGTTTGGTAAAACGTAGCCCCACACTAGGATTTATTCCTGTGTCGTAGGTGCGTTTACAAACATGAAAATGGACATACACAAATACCCAGACCGGAACAAATAATTGTGGGTCACACAAAGATTTGTCCCGTGCGGGAATCGACCCCGCGACCATTAGACACAGTGGGCGGTGAGGCTTAAGCTCTTAACCACTGCACTAAATCGTCCGTCCGATGTAATTTTAAGATCCACTGTAACCCATTTTTGCAAATATATACTATACATACATGTATACACACATGTGTACATACATAGAAATGTTTTGTTAGCTAGTGAGGTATTATTACGACACCATAATTTAAAAGGGTGTCGGCACACATCCGACTAAGATGGATGCTGCGCCGGAAGAGGAAATGGTGTCGAATCGTTCGCCATCTCCCTCATTTTGGTTCATTTTTCACTTGCACTGAATGGACCGTAGTGTTGGCTCCTTTAAGTGTTGATCGTTATGTGTAATGCGGTATTTAGAGTTTCTTTAGATGTCATTAATCAAAGTCAAGACAGTGTCCGTTGAAATCCATGCGATAAGGCTTCATTCAAGCAGTGACAGCCTAGTGGTTAGACCGTTAGACTGCTTCGGGTTCAAACCCACCAGGGTTTGAACCCAGGTACGC
Organism: Phalera bucephala; assembly: GCA_905147815.2. Taxonomy (NCBI): domain Eukaryota; kingdom Metazoa; phylum Arthropoda; class Insecta; order Lepidoptera; family Notodontidae; genus Phalera; species Phalera bucephala. Next base: position 22,436,277 of record LR990627.1, on the reverse strand, counting down.
ACCTCTGTCTTTCCGAAAGCATGTGCGTATTAAAAATTAACTATCACTTGCTTTAACGGTGAAAGAAAACATCGTGAGGAAATCTGCATGCGTAAGAGTTTTAAGTGTGTGAAGCTCGCCAACCCGCACTGGGCCAGCGTGGACTGGCCTAAACCCTCTCAGTTCGAGAGGAAGCCCGTGCCCAACGGTGGGACAGTTTCTTAACAGGGCTATTATTCATCATCATCATCTCAGCCTATACTCGTCCACTCCTGAACATAGGCCTCCCTAATCGCTTTCCAGCGTAACCAGTCCGATGCCACCTGCATCCAACCACTTCCTGCGATTTTCACAAGATCTTTGGTTCATTTGGCAGGCGGTCGTTCTACGCTGCGCTTGCCAATACGTGGTTTCCACTCTAGAATATTTCTGCCCCAACGCCCGTCCAATCTTCGCCCTATGTGGCCTGCCCATTGCCACTTTAGCTTGCTAATCCTAAGGGCTATTCCTGATTCAATCCCGTAGAGAAACGCCGAGCATAGCTCTTTCCGTAGCTGAGCAACTCTGAGCTTTTTTATAAGACCTATGGTAAGAGACCACGTCTTTGATCCGTATGTCATCACTGGTAACACACATTGACTAAAAACTTTAGCCTTGAGGCACTGAGGTATTTTATATGAGAAGATGTTGCGCAGTTTCCCAAACTAATTTTATAAGGCTTCATTCAGTGAGTAAAAAAAAAAAAACACTGTCGCGCCTATATTCCCCAGAGGGGGTGGCAGAGGTGCACTAAGTACACCCACGTTTCGCCGACGATGTTAAGTCCCATGTAATAGGGGGTGAGCCTATTGCCATATACCAGGCACAATTCCAGACTCCGGACTCATACTGGGAATTTTTCGGTAGAAAAACTACATTTGTCCGACCTAGGATTTGAATCCAGAACCTCGTGATCACAAAGCGACGCGCTTTGCCACCAGACTAACGAGGCAGTCAACCTCCTGGATCAGTCATTCGGGGGGTTCAGTGAGTAGTCCCCTAGAAGTCCAATCGATAACTTGGAGAAGATCGTAGGTCAAACCTGGATGCGTACAGCATGGAACCGGTCGTCCTGACAACCTTTGAAGGAGTTCTTCAGTTGATGATGAAGAAAGTTCTGAACGTTCACACTTTCCCCAAGCGAGGGTAGCAGAAGTATCCTTTGTACACTCACATATCGCTGGCATTTGTTTAAGTGTATCAAAATAGCGGTCGAGCCAATTATGACTATACCGTACGCATGTGTGTGTGTGTGTGTGAATGTCTACGCTGTTGGCCGCGGGGCCTTCACAGCTTCACCGAACAAGAGAGCGAGCGTGCAACCACTACGCTTGAGCCAAAAGGGCAAGTGGGCAACTAGCTCAAGGCCGCCAAGGGCGTCAAGGAGAAACGGCCTCGGCATGGGCAGTCACTATGGGGGAGGGCGTATACTAGGTATCTCGCCGAGGTGCTTTGCACTGGTCGGCGGACAAGGGATTCTTCAACCTCGTCGGCAAAGCGGTAGCGGCTGATAGGAGGGAGTTTGGTTCGTAATCGGCGGCGGCTACGATTAGCGGATTTCTATGATTGGATGCGTTCGCGAATGTCCTGTTGTCGCCTTTTTAATAAAGGCGCGAATAGGCGCGTTATAACAACGTCACATTGTTTGTACTAAGCCCTCGGGTATACTTTTATCGATTTTTTGTGAAAAGGAACTTTAATAGGACACTGCATTGAATATATTCTATAGGCCAGTGTTAAATGAAAGTAACCCACACAATATACGTTGCTTATCTTAAATTTCCAGATTAATTAAATTATTAAAGTTCTTATATTATTATCTTGCAGATTATTAAAAAGATATTCCTCTAACAAGTTTCAGTGAAAATAGATCATAAATTACATAACCGCGGAGCGCAGGGCGGGTTGAACGGTGCACCGTTACGGACACGCTATTTGTCATAACACGCCACCGGTTGTGAGCACGTACTGATTGCATGAAGTACGTGAATCACGTAAATTACCGTATGCAGGTGTATTTTTCATAGATTTCTGTGAAAGAGGACACTGGGTAGAATTTTCTATTACCGATTTTTTTAATGTCTTTCTCAATCCATACTTAAGCGGTGTTTATCTCGAAACACTTAAATCATTAATGAACTTTATATTAGAAATAACTACATTGTGTCAATAATTATTAGTGGATTTAGATTTTTTTAAAGTTAATTTCAATAATGCGCCTTGCATTAGGAAAGTCATGATAATAATTTCATGATACTGTCGACATTTATTTTTACCCAGTGTTAGTTACCTACACGAAATAACTACTCTATCTATCTATATCATCACGTCAGATCCCTTTCGAGGTAGGCAGAGAGTCCAGCGTTCCAATTGGTTCTTACCTTACATATCTGGCTCCCTCCACTCTCATAGTTCGTCTCGCACACGCTCAATGACTAGTAAGTTTAGATAGCCCTAATTAAACAACTACAATATCACAGTATAGAGTTGCAACTTCCTTCCTTGCCACCTTACTTAGACATGCCCGGCTTCCTCCACTTTCCAGTCCCATATTTCATATTGATATAATAATGTTTATCACAAACCTACCGAATAACTACAGTAGAACCCAAGTCATTATCACAAACATCATTATACCAACCAAACGTAAACTTAACAACCCCCCATTCCATTATATCCTCAAAACGAAGCGCCTCGAGGCGGGCAATAAACTGTCCGATTCACTTCGTAACTGCAGTTTAACGTGCGCCGTTAACTCCGTTCAATCTGCTTAATTGGGAAATGGTTCCACCGGCCTTTAATAGCCTATATGTTAGTTATTCGTAGTGGAATTTGATGGTCAAGTATCTAGGGTAAAGGAAAAGATAAAATCAGTTCAAATTAATATTAAAATGCACATTGATGAACATAGAATATTCTCATTATTTGAAGCCGATTTAAAAAAATATTTCTATCTATCTATTTATAACCTCACGTCAGATCCCTTGCGGGGTAGGCAGAGAGTACAGAGTTCCAACAGGTTCTTTCCTTACATACCTCTCTGGCTTCCTCGACTCTCATAGTTCGTCTCATACACGCTCGTAGGTTACGGAGACTCTTGACTTTTCCTTCAGATAACACTCGGTTTATTTGGTCGTGGTAAGATAGTCTAGGTCTTCCCCGGCACCTGCATCCTTCCACTTTCGCATGGTATATCTGTTTTGTCATTCTTTCTTCTGGCATTCTTTCTATATGCCCGAACCAACGGAGCATGCCCTTTCTCATCTTTACACCGATACTATATTTTATACCTACTCGCTTTCTTACTACGCTGTTGCTAATGCGGTCGGTCAGCTTCACTCCGCACATCTTCCGCAGAGCTCGCATTTCTACCGCATTTATCCTGCTTTCATTCTCCTTCTTACATACCCAGCTCTCGCTACCATATAACAGCGTTGGGACAAGCACTCCGTTATGTATGGCCAGCTGCGCCTTATGGCTTAAGTGCCGGCTCCCAAGTAGCTTTCCCATCGCACCATTGACTCTGTTCCCTGCACTCACTCTTCTCTCTATGTCAGCGGTGTATTTGCGGTGTATTAAAAAAATATTTAATAAAGTAATTTTAAAAACAAATCTTGTATAGCAAAACACCGCGGTATTCTTGCTTAGTTAAAATGTTCCTACAGCCTACTTTCGGTTCCATCATCAGACTTTGAACACCATTTGGGCCTACAGTTCTTGACGAGTGTCAAGACAAATCCAACATGCCCAACCACGGCGGAGTTATGGTGGCCATGATTCGGCTTCATCATCAGACCCTGTAGATCATCTGGTTGAATTGTACTTGTCACTACCAATCCAACAAGTCTAGACTAGAGGGTGTTATGCTGTGTAGTTGACGTGTTCCTATGGCTACCATATTATTCCATTGTCTTCGAACTGACATACGTATGCCAAATTTTAGCTTATTCGGATAACCGCAAGTGCTTGGTAGATTACAAAATTTTAACTGGAGAGACAGACAGACATATGAACAGTACAAGTTAAATAAAGCTTGTTAAAACAAACATAGGTCCAATAAATATCCATCTCAGGAAGAAGTGTGATTTCTGTATCAAAAAAATCCTCAATATTAGATCTAACGTCTTAACGTCGTCGGCAAAAAGTAAACGTACACAGGACACCTCTGCCATCCTTGTATATATACGCATGACGGTTTTTAGTTTATCATAGTTTTTTAATGTGTGTGTGTTGGCAAAAAAGCGTTTGTAAAAGTAAAAAATATTTCATGTTGTATATGAACTTCCGGGGGGAGGAGCGGAATGCCGCATTCACTAAGAAAGACGACGACGAGAAAGTGGACTAGTCTTTTGAGTTTAGTGGCTTTATTCAATTGACTTTTTAGTTTTTTTAAACTTATTTGCTTATTTAAGTTGAGGTATGAGCCAGCCATCTCTTATACAAGATGTAACATAATTAATGCCACACCTGAAAGTAGTTTGGTCTAAATTGGCAACTGAATCGATTCCAACAATTTTTAAAGTATTTTATTTTTATCAATTATCAAAAAATGCTGTTACTCGTTTAGCCTGCTTTATTAAACAAAATTGAATCATGATTCAAAGCAAAACGGCAATATTAAATGAATTTCCAATACATATGTCTCAAGATGCACACAAAAGTACAGTTTTCATGGTGAATATGAGCATCAAAGAGCTTGAAAAAATGATAAAATACTCCTTAAAATTGGAAGTTGGAATTTTGTATTGAATTCGTAATGCAATAATCTAATTGGAGTCTAAGGTCTTCGATGATATAAGTTACACCGTATATAGTTACAACTGAATAGCAGGACAGCACTTTTCGTGCTCAAATCAACACCATAATATTTATTACCGAAAACGGTGTAGCTATCTTGCGTGTAAGGCATCCATATCAACTATTTTTTTATTATTCGGCGGTCCGGCAATTTACCGCCCCTGGTTTTTCTTTTGATGCGTCTTGTGCCGACAGTTATTATAACCCACCCTTGAGGGATGCTCAAAATGTAAGACTGGTCGTAATCAGCTGAATATTTGTTCCCGTTGAAGTTAACATTTTCCGTGATTTTCTTAGGTGCATGGATGATAGGAATACCATCAGTATTTTAAGAACTTAAAAAGCAAACTAAACATCTTTCCGTACATGCGTACTTTCCCGAAGAATCTAATGTGGCAGTTCCAGACTCCGGACAATTTGTCCTATCTATGATTCGATCCCAGGACCTCGCGATCCCTACCCGCACTATGCGCCGCTACACAAGACAACAAGGCTGTCAAAAAGTTTAAGATATAGGCAAAGGCCTTCTCCCACAAGTTTAGGTGAATATAGATCATAGTTTACCATGCGACTTAGTGTGCATTGGTGGAGGCTTGTGGCCACTTGCTGTTGAAACTTATCAAGCCGCCCATACGAATTAACGACTACCACATAAAATTGTTCTTGATTTTATTTTTAAACACGTAGCCCCACACTACGATTGATTCCTGTGTCGTGGGCGCGTTTACAAACGTGAAAATTCACATACACAAATACCCAGACCGAAACAAATAATTGTGGGTCACACAAAGATTTGTCCCGTGCGGGAATCGAACCCATGACTATTAGACACAGTGGGCGGAGCGGCTTAACCTCTTAACCACTGCGCTAAATCGTCCGTCCGCTAAATTGTTGTTTGGTTAGCATCCCATTGAAAGCACAAAGACGCTCAAAAATGAAAATGTCATAAAAGGTCACCCATCTCGGACTGACCGAGCCAAGCCTTTATCTTGGAGATAGCTACGTACACCGTACCGATATAGCTACGAGCCTCTCTATGTGTTTAAATGGATGTATGGAAATTCATTAGAAAAAATCTTAAACAAGTCCAAAACCGTATTCAAATTTTCAACGAATACTCTTATTTTAACGAATTCATTTTACCGACTAGTTTTACTAACAAAATCTAGATAGTCGTCTAAAGTAAACAAAATAGTTTTATTCTTTTATCATGCTCTCATTCTGAACACCCAAATCTTCACTCACGTTGCCCCGCGACCACCGACCGTCGGATTTCTTTGTCCATTATTGTGTAAGCCGATATTATTGGGGCACAAATTGAATTGTCATACATACGCGCGCCTTTATCGAGTTTTAATGGTCACGCGCACGAACTACCCTGAGTGCATGTCGGTTTATTTATATCGGTTTTGTTGAAGGAAAATATTGGGAGAAATCCCTATAATCACTTCAGTACGGATTTATTATGAGGCAAAAATCTCTTATGTAGACATGGCCTCTAATGCGGTTCTGCCATTGGCCAAATCTGGCTCATTTTATTTGCAATGAAATCTCAAGGTCAAAATAATATTTAGTTGCCATTCCAATCGTGTTAAAGGAAAAAACTTCTTAGTAATGACACGAGTGTAAAAGAAGAAAGAAAAAAATAAGGTCACGGCTAATAGGATAATAGCTGGTGATACTGCTAAAAAGCAATAACAATAGAAATGAAGCCTTTTAACTGACAAAATTAGAGTATATATCAAATAATCGTTTCTTTAACATCTTCCTAGCGATATGGTCCATTCTGTAGACGACAAGACGATTCTGTAGACGACAGGGTCAAATCAAATCAATTCAGTTTACTTTTATTGTGGTCATAGGTTACAAAGTTGGATATAATGTATTATATAATACAGTAGGTTTCACTATGCCCTTTCTGCATACAAGGGTGAGAAACTTCTCAATAAAATTTTAAGCTTCTCAATATTTCCTTATATTTTATGTAAGTACAGACGATATTTCCTATAACCCATTCAAGAATATCGTCATATTGCACGAGTACTTTACATTCAACCCCCAGAGAAGTCAAGTCAAACAGTGCAGCGATATTGTGATTGTGATTCTATTGAAGGAAATTTTATATTGAAATCCCCAACCATTGTTCCACTTGTACAATAAAATCCACAAGGCAACCAATATTTTATCTCAGCCAATTCTCACTTTCAAAGTCAACTAATAAATATGCCGCGAAACCAATTATAATATTTTAAAACAAATACGTCTGTAGTTTCTATATAGGGATATATTGTAAAATTTACTTACGTGACAATGTTAGTCTTCTATGTAGAAGCGAGGATAACTAAAAAAAATTGTGAGAAATACTCAATAGCTTATAGGTCGATACAAGTTTTAGTTTTCGAAGAAGTATTAAAACTCATCATCAAACATCTTCGGCAAAAAGTGGGTGTACTCAATACACTTCCGCCACTCCCGTTTGGGGAATAAAGGCCCGACGTGAGAAAAGAATATATTAACTCAATACATTACACTTATATCGATCTATTAACGTTTAGTGTGTCAGTATCGATCTTGAAATCACATATAAATTCCAAAAACTCGCAAAAATAATAAGTACTCCTCCCTCGCTCCAAATACTACAACCTCCTTTCTTCTCAGTTCTCAATATTTCAGACAGGAATGAAACTCGTCCCGCCCGCCGGCACCTGCGTTAAGTGGTTAGTGTCCCATTTGCGAATACCGCTCGGATGAATGACACCAGTCGAACTGACAAACTCAAAGTTTACATTTGCAATTTCAGTTTTAGTATTAACACTTATTATAAACATTTTGAGCGTTGCCGTTAATGATCTTAAAAATGACAGATGTCATTAATTGACAGCCGTTTTTGGTATATGGTGGGAAGGGAATACACTCGTCAAAATATATTTGACTCAAGGTAACAGCTGTAATTGGTTGAAGTTTATAGTTTTTAAGTTGGTAATATAAGAAGTAAAAAAGCATACATACAACCGAATATAGAATCTCCTCCTTTTTGAAGTCGTTTAAAAATTGGATATCGTTGGCATACAATTAGGGATAATTTATAGGCTGCATTTAAAAAAGTCTTAAATATACTCAAAATCTAGCTCGCACGAATAGTAAACACTCCTCCTTCGCTCCAAATACTACAATTTCCTTCGTAAACTTCTCAATATTTTCAGCTGTCATTGGTTGACAGCTGTCATTAATTGACAGTTGTTATTGTTAACAGCAAAGAGAATATAATTACTACTTTGTTAACAGCTATAATTGGTTGAAGTTTATAATCTTTACGTTGGTAGGATAAAAAGTAGCAGCAGTAATAGACTAGTGGTTAAACCGTGGGACTGCAAAGCCAGAGGTCTCGGGTTCAAACCTAGGCATGCACCTCTGTCTTTTCGAAAGCATATGCGTATTAAAAATTTTTATCACTTGCTTTAACGGTGAAGGAAAACATTGTAAGGAAACCTGCATGTCTAAGAGTTTCTCGAAGGTGTGTGAAGTTCGCCAACCCGCACTGGGCCAGCGTGATAGACTATGACCTAAACCCTCTTAGTCTGAGAGGAGGCCCGTGCCCAACGGTAGGACAGTTTCTTACAAAGTAAAATCGGGTATCCTTGGCGTGTACAAGGGATAGTCCCTAGTGTTGCTTGCTAGATATCTTAAAAAAGTCTCGAATATGTCTAAAATCCCACTCGCACAAATAGTAGGTACTCCTCCCTCCCTCCAAATACTACAACCTCTTTCACAAACTTCCCAATATTTCAGACGGGCAAGAAACTCGTCCCGCCCGCTAGCTTCACCTGCATTAAGTGATTAGTCCCATTTGCGAATAACACAGCTCGAATGAATGGCTCCAGTCGAACTGTCGAACTGAAAGTTTAGCTGCATACTGATTAATTATGAATTTTGATGAAGGTATAACGAAATGGGAGGAATGGATTGAATTAAATATATTTATGATAATGTTTATTTTGGTTACGCTAAGTTGTAGAGATTGAAATTAATCCTTAAATAATTTATATCCATACTAGATTACTAGTATTTAAATAGGATTTTTTTTTTTTGTTTGCTTGTTAACGATAAACTATAAAACTACTTAACCGACTATTTGACTACCTCGTTGGTCTAGTGGTAAAGCGCATCGCTTTATGATCACGAGGTCTTGGTCAAATCCTAGTAATCCTAGTAAATCAAACAAATGTAGTTTTTTTAACGAAACATTCCCAGTATGAGTCCGGAGTCAGAAATTGTGCCCCGGTATATGGCAATAGGCGCGCTCGGCGAAAAATGGATAAGATCAGTACACCTCTGCCACCCCCGCTTGGGAAAATATAGGCGATCTTAATATTTCTTTCACTATTAGGAAGGTAAATTATCCAGAAGTAACAGACCGGTATGTGGCGCAATTGTCGACCGGGTGCGAAGCCGCTGGCAACTGCTAATGTATTTAAAGATTGTTAAATTTTATCTTTCAATTCAAAGAATGTCTCTGCAACTGGCCGTAAAAGTATTGGTTAGAGTAATATATCTACCTATATCATCACGCCACATCCCTTGCGGGGTAGGCAGAGGGTACAGAGTTCCAACAGGTTCATTCCTTACATACCTCTCTGGCTTCATGCGCTCTCGTTACGGAGACTCTTGATTTGCTCTTCAGAGTAATGAACATAATTTTTCTAAAACTTTCTAATTTTTTGGCTGATCCTCGTTGGGATGGGGGCGAATAATATTCGTAGCAATCACCCTGTCCTAGGTAAGAATAATAAATTGAAAAAAAGAGTAATTTTTCCATAGTAATAAATATGTATCAGCCCGGAGTCTCGCACTGTGGCTCGTTCCCTATTACATGGGAACTAACATGGTCGGCGAAAAGTGGGTGCACACAGTACACCTCTGCCAATCCCGAGAGAATAATAGCGTGACGGTGTGATGTGGCAGAGTGAGGCACGTAATTTTTATAAAACTGTATGAAACGAACATGTAACAATAATCTATATAGATAGATCATCACGACAGATCTTCTTCGAGTTAGGCAGAGAGTACAAAGTTTCAACAGGTTCGTATCTGTAACAACAATAATATGTTATGTGTGAATTAAGTAAGTTTATTGGACACGAAATCTGTAAGAAAAGAATCTGATGGAACTATATACTTTCTGTCTACTCCGCAAGCAATATGGCGTGGTGAAAGAGAGATAGAGACAAAAATACCGTAATGGAACTTAGCAGAATTTTCATTTTAGTTTTACGTATATTTACAGAAAAAAAATTAGGTATCCAGCTGTGCCATTAAATTATTTCATTCGAAGGTCCAATAAAATCATTTAAATTAACAAAACTTTTTCGAAACTCTACCAAGAATTATTAAATTTTTACATCTCAAAAAGGATCTGGCGTGATGATTTTAAAAGATAGTTAGATCGCAAAGAAAAGTGGAAAATGGAGGGACTCAGAAAGGTCTGCAAGGAATTTATTGGAACTTTGTAATCTCTGCCTACCCCGCAAGGAATCTAGCGTGATGATATAGATAGATCTCAAAGAAAACATCACAAAGTCAACAAAACAAATAATCACTCCCCTTCTCTAAGTGTGATGCTTTCTTAAACATTCATTAGTCACCTTTTGTCTGTCTGTATGTACGACACATCTCGGAAACTGGGGAGGCGATAGAGCGAAGAGTATTAATGATACGGCTAATGATCGTTTCTAGAGTTGTATCTTCACGCTGTAAGACATCGTAAGGTAAAAGATGGTAATAAATAATCGCGAAACGAGTACAAATTACAAAAACGTCACAAAAATCTATATAAAGATGAGAACGGGTATGCTCCATTGGTTCGAGCATATAGAAAGAATGGCCGAAGAAAGAATGACAAAACCGAAGTGACAATGCGTAAGTGTAAGGAGATATCAGGGAAGACCTAGACTATCTTACCATGATCAAATAGACCGTGTCTTATCTGAAGGGTAAATCAGGAGTCTCCGTAACCGGCAAACGTGTATAAAACGAATAATGAGAGTGGAGGAAGCCAGAGAGGTATGTAAGGAAAGAACCTGTTGCAACTCTGTCATTGCTTACCCCGGAAGGGATCTGGCATGCTGATATAGAGAGAAATAGAAACACCGTCACTTTTACATATATTCCCCAAGCCAAGGTAGCTGAGGTGCGAATCTGTTAATCGTAGCCGCCGCCGACTACGACCCCCCGCCCTGCCCCCTGCCGCCACCGCCGGCCGCGACATGTTCTCATCGATCCCCCCGATGCTTTGTCATCCATTCTTTACGCTCAAAATACGGGCGACGACGACGTAGTCGTAGATCCCCTCCCATAGCCGGCAGTTGACCGGTACACTTAATAGTGCACCCCGTCCCCCCACAGCGACTGTCCCAACCGAGGGCGCCTCTTCAAGGCGCCATCGAGTATGTCGCCCCTTGCCCTTCTGGCTCGAGCGTAGTGGTTGCACGCTTGCCCTTAAGTTCGGTGAAGCTGTAAAGGCCTCGCGGCCAACAGCGTACATCACTCACACACACACGGTAGCTGAGATGTGTACATCTCATTTGGTCGACAATGTTAGGCCTCACTGTAATGGGGGGCGACCCTATGCGGGCGGGCATACCCTCGCGATCCTCCTCGACCTCGTGATCCCTAGGCGTATTATTCGCTACGAAGCAGACTATTCAAACTCAAATAATTTATTTTCTATAAACCCTGCAGGGTTACTAACAAATTATCATTTTTTTTTGTATCTAATATAACTACTAATCTACCACCGGATCGCAACGCGGCCTGCACTAAGAAGATCTGAGGCAAGAACTCAGCGAGCTTGTTTGCTTTTTTTTGTATTTAATTATCTTTCTCTTTTTTACTTTCTATTGTTTTTCAATAAAAATATTTGGATACAATGTTAAGGTTAGAATTAAAAAGTTACGATCTAACTCCAGTAGGATGCCTTCCGACCAAGATATAAGACTAATGATATTTCTAAAGGTCTTAAGGATTCTAGATGGACCAGTCCCCACAAACGGCACCTGTTCATGAGTATGACTACTGGAACAGCCATAATTCCCCTCGACCATATTGGAGGAAAGGGAGTAACCCGCGCCAGACAGCCACCGCAAGCAAAGATATTATAGTGAGCATGACCAAACCAGAACCCCAAAGATGGTAGTCAGATTGTGCAGACAGAATTCGCCACTATACAAAAGAGGCAGTCATATTTGCTTGGTTAATATTTACATTCAATTTTCCTTACTGCCTCGTAAGTCTAGTGGCGAATAATGTGCTTTGCGATCACGAGGTCCTGGGTTTAAATCCTGGCTCGGAAAAATGTAGTTTTCCTACTGAAAAATTCTCAGTTCAGTCCGGAGTCTGTAATTGTGCCCGATATATTGCAATAGGCTCGCCCCCCATTACATGGGACCTAACATGTTCGGCGAAATGTGGGTATACACAGTAAATCTCTGCCACCTCCGCTTGTGGAATATAATAATAATAAATAAAATAAAATCTTTTTATTTCAGACTAGGAAGTCCATAATGTTAGTGTGTACAATAATAACTTAATACACTAATGTTAGTAAAAAGAACAAAATAGGAAAAATAAGTAAATGGGAAGTGCCCGTCATACTAGAGCACTGCACACTTAGCAACAGGCGCGTGCAGCTGTATCCAGTGCTCCAGTATCGGGCAGTCCCACCTATCGCATAATGCTTTCAGGATGCTGTTTGAGCTAGCACGCCATCTATGTAGGAGGGATGCACAGCTTTTTCGGATGATGGCATGGAAGCCATCAAGTCCAGCCTCTGTGAACATCCCAGAGGCACTACAAAACCGTGGCAGCCCCAACAACACCCTAAAAGCATCATTGTACTGAACACGTAGGTCGCTGTATGCCCTCTGCGTATAGCTAATCCACAGACTACACGTGTACTGTGACTGACAGTAAGCTCTAAAGAGTGTAATTTTCACTTGTGTAGTACACCGTGCGAATCTGCGGGACAGCCAACGCCCTGCGTGCCCTCTCTATATCCTTGTTATCGCTTAGGTCTTCAGTGACCCAATGACCTAGGTACTTAAACTGGGTTACCTGTGTTAGGGGGTTGTTATATAAAAATATTGGTGGCACTTTCAAGTACTTTTTATTGCCAGCCTTGAACACAAGTAACTCACTCTTTTTAGTGTTGTACCTGAGACCGTGGGTCAATCCATATTCTTCACACATGACGATAAGTTTTCTCAGAGCGGCGATCGATGGACTCAGCAGCACCATATCATCAGCTTAACTGATATTGTTGATACATAGTCCATCAATATGACATCCGATGTAGGAGCCACTGAGTTTAACGATTAGACCGTTGATATACAGGTTAAAAAGGCGGGGCGAGGTGATACCCCCCTGTCTTATACCGCATTCCAACCGGTATATGTTCGATGTGGCTGTAGCCCATTTTACATAATTGTTTTGGTTATTATACCAATATTTGAGCAGAGAGGTAACTTCACTATCGACATTGGTTTCGTTACGAAGCTTATTCCACAGAATGTCATATGACACCTATATAGGTATGATGGCGTTTTATTTTCAATTGTTCTTCAATTTCAATTTTTACATTCAACCAATGTTTACATTTTTTCTCTCTCACGAAATTAAAATAGAAGTAGACGAAGTAGACGGGGGAATAAAAATCTGATAGATAGACGGTAGATAGATAAATGGTTGTCTATATAAATGCATGTGCAGTTAATGAAATTCAAAATCAAGGCGGTACGAAACAATTGTTCGATGCAAACGATTTTAACCCAATCGCGTAGAGTAAAGGAAGAACAGCAAAACTTGCCTGAATACAGATGCATTCACTGTAACATACAGATCAGTGGTTGGTCGAGCAAATAAAAATAATAACCAAATAAACCGTGTACATAGGTCTCTTAGCTGAAGATAAATTTGTGGCAAATTATTTTTATTATTTATTAAAAACATAGCCCCACACTAGGATTTATTCCTGTGTCGTGGGTGCGTTTACAAACATGAAAATTCATATACACATTTTTTTTGTCCTGAGCGAAAATCGAACCCGCGACTATTAGACACCGTGGGCGGAGCGGCTTAAGCTCTTAACCACCGCGCTGATTCTTCCGTCAGTCTAATTTTAAGTCATAAGTCAAACTATTTCTATCTAGTGTCAAAAAATAAGCTTTATTTATTTTATTTTAAATATTATATTTTATAGTATTCTAGCGACCCGCCCTAACTTTACACGGTTGAATTATACACATAAAGCTCCCTCTTGAATCAACCGTCCATTGGTAAAAACCGTACGAAAATCCGTTCGGTAGCTATTGAGTTTACCGCGTTCAGACAGACAGACGCGGCGGGGGGACTTTGTTTTATGAACACTTCAAAAAGTTTTTTATTTGTCTCTATAAGCACGTTAGATCTCTTCATTAGTATCCAATCTAATATGTAAATCCAACAGAAATATCATTGATTCCTAAAGACTCAATCGTCCGATAAAATTGTTTGATTACAAATGCTAGCTCAAATGCAAGCCCGTGTGTCCCCAAACCGATAGTCTGCCAAAAACAAACAAACATTCAGAGTCGATTGTACTCCGTCGTTTACATATTGTTTACAGAAACACAAGCAAAATGCACCATATTCAATTGCTGCCCCGTTGTGTTCCTATCTGCTTGTCTCCTGTATCTGAGCTTAATTCATTCACTGTAAAGTCTTTTTGTATATTTTTAATACGACTTTTTAATTCCTTTATTGTAAAGTCCTTTGGTACAATTGTTTGTAATTCATTTTACGTAATAATATAATAATATTAGCCCTGTTAAGAAACTGTCCCACCGTTGGGCCCGGCCCCCTCTCAAACTGAGAGGGTTTAGGCCATAGTCCACCACGCTGGCCCAGTGCGGGTTGGCGAACTTCACACACCTTCGAGAAACTCTTAGGCATGCAGGTTTCCTCACGATGTTTTCCTTCACCGTTAAAGCAAGTGATCATTAATGTCTAATACGCACGTGCTTTCGAAAAGACAGAGGTGCGTGCTTGGGTTTGAACCCGAGACCTCTGACTTTGCAGTCCAACGGTCTAACCACTAGGCTATCACTGTCACTGCTATCATTTTACGTATTTATCAATATAACGACTATCTCGAAAGGAGTGGCTAATGAATTAGGGTATAATGAGATAAGTCAACGTTTTCGTCAAAATGATACGTCCAGACAGTGTGCAGACGAACTCACAATACCCTTTTGTACCTTAATAAACCAATCATTTGAAGAAGGCACATTCCCTGACCAATTAAAAAAGGCCGTAATAAAACCTATCCATAAGAAAAAAATGAAAACAGACCCGAACAATTATCGCCCTATTGCTCTCTTACCCTCTGCCTCAAAAGTTTTTGAAAAAGCAATGTGTGACCGTATATATAACTTTTGTGAAAAATTTAAAATATTTGACGAATCCCAACATGGTTTCCGGAAAAATAAAACAACAACATTAGCAGTCTATAAATACATCCAAGAAGCCCTAAACACTATCAATAACAAAAGCTACGCAGTAGGAATACTGCTGGATATGACGAAAGCATACGATAAGGTACAGTTTGACATTTTATTAAAAAAAATATTTAGCGTAGGGATTCGAGGAAAGGCTCATAGCTGGGTTGCGTCGTACCTCAAAAATAGAGAACAGTTGGTAGAGCAGTTCTTTAATGAAAAATGTAGCGAAATTGAAACCGCCCGCTCCAATAGTAAAACTATTACTGCTTCCATACCACAAGGCAGTGTTATTGGATGTCTGCTATTCCTCATATACATCAACGACCTGCCTAAAATCATAGATGAGCCATGTGTCCTATTCGCAGATGACATAACTATTCTGATTCCATGTAAAACTCATTTAAACTTAAACGAAAAATTAAATGCTGTCCTTACAAAAACGACGAATTGGATGAGTGAAAACAACCTGGAAATAAATTACTCAAAAACACAATTAATGACTTTCCACCCACGTCAAAAACCCCTCCTACAGGTAAACTTTAATTTCAACGATTCGGAATTAGAAGTAGTAAATGAATTTTCTTTGCTTGGCTTAGTCATAGACACACACATTAGTTGGAAACCACACATACAAAAGGTAAGAGCGAAAATTTCCAAATTTTCCTACGCTCTATACGAAATTAAAAAGACTACTGATCTGCAAACAGCTCTTATCACATACTATGCATATGCTTACTCGTGGTTTACATATGGGATAACTTTATGGGGGAATGGCACAGATTCGCCAACTCTATTCACACTCCAAAAAAAGTTAGTTAGGATCTTAGCTAATATACAGGAGACAGATAGTTGCAAAACCTACTTCCAAAATTTTAAAATTTTAACCCTACCATGTATATATGTATATATCTTTGAAATATGCAAATTCGTTCGTAAACATTCTGACTTTTACTCAAGACGGGACGACCTGCCCACAAAATATACTTTAAGACACAAAAATAGATTAAACCTCCCAAACTCACGAATACAAATGCACTCTTCTAGTCCTTTTGTGATGTCTATCAAAATTTATAATAAATTGCCAGAATACATTAAAGAAGATAATAAATACACTACATTTATAAAGGAGTTAAAGATATTTTTAATAAACAAATCCTACTACACTATAGATGAATATCTGAATGATAAATTTTAATTAAAATTAATAGACGATAATATATTATAAGTAAGAGTAAATAAAGTTTAAAATAATTAATAAATATAATAATGGAAAACTGACAAATATAATGAATAATAGTAATAAAAAATGTAGATTATTTTATATAATATATTCTATAATGATCCCAATTGAGATAATCGACGCTCTTCCTCTCTCCTAATTTTGCTGCGCCCGACAGGGTCCATAATTGTACAATATTAATGTTTTAACCATCTTTAAACACTATGGAAAGCAATAAACGTTTGAATTTGAATTTGAATTTGA
The DNA here is from genome assembly GCA_905147815.2 of Phalera bucephala. Taxonomy (NCBI): domain Eukaryota; kingdom Metazoa; phylum Arthropoda; class Insecta; order Lepidoptera; family Notodontidae; genus Phalera; species Phalera bucephala. Next base: position 22,419,447 of record LR990627.1, on the reverse strand, counting down.
TTTAACATAACCCACATATCTATCAAGGTGTAACGTAATTCATTCATTGTAATGTCTTTTTTGCACAATCTTAATACGTTTTTTTTTGTTTACTTTACGTATGCATCAATACACTCTGTTCATGTCTATAATTTTATCAAAATTATTTTATATAGCCCAAGTATAAAACGTAAGGTTAACTTATAAAAGATCTGAAAGCTTTTCTTCCAAATCTGCCACTAAATCGATTCCAATTTCAATAGACATGGCTTTGTTTAAATGTATATTAACACAAATTACTCTCATTCATTTCAATCGTGCCTAATTCATACAAATACATCAAATTTTAAAATAATACGACCATTTCAAATGGTTTTTAAACCTTCTTCAATACGCACTCATCTATACGGTTTTCGTAATTAGGGTATGAACTCTACAAAACTCGATATTTAGTTTTCTTATCAAAAGTTTTAACAATAATGTAAGTTTTGCCATTGATTGAAGTTATTTACATTTTCTGAAGAAAGTGATCAAGTCAAAATATGCTCTTTTGAAAAGGCACTCCTAAGTATTTTGCAGTATTATCTATCTCTACAATTCATAGCTCTATCAACATATTGACAATCCAATCAATACTTACACATAACATTATATATTTACGAGTAACGGATACAATAATGCAATCATGTATATATTATGCAAACTCGGTAATGACGGTCGCTAATAGATTCCGCTCCGTTGATTTGTGTCATTAGCCGGTGATAATCAGACGCGATCGTATTACATCGTACACCTGCATATAGATAATTTCTAGAGATCTAATACTAGGCTATACGTTTAGTGGTTATATGATAACATATACTATATTATGTATAAGTTTTAACTGCAAATTATCATAATTTTAGTAGAGTTTAAAATGTTGGTAATTTTGATACAAATACTAAAGTGAGTGAACGCTAAGTCACCAAGCGCATCGCTTGGTGATCACGAGGTCCTGGGTATATGGTAATAGGCTCGCCCTCTATCTCTACATGGGACCTAACATCGTCGGCGAAAAGTGAGTGTACTCAGTACACCTCCGCCACCCCCGCTTGGAGAATATAGGCGTGTCGGTGTAATACTGAAGTGATTTTTTCTGTAGAAAAAAATCAGTTTCAGTCCGTAGTCTGGCATTGTGCCCAGTATAAAGGGAATAGGCTTGTCTCCTATTACATTGTGTCTTATCAATGTCGGTGAAAAGTAAACAGTACACCTTTGCCACCCCCGCTTGGGGAATATAAGCGTGACAATGTTTACGTTTTTCTTTTATTACTAAAGGGTCATAAAGTCTTAACATAAAAAAAATATTAACTATGAGATAATTGGTCTCATATATTTGATTCTAGATGGTAAAGATGATGATGAAGGTGCTCGTACCCATATACGGTACCGCTGTCTTCTTAGCAATTACCAAGGTTATGCAGCGTTCTGCTTGGTCAGTCTGAGATGGGTGATCGTTTGTAGGATTTCGATATTTGAATGTGTCCATTCTTTAAAAGGCACGCTAAACTATTGCTCTCGATAACCATTTATCAAGGTAGTCGCTAAGCCAAGTAAGAAGCCTTTAATCGACTTTATAACTAAGTTCCAGCAGGTGGCCACAGTCCGTATCCACCTGCTTCCGGCCACAGCCCACCAATCCACAACTATGTCTAAGGGTAAGCAATATAGAACCTACATTCTCTTTTTTCATATTCTTACAATAAACGAATACATTTTCCATGTATTATGATGCGTGTATTCAGTCACCCATCAAAAAACAACGCGGTGTGTTTCGCAGAAAACCATGGGGGAAAATTGAACCGATTCACTCGTAGATATTACAGAATTATGCGATAAATCAAACTAAATAAATGGTTCCGTATAAATATGGTTATATTGAAAGCTTCCTATGAAAGACTTGCTGTTGACATTTCTCGAATTTTAAAGATGCATTCTTCATGAAAAGTAATTAAAAGTTAAATATAATTTGAGACATCTGCAATATTAGCGGTTTAGATTTTCCAAACAACAGAATTTAATACCCCTTTAGTTTTTGAATTTACTCCTTCCATTTTAAGGACGCCGTGCAATTTTCATTTTTCTAGACCTAGGGCTTTGTCGTAAGCTAAGTCCCTAATATTTATAAGTCGGTTAGTAAAAGTCTGTCGTCAAACTAAAATAATCAATGAAAAAAAAGATTGGGGATCTGGCGTGATGATAAAAATAGATGAATAAAAAGAAAGATTAAAATATGGCAAAGGATTTATTTTATTTCTTTTTTTAAAATCAAGCTCCAGTTTAACTTCTCAAAGGCGGAACCCTAAAATGCAGTAGCGTGTAGAAAATGTTTTAAACATTAGCGCCGGGGTTATATCGGAAAACGTTTTATATTGCTCACATGATAAATTGATATCAGGTTCAATTTCTGGCTAGCACCACACACCTTGATCTATGCTACATCAAATAATGAAATGTAATAGTACTAATGATAATAATACAGACATGCCTTTTTAAATACACCGTACCGTTTCTCAAATGAGGGTTGCAGAGGTGTGCTATATACACCTATATACCCTATCTAGACATCTACATCTAGATGTCTAGATGTCCTTATCAAGATATAAAATCATTCTTTCCCATGTTCATGGGTGCTCTAAAGCATTCGAAATTTCGGGAAAATTAAAACAATATAAATAAGGATAAAATGAGTTAAAAATTGTTTTATTTCAATATATAATATAATATTATATAAGATTATAAATGCCTCGTTGGTCTGGTGGCAAAGCACGTCGCTTTGTGATCACGAGGTCCTGGGTTCAAATCCTAGGTCGGACAAAGGTAGTTTTCCTAACGAAAAATTCCCAGTAATAGTCCGCAGTCTGAAATTGAGCCCGGTATATGGCAATAGGCTCGCCCCCTATTATATGGGACCTAACATCGTCGGCGAAACGTGGGTGTACTCAGTATAACTCTGCCACCCCCGCTTGGGGAATATAGGCGTTACGGTGTGTGTGTGTGTATTATAAATGTGAAAGTTTGTATGTTTGGGTGGTTAGATGTTTGGATGTCAGTTTATCAATCACGCATAAACGGCGGAACGGATTTAGATAAAATTTGGCACACAGATATTTTATAACCTGGAATAACACATAGGATACTTTTTATTCCGGAAAAATATTAAGTTCCTGTCTAAAGTCAAAGCGGACAAAGTCGCGGGCTAGTATTAAAATAATTTTGATGAATTTCGAAACATTATAAAAAAAATAATCTTTTACAAATTTTAAAATTTTTAAAACATTGTTCGAGTCTCCTTTCAAATATAAAATACCTGTAGTAGGAGACCCCGCTCTTCCACATCCAGCGAACATATACTAATAGTATTGATTTATTACTTAGTAAGAAAAACAGAACTTAATCTAAAATGTAAAATAATGTAAGCATGCAGGTGTGTGTATGTGTGTGTGCGCTCGCGCGCGCGTGTTTGGGTGTGTGTGTTGGTCTGCGTGTGTGTGAGAGAGAGAGTCTGTGTGTGTTATTGCTGTAAAAAGCTTTACGTTAGTTATGATACATAAAGCGTTAACTTCTCAGTCTCGTCGTAGGTCAACGCGCTTAGCCATTTCATTATTATTTTTTTACATTCATAATACTTTTTAGGATATAATAAGTTGTTCGAAATTCGTATAGTGTATTCGTAATGTCTCTGATCACGCTTTCCGGAGCGTATTCATGATGATAGTGTGTATATACCTAAATGTACAGAAATAAAAAATAACTGCGTCGAATACCCAGCTTTATCCCAATTATAAGCAAAGTACATTTAATACCAAAAGTGTTATCTTTTAAAATAAAATAAATCCTAACGAAAATATTAAATATCTCAAAAAAGGTCACGTAAGTTGCTTTCACAAGTCCATCAGAACCCAAATAAGCTGCTTACCTAAAACCTCTTTTCATAATACACCGTATAAAAACCGGCTACTTTCGATTTCATAACAAATCGGCTCAAATCCCATGATAATATAAAACCTTTGGATTAGCACCTACAACACATCCCCAACTTTATATCTCAACGAATAAAGTTCTATCTCCATTGGATCTACTACTTTTAAGTATGATTTCAGTGTCTTATTTGTCAACATGTCAAAATAGCCCTTTGATATCTGTCCCTTCGGTGTGTGATATGATATAGGGAACAAATACGAGAAAGGGCGATGCGGTATATCAATTTTGTTCAAACGATACGTCATTGTCGTGATTTGGTTGAATTGAGATTGGAATATTAATAAAACCAATATTATTTATACAAATAAATATAATTGAAGTGTAATAACAAAATAAGTGTCTGTTTGTAATTTCAAAACAGCTTTTTACTAAATTCATATGGAAGTATATGCGGTACTTATAACAAAAAAAATCTATATTTTTTTGTCTGCTTTGCTTTTGTTGTTGTTTTGTTTTGGCTAACTTTCGAAACAGCTAGGCCTATTTTGACGGAACTTTCACTGGCTGGTGTTATAAGTAGTAACTAAGGCTATTTTTATTTCAGAAAAAGGCAAGATTTTTTGTCAAATTCCACGCGGATGAAGTCACGGTTACCGGTTAGTTGCAAGTATTTTTAGGTAATACCTAGTCATTCTACTGTCGAATAATCGCCACTAGAATGACTAGGGTCCTCGTAATGATCACAAAGTCCTGGAATTGTTTTTTAAATCGTAGCCCCACAGTAGGATTTACTCCTGTATCGTGGGCGCGCTGACAAACATGAAAATTCACATACACAAATACCCAGACCGAAACAAATAATTGTGGGCCACACAAATATTTGTCTCGTGCGTGAAATAATTCCATGGTCGGATAAGATGTGTTTTTTTGTCCAGATCAGAAGACTCTGAGTCTTACATTGAGCCCGGCAAAATAGCAATAGGCTCGCCCCCAATTACATGAGAATTAGCGTCGACGAAAACTGGGTGTACATAGTACACCTCTGCCACCCCCGCTTGGGGAATATAGGGGTGACGATGTTTATTTTATATTTAGTAACTTTCGAGTGCGAGCATAAATTGTAATTAATTTGGTTTAAGTTGGGTGTGTTATATGCAATGAAAATAGGTACATCCTTTTTTTTATATCATCACGCCAGATCCCTTGCAGGGTAGGCAGAAAGTATAGATTTCCAACAGGTTTTTCCTTACAGACCTCTCTGGCTGCCTCCACTCTCATAGTTCGTCTTATACACGCTCGCTGGTTACGGAGACTCTTGACTTGCCCTTCAGATTAGACACGGTCTATTTTTATTTGTGTATATTTACAGACTTGTATCGTCGTTGCAGGTGGCCATCACAAGGTCCTGAATATTAATCCTAGGCAGGAAAAAGTAGTTTTGGGGATTTTCTATCGAAGAATTTCAATAGTGTGGTCTAAAGCCTTAACATGTGTCCGATATAAAGGCTTTCCATCCATTACAAGGGGATCTTACTTTGTCGGTAAGATGTGGGCGTACACAGTACACCTCGAATGTAGGGATGAGAGTGTTTATTTTTTATTAAATTAATATTAATTAATTAACCCAGAGGCCTCGCCTTACCAATAATACACTAAGGTTAATCAGTGTTCGACTAGGTCAGCCTAAGATGGGTGACCGCATTTTTTCAAGATGTATTTTTTTAAACTTATCCCCACACTATTTACGAGGCATGCCTTTTAAGTTCTGTCGTTTCCATATTTCCCGGAAATTTTGAATTTGGAACTGTTTTATATTCGAATGTGTTTAAATTTTGAATCTCAAAACAGTTGAAAGTATTAGGATTAATGCTATTGTTTAGTCACAGCGTCGATTGGAATCTGTCAGGTTACGTACGAAAATGAATCTTTCTAAGGAAAATGTTCGTGCAATAATTTTCTACAACTTTAGAAGAGGCCTGACACGGCTTCAGTGTTTTGAAGAGCTAACATCCGTGTTCAGTGATGAAGCCCCATGTCTGCGGACTGTCGAACGCTGGTATTTAGAATTCCAGCATGGACATACTAGTGTTAGTGACAAATCTCGCGAAGGACGCCCAAAATCCGCCTTCACTGAGGATAACATCATTGCTGTGAGACAACTAATTCTCGAAGATCGTCATGTGACGTATCGAGAGATAGATATAGAGCCTATTAGGCATCTCAGGGACAACCATTCAGAAGATCTTGCATGAAGCGCTTGGTGTCAGAAAACTAGTTTGCCGTTGGATACCGCATCTGCTCTCCGACGATCACAAGGCGGCCCGCGTCAGATGGTGTAAGAAAACTCTGCAAAGGTTCAACCGAGGAGAGTCAAATCACGTCTACGACATCATCAGTGGTGACAAATCTTGGATCTATGCCTACAATCCTGATTCCAAACAACAATCTACAATCTGGGTCTTTCAAGACGAGCCAAAGCCGACTAAAGTTGTCCGTTCTCGAAGCACTTCAAAGAAGACGGTGGCCACGTTCGTTGGAAAAACCGGCCGTGTTGCGACTATTGCACTTGAAGATCGTAGAACGGTTAACGCAGAGTGGTATACCACAGTTTGTTTACCACAAGTCAGTCCGGTGAAGAAGCAGTCGACGCTTTCAAGTCAGCCATTTTGAATACCCCCACTTTAGAGTGAAATAAATGTTATAATAACTGGTTTGAGCGAATGGCAAAAATGTATTAAGCTACGTGGTGAATACTTTGAAAAACAATAAAAAGTACTATAAGGTTCTAGTTGTGTTTTTTCTTCGAACGACAAAACTTAAAATTCATGCCTCGTATTCCTGTGTCGTGGGTGCGTTTACAAACATGAAAATTCACATACATAAATACCCAGACCGAAACAAATAATTGTAGGTCGCACAAAGATTTGTCCTGTACGGGAATCGAACCCGCAACTATTCGATTCGTGGGTGGAAGCGGCTTAAGCTCTTAACCACTGCACCAAATCGTCCGTCATCCGTTTGTGGCATTTTCATATTCGAGCGTCTCCGTGCTTCGGAAGGAACGTTAAGCCGTTGGTCCCGTTTCACTTAATGTGGTAGTCGTTAAGCCGGGTTGGAAGTCTTATAGGCGGCTTGATAAGTTCCAACAACAGGTGGCCACAAACCTGCCTCCACCAATCCGCACTGGGTCTGCCTGGTGAAGTATGATCTAATCTCTCTCACCTCGATTTGTTACAGAAGGCCTTTGCCCAGCAGTGGGCAGTATAGGCTGATATTAATATTATCTTTAATAATAAGCTATCTGTGTGCCTAATTTCATCCAGAAACTATACTCAGCAATCCAGCTCACATAACAAAGCTTAATAGGGCTAGGTTGCCCCGCAGTGGGACAAAATAGGCTGTTTATTAATTAACCCGTAGGTTTCAGGAACACAAAATCACATCAAATAACTGTGACAAAGCAGACGAGAGGTTAGCGATTCTCTATCTTTCTATATCATCACGCCAGATCCCTTGTGGGGTAGGCAGAGAGTACAGAGTTCCAACAGGTTCTTTCCTTACATACCTCTCTGGCTTCCTCCACTCTCATAGTTCATCCCATACACGCTCGCCGGTTACGGGGACTTTTGACTTGTCGTTCAGATAAGACTCAGTCCATTTGGTAGCGATTTCAATGAATAATAGCCCATTGCCGATAAACCTTATAATAAAACCTTCACAAAATAACACTATCATTCGTTATATAAAACAGAATACCTACGAAAAAAAATTAAATGTTTACAAAATGAGAAAAGCTAGTTCAATTCACTTTACATCTAATTTCCGACGTATTAAAATTGTAGAGCATATTTTAAAACGAGTTCGTTTTGCGCAAAGTAAATCTAAGTTAGTCTCATGTTAAATGCAACAGACTACTGCAACCTCGTTAACTTCAATATGCATTTGCCGCACGTCAGGAAACTTCGTAAGACAGCGCCACAGAATAATAACGGTAGATATTGCTTTAGGAAATTGCTAATAATATAACATAAGGAAAATAAATTAAAAGCTCAACGTGTCATTAAAAAAAAATACAATATTTATTACTAATCCTAGACTTTTTTTTGATAATTTACATTATTTTAATTATTAATAGATTTAAAATTGAATAGTCAAATGATAAATGTATATTTTTCAATCTAGTTTTTTGTGACCTCAAACCGTGTAAAATTTTCTAGTAAGTAACTGTTTTACCAATAAATATTTTTTGATTTACAAGCCGCATTGCCTGTTTTTATTAAAACATTACGCTCTACACCTTTACGTTAGTAACTGTAGAAATTTTTATAAGTTTGGTCGTTACCTATTTATGTGATTATCATTTCAAAAAATGCGGACTCTGATTCTAATGATTTTATATTTTGAATATTGTCTATGGCTCTGTAATCAATGCATTGGCATTGATTACAGAGCCATAAATTTTCAATTACGGAACAACAAAAAAGCGATTGAATTGTCAATCGTTTTTTTTTGTTGTTCCGTAATTGAAAATGAGAGAACACGGAACCATTGACTCCCGCCCTTTTTATTAGTAACATGTACATTATTAAATAAAACTTTTATTAAAATAGAACGCAATGGATTCGAAACACAATTTTCTCTGTTTCGAACACAATTTTCGATGGAACCTTTTAAATAAATTAACATCAATTATTCCGTGTGTACAGTCGAGGACAAAATTAAAACTTCTCACGTGCAAGCCCCGGGATTCTATTTGAAAATAGAATGTACCGAGAACAAAGGAGTGTTTTCTGTCAACGGCATTTCCTTTTCAAAATGGAATGTGGCTATTTGAGTCCGTGTCCAATAACCGACCCGTCTGCAATAGAACGGTTTTAAGATTTAAAAATACATACTTTATAGTTTTATAGTAAAAAATAATATGCATTTTTTATTATTATTTTTAAGGCTACTAGCTGCTCAAGTTGTCATACTCGTAAACGGGTGCTGCTTGTGAAGACTCCACCAAGAGGTCCACCAAGAATCCTTTAGCTTGTCATTCTTTTAAAATGTTTGTATACGTCTTATATCTCAGTCGTAAGGTATCACGCTGGAGCTGGATTGCATACTTAATTATATATAATATAAAAATGTATCTATACAAAAAAGAACCTTTTTTTTCCCACAGGAGCTTCTCAAGGAGGCCGGAATAAGTGAGACACGTAAATAAATATTAATATCTACGTAACAGTTTCTCGCTTAAAAGCTTTTAATATCAACACTTTTAACCCTCCAACATCAATAAAACTTCAAAAAAGAATGAAACCGGCGACAGGCAAACATCAAACGTAATAATTGGCAATATTTCAAAGTCTTTCTCCAAAAAGAAACAATAACTTAAAAGAATTTTACGAGTGCATTAAAATGCCCGCGGGGTATTTTTTACCCCAACGACGAAGAAAGGGTTAAAGGCTTAACCCTTTTGGCGCTGACAGTAATTAATAGCAGATTTCAAAGATTCTTTTTTCCGCTTTAGAAAATATTTTCTTTTGATGTGATTATTACAATTTTGAGTTGTAATCGACTGCCCTATTGGATTTTTATACTATTTTGGTCTTACGTCTTTGATTAAGGTTCGAATGTGATCAAATTATGTTAATATTATACAAACATGATCAACGTATTTACTTTAAGAACCCTCAATTTGTAAAACTAAAAGCAATCACTGTTTGCTCTAAAAATCTCGTTTGAACTTTGCAAAGTACCATTTAAAGGTTATTTTTTCAGCTGACTGTATCTACTTAATAAATTTAAGTGTAACAATTTTAATTATTGTTTTCTATATTTTTAAGAGTATGATAAACAAACACAAATATATACAAGGTGTAACATAATTAACGCAAGGCCTGATAGTATTTAGTTCTGAATCAGTAAAAGAATTAACTTTTACAATATTGAATGAATCTTAATTTAAATCAGTGCGCTGTAACTAATTAAATTTATTCTTGATTCAAAACAATAAGGTGATTTCAAATGCATTTCTAAAACGTATTTCTCAATATCCACACATACACGAACAAGTTTCGTTGTTAATTGGGGTATAAATATTAATACTTTAAATATGGAAATTTGGTTTTCGTATTGATTTTTGAAGCGATTTTCTAATAGAGGTTTCTGAGGTCTTGCGTTATTTAATATAATACACCTTGTATAAACAACCCTATTATTTCTATCCAAACGCTAGATTAAAAGTGCTTATTTCTTAAAGAAGTCTCATTTTCGTTGTTTCATTGAAAAGGTATAGTATATTCGCTTATTTATATAGTCGATGTTTGAATGGAAGAATGAAAAGTATGTTTGCAAATACACCTCTGATTCCTGTTAATATTTAATGGTACCTGCCTGTGACTGCCTCGTTTGTCCAGTGGCAAGGCATCGCTTTGTGATCACGAGGTCCTGGTTTCAAATCCTAAGTCGGACAAGTATAGTTTTTCTAAAGAAAACTTCCCAGCACGAGTCCGGAGTCTGGAATTGTGCCCGGTATATGGCAATAGACTCGTCCCCTATTACATGGGACCTAATATTGTCGGCGAATCGTGGGTATACTCAGTACACCTCTTTCACTCCCGCTTGGGGAATATAGGCGTGACGGTGTTAATGGTGATAAGGGATAAATTAAGGGACACAACCGTTTGAAGGCTAATACTCTCTCTCCTCCTTAACGACAAATAATACGAATATGTAGATTGAATTATTTTAAGTATTGTGTTAATCCTATAGATACCCTACCATAGAACTAATCAGAATATTACCCGACTTCAAAAAAGGTGGAGCTTTACAATTCGTGTTCTATTTTATAACGTCTTTATTTATGAACTGATTTTGATGATTCTTTTCGCGTTGGGCTGAGTATAGTTTCGGAAGGTCCCCTTTTAATGAAATTGGTATTGAACCTTGGACATTGAAGGTACACCAGGGGACTCCTTAACGGCATACAGCACGTATATATAGATTCCGTTATCTATCTATCTATCTATAACCTCACGCCAGATCCCTTGCGGGGTAGGCAGAGAGTACAGAGTTCCAACAGGTTCTTTCCTTACATACCTCTCTGGCTTCCTCGACTCTCATAGTTCGTCTCATACACGCTCGCCGGTTACGGAGACTCTTGACTTTTCCATCAGATAAGACTCGGTTTATTTGGTCGTGGTAAGATACTCTAGGTCTTCCCCGGTACCTGCATCCTTCCACTTTCACATTGTATATCTGTTTTGTCATTCTTTCCTCTGGCATTCTTTCTATATGCCCGAACCAACGGAGCATGCCCTTTCTCATCTTTACACCGATACTATCTTTCATACCTACTCGCTGTCTTACTATGCTGTTGCTAATGCGGTCGGTCAGCTTCATTCCGCACATCTTCCGCAGAGCTCGCATTTCTACCGCATTTATCCTACTTTCATTCTCCTTCTTACATACCCAGCTCTCGCTACCATATAACAGCGTTGGGACAAGAACTCCGTTATGTATGGCCAGCTGCGCCTTATGGCTTAAGTGCCGGCTCCCGAGTAGCTTTCCCATCGCACCATTCACTCTGTTCCCTGCACTCACTCTTCTCTCTATGTCAGCGGTGTATTTCCCATCCTTACTGAAGGCGCATCCAAGATATACAAACTCATTCACTTGCTCCAGCACATCGTTACCAACCACAATCCTTACATTGGTTCTGGTTTCTTCCCTTTCAAAAACCATAATCTTGGTTTTCTTCACATTCAAGTGTAAGCCATTGATCATGCAGTCGTTTTTCATAACTGTGACTAGTGTTTGCAGATCAGTGGCTGTTGGCGCTATTAAAACCGCGTCATCTGCATAAAGTAGATGGTTTACCACTAAGTCACCCATTTGTACACCTTCATTCATCGCTTTCAGTCTTTGAAGACTGAAAGATATATTATAAACAGTCTAGCGGACAACACGCAACCCTGCTTGACGCCGATTTTAACGTCAAACCAGGGTGACCTGTTACCACCCACCCGTACGCATGCCTTGCAGTCCACATAAGTGGACTGGACGGCTCGCAACAGAGTGCCATCTATACCATACTCTGGCAAAATGTCCCAAAGTCTCTTTCGCACAACTCTGTCAAATGCCTTCTCCAGATCTACAAAACCGCAGAAAACCTTCCGGCCCACTGCCAGATGCTTCTCTACGATGTTGCGGAGTGAGAAGACTTGATCCGAACATCCTCCCCCAGACCTGATTCCGTTATAATGGGTATTATATCAATCCTTTAGGTACCTTACTGTAGAATTAAACACAATAATATTATATATTTATAATATTAATAATTGATTCATCACTTAAAATTGTGAAATTAATAACTTCAAACAACAACAACACATCATCACGCCAGATCCCTTGCGGGGTAGGCAGAGAGAGTCCAGAGTTCCAACAGGTTCTTTTCTTACATACCTGTCTGGCTTCCTCCACTCTCATAGTTCCTCTCATACACGCTCGCCGGTTACGGAGACTCTTGACTTGTTCTTTAGATAAGACTCGGTCTATTTGGTCAATAACTTAAAAAAAAAGAAAACGGACTTCAAAAAGCTAAAAATAAATATTTAAAGTCGGTGCCAAGAAAGCATCTGTACTGACCGCCACCGACGTCAAATATAATTTTTTGCTTTTTGGAGTCAGTTTCCCTTTTCTTTAAATAGTTATTTATTTAAAATTTAGCTTATTGTGAAAACAGCATTATATTGATAGTAATGCTATGTATTGTTCTCTTATAATTACGGCAATGTTAAAGCGTAGAATGTTCTGCCTGACGAGCTTGGAGTATTGCTGCTTTGTAGACACAATGGGGCTACCGTCTTTGGGGTTCTGGTTTGGTCATGCTCACTATAATGTCTTTGCTTGCGGTGGCTGTCTGGCGCGGGTCACTCCCTTCCCTCCAATATGGTTGAGTGGAGTGATGGCTGTTCCAGCAGTCATACCCGTGAACGGGTGCTGCTTGTGGGGACTGGTCCATCAGGAATCCTTTAGACGCTCTTTACGGATAACATCATTAGATTCATATCTCGATCGTAAGGCATCACACTGGAGCTAGGTCATAAACTATTTAATTGTAACCTAAACATTGTATCCACACAATATGATTTAAAAAAAGGAAAGAAAAAGGAGAAAGAGAAGTAAATAAAAAAGACAAGCCCGCTGAGTTTCTTCGCCGGATCTTCTCAGTGGAGGCCGCGTTCCGATCCGGTGGTAGATTAGTAGATAAATTAGATTTAAAAAAAATGTTAGTTGACTATTTGTAAGCGCCCCCGCAGGGCTTATACAAAATAAATTATTTGAGTTTGAGTTTGATTTGAGCACATTGAGCAACAGCTTTTCGATTGCATTCCCGAAATTTTTATCCTAAGGCGGTGTTGTATGGATATTTATCTATAATGTTACTACTAATGGCTAAGTCTACGTATTATAGTTGATACCTAGAGCTAGTCTAGCTTAGAACGTATCGCTGGTATGATTAACGACGTGCTGGCGATGGCAGGCGGGCGAGGTGAACCTATGCACTGGGATACAGAGTGTTGTTTAAATTATTTTAGGAACAATAATTATAAAAATATTGTTACGACCCGAACATACCCCGATATCTTGAAAAGTCTTTATCGGGGATGTCGATCCTAAAACGCATAACACACCCTTATGTCCCCTGGTGATCTGACTAGAAAGATCTTCAATTTGCTCTTAAGTGGTGTAACGTCTAGAAGGTTCCACCCCTTTAATTATCGCCGACGCGCGGGCGCGATATACAAGTACCTATTTGTTCATATACCAATAGGTATGTAATAATAATACCGCTTTGTGGGCCGCGCTGGCTATTGTTCGATGTACTTAGAGGGTTCGCATCCGTTCTAGATCTTTCATAGGAGTATAAAAGGAACACAGAGCGCGGGGAAGAACACAGTCTCTTCTCGGAAGCGATAGTGATCAAATCGGAGAACAAGGGATCTAAGTGGAATACACCGGCAACTTTAGCATCGATATACGGATACTACGAGTGACTCGGCGACTTGGAAGCAGTATTTGGGTACTACCAAGAGTAGTTCTAGTGTGTGATTAATTCGCGTGTGTATTTGCATTCGACGTACTGTTTTGTGTGTACAGCTCCTAATAAAGGACTTCGCAAGTTATTCGGCATTTATTTACCCCGCAAACGTAACAATATCTATCTATCGTCTATATTTGACGAAAGATTTGGCGAAGTGGTCAAGTAGTTAAGCCGCCACCCACTAGGTCGAGTAGATGCGGGTTTGGTTCCCCACGGGACAAATCTTTGTGTGAACCACAATTATTCGTTTCGGTCTGGGTATTTGTGAAATTTCATGTATGGATATAATTTTATTAAAAGCAAAACGTAGCTCCACACTAGGAGTTACTCCTGAGTCGTGGGTATGAGATTGAAACGAATAATTGTACGGGAATCGAACCCGCGACTATTCGACTCAGTAGGCCGAGCGGCTTAAGCTCTTAACCACTGCGCTACATCGTCCGTCATCCGGTATCATAGATAACACTAGCCAATAGTTAATTCAGTACTAAAGATTAATATAATTTATAATAGTATATAATTTTTATAGAATACGTAAAATATTAAGTTAATTATTTTTACTTAACTTACCTAATTTCAAGCAGTGATAGCCTAGTGGTTAGAACGATAGACTGCAAAATCAGCGGTCTCCGGTTCGAGCCCAGGCACGCACCTCGGTCTTTTCGCAAGCATGTGCGTATTAAAAATTAACTATCACTTGCTTTAACAGTGAAGGAAAACATCGCGAGGAAATCTGCATGCCTAAGCGTTTCTCGAAGGTGTGTGAAGTTCGCCAACCCGCCCTGAGCCAGCGTGGTGGACTATGGCCTAAACCCACTCAATTTGAGAGGAAGCCCGTGCCCAACAGTGGGACAGTTTCTTAACAGGGGTAATATTGTTATTATTACTTAATTTGACCAAACTATTACTCATTTGTCGGTAAATCATTATAACAACACTGTTGGTATGTATATTCTATTCAAATCAAACTTTGAAACTTTGTGAACAAACCATTACTATTTTAGATCTTTTAGTTGTGATCGCAATCTTTAACAAGTGTTACTTGAAGGCGACAGTATTCCCGCAGAGATTGACATAAAAATGCTGTTAGCAATAATTCGACGTTTTTATATGGAGTGAAACATGTTTTAAAAACTTTTAAAGTTTAATTGGAATAGGCTATATGTAGATAGTTGTATGCTTTCATCAGCCTGAACGTGTGGGCGTGTTATTACCTACACACGTAGGACAACGACACAGTTTTTAACATATGGTTTTAAAAAATACATTTAAAATGTTTCTTTCTTGCTTTTTTCTGAATATTATGTTCAATTTAGAATAATAGCAGTAATAGCCTAGTGGTTAGACCGTTGGACTGCAAAATCAGAGGTCTCGGGCTCAAACCCAGGCACGCACCTCTGTCTTTTCGAAATCATATGCATATCAAAAATTAAATACCAATTGCTTTAACGGTGAAGAAAAACATCAAGAGGATACCTGCATGCCTGAGAGTTTCTCGATGGTGTGTGGAGTTCGCTAACCCGCACTGGACCAGTGTGATAGTCCATCACCTAATGGCCTAAACCCTCTCAATTTGAGGGGAGGCCCGTGCCCAACGGTTGGATATTTCCTTAGCAGGGCTAATGTTATTAATATATTTGATCAGTTTCGCCAGAACACCTACTCCTTTAAATTCTGCGAGGATACGACGACAGTATGTATACATGTATAGTAATAATCATTACTCTATAAAATGTAGTACATACACATGAAATCTAAGTTTGAAAAGATTGACGTTAACGTGACGCTAGCGAGTTGATATGCTATCTTTGTCACACTTCAAATTTAATAAATAGACATGAACAAAACAGCACTCTTACTCGCTAACGTCATGCAAACATTATTTTTTTTGTGCCAAATCCTCTGGTTATTTTCACAATACACTATATCCTAGGCAAATTTCAAACAACCTGTATGTCCTAGGTATATCTTAGATGAGTCGGCATGTCTCGGCGCCACTTGAACTGTCAATTAGAAGATATTGAAGGCAGATGATTGACGACACACCCCGAGCTGATATGGAAACGCTGTGATTTGTATGAATCAGGGGGACTATAAATTCTATTACAATAGTATTAAGACCCTCACAACGCTGTTGTACAGTGGTGATTATAGTGATCAGTAAATTTAAGTTGTGTTCGGTTCAGTCAGTCTCCGAACGACTTCGTGCTTTGGGAGGCAAGTTAAGCTGTTATTCGTGGTGACCAATCCGTGTCATCGTCTTTAAGCCAAATTGGAAGCCTTATAGGTTGCTTGATAAGTTCCAACAGCAGGTGGCCATGAACCTGCCCCTCGCAATCCCCATTGGGTCTTCGTGATGGAGTATGACCTGATCTATGTCACTTCGATTTGTAAGAGGCCTTAACTACCATGTATATATCTATATCACAACGCCATATCCCTTTCGGGGTAGGCAGAGAGTACAGAGTTCCAACAGGTTCTTTCCTTACATACCTCTCTGGCTTCCTCCACTCTCATAGTTCATCTCACACACGCTCGCCGGTTACGGAGACTCTTGACTTGTCCTTCAGATAGGACTTGGTCTTTTTGGCCGTGTTAAGATATTCTAGGTCTTTCCCGGTTACTACATCCTTCCACTTTCGCATTGTATATCTGTTTTGTCATTCACTACCATGTATGTGTGTACTAATACATTCTTAAGACATTTCGATATTAAGGCTCCCGTAGCACTGTAGTAGACCTAGGTTTTCGTAGTAATCACCTTGGTTCTGTCAATATGAGATTTCTTTACAAATTTTTATTAAACTTGCTTCATTCATATGTCTGCCAAAAATGCTTGAAAAATTGCAATAAATTTTTCAAGCATATATGGCGTCGATTGAGTTGAAATTCGGCGTACCAGTGTAACATTGGCGACAATTTAATAATAGTTACCATGAAGCTGGTCTGACGATGAGGGTGGAAGATGAATATGAACTTCTCAAGAAAACAAGCACGTTTTGAAAACGTTACCCTACCCTAGGATTCATTTTCTGTGTCGTGGGTGCGTTTACAAACATGAAAATTCACATACACAAATACCGGACCGGAACAAATAATTGTGGGTCACACAAAGATTTGTCCCGTGCAGGAATCGAACTTAGACACAGCGATTATTAGACACAGTGGGTTGAGCGGCTTAAGCTCTTAACCTCGGCGCTAAATCGTCCGTCTCAAAAGTCAGTCTAAAAGATTGCTCTGTTGTGCTTACTTTTTTCATATTTAATTATAAAATAACACCGTCACGCCTATATTCCCCAGAGGGGGTGGCAGAGGTGTACTGAGTACACCCACGTTTCGCCGACGATGTTAGGTCCCATGTAATAGGGGGCGAGCCTATTACCATATACCGGGCACAATTCCAGACTCCGGACTCATACTGGGAATTTTTCGTTAGAAAAACTACATTTGTCCGACCTAGGATTTGAACCCAGGACCTCGTGATCACAAAGCGATGCGCTTTGCCACCAGACCAACGAGGAAGTCAATATTTAATTAAAAAATATTAAAATGTTCCTCAAACTAGCAATTTTTTTTTTTGTTTTTTTTTAAACGTTGCCCCACACTAGGATTAATTCCTGTGTCGTGGGTGCGTTTACAAACATGAAAATTCACATACACAAATACCCAGACCAGAACAAATAATTGTGGATCACACAAAGATTTGTCCCGTGCGGGAATCGAACCCGCGACTATTAGACACAGTGGGCGGGGCGGGCTAAGCCCTTAACCACTGCGCTAAATCGTCCGTCCTGTAAACACAATCATAATAAATATATTATGATTGTGTGTACAGGCATACATAGCGGGGGTCGACGTATCATCAGTCGCTACTCACATTAGAAAAATCTAATATGATTTTTGTGATCATTGGGATCATACATTAATTGGTATAACTCGACCGCACGAAATCGTCGGAATCCGCAATAAAGCGATAAATAACAATTGAGTTGTGATATATCGCTGTAGCCGACTGTAAACCAAACCTATGATTAACAGATCGCCGGTTAATAGCTTAGCTAGGGCTGTCTGGATGCTTAATTTATATGCCACGTGATTGAATTGATGTAGACTCTGTCTAACAAAGTTTGTATCATATTATTTCATATATAAAATGCCGGTGTGTGTGTTAGTAATTATTCTCCTCCGAAACGGCTTGATAGATTTCTATTTTTTTCTAGTTTTGGGCACATCTGGGTGGTTTTTAGCTATAGTTGAACTTGATAGGTGGCGCTGTCGTCAACCGAAGCTGCGGGAAACTGCTAATAATTTATATAATATTCAAAGTTTTTTTGTAATCCTGCGGGATCGTGGTATTCTTAGCCATCGCTAATATTAAGCAGCGTCTGAATTGGTGAGCTTGAGATGGCTGACCGGTTGTTGCGTTTCCATTTGTGAGCGTCTTCGTACTTTAGAAGGCAATTTAGACTACTGATTCCGGATGCTACTTTATGTGATAGTCGTTTGACCTAGTTGGATACTTTATGCGTAGGTCTATTGGTGTATGGTGCTGCTGGCTATCAGGATGTTCTGAATTTAAATCTTAGGTCGAACAGTGTGTAATTGAACTTTTTCTACTTAACAATACTCAATAGTAATCCAGAGTCGGGATTTATGTCCGGCACAATAGCAATATGCTCGCTCTCTATTACATTAGGACTTAACATTGTCGACAAAGTAGTACGACTGTAGTTGTACACAGAACACCTTTGCCATCCCCGCTCTAAGTAGTTTTTTTATTATATCCTTGCTTTTACAGTATTTATTTTTTATAATACTTAGGTTTATAAATCTAACTTTTTCCCATTTGCCAACCCTATAGAACAATGAAATTGCGTCGCGCGCCGCCATCGCTTAACGGCCGTTAAGGCGTTTAATCATCGAGCCGGTATCGGCGCTGCAATGAAAAGTTCATTTGTATGCCTCCCGTAAATTATACCATAATCCATACATGGCTATTACAGGAGTGGGATTTGATTTTTATAGCTATCACACTTTTTCTAATTCTGAAATGTTTCGGTAATAATCTGATTTTTACCCTATTCAGATATTACAAAAGGAATGCACGTGTTAGAAATGGTAGAATTAAGATATCGGCTAAGTTATTTAATGTTTTATGTTAAGTCACTAGTATTGTTATTTACTGATTATACTAAATTATGTTATAAGGAAATAAAAGGGACAGCAATTTAGAAGTTAAAGAAACCCAGATTATCGACATGAAACATATAGTTTATTACTCAAGTCAAATGGCACACACAATAAAATACAATATATACGGACATCATAGGATCAGATGCCAAGACGGGCATAATAACAATATATAACAGTAGTCACACTAAAAATGTACTTAACTTGCTTATCCGCTCTCGATTAAAAACTGAACTGTTTCTCAAATTACGTGGCCTTTTATACCCATCAGTTTTTTAAATATAGATGAGAACGTTAAAAGGTTATAATTTGAAAATAAGCCAATACAATTTCAATATAAGCCAATCAGAGCACAGTTACAATTTAGAGTATTTTTAACAAAAACTAAAAGAACGGCAATGAATATAGTGATACCAAAAATAGCTCTGTATTATTTAAATAATCATTAAATAATACTCACAATAATTATTTACAATTCTAAAACATCTTATAAAATTATCAAGTTGTCAATACAATCACATATTTAAATAAATTCAAAAACAACGGAAGTTTATAAATACTTTTTCTAATTATGTATTGGGTATTTAACCAAAATACATCATAAAGTCATTACTCAAAAGTCTTTAATCAATTTTATACTTAATATTATGGTATTATCTTAGTAATCAATACTAGTAAAATATTAAATATCTAACACGGCCATACTGACATGTACTTCGTTCCCTGAAGTACATATAAGTATTGGCTATTCTAGTTCGTATGTACATACGATAAACCCCATTTAAGTTTGCTGTTTAGCTCCATCACCTGCTGTGCGTGAAGACCAAGCTTAACAGATTACAACCAGCAGTTATAAAAAACTAAGAACCAGCTCCATCACCATTTATAGGTGAAGACCAAGCTGTCTTGCTAACTATTTACTTATTATTACCAGCTCCATCACCCATTCAAGGTAAAGCCCAAGCTGTCTTGCTAACTATCTACTTATCATTACCAGCTCCATCACCCATTCAAGGTGAAGCCCAAGCTGTCTTGCTAACTATCTACTTATCATTACCAGCTCCATCACCCATTCAAGGTGAAGACCAAGCTGTCTTGCTATTTACTTATTACCAGCTCCATCACCCATTCAAGGTGAAGACCAAGCTGTCTTGCTAACTATTTACTTATTACCAGCTCCATCACCCATTCAAGGTGAAGACCAAGATGTCCTGCTAACTATTTACTTATTACCAGCTCCATCACCCATTCAAGGTGAAGACCAAGCTGTCCTGCTAACTATTTACTTATTACCAGCTCCATCACCCATTCAAGGTGAAGCCCAAGCTGTCTTGCTAACTATCTACTTATCATTACCAGCTCCATCACCCATTCGAGGTGAAGACCAAGCTGTCTTGCTCACTATTTACTTATTACCAGCTCCATCACCCATTCAAGGCGAAGACCAAGCTGTCAACTGTAATTACAAAAACTTAATCAGCAGTAAATATACATATTAGTCAGTGTCATTTTCTAAGTTATTGTCAAACATAGAATTTTCCTCTACCCAGTCTCAAGGCCAAAGCCTTAGTTTCTCCTTTGCTACAATTATATTTCTTAGATTTTCTCTGCTCCTAAGCCGTTGTCTAAAGTATCAATTATTTCATACGGACCCTTAAACTTTGGTTTTAATTTATTGTGTCTACAATGATCCTTATTACAGTTAACCGTATCACAAATGTTATATATAATGTTATCACGCCTAGTAGCATCAGAATGAGTTTTAAACTCGTCAGCAATATTTTTAATTGTTCCACTGCTATTTGCCTATCAGTATGTACATCAATAATATTCGTGGTATTATTTCTTAACACATCATTTAATGTAGCCTGTACTGCAGGGTTGTAAGCATCGCGACCTATTAGTAAGCCTATAGGCGAAAACCCAGTTTGATTGTTGTACCGTAGTGTTAAAAGATTGTTGGACTTTCCACAAAACGCTCGGCCAGTCTGACCTATTCCTACAAAACCAACATTATTTTCAGAGGGTATTACAGATGGATATTTGGAAAATATATTTATGATTTCGCACGTCAGAATCAAGGTGACTTATAAGATCGGAAAAACTAGAGCCAGAATCACAATTATTAACCAAATTAACATTTTCACGGAAACACGGATCAACGGTTTACTAATATTATCAAAAGGTATTTTCTTCTTAAAGTTCCTTTTTTTTCGGTTACTAAGAAATGATGTCCTTGCAAAAATGTACCAAGACCGCCCAGACTCAGGTTTCCAGGTCTCGAACCATGTTAAAGAAGAGCCCCGTCGGGCTTTACCGGCTTTAGCAGCCGTCTTGATACTGCTCCATCAGAGGTCTTTTCGTAGCTTCTCGATTTCAGCGCACCATGTCGCCGCACCGCAGTCACATTTCTCTGGATCGAAGACTGCCAAAGCTATGTTGTCATGGCTATGGTGGGTAGACACGGCATCGCGGATGGAAGTGAAAAGTCCCGCCAACTGATCAGCGTCCATGGTTGCCGTAACGTTGAGAATACTAAAAACAAAAATATAAATTAAATCTAGGCACATGAGGTGAATCCCACTTCTGATGTTAGAAATGGTAGAATTAAGATATCGGCTAAGTTATTTAATGTTTTATGTTAAGTCACTAGTATTGTTATTTACTGATTATACTAAATTATGTTATAAGGAAATAAAAGGGACAGCAATTTAGAAGTTAAAGAAACCCAGATTATCGACATGAAACATATAGTTTATTACTCAAGTCAAATGGCACACACAATAAAATACAATATATACGGACATCATAGGATCAGATGCCAAGACGGGCATAATAACAATATATAACAGTAGTCACACTAAAAATGTACTTAACTTGCTTATCCGCTCTCGATTAAAAACTGAACTGTTTCTCAAATTACGTGGCCTTTTATACCCATCAGTTTTTTAAATATAGATGAGAACGTTAAAAGGTTATAATTTGAAAATAAGCCAATACAATTTCAATATAAGCCAATCAGAGCACAGTTACAATTTAGAGTATTTTTAACAAAAACTAAAAGAACGGCAATGAATATAGTGATACCAAAAATAGCTCTGTATTATTTAAATAATCATTAAATAATACTCACAATAATTATTTACAATTCTAAAACATCTTATAAAATTATCAAGTTGTCAATACAATCACATATTTAAATAAATTCAAAAACAACGGAAGTTTATAAATACTTTTTCTAATTATGTATTGGGTATTTAACCAAAATACATCATAAAGTCATTACTCAAAAGTCTTTAATCAATTTTATACTTAATATTATGGTATTATCTTAGTAATCAATACTAGTAAAATATTAAATATCTAACACACGCTAAAACTCCTAATTACATATCTTACATGTAAAATTTTACAAATATCTTCCACAATAGATATTTTCTTAATATCATATAAAGAACGTATATCTATAGAATAATTAGGATTTGGACCATAGGAATGGCGTACGATACACGATGTTTCGTGTTTGTTCTGAATGCCCATATTATTTCCAAACAATATTTCATACATATAACGGAGGATCATTCCTCCATCCATCCTGGTCACTCATTGAGGACAAAATCAGGGTTTTGGTAGAGAAAGAGCGTGTCGTGCCAAACGAGCTCGAAGTACTGCTCCTTTTGTAGACTTTTTCTGACCGCACTCTTTTTGTTCATTTCATTTCATTTGGTGCGGGTCACTTCCCTTTAATATAGTCGAAGGAGGTGATGGCTGCTCAAGTAGTCGTACTCGTGAACGGGTGCTGCTTGTGGAGACTGCTCCACCCAGAATCCTCTAGCTTTTAATTATAGCATATATTAAAAAATAGTCCTCTATCTCAGTCTTAAGGAATCACACTGGAGCTGGATCGCATTAATGATTTTGTATAATATAAAAATGTATGTATCTATACAAAAAATGATGAAAAAAAATGAATGGAGAATTAAACAAAAAAGACAAGCCCGCTAAATTTCTCGCCGGATCTTCTCAGTGGAGGCCGCGTTCCGATCCGGAGGTAGATAAGTAAGTTAAAAAAAATAATGTAAATATGACACTTTGTAAGCACCCCCGCAGGGTATATGCGAAATAAACGATTTGAGTTTCAGTTTGAGAAAACAAACTCTCAGCAGTTAACTCGATGATATATGAAAGCATGATGGAATATAGACTCTAACTTGGCACACAACTCACTCACAATACACAACAGTTTCTAGGTTTGAGGTTATATTTTCTAGCAACGAACAGCAACGCAGTGACTTACGAATACAGAGTGCTCCCTGTTTTATCAGTTACCTCCCACTACCTAGGCTCTGTATACACCACTTTAACGTTTCTGACTCGTTTAAAAACTGTGCTCATGACCCGGATGCGACACATATAATAAGATATGAGCCTCCGTATGGTATTTAACTTCTTGACCGATGTATGTTAATAGCTGAAAACCTTGTGAGTAACTTTATTATATTTATTATATATATATATGTACTTTATTATATATATATATTTTCCTAAGACACGTGCAAACTGCCCCAAAATACATTGTGACTGAAATATCTATGTAAAAATTAGGTGTACTACGAACACTCCGTCACATACATACGTATATAAAATGTTCAACTTTATCTTCATTGCAAACCTTAAAAGTTTCCAGTCACGCATTCTCCTTATTTCGCAAGTCGTTTGAACACAGCACAGCGGGGACCAATTCCAAGGCGAAACACCTCAAATATGTAGCTAAATGGTTCTTTTTACCACTATTTACTAGTTTCGTGGTTAATAACTACGTTGGTATTGGCATCCTGCTGGTTTTCTATTCTGTGTAATGGTGTAATAGTTGAGATAAAAAAGGTTTCCCGTAAGAAAAGGTATTTGTTTATTATTTCAACTATACAAGTTTAAAATGACAAAACTGATATACAATGCGAATGTGGAAGGATGTAGGTACCGGGAAAGACCTAGATTATCTTACCATGACCAAATAGACCGGGTCTTATCTGAAGGACAAGTCAGGAGTCTTCGTAACCGGCGAGCGTGTATGAGACGAACTATGAGAGTGGAGGAAGCCAGAGAAAGGAAAGAATCTGTTGGAACTCTGTACTCTCTGCCTACCCCGAAAGGTATCCGGCGTGATGATACAGACAAGTTTAAAATATCGGAGAGCAATAATCTTAGTGATGAGGCGTTCGTAGCTCTGCGGAATCGCGGTATTTGCATTGTTTGGCTACTGAGATGGGTGACCGTTTCTGGAATTTCCATTTTCGAGCGTCGCCGTGCTTCCAATGGCACGTAGTAGTTGTTAAGCTAAGTTGGAAGCCTGATTAAGGCTTGATTAGTTCCAACAGCAGGTGGCCATAAACTTATATCCATCAATTCACACTAGGTCCCCGTGTTGGAATGTCTCCCTAGTATGCTCCTAGGCACACTGCCTAGGAGCAAATTTCATCAAAAAGAGTCTTCCCCTTATCTCCTTGGTACCGCTAATTATCATTACTTCAAGGTCGAACCTAGGGCAGGTATCTAGTTATTAACAAATGCACTAAATCAGCTTAAATATGTCCACCGCAGCAGATAGGCCTCTACGAAGAGGACCACAATTACCTTTGTCAGGTCATTGGTCCATCTTGTGGGGGGCCTGCCACATCTTCCGAAACGTGGTCGTGATTCGAGAACCTTTCTACCCCAACAGCCATGAGTTTTACGAGCAATGTGCCCTGCCCACTGTCACTTAAGTTTAGCAATATTATGTGTTATCAGTGACTTTGGTCCTCCTGTGGATCCCCTCATTTTCGATTCGATCCCGCAGCATAGCTCTCTCCATCACCCTCTCAGTGATCTAGAGCCTTCTTTTGAGGCCCATCGTAAAGGAGCATGTCTCAATTCCCTAAGTCATCACTGGAGACACACAGTAGTCAAAGACTTTTGTCTTGAAACACTGCGGTATTTGGGAAGAACTGTAAAATATACTAGTACATAATAAAAATATAATATCAGCCTATGCTGCCCACTGCTGGACAAAGGTCTTCTCTCACAAATCGAGGTGAGAGAGATAAGGTCATACTCCGCCACGCGGGCCCAGTGCGGATTGATGGAGGCAGGTTTGTGGCCACCTGCTGTTAGAACTTATCAAGCCGCCTTTAAGGCTTCCAACTCGGCTTAACGACTACCACGTTATGTGGTAGCCGGGACCAACGGCTTAACGTGCCTTCCGAAGCACGGAGATGTTCGAATATGAAAATGCCACAAACGGTTACCCATCTCGGGCCGACCGAGTAGAACGCTGCTTAACCTTGGTAATCGGTAAGAACACCGCGGTCGCACAGCGCTACGAGCGCCTACTAGTACATATACAAATGTAATCAAAACAAAACGTGTACTAATATTATTGTTCTCATATCCTGTGCGAGGTGAGAGTCCCAGTTCCACACCATTTATCCTGCCCGTCACTTGTTTCTGCGGGCCATTTGTCAAAAACTCGGATGTCACTACTCACACTGATTTATGAGAGCGAAGGAATGTAATACTTATAATGGATAAATATTGTACTATTTTTTTGTTGAGATATCTGTAGGGTGTCTATCGGCTTGTTGTTTTGTTTTAATCATGTAAAATGTGTATTTGTATATTCAAATCATTACGCCAGATCCCTTGCGGAGTAGGCAGAGAGTTCAGAGCTCCAAAAGGTTCTTTACTTACATACCTCCCTTGCTTCCTTCACTCTCATAGTTCGTCTTATACAAGCTCGCCGGTTACGGGGTCTCTTGACTTGCCCTTCAGATAAGACACGGTCTAATTGGTCATGGTAACATATCCTAGGTCTTCCCCGGTAACTACATCCTTCCACTAAAATGTGTATGATTGTTATTTTGTCAAAAAGCTAAGATGTTCATATCGTATATCAAAATAAGGCGAACCTGTTTGTCCATAATAAAATAAGATTTGTAGACATAATAAATTATAACGACAGTCCAGAATAATACGTGCATGCATGAATGCGTGTTTTCGTGAAGTGTAGTTATAGTGTAGTTATAAATAAAATTTAAGAAAATTGACAGTTCCGACATAAAAGAGTGAATGAAGACAACACTATCAATATTTTTTGACAACGGTGTGGTTAAGTGTTATGAAAAACATCCATAGTACAAGTGATGTACGTTAGCTGTTTTATTTTTAAATATTATTTTTGTTTGTATTTAAGTCGTATATAATCATTATTAAGTACCCTTAAGTTCTCTTATGTACATTGTAAACAAAATATGCATAGGTATTTAAAAAACCGACATCTGCCCAATCATGTGAGAATGAAAAGCGAGAAAAATAATTCATTTTTAAGAATCGATAATGATGACTTATTTCTAAAATAAAGGTCACCCTACTAACAACCGAAACGGTTCACCAGTCGAGTTCGGTTTACACCAAATTGAACTGCCAGTGTGACGTCATTAATCATATGACATAATGATGCGATGTAAATTTTCGCAAGTATCAAGCTTCTCATTCCGTTGAGTGTAGTTCGGTAGTGTATCGTATCATTTGTATCTTTTGCTTGTCATGACTTTTTCATTAAGTTGATCGTATTAGATCTATTAATTTAAGTTATTAAAAAACACATCCTCGGATGGAAGAATGTAGATCCAGACTATCTTAGCATGACCAAATAGACTGTGTCTTATCTGAAGGGCAAGTCAAAAGTCTCCGTAACCAGCGAGCGCGTATAAGCCGAATTATGAGAATGGCGGCAACCAAAGAGGTCTGTAAGGGAAGAACCTGTTGGAACTCTATACTCTTTGCAAATGCGATGCACTGGCGGCGCGGCGAATGAACTTGCTGGAGGTGGCCTATCCATCACCAGGAGAATATCGGCTCTTACCCCCTGGCGGAATACATAGCCTATTACATGGAGTATTTGGGATACCAGGTACGTAAGAGCACTAGGGCTAAGGTCAGTACAAAAGATCCCATTAGGTCGAAGTGCGTTTGATGAAAATCAACCCTATAAAATGCCAAATAAGATAATAAGATACTCTCTGCTATCCCATAATGGATAGAGGGATATCTATCATCTTGCGGAGTAGGCAGAGAATTGGAGTAGGAGTATTTAGCGTTTAATTACCTAAGAACGCAAATTACTAATTACTTCTAATATTATACGAGTATCTCAGTTATTAATTTTACCTAATAACATAACAACGTAAGACATATAACTAATTCGGTGGTTCAATTCGGTCGTAATTAACCGGCGCCCGCAGTACAGTCGCCGGGCGGAATTATCTCCGGACTGTGATTAGGTTGCCGCGACGGAATCAGACGGTTTATAGATGACCAGTTATTGGTATTGTCACCCTATTATTACACACATACGAACATAGATTATATGATGGCCATGGAAAGATACCGGGTACCGGGTACCCACATCTTTCCACATTCGCATTGTATATTTATTTGTCATTCTTTCTTCTGACATTCTTCGAACTATGAGAGTGAAGGAAGTTAGACGTATGTAAGGAAATAACCTGTTGGAACTCTGTACCCTCTGCCTACCCCGCAAAGGATCTGGCGTGATGATATAGATAGATAGATTACACGATGACTGTAATCTACGCAAAGAGAAACAGACTGAAATTAAAAAAATAAAACACCGTCACTCCTACTTTGCCGAAGCGGAGGTGTAGCGGAAGTGGTGCGGAGTTTGTTCTAAATCGGCAACTGAATTGATTCCAACAAATTTTAATGTATCTTACATTTTTTTTTAATTTCCCAAAAAATGCTTTTACTCCTTCAGTGCGCTATAAAAAACTAAATTTATTCTTGATTCATAGCAATAAGGAGATTAGAAATGCATTCCTAATCCGATTTCTCAAAATGCACACATACACGTACAAGTCTCATTGTTAATTGGGGTATAAAAGAGCTTAAAAAAGGGGTAAAATCCTTTAAATTTGGAAATTTAGTTTTCGTTTTGAATTTATGAAGCAATTCTCTAATTTTGGTGTCTGAGGTCTTGCGTTTATTATGTTATACCTTGTATAGGATCTTATATAGGAAAGATAATCATATTAATTTGAAAGATAATTACATAAAATAACTTAAAGACATCAAATATACATATATAACTAGTTTGGTAGTTCAAGTAATCCGATCTTAATTAACCGGAACCCGCAGTACAGTCACCAGACGGAATTATTTCCGGAGTGTAATTAGGTTATAATTAGGTAAATTAAAACTATTTTTTGGATTTTATCACGGTTTATTTTAGATTTCCTAACATTTCACGGGAAGGACTGAGGTATTAGACGTTCAAAAGGTATAGTTGTTCCGGGGTACCCTCAAACATCTTAATTATTTTTGTTGATCCGATCTACGTAAAATGAACATACGGTGTCTTACTCTGTCAAGTGTTACCTACATCCCTCTATAAGATGCAGGAATATAGAAGCTTGATTGTGAATGTGGTCTCTCTTACATAGGACAAACGTCTACTATCATCTATATACCAATATCATCACGTAAGATTCCTTGCGGGGAAGGTAGAGAGTATATAGCTCCAACAACTTCCTTCCTTTTCCTCATACACGTTCGCCGGTTACGGACATTCTTGATTTCCCCTTCAGATAAGAGACGGTGTATTTGGTCATAGTAAGATAGTCTAGGTCTTTCCAAATACCTACATACATCCTAACTACTCCAAAATATTAATTAAGTACCTACCTAAAAACCATTCTCCATTTTCAATCTAATCAACTTAAGACCCAAATCATTTGAAAAGGCCATCGAATGGACAACAAAATCCATTATCAGAGTTACTCAAACAATTGGATAACAGAAACTCAATCTGCATACTTAATTCTAACTTAACTACGTTTTTGTGACCGACAATAGGACCTCACACCCTAGTGTCCGGTACTGGTAGGGTAAGAGGGCCTGTCGCCGGACACCGCCCGAGTGACAAATGGAATGAATAACTTAATAGGGTGTTAGTGATTAAGTTAATTGAATATTAGTGTTTTGTTTAAGTTATTAAGTTGAGTGGTCAAGTGACTGTGCTGTTTTGGGCGATTGACATAATTATAAAATACCTTTATTGTAGTGAGGATAAACTAAGTACCGTTTATTTAAATATTTCTTTTTTTACCAAATTGTTTCATGCAGCCCCAGGAAATCATGGGTCACTATCAGAAAGTCTAAAATTCTAGCTGACCAAGTTAGATAATTGTTTAAAAGGAGATAACATGATCAGTAGGTCAAAAATATAACTTATTAATATACTTTATTATTATGTAACTTAAGAATGGAAGAAGCCAGAGGGGTATGTAAGGAAAGAACCTATTAGAACTCTGTACTGTCTATCTTGCGAAGTGATATACATAGATAGATTATTTATCTTTGGCGAAATACGTTGTGATGATAGTGCTATATTTTAGATACTACCATAAATCTCTACATAAAAAATAACACTAAATATTTTTTCATTTAAACATGCAGTTTATAAATTACAAATAATTATGAACACTGAATAAAAATGCTCTGAGACCAAATTAAAATCACATTTTTTCCACTCACCTAACCCTCAAAATGCGTGTCGGATTCAGCGGAACTTTATTGCACGGAAAATGGGTAAAAAAGACCCACTCGGGCAAACTCTTAAACTGACAAAGTTTAGTAAAAGTCATGCACGACGAGCGGATATCTATTATTAAACTTGTAATGTAATTATAATGAAAATGTATTTAATAAGTATAAACGATTAAGATCAATTAATAATATGACGAGGCCCTAGTAACTTTCACGCGCTTTCTGCGTTTAGAAACAAGACAGCTGAAAAAGCACTGAAAAACTGCAACTGTCTTCATCATCGTTATAGATGATGAACTATCCCAAAGATCGTCGGACAGCCAAATGTGCGCTGTACGCATCCAGTTTTACCCATGACCCCGGTCATTGATACATCATGCGTGTGCAATACTAATTAACCAAATTCTATAAATTATTATTCTTAAAACTTAAAAAAAGGGAAACCGACTTCAAAAAGCATAAAGATAACAATTTGAAGTCGGTGCTGGTTGGTGTAGATGGTCACCTGGCACCGACTTTAAATATTTATTTTTTGCTTCTGTCAGGTCAGTTTTCATTTATTTTTAAGTTTTTACTTTAAAATTTTAAGCGATGAGTGTATTACTTATGTATACGTAGATTATATTATTCTACTTAGTTCTACAGTAAGATACTTTCAGGATTGATATAATACTCATACTAACTGATTTTACACATTCATGCTGTTTACGGTCGAGGAGTCCCGTGGTCCAAGGTTCAATATCAATAACATTAAAATGGGACTACCCCGGAGCTACACTGAACCCATTGCAAACAGAATCATCAAAATCGGTGAGCAAAAATGTCATAAAAAGCACAAACGAATTATGAACCTCCCCTTTATTAAGTCGGTTAATATTCTGCTTAGTTCTATAGGAGAGTACCTGTAGGATTGACGTAATACACATAATATCTAAATCTACACATTCGTATTGTTTGTGATTAAAGAGTTTCCTGGGGTATCTTTAAAGTCCAATGTCCAATACCGATGAAATTAAAATGGCACAGCTTTGGAGCTATATTGAACCCAAAACAAAAAGAATCATCAAAATTGGTCTACAAGTGACATATATATCGGTTAACATACATAAAAAATGATACATACAGACCAACATAGAACCACCTCCTTTTTTCCACCACCAAGTCGGTTAATAAAAAAGAACAAAACAGCCAATTAACCAATTTTTCTCAAAAAAAAACTATTTTAGAATCCATTTTTTGTTTTTTTTATTTCGTCAAGTCAAAATAAAGATTTGACTTTGCGCCTACAGTGAATACAAGATTTATCCTGGCCATGGCAAAACCATGGTTAAGGTGGATGGCAAGATATTCACATTCTTGAACTTAGGTGAAGCTGACCTTATGAGGAGAAACCCTCGTAAAGTGACATGGACTGTGTTGTACAGGTGCAAGTTCAAGAAGGGTCAAGAAAAAGAGCAGGCTAAGAAGCACACGCGGAGGACCCAAAAGTTCCAGCGTGCTATTGTCGGCGCCTCACTTAGCGACATCATGGCCAAACGTAACATGACGCCTGAAGTGCGCAAGGCCCAGAGAGAACAGGCCATCAAAGCTGCAAAGGAGCAAATGAAATCCATAAAGACTGCAAAGAAAGCAACAGCGGCTCTACCTAAAGCAAAGGCACAACCTAAAGCCAAGGCCGCGAAAGTCAGTCAGAAATCAGCACCCAGAGTTAGAGGCAAACGATAAGAACCTACAATTAATTCGAATTTTTTAAATTCTGATTTTATTACAAACGCTTCATCTACTAACTTGTCCCGCACACTATCCCGCCCTGCTATTCGTAAGGAAATCAATGCAAAGGAAACACAAAGCGGCGAAATATCGCGATGTCCGCCACAGAGGCACAGAATGGCCAGCGACTGACGGTAGATTTAACATTTTTACCCCAACACTGGGGTTACCCTTTCCGTTTGTCCATTCAACACTCCACGGCTATTATGGTAAGTGTGAGGCCTTTTTGACCCCTTCATATTTTCTTTTATTTATTGGGCGCATATATCAATAAATTGTTGTTTCTGGTACATTAGCTGGGCTTTTGGAAAGAATTGTAAGTATTGCATAATTTATATATGTAATAACCCTTTTATGACTCTATGTCGGCAGTTCATCAATATGACCGATACATTTGAAGTATAGTATTTTAAATGGTATTTATAGCTTGGGTTTCAAAATATTATAATGTAATGTCTTAAATTATAACAACCAACCACTTCAATTATAATGACTTACAATTATTTTTTTTATCTCTGTATATCTATATCAACACGTCAAATCCCTTGCGGGGTGGATATAGAGTACAGAGTTACAAGAGGTTATTTGCTTATAATAAATAAATTGACGGATGATTTGGCGCTTTGTCTATAGTGGCGGGTTCGATTGCCGCACGGGACAAATCTTTGTGTGACTTACAATTATTTGTCTCGGCCTGGGTATTTGTGTATGTGAATTTTCATGTTTGTAAACGCACCCATGACACAGGAAAAAATCCTAGTGTGGGACTACGTTTTTATGAAAAAAAATAAACCTACCAGGTTTCCTACACTCTCACAGTTAATCTCATACACGCTCGTCGGTTATGAAAACTCTTGACTTGCCCTTCAGAATTTTCTAGATACTAAATATCACTTGTACCCGTTTTCCTCTAGATAGCCGGAAACATTATGGCTTAATAATATTGGCATTCAATAGCTTAATAAGTGTTTCTAAATGTGTTTCTAAGACGGAGAAAGTATTTTTTTTTAAGCAAACGCGATAGCAAACACATCAACACTATTCTACTTTTTCAGCAACTACACTATAACTATATCTCATTTTATTAGTCGGTAGATAACACAGTATTTTATTAAAATACGTAAATAATAAACACCGTCACGCCTGTATTCCTCAAGTGGAGGTGGCAAAGGAGTACTGGTTTGACCCAGTTTTCGCCGCCGATGTTAAATCCCATGTGGGGCGAGCGTATTGCCATTATATTGGGCCCAATACCAGACTGGCACTGGAAAAATTACATTTTATCCGAGCTATCTATCTATCTATCTATAACCTCACGCCAGATCCCTTGCGGGGTAGGCAGAGAGTACAGAGTTCCAACAGGTTCTTTCCTTACATACCTCTCTGGCTTCCTCGACTCTCATAGTTCGTCTCATACACGCTCGCCGGTTACGGAGACTCTTGACTTTTCCATCAGATAAGACTCGGTTTATTTGGTCGTGGTAAGATACTCTAGGTCTTCCCCGGTACCTGCATCCTTCCACTTTCACATTGTATATCTGTTTTGTCATTCTTTCCTCTGGCATTCTTTCTATATGCCCGAACCAACGGAGCATGCCCTTTCTCATCTTTACACCGATACTATCTTTCATACCTACTCGCTGTCTTACTGTGCTGTTGCTAACGCGGTCGGTCAGCTGCACTCCGCACATCTTCCGCAGAGCTCGCATTTCTACCGCATTTATCCTACTTTCATTCTCCTTCTTACATACCCAGCTCTCGCTACCATATAATAGCGTTGGGACAAGAACTCCGTTATGTATGGCCAGCTGCGCCTTATGGCTTAAGTGCCGGCTCCCGAGTAGCTTTCCCATCGCACCATTCACTCTGTTCCCTGCACTCACTCTTCTCTCTATGTCAGCGGTGTATTTCCCATCCTTACTGAAGGCGCATCCAAGATATACAAACTCATTCACTTGCTCCAGCACATCGTTACCAACCACAATCCTTACATTCGTTCTGGTTTCTTCCCTTTCAAAAACCATAATCTTGGTTTTCTTCACATTCAAGTGTAAGCCATTGATCATGCAGTCGTCTTTCATAACTGTGACTAGTGTTTGCAGATCAGTGGCTGTTGGCGCTATTAAAACTGCGTCATCTGCATAAAGTAGATGGTTTACCACTAAGTCACCCATTTGTACACCTTCATTCATCGCTTTCAGTCTTTGGAGACTTTTTATCCGAGCTATTCAGTATTTTTATTAAAAAGAAAAGAGGTTTCACACCACGGCATCCTTCACACCGCATTAATCATGGCAGCGAGACGTGCATTAAACCGATGGGGTGGTAATTAATATGTTCATGTCGTCGGCGTCTTGCGGTTTTCACAACTTCGTTTCTCATTAAGACGCCATTAGCCTCGGAGTATGCCATTTTACAATAATATCAACGTTCTCCTTTTGTAAGAATATTCGATGTATAAGGAAAGGTGTTGTAAATATGCGGGATCTCATCTTTACAAATCGTTGGATATACGAATGACGTGAGCACATTTCTCTCCAAAATAAAAACAAGATTAAGAAATATATCTATCTATTTATATCATCACGACAGATCACTTACGATATAAGCAGAGAGTACAGAGTTTCAACAGGTTCTTTCCTTACGGACATCTCTGGCTTTCGTCAGTCCCATAGTTCCTCTCATACGCGCTCTCTAAATAAATAAACGTCGTTGAGCCTTTATTCTTCAAGCAAGAGTGGTAAAGGTATACTGTGTACACCCACATGTCTCTGACAAGTTAAGGCCCATTATAACAGCGAGAATGCCATTGTATCGGGAATAATTCCGGGCTCCGTCTACAAGAGAACTTTCGATAGAGAAAGCACACTTTATTCTAGGACTAAGCCAACGAGCCTTATTTTTGTATCGATGATTTAGGTCTAAACACTTAAAGAAACCATAATCGCTAACTATCTACCTATATTATCACGCCAAATCCCTTTAACTTACTAGTCAAAGTTCCCTACCATATCTGTAAATATTTATTTCAAGGCACTATTACAGAGTCCAGAACACCAGACAGTGTGAGGAAGCAATCAATTGTAATGTCAATTTTTAAGTGCTTTTTATTAGCCTATACTCTACGATTACATGATTTTTGGCTTTTGAGCCTAGACACCCTTGCCTTTACCAACCTCCAGTAGAACAAAACCTTTCTTTGAAAAACTATAAAAGAGGAACCGAAAATAATTTATATCTATTCTAGATATACTAAACACTGCATAAGTATGTATTACGTAAGAACCGAGGACTCAAAATCATCCAACTAGTCCTCATATCACACATACATATATGTACGAATATTCGAATATTAACATACACACTTTAAAGCCAGTTTACTCAAACAAAATTTACACAACAAAAGCTTATAATCCCTGGCCATTTCACACGCACAATCCCGCCCGTAATGAATACGAACCTGCGGGAACCGGTCCCATTTGCAAATACTCGTCAACCCTTAATCTGAAGCTTGCATTTTACGAGACCTACGGCAATATCTGTCAATGTCCTTATCAATAAATTGTGCACGTTTACGGCAAACGACGTCGTTTGACGGTTTGAGGCGGGCGGTCCTAATCCGCGGTGTATTGGACCCCATCTGCGCTGCAAGGGTTAAGTCGCGACAAATAGACCATTTGCAAATAATAAGACGCAGTGAAAGAATAAATTAAGGGTTCTTTAGGGTAAGCGTTTTAGGGTTGGATTGAAAATCTGTGCGAAACCTTCTGTGTTTTAATACCTGTTAATTTAGTAAAATCGTTTGGGAGGGTACTATTTTATATACAGAAAAAGTGTAAGAGGAAAATAAAAATGTATGCAAGCGTGCAAATGTGTAAATTTGGCAGTCGGAATTTGGCGCAGTGGTTAAGAGCCTAAGCCGCTCCACCCACTGGGTCGAATAATCGCAGGTTCGATTCCCGCACGGGACAAATCTTTGTGTGACCTACAATTATTTTTTTCGGTCTGGGTATTCGTTACGTGAATTTTCATGTTTGTAAACACACCCACAATACAGGAATAAATCCTAGTACGAGGCTACTTTTTTTTTTCAAAAAAAAGAACATTCAATGATTCGAAATATTTACAATCGTAATTAAGTAATGCAAACGTTTAATATCGCAATCCCGTTCAAATAGCGTCATTAACTGAAACAACTTGAGATTTATCTATCTGATTTCTGTATTCAATCCTGAATTAAACTCGAATACTAACAAAATTGACTTAATATTATGTAACTATGTGGTAAGCGATTCAGGTTTTCGAAATTTAACAAAATGGCATAATAAGTGACCGCGGTTCGAAATAAGGTGTTATTGTAGTGATCCTTTTAATATTATAAATGTAAAAGTTTGGATGTTTGTGACTCAATCACGTAATACAGCTTAACAGATTTGGATGAAGTTCGGCACAATTTTTTCCCTGAATAAACACAGTGGATACTTTTCATCCCGGAAAAGTGTTATGTTCCTGTCTAAAGTCAACGCAAAAGAAGTCGCAGGCAGAAAATAGTATAGTATATGTAATCAGATAAATCACTTCAAACTACCCACCGGTTAGTATAGAAGACAATATAATCATATCTCTCATCACACCACACTGTCACGTCTAAATTCCCCAAGCGGCATCTCCGCTGAGGCGTACTGAGTACACCCACTTTTCGCCGACGATGTTAGGTCCCATGTAATTATTGCAAGCCTATTGCCATATATCGGGCACATTTTCAGACTCCGGACTTATACTCGGAAGTTTTCGTTAGAAAAACTACATTTGTCCGACACACAGCGTCACAAAGCAATGCGCTTTGCCACTAGACCAACGAGGCAGTCTCTCATCAAATACATTTAAAATAATATTTATCTCACGGTTAATATTTATTTGTTCTCAAACTGACATAAAACAAATTATAATCTAAACAATTTATTCCCAAAACAAATTTATAACCATAAGACATTGCTGGACGTCCCATGGCGATGATATCTTAAGTCGCTATTTTCCGTCTTACGGACGGCAATTAATAATTATTGCACCTAGTTCCGGCCGTTTCCGGTAGGGGCGACTTCCGGTGCGAGGGAGGGAGAGAGGTTATGTTGATAGATATTAAGGTTTAGTTGTGTATAATTTTGAGATGATTATGACTGAAACTTTGTAGCGATTTATACAAAGGACGGCTAACCCGTAATTTGAATTTCACATGCACATTTCATCGAAATTTTCAAGCCATAATGAGTTGTTGCAGTGGTTTCTTCAGTGATGCTAAGTGATTTAGATATCTCTCCTTGACACTATAATCAACAACAACTACCCAAAATAACCCTTCAAAAAATCTCAACCTCATTTACAAAAGCTTATACTTTCCCACTGCTGTTGAGCAGAGAGACAATATAGGCCAATTTATGTTAGATCTCAATCTAATAGAAGGCAAATATGTTATAGTTGGTCAGATTTCCGGTCTTCGATCTGAGATTCTTATGATAGAAACAAACTTAATAACAGAATCGGAACATTTATATTCATGTTACAGTATTTATAAATTGTCAGAAAAGTAACAACGGCTCTACCATACTGCGGGATGTCATTCCTGTGGAGAAGAAGGAAAAACTCCAATCTTTTAAAATAGTATTTCATATTTTGTTGTGTGGTATGGAAAACAATATAGGCTGGTCTATCAGATAGTTCTAACATTTTCTCCAACCTAGAATTCGAACTCAAGATCTTGCAATCGCCATGCGGCTGGGCAAATATCATCATCACCAGCCGAATGACGTCCTCTGCAAGAAAAAGGCTTCCCCAAAGATCATTATGGCGACTGGCTTTGTGCTGTACCTGTATCTGCACTTGTGACCTTCACCAGGTCATCCATCCACCACGTGGGTGGGTCTGCCCATAGGACTGAGGTAGATAAACAAAGAAATAATTCAAATACCGTTTCATTTATGCAAGTAATATACCTAATCATATAACAACGCAATCAAGACCCGCATTAGACACATTTACTATTAGCATGAAAGGCAGTAAACGTCCAGTAATTATGGCGTTGCAAATCTTACTTAAACATAACTCATCCTTTTACCCCAATAATAATGCATTTTAGATATACCCACCCTTCCATATTATACACAGAGATGATAATTACATGAACTTGCATCTCGCACATAGGAAGGATCCTATCGTACTCTCCACGAATATTATGTCTTATTTTGTAGCTTAAAATTTGATTTTAGGGAAAGCGCTCTGTACCGAAATATTTTTTATCTAGTTCGGGTACAGAGGCACGCTGTTTAACTTTAGATCTGTTTGATAAATGTATCAATGTCTTATATTATCTGAAGGACAAATCAAGAGTCTCCGTAACAGGCGAGCGTGTATGAGACGAACTATGAGAATGGAGGAAGCCAGAGAGATATGTAAGGAAAGAACCTGTTGGAAGTCTGTACTCTCTACCTACCCCGCAAAGGATCTGGCGTGATGATAAAGATATAATGTCTTATCTTAATTGGCGTTCACGCACTTCGATCCAATGATCCAAATACTCCCTGTAACAGGGTGCAGATTCCTCCAGGGGTTAAGAGCTTGCTATTTCTCTGGAGATGGATAGGCTACCCGATATATCGATGTACCTATATACCTAATCCTAAAGTACAGATAGTAACGCAATCAAACCTCGCATTATACACATTTACTATCAGAACGTGAGGCGATAAACTGCCAGTAGTTATGGCGTTGTAAATCGCGCATCGCAGCGCTGCCAATCTCGGTAATTAAAACCGAAATAGTGTGTTACGTTAGTGCTTTATATGCCGAAGGTACGCCAATTTTGGAGATAGCTTTAAAACATTCTACATTATATAAATATACCGCGTATCGAAAGGTGTACTTTTTCCATCGAATAATTCTCAGTCGCAGTCCTGAGTCTACATTTAAAGAGAAGTCATCCCGATTATGTGGGTAATGTTACAGCTAATCTGAAAATCTCAGGGCCCAGACTCAGAGGGCGGCCGAAAACAAGATGGGCAGATGTGGTCAAGAAGGACCTGTTTATCTGCAATGTCTCCGAAC
Organism: Phalera bucephala; assembly: GCA_905147815.2. Lineage (NCBI taxonomy): Eukaryota > Metazoa > Arthropoda > Insecta > Lepidoptera > Notodontidae > Phalera > Phalera bucephala. Next base: position 22,380,749 of record LR990627.1, on the reverse strand, counting down.
ACGACATATCCGACAAAGCGAAGTGGAAGAGGACTAGTGCTGTCTAGCATGAGAACAGAGATATGCGGTAGAAACTGATATGTCGGTTAGAATATACAACCACCTACCACAACACATCAGAGACCTAACTATAAAAGAGTTTAAATCTATCTATCTTACTATATCATCACGCCAGATCCCTTGCGGGGTAGGCAGAGAGTACAGAGTTTAAACAGGTTCTTTCCTTACATACCTCTATGGCTTCCTCCACTCTCATAGTTCGTCTCATACACGCTCGCCGGTTACGGTTTAAAATTAAACTATTTAAATTTCTGTTGGGAAATTGCTTCTATTCAGTATGAAATATCGATGCACCTAATGTGACTAAGCTTCGATTTATAACATATTCTTAATTTTAATTATAATTTTATTGACTGCCTCGTTGGTCTGGTGGCAAAGCGCATTGCTTTGTGATCACGAGGTCCTGGGTTCAAATCCTAGGTCGGACAAATGTAGTTTTTCTAACGAAAAATTCCCAGTATAAGTCCGGAGTCTGGAATTGTGCCCGGTATATGGCAAAAGGCTCGCCCCCTATTACATGGGACCTAACATCGTCGGCGAAACGTGGGTGTACTCAGTACACCTCTGCCACCCCCTCTGGGGAATATAGGCGTGACGGTGTGTTATTTAAGTTTATTATCATCGAGTTACATAAATTTTATAAATAGAACATGACTACTATTAAAGGACATGTAATTTTATTATTATAATTATAGGTTGATAACAAGCAGTGATAGCCAGGTGGTTAGACCGCTGTACTGCAAAGGCAGAGGTCTCGGGTTCAAACCCAGGCACGCAACTCTGTGTTTTTGAAAGCATGTGCGTATCAAAAATTAACTATCACTTGCTTTAACGGTGAAGAAAAACATCGTGAGAAAATCTGCCCAATAATACCTGATTTAATCTTTTACACAATATTTACCGAAATAATAAAATATTGTATGCCTAATTTAGGATAAATTGTGTTTGACCCGAGGAATTAGACCAGAAGATTTGGCATTGTAATACAACAATTTATACAATAAATACTTTGACTTTGAGGAAAATTAGGAAGCCAGACCCCACCATTAGATGGGGATAATAATTGCCAGGGAGAGAGAGTCCGGAGTCTAAAATTATGATCGGTATAATAAGAATACCCTCACCCCCAAACACATGGGATGTGTAGGTGTACAGATTACAACTCTTCCACCCCTGCTTGGTGAACGGGAACGTGAAGTTAGTTATTTTTTTTAGCCAAGACCAGGCATGCCTTTAGGCGCGACAGGGATTATTTTATAGCTAATAATGCCGCCGTTGCTATGAGCGTCTTTTCTTTCATTATTATAACCAATTCTCCAAAAATCCAAGACCATCTTACCATGAGGCGCTCGTAGCGCTGTGCGACCGCGGTGTTCTTACCGATCACCAAGGTTAAGCAGCGCTTGACTCGGTCGGCCTGAGATGGGTGACCGTTTGTGGCATTTTCAAATCCGAGCGTCTCCGTGCTTCGGAAGGCACATTAAGCCGTTGGTCCCGGTTACCACTTAATGTGGTAGTCGTTAAGCCGAGTTGGAAGCCTTAAAGGCGGTTTGATAAGTCCAACAGCGGGTGGCCACAAACCTGCCTCCACCAATCCGCACTGGGTCCGCGTGGTGGAGTATGACCTAATCTCTCTCACCTCGATTTGTGAGAGAAGGCCTTTGCCAAGCAGTGGGCAGTATAGGCTGATATTATTATTATTTTATCTTACCATGATCAAATACTCTATGTCTTACTTTAAGGGCAAGTCAAGAGCCTTCGTAACCGGTGATCGTGTATGAGACGAACTATAAGGGTGGACGAAACCATAAAGGTCTGTTAGAAAAGAATTTGTTGGAACTCTGTACTCTCTGTCAACTACAGATAGTAATCTCCAAAAACCTCCACCAAGAAACAATCGAAAGATCCCCACATGTCGTAACACATCATTAATCTCTGATCTATGTGACATTTAATTACCTAAAACACCATATATTAGGCGTTCTTCCGTCCCTTGCCCTATGGGACACATCACTTCACTTACAAACTTAACCATTACTTTATTAACATCGATAATCAACTCTATACCTTTGGGATAAGAGTGTAAGGTTATAGAAGATAAGTTTGCAGTTTTCCTGTAATTAATATTGTCTACGTTATTGCTTCACGCCTAAGATTTTATTGCTTGAGTGTATTGTATTGTGATGTCTTTGGTGTTGGTTTATTCAATAGTTTTTCAGGGAGGCTTCTTTCTTGTATATCTGAAAAATTATATCAGCCAAAGTTAGTTGGGTGTTATCTAGTCAAAAGATATGTGGTGTTTCTTGACACAATTTTTCCATAAAAGTTTTTATTATGTCTTAAAGCTTGATTCAAACAGCACAAACCCGGTCATTGTGGCGATTTTTGAGGAAGGTATTGTTTTAAAACAATCGTCATATTTTTATCATTCATAAAAACATTCCTCTTTTTAAGATCATTATATTAAACGGAGATAATTACGACACGACGTGGTTGAAATGAACTGATAATTAGGATGACAATGATCTTTCCCCAATCGTCTATCATTCGCCAGTATAGAAATTACCCAGTAAATAACCGGATTTAGTTTGAGTTCGATTTAATAGAGATCGTTATTTCATACTATAGAAACACCTTTATTTAGAGAAAAGCACAGGCAATAGATTTTATATTACTATACACTAACAAATACGATAATCCTGAACTGTATTTTCAGCTAAAAATAGTAATAACATCTTCAATATCCTATCAATTTTAAACCTAACAAACTTTCTTAAAAATCCCTTTTCCAATTTCTGCATCATAACATTTATGTTAAAAGATATCATACAAGAATGTCCTCTATGTAGTACAATTCCCACTTTGCCTAATGCACATCGCAATTCTAAAATCACGTGCTAACATTTGCTGACAAATACTTGGACATTATACAGTCTGGCGACCGGCTCCGCGGGATAAAAGCATGCACAATGCTTGTATTTTAACTGAAACACGGAATGAATGTGTTCCTATTTATTTCAGGAAGATACGACTGGTTAGCATGATGTAGTTTCGTGTGGAGTTAAAGGAATATATCTCAGGGATTTGTTGGTAGAAAGTTGGTGAAAAAATGGTTATTATTTTTGTAGAAATTACTTTCTGAATGAAAAAAATATAAACGCATACTTCCTTCAAAATCGACATAGGTGTACTGCACACTCTCACACTTCACCAACGATGTTAAGTCTTAATGTCCATAATACCGAGCTCAATTCCAGACTCTACAGTCCTATTAAAAATCTGTCCATAGAAATATGCCAACAAAACTTTTGCCCGTCTTGGGATTCGAACCTAAGACCTCGTGATGGCCAGCCGCAGCATTAGCCACTAAATCAACTAAGAAAAAAACATAAGGAGTCAATAATGCTGCATTAATATATATATCATCATCATCATTTCAGCCTATACTTGTCCACTGCTGAACATAGGCCTCCCCAATCGCTTTCCAGCGTAACCGGTCCGATGCCACCTGCATCCAACGATTTCCTGCGATTTTCACAAGATCGTCGGTCCATCTGGCAGGCGGTCGTCCTACGCTGCGCTTGCCAATACGTGGTCTCCACTCTAGAATCTTTCTGCCCCAACGCCCGTCCGATCTTCGCGCTATGTGGCCAGCCCATTGCCACTTCAGCATGCTAATCCTGAGGGCTATGTCGGTGACCTTGGTTCTTCTACGAATCTCCTCATTCCTGATTCGATCACGTAGAGAAACGCCGAGCATAGCTCTTTCCATAGCTCGCTGAGCAACTTTGAGCTTTTTTATGAGACCTATTGTAAGAGACCACGTCTCTGATCCATATGTCATCACTGGTAACACACATTGACTAAAAACTTTAGTCTTTAGGCACTGAGGTATTTTGGATGAGAAGATGTTGCGCAGTTTCCCGAACGCTGCCCAGCCGAGTTGGATTCGTCGATTGACCTCTCTCTCAAAGTTGGACCTACCTAACCGGACTGCCTGTCCCAGGTAAATGTATTCTTCGACAACTTCAAGAGTAGAGTTCCCAACGGTGAGTGCGGTGGGTACGACATGGACATTAAACATTATTTTTGTTTTGTCCATATTCATTTTAAGACCCACTTGTTGGGATACTCTATTGAGGTCACCGAGCATTCGTCCTAGATCTTCCAGCGACTCCGCCATGACCACAATGTCGTCGGCAAATCGAAGGTGAGTGATGTATTCGCCATTGATGTTGATGCCAAGTCCTTGCCATTCCAAGAGCTTGAAGGCGTCCTCTAAGGTGGCCGTAAACAGTTTCGGAGAAATGACGTCTCCCTGTCTTACTCCTCTTTTTATGGGGATCGCCTTCGTGCACTGCCCCTGTACTCGGACTGACATGGTGGCGTTATTATACAAGCACTTCAACACTTCGATGTACCTATAGTCAATGCGGCATCGCTGGAGAGATCTAAGAACCGCCCAAGTCTCGATCGAATCAAAGGCTTTCTCATAGTCCACAAACGCCAAGCATAGTGGCCGATTATACTCCTCAGTCTTCTGTATAACCTGCCGCAGCGTATGTATGTGGTCTATGGTACTAAAGCCTTTTCGGAAACCGGCTTGTTCGGGAGGCTGGAAGTCATCAAACCTGCGGTCGAGACGATTCGTAATGACTCTCGAAAACAACTTATAAACATGGCTCAGCAGTGTGATGGGCCTATAGTTCTTCAATAAGGTGTTATCACCTTTCTTGAAAAACAGCACCACCACACCCCTGTTCCATGCTTCCGGCGTTTTCCCTTCAAGCAAGACGGAATTAAATAGCCTCTGAAGGACTTTAAGTACCGGCGATCCGCCCGCCTTCAGAAGTTCTGCAGTAATTCCGTCTTCACCCGGCGCTTTGTTGTTTTTTAGTTGTTTGAGAGCCATCCTAATTTCGCACAGGCTGATGTCCGGGATATCTTCAGTGCAGTGTCGGGTTAGCTTGGCTCTTGGGTCTTTTACCAAGTCAACAACAGGTTTAGCTACTGAGGTATATAACTGTCCATAGAACCTCTCTATCTCCCTGAGCACCTCTGACCTATTTGACGTTACGTTTCCGTCCTCCGTCTTCAGCTTCGTCAACTGGCTCTGCCCAATAGACGCGTCTCTTGCGAACACTTTAGAGCCCTTGTTCTGCTCTATGGTCTCCTCAATACGCCTTGCATTGAAGGACCGTAAGTCGTGTCGCAAGGACTTCAATATCTGTCCATTAAGCTGCCTATAGGACTTAGCATCATCGGAGGTTTGGAGCGTCATGGAACGTCGCTCAGCCATGAGGTTTCGGGTGTAGTCAGATAGTTTTTGAGGCCTATTTTTACGGTGGGTCTTAAAATACTTGGACCCGACTGTATGAACAGTCTCTACCAGCCTGTTGTTGATTTCGTCCACTGATGCGCTGCTGTCTAGCAATTCGAAGCGGTTTGACAATTCGAGTTGAAAGTTCTCGGGGTTTTGGATATATGCATGAGTAGGTCGGAGCGTAGACTTCATCAGACGCGATCTTTCCATTTTGACATTAATATTTAATGTGCCTCTGACCATTCGGTGATCACTGCCGGTTTTTACCCTATGAATCACGGAGACATCATTAAATATTTGTCGCTTGGTGCTCATGATGAAGTCTATCTCATTTTTTGTGGAACCATCAGGGCTCATCCAGGTCCATTTCCTATGAGGCGGCTTCTGGAAGAAAGAGTTCATCATAAAGAGCCCCTCTTTCTCCAGAAATTCGGCCAGCCTCTGACCCCTGGGGTTGCGCTGCCCATATCCAAATTGCCCCACTCTCAACTCATCATCGCCCCGTTTGCCCAGCCGCGCATTGAAGTCACCCATAACCACTGTAAAGTGTGTTTTGGAAGTATGTATGGCTCTACTAATGTCCTCATACATAACTTCGACGTCATCATCTGAGTATGCCGAGGTCGGTGCGTAGACCTGTATGACCTTCAGCGAATATCTTTTGGATATTCTGAGTATAAGGTACGCTACCCTGCTCGACACACTAGTGATGGACACAACGTTGTCTATGAGTGACTTGTGGACGATAAATCCGACACCACCTTGGGACTGCTGTTCGCCCTCCCGGTAGTAAAACAAGTTGCCGGATTTTAAGGTTATCGTGTCCTCGCCCTCTCTTCGGACCTCCGATAAACCAACAATACTCCACCGCAACTTGTTTATCTCTTCTTCCAGCTCAACTAGCTTCTCATCTGTCCTCAATGTGCGTGCGTTGTATGTCACCAGGGCCAATTTTCGGTTTTGGTGGTAGCCGAATCTCTGCCGGAGATTCTTAGCACCCCTTGTCCTGTCGTTACCATGGCTGCTACCGTGGCCAGGACGAACAGGACCGCCGGGGACTAGGGGCCTGGTTTTTCTACTTTCTTCCATAATTGGGGGTGTTTGCCATACTCGCCACGCTTGGCAGGCGGGTTGGCGAGCGCAGTTATTGGTCGTCGAAGTGTTAAGGGAACGCTGCTGCCCATTCCCTAGTTTTCCCTTAGTCGCCTTGTACGACACCCGATGGGATGAGATGGGTTGGTCCTATTCTAAGCCGGGAACCACGCGGCTAATGGTATATATATATATACCATATTTTTTATATTCATATAAATCATTTAGAGATCATCCAACACTAATACTGTAACACCACCTCGAAATATCATTCCAGTGGAGAAAAGGGGCAAGAAGTATCAACATCATATTACGAAGATTATGCATGATGGGGCTATTTCCTCGTGGTTTTAGCAGAGCAGCTGCGCAGCGTTGGGTTCAGTGTTGGAAAAAGAAGACACGCTGATTCCAGATGTTCTATATTCGCTGTTCCAGCCAAGAAGGACAGAAAATATCCAGTACTCGTAATTTATAATAATAATAATATTAGCCCTGTTAAGAAACTGTCCCACTGTTGGGCACGGGCCTCCTCTCAAACTGACCCAGTGCGGGTTGGCAAACTTTACACACCTTCGAGAAACTATTAGGCATGCAATTTTCCTCATGATGTTTTCCTTCACCGTTAATAAATTTTTAATACGCACATGCTTTGGAAAAGTAACTCGTAATTTATACAATTTTAAAATCAGTGTTGCCAATATTTATATTATAACATAAACTAAAATGGAAATATTACATAATCGACTATTAATTATGATGCAAAATAAATCAATGGTTGTAATCGAAATGAGAATAATTCAAAGCTATTATGCATTCCGTGCCGCTGATCCTTGTGGTTGTAACAATCACTTATTAAAATAAAAAAGTATTTAATTGCAATATAAAAATAAAGACCAGCAATGTCCTATATACAGGACGGATCTACAAAAATACTAATTCACAAATCATAGCGGACATCGCGACAGACCACTGGTATCTTCTACGGTGAAAAATGTTCCGTATATCAGACATTTATTTGATGTCCGCCGACCGTGCTTGATAAATGTGGTGTGAGGCCACCAGACTAGGGTTTCGATATTATTTGACACTTTAGAAGGAAATGCCATGTTTTCGTGAAAGAAGATTGATTAATGACGTAATAAGGGACTTTTTCTTGAGCGCTCTAAATTAAATTGTTTTTTTTTGCGTCAACTTCCTCAACTCTTTATTGGTGCATGGTGCAGCTGACGATTAGTCCTAGGTTTTAATTCTAGGTTGGATAGTATTTAAATATTCTAAATAGCAGTCCGGAGTGTGGAACTGTACCCCGTAAGACTTAATATTCTCAGCAAAATGTGGCAATACTGAGTAGACCTCTGCGATCCCTACTTGAAGAATATAAGCGTGACAACGTTTATTTCTTTAAATTATATTATATTTTGCAAGAAAATTTTGATTTTTATTATTTTCCAAAAATGCTACACCTTAAAATAAATCACATGGAAACTAAATATCCAATTTACATTTGTCCTCTAAAAGTACTTAAGCGAAGATAGCAGTCATAGGCAAACTACATTATCGGCCTACATTATCTCTGAACTTCTGGCCAGAACATGGAACATATTCAATGTTATTTGTCATGTTATGGCTTGACAGAAGTTTTTACTCAAATAAAACACACTCTATCAATGCCCATCTAAACAGTACTACATAAGAAATACAACCCTTTTCACCGTACAATTCCGTTGCCAATCGTAAATATATCTCAGAGGCTATTAGTTCGATAAAATTCAACTAAAACGATAAATAAAACCGACTTTGACGGATAGCCTGTATCCCTCGCAAAGAATACATACACCAGTGTAACCACACCCTTAAAATATGCCACATTTTTCTTGAATCTTATTGCTATAGATATAAGGTTCAAAATAAAATACTAGAGGCTCCCTTTAAGGTAAAGTTGTGTTGGTAAATTTTATGTATCAGTGTCACATGGGAATGTTTTGGTCCGAAACTTATTTACCGGCGTAGACTGAATAAAACATAAGCAGAAGAAAGATGTACAAATCGAATTGGGACAGGATGATTCATTTTGTTTATAGTGATGGTAACGAATGATTCTTTGTATGCCTTAATGATAGACCTAATGCATTACGTGTCTATTTTTTTACAATATTGTATTAACTACATTGCGCTCGTAGCGCTGTTCCGACCGCGATGTTCTTACCGATCACTAAGGTTAAGCAGCGTTCGACTCGGTCGGCCTGAGATGAGTGACCGTTGTAGCATTTTCATATTCAAGCGTCTCGCGGCACGTTAAGCCGTTGGTCCCGGTTACCACTTAATGTGGTAGTCGTTAAGCCGAGTTGGAAGCCTTAATGGCGGCTTGATAAGTTCCAACAGCAGGTGGCCACAAACCTGCCTCCACCAATCCGCACTGGGTCGGCGTGGTAGAGTATGACCTAATCTCTCTCACCTCGATTTGTGAGAGAAGGCCTTTGCCCAGCAGTGGGCAGTATAGGCTGATAATATACATTGCCTAGAAACATAACACAGATTATTGAAGGAGACTGGTGCCCAAGCTAGGTACAACCTGTATTTCAGGTCACCAGATCCTTCACATGTTTGTTATTCAGCTATTATTCTAGAACAACGCAGTACGACATTTTTAGTGGCATGTAATTTATTGAGTAAGTATTTTTTTCCTACAGTAAGTATTTTTTTTAATATCCAGTTGCACAAAGGTCAAGTCTTTAGTAAATCCTTAAAACTCTAAAAAAATAATCTATCTATCTATAACCTCACGCCAGATCCCTTGCGGGGTAGGCAGAGAGTACAGAGTTCCAACAAGTTCTTTCCTTACATACCTCTCTGGCTTCCTCGACTAAAAAAATAATATTATTACTTAATATACTTTAACAAAAATCCGTTTTAAGTTTAATTAAATGTTCAATGTTCTATATACCTAACAATCTATATAATATTATTTCTTTTTAAATTAGCAGAAAAAAATAATACATGACCACACTCACTATTTCTTAACTTTTTGGTTTATCTAAAAAATGTATAATGTTACCCTCCTGTTATATTATTGTCGCTTTAAAATGTACTGACAAATGATATGCCTACCTAAAATTTGTATAACTACATTGTATTCCAAAATGCTAATGTAATTCATATAATGATGTTATGTAATTATAAAGTGCGCTAAATAAATAAACAGAAGATTCAAATCTAACTTCATCCTAAGATGCATAAATTCATTCGACCCAACCTTCCTTCCTGCTGGGCAGTGACCTTCTCACATCTATCGAGGTCAGAGAGAACATGACATAATCCACCACACTGGCCCAGTGCGGATTGGTGGAGGCAGGTCCGTGCCCACTTGCTGTTGGCTTTATTGCCAGCCATCGGTCGTGGTTACCGCTGAGTGTAGCAGTGCCTAAGCCAAGTTGGAAACTTTGTCGGTGGCGCCACTTGCTGCTGGTCTTTTTTAGTCATTGACTTCTTGACCTAATGTATTGTAAACTTTTACTATAATGTAATATACCCTCAATTAAACAATCGAAGTGCTAGAAATCACTTTTTTTAACTATTAATGTGCACACGTGTTAACAAAGGTGTAATTATTTGAACTCCAACGGACGACTACCCGCTCCGTCACCATGCGGGCGTATTTATTACTTCTGATGACACCGTAGACAACCGTTCTGAGCAGTGTTGCCAACAGTAGCAAGCGTTAAGTCGTGTTGGAAACCTTATGGGCGGCTTGATAAGTTCCAACAGCAGGTGGTCACAAAGGCCTTCAACATTCCACCCTGGATCCACGCGATGAAGACCTATTCTTGTCCGTAGACATGATAGTGACCTATTCTCTCTCATCTCGATTTGTGAGCGAAAGCGTTTGCCTATCAGTTAGATAGTATAGGCTACAGATATCGTTAGAAGTCTCTTATTATTACGAAATAACCTGGTAGGCCTCTGTACTCCCTGCCTACCTCGCAAGGAGTCAGGAGTCTGATGATATAGATAGATTATTACGATTTCTGTGGTATAGGTTATTTTTTATCATAATGAAAATAGATTAAAGCAATGTAGCATTTTTCATTGCTAACACGAATATTACAACCAAAATCAAAAAAACCCTTTACAAGACTGTCCCCGCCAATAAACGATGCGGAAAATTGATCCAAAACAAATATTATATTAGTCTCTGTGACCAAAGGCATGTTTATAATTGGTTGTTCGTTGGTTTTTATTTGGAGTTGTCTGTCCAATGTTTTGGCCTGAAGGCATCGGTTGTACGTTCTATAGAAAACGGTGTTTGTGTCATCTTTGTTACATTTATTATGGTCGTTGTTTAAGTAACGCATAGTAGGACTGTTGATCACAAGATCTTGGTTTCGAATGGTTTGGATAAAGTATATATGGATTTTTTATCCAATTATAATGGCAGTCCGGAGTCGGCATTTACGCCTAGTATAAAAGTAGTAGCGACCCTAGACATCGCTACAAAGTTGCGACTACCTATCTACAGATGGCGCTATATATAGACAAAGATTCTCCATATCTAGAACGCGATATGAAAGTTCGCACGATGAGTGACACATATTCAAGCTCCCGGCAACAACTGTTAGGGGACCGGTAGACCCAGAAACAACACCCTGTCTGGCTGCAAGTTCTTCTCTTTACCAAATCCTGCCACAACGTTTCTGGCAAAATGGGAGTAGGCTTATCCCTATTACGTCGGGCCACTAGACCAACAAGCCGGTCAAGGTGTAATCGCCAAGTAACAAACACACCACCAGTTTCACTTAAATTCTTAAAATACCGTACTATTATATCAACGAAAAATACGCATTAAAATTCCAAAGAAGCACCATATAATGCTTTCAGAAAGTTCCGCATAAGCAGGGGTGTAAAGCAAACGTGTCATAAAGTATATTAAATCCGACAGAACCCAGTAATGTACTAGTACCTAGTATTCTGAACTAGAAGCGGTGTGTTCCACTTGGAGTTCAAACTAGACTCGCTACGCTCAGACAAACCAACGGGCCCAACGAGCAAAATTTAAAAGTGAAAAAATTAAATTTCAAATTAAATATTTAGAATTTCATCGTGTTTTTATTTTAATTTTTGTATTTAAGTTCCTGTCGTTGCGAGTGTTCTACAGCACCCATAGTCACGGCAGGTACTGAGGCGTTTGACGTTCAAAAGTCTTATTATTCAGGAGTACCCTAAAGGGGTTCATGTAATCGCAAATGAAATTGTAATTGATTGATCCCACAACTAAAAAATGATTGAGTAATGCCAAACACTGGCTACAGCCAGCCTTTTATCGAATTGTTTCAATTACTTAAGTGCAATAGGCTACCAGAATCAATGTTTAAGTGTTCTATCAAAATTCAAATAGCGGGTGAACAGATCAAAACGGTCTAAGAACAGATCGCTCACGTGGGTGAACGATAGTAACACTCGCAAACTTTTAGAATAGAACCAAGTGACAGACGTAGCGAATGCTATTTGTACCCCAAGAGGAACGCACTGTGGCTATGGTAGGTGTAAGGCGTAAGTTCCCAAAGACGCACGGAAGTTTCCAACGACGCACGGAAGTTGGACTTTTGCATTTCCTTTGGTCAAAGATGTAAGAAAATTGGAGAATGTATTCTAATATTCTAAATAACAAATATAATTTGGACAACATTTTCGAGGTGTACCCTTCGCAAAGCTTTACCTAAGGCGTTTTTTTTGTTGTTGTGTATCATTGAAGAACTTATTCAAAGCCGTATTCTACTTCGAATAAGTTCATTAATGATACATTATTCTTTATGATTATTAGCCCTATCCGTCTGTTTCCAGAACGGTATAACTTGGGGGTTTTTAAATCCACAGTGATTAGATTATAGATGAGTCATCAAACCATATCTTTGGCCCCATCGTTACTTTCCGCCAGAAAACATAGTTGCCATTCGTTGAACAGGCTTCAATAAAAAAATCCTTTCAGCCGCCACGGCCACGGTAATTCGCAACTAGTTGCGAAAGAGGATTTTTTGAGGACAATTCCAGACTCTTCTAAGTGTTAACACAGCAGAAGAACCTGAAGAGGAAAGAACCTGTTGGAACTCCACTCTCTAGCTACTCCGCAAGGGATCTAGCGGAATGATATAGATGGATAAACACACTTTATAGTCCATTTCTCGCAAACCACATCCAACCCTTCCCTTTATTCTTAACTCTACACCAATGCCGAGTTAAAACATATCTCTAAAATCGAGGGTACGTACCGATGAGCTGCAAGTCTATGCAAAATGCATGATTTATATGATATGCACCTTGCTTTACTAATGCACTCAACACATTCGATAAACTGACTAAGCTGACATGTTGGTATTAACTTGGAAGTTCTTAGCTTACGAACGAGTTATCTATATGATAAACAGCAGTGATATCAGTAGTATCAGCCTAGTGGTAAGACCGTTGGACTGCAAAGGCAGAGGTCTCAGATCATCATCAGAGGTCTTCAAACCCAGGCACGCACCACTGTCTTTTCGAAATCATGTGCGCATTAAAAATTAACTATCACTTGCTTGAACGGTGAAGGAAAACATCGCAAGGAAACCTGTATGCCTAAGAGTTTCTCGAAGGTATGTGAAGTTCGCCAACCCGCACTGGGCCGCTTGGCGTAAACCCTCTCAGTTTGAAAGGAGGACCTTGTCCAACAGTGGGACAGTTAGTTAAATGGGGCTAATATTACTATATAATAAAATAAATTATTATTTAAAATACATAACGGAGTGCTTGTCCCAATGCTGTTATATGATAGCGAGAGCTGGGTATGTAAGAAGGAGAATGAAAGTAAAATAAATGCGGTTGAAATGCGAGCTCTGTGGAAGTTGTGCAGGGTGAAGCTAACCGACCGTATTCGCAATAGCGTAGTACGAAAGCGAGTAGGTATAAAAGATAGTATCAGTGTAAAGATGAGAAAGGGTTTGCTCCGTTGGTTTTGGCATATAGAAAGAATGTCAGAACAAAGAATAACAAAACATACAATGCGAAAGTGGAAGGATGTAGGTACCGGGGAAGATCTAGACTATCCAACCATGACCAAATAGATCGAGTCTTATCAGCAGGACAATCAAGGCGAGGCGAGGCGAGCGTGTATGAGACGAACTATGAGAATGGAGGAAGCCAGGGAGGTATCTAAGACACTAACCTGTTGGAACCCTGTACTCTCTACCTTCCTCGCAAGTGATCTGACGTGATGATATATAGATATATAAATTATAATTCACATTAAATTCAGGCTATGTCCAATGTAATATAGTTTTTCTATCAAAAAATTCCCAGTACAATCTAGAGTCTAGAATTGAGGCCGGTAAACGGCGATAGGCTCCTATAACTAGGTCTGAACCTAACATCGTCGGCGAAAAGTGGGTGTACACAGTACATCCTGGCTTGGAGAATATAGGCGTGATGGAGTCTATTTTTTTTTCTTAAGAAATTGACATACACGAGAACCCAGACCGAAACCAATTATTGTGGGTCACGCATAGATTAGTCTCGTGCGGGGACTGAACTTGCAACTTCCCAGTCCAGTGAGCGTAGCGGCTCTTAACTACTGGACTAAACCTTCGTAAATTATGATATTTGAATATGTTGCGAATAATTCGACGGACGATTTAGCGCAGTGGTTAAGAGCTTAAGCCGCTCCGCCGCTGTGTCTAATAGTCGCGGGTTCGATTCCCGCCGGATCAAATCTTTGTGTGACCCACGTTTAAAAAGAAGAATACAAACAAAAAATGTTTTTGATTTCACCAACGTTTTTAAAATAATAATTATTACTAATGAAAGAATGACAAAACTGATATACAATGCGAAAGTGGAAGGATGTAGGTACCGGGGAAGACCTAGACTATCTTAGCATGACCAAATAGACTGGGTCTTATCTGAAGGACAAGTCAGGAGTCTCCGTAACCGGCGAGCGTGTATGAGATAAACTATGAAAGTAGAGGAAGCCAGAGAGGTAGGTAAGAAAAGAACCTGTTGGAACTCTGTACTCTCTGCCTTCCCCGCAAGTGATCTGACGTGATGATATTTTTTTTTTTTAACTAGCCAATTGTGTCCCACTGCTGGGCAAAGGCCTCCCCCTTCTCCTTCTAAAGAGTTCTATCCTTGGCCAATGATGGCCATTCAGGCTGATATGCATCAAGATCATCGCGCCACCGCTTTTTAGGCCTACCACGACGACGATGTCCGTGTTCTGGGACCCATTCAGTGCTTATCTTAGCCCACCTATCAGTGTTCATTCGGGTCATGTGACCAGCCCAATCCCACTTGAGTCTAGCGGTTTTTACGCCCACATCTATTACACGGGTCATAGAACGCAGCACAGAGTTCCGCACTCGATCCATGCGTTTAATACCCAAGATGCTGCGCTCCAATGCCCTTTGACAAACCTTGAGTTTGGACTTTTGAGCTTCGGTTAGTGACCATGTCTGCGCACCGTAAGTTAGAACAGGCAAAATACACACGTCGAGTTTGCGCTTCAATGTCAAGGGAAGGTCGCCCTTCATATAGTGCCCCATGGATCAGTAGCTCTTCCAGGCATTTTCGATACGGCGATCGATTTCTTTGCTTTGCCTGTTTTCGAAGGAGACTAGCTGGCCCAGGTATATGTATTCATCAACATAGTGTAGGATTTGCCCATTCACCTCTACTTTGTGTTTGATGCTGTTTGTTAGTCATGATTTGAGTTTTTGACCGATTCATCATAAGTCCAACCTCGAGGCTTGTCTTGCTCAGTTCTCCGAGCATTTCTTCTAGTTCGTGGGCTGTTTGAGCCAAAAAGACAATGTCATCAGCAAAACGCAAATTCGAAAGTCGGCTACCATTGATGACAATACCCTTTGTTGCCCATGAAACCGCTAGGTTCTTAAATATTTCCTCAAGAGCACTTGTAAATAATTTTGGTGAGAGCGGGTCACCCTGCCTAACGCCTTTTTCTATTTTAAAGGTTGGACCGGTAGAAGAAGAATTGGTTTTTATTGAGGCTGTGCTTTGATTATAAATAATTTTAATTAAATCTATGTTTTTCCAGAGCTGTAAATATGGCAGAGTGAAAAATACTATCAAAAGCTTTTGCGAAGTCTACAAAGGCTATATACAGGGGTTTTTGAAATTCGTTATATTTTTCTATTACTTGATTTAGTGTATGAAGATGATCAGTGGTAGAGTAGTTAGGGCGAAAACCGGCTTGCTCTGGAGTTTGATAACTGTTTAGTTTGAAGGTAATACGATTAAGAATAACTTTAATAAAAACTTTGTATAAATGAGATATTAAGCTTATGGGTCTATAATTTGAAATATCTGATTTACTGCCTTTTTTATGTAGTAGGGTTATATTGGCGTGACACATTTTGCTTGGTAAAGTACCTGTATTTAGTATAGTGTTGCAGAAATTTGTGATGTGAGGCAATAATGTAGGAGAGCCTATTCTCAATGCCTCAGTTGTTATCCCATCAGCTCCAGAGCTTTTGCCATAGCGCATGGTTTTGAGAGCGACACTAACTTCTTGTTGATCAATTAAAGGAACAGTTTCTGGTAGGTTATAGGCATATTGCATCTAAAATTATCTGAATACAGAGCTTTGTAGAATGTTGTGCATATTTCCATGAATTCGTTTTGATTGTAACGTATTACTCCATCCCTATCCTGTAAACTGTTGATCCAAAACTTTCCTTTTGCAAAGCCTTGCTTAGCGGTTCTTAGCGATATTTGTTTTTCTATTGCAATTTTTACTAATTCGGTGTTAAATTTTCTTAAGTCTTTTCTGATTTGGCGTTTAACTTCTCTATCTACAATTTTGTACTCTTTTGTATGTTTTGTAATATTCTCCCTATCGGATATTAATTTAATGGTGTTTGTTGTTAGTTTTTTCTGTTTATTGTTATTATTATTGTTTATTTTCTTGCTGCTATACTGTATTCCTGATATAATTGCATTATATTGATCTTCTACATTGTCTGAGTCAAAAGAAAGATTGTCAAAATAGTTTTTAAGTTAAAGTGGTTATAGTTATTGAGTGAAGTATTTTTTGTATGTTTCTTGATAGTGGTACTGAAAAGGTATCGTCTAAGTATTTTAAAATCAAAGTTTATTTTAGCACGGACAGGTCTATGATCCGAACTAAATTTGAATGTATTTATAACGCTAATATCTTTAATTATATGCTTATTAGATGATAAAATGAAGTCTATTTCGTTTCTGATATTACCGTCAGGTGATATCCACGTCCAGCGTCTTTGTGGTTTTTTTGGAAAATAGCTATTGCTAACATGCATATTGTGTCCAAAAGAAAACTTAATTAAACGGGTTCCTCTATCGTTTCTTATACCAAGACCATGTCGTTCTAAGATATTTTTAAGGTCAAATTCCTGTCTTGGTCCTATTTTGGCATTAAAATCGCTGAGAACTATATTATATGTTCCTTTATTATCACTACATGCTCGGTTCAACAAATCATAAAAATCTTCAATATCATCATCGGAGTAACTAGATGTGGGGGCATATGTTTGTATAAGTGTTCGTGTTTTCGTATTGGTTAATCTAAATCTTAATACTGCAATTCTTTCTAACTATCCGGTAAATCCGATAATATTTTCCTTCCACTTCTTAGAAACCAAGAATCCCACGCCATGTAGACCACTGGTCTCTCCGTAGTGGAAGAATATATTACTGCTCCGTTCTATTATTTCTTCACCCTGTATTTTCACTTCAGAGAGACCTATTATATCCCATTTGATATCTGTCAATGCATTCTCAAGTTCAATTAGACGTTCTTCTCTTAGTAAGGTGCGAACATTATAGGTTAACACGTTTAGTACATCGGTATCCTTTATAAAACTGATGATAAATAGATATATAAATAATTATTCACATGAAATTCAAGGTATGTCTGTATGTATGTGTACGGTATGTATGTGGGGGGTAAAATGAAAGTTATCATGTAATACATTTTTTACACTTCCAAAGAGATATTTCAACAGGTGTGTCCGCCGGTTATTAATTAAAAAATGAACTTGGGTAACTTTCATAGCAAACGGTAACTCTGTGACCGTCATGAAGTGACAACGTTAGTTCCAATTTTGGCCGCAGGTCAAAAGATTCTTGTGGGACTGACCTTCCTGACTTTCGGTGCTCATCGACTGCCCCGAGACATCACAGTATCTAAAAGAGCAATATTCAACAGACTTACGCTCCGATTGTCGCCAACGTCTACGCCACGTTGAATACACCGGTTCTCGTCCGATCACTGAAGTTACACAACGTCGGAGGCGGTCAGTTCTTGGATGGGTGACCGCCTGGGAACATTGCATGATGTTGGCATTTTGACAGATTTGAAAAATTTTGTAACGATTTTCTATAAAAAAAGCTACATTAAAATATATTTATCAATAAAGTAGAAATTTTTATATATATGTGAATACCCCCTCACGCCTATTACCCACAAAAAGAAAGAAAGAAAAACATTTATTTGACCAACACACAACAGAAGAGAGCAAAGAGGTAGTTATGTAAAGTACGGCACAAGTTGTGTGGGGCCAATCAGGACTCTGCCTCAGAATATTGCTGCACTATGGTTATAGTGCAGCGCTGGTATTCTGGCAGGACCTTTGTAAGTGGCGTCACGGGTAATAAAATAACCTGTACATGTATGTAAAATATAAAGATATTAAATAAATATGTATGCAGAAGAAAGTAAGATCAATAAGACAGCACTTAGTTCAGAAGAAGGCAGAACCAATATTAAAAATCAAGTAATACAATACAAATAAATTAATTAGTCTTATCTGATGGAAAAGTCAAGAGTCTCCGTAACTGGCGAGCGTGTATGAGACGAACTATGAGAGTCGAGGAAGCCAGAGAGGTATGTAAGGAAAGAACCTGTTGGAACTCTGTACTCTCTGCCTACCCCGCAAGGGATCTGGCGTGAGGTTATAGATAGAGAAATAAATTAATAAATAAATACAATTATATTTATAGTAAGGAATTACAAATTTATCGATGACAGTAGGTACACAGAGGTAGACAAAAATAGCTCGTCATATTCGCGTAAATATAATACTTAGCATCTGTAAAACTCTGTAAAAACCGCTCAGGTCATTTTAGAAAATTTCATAATAACAATAAAAATAAAATAGGCCCCGAGTGCCCGGCAACTCCACCCACGCTGCCAGCGGGGACGGACGTCGGCTACGGGATGGAGTTAGGGGTGCTAAGAATCTCCGGGTGGGAACACCATACCGTCCAACAACAATGGCTCGTTTTATAAAGGATACCGATGTACTAAACGTATTAACCTTACTGAGAGAAGAACGTCTAATTGAACTTGAGAATGCATTGACAGATATTAAATGGGATATAATAGGTCTCTCTGAAGTCAAAATACAGGGTGAAGAAATAATAGAACGGAGCAATAATATATTCTTCCACTACGGAGAGACCAGTGGTCTACATGGCGTGGGATTCTTGGTTTCTAAGAAGTGGAAGGAAAATATTATCGGATTTACCGGATATTCAGAAAGAATTGCAGTATTAAGATTTGGATTAACCAATACGAAAACACTAACACTTATACAAACATATGCCCCTACATCTAGTTACTCCGATGATGATATTGAAGATTTTTATGATTTGTTGAACCGAGCATGTAGTGATAATAAAGGAACATATAATATAGTTTTCGGCGATTTTAATGCCAAAATAGGACCAAGACAGGACTCTGACCTTAAAAATATCTTAGGACGACATGGTCTTGGTATAAGAAATGATAGAGGAACCCGTTTAATTCAGTTTTCTTTTGGACAAAATATGCATGTTAGCAATAGCTTTTTCCCAAAAACCGCAAAGACGCTGGACGTGGATATCACCTGACGGTAATATAAGAAACGAAATAGACTTCATTTCATCATCTAATAAGCATATAATTAAAGATATTAGCGTTATAAATACATTCAAATTTAGTTCGGATCATAGACCTGTCCGTGCTAAAATAAACTTTGATTTTAAAATACTTAGACGATACCTTTTCAGTACCACTATCAAGAAACATACAAAAAATACTTCACTCAATAACTATAACCACTTTAATTTGGAACTTAAAAACTATTTTGACAATCTTTCTTTTGACTCAGACAATGTAGAAGATCAATATAATGCAATTATATCAGGAATACAGTATAGCAGCAAGAAAATAAACAATAATAATAACAATAAACAGAAAAAACTAACAACAAACACCATTAAATTAATATCCGATAGGGAGAAAATTACAAAACATACAAAAGAGTACAAAATTGTAGATAGAGAAGTTAAACGCCAAATCAGAAAAGACTTAAGAAAATTTAACACCGAATTAGTAAAAATTGCAATAGAAAAACAAACATCGCTAAGAACCGCTAAGCAAGGCTTTGCAAAAGGAAAGTTTTGGATCAACAGTTTACAGGATAGGGATGGAGTAATACGTTACAATCAAAACGAATTCATGGAAATATGCACAACATTCTACAAAGCTCTGTATTCAGATAAGTTTAGATGCAATATGCCTATAACCTACCAGAAACTGTTCCTTTAATTGATCAACAAGAAGTTAGTGTCGCTCTCAAAACCATGCGCTATGGCAAAAGCTCTGGAGCTGATGGGATAACAACTGAGGCATTGAGAATAGGCTCTCCTACATTATTGCCTCACATCACAAATTTCTGCAACACTATACTAAATACAGGTACTTTACCAAGCAAAATGTGTCACGCCAATATAACCCTACTACATAAAAAAGGCAGTAAATCAGATATTTCAAATTATAGACCCATAAGCTTAATATCTCATTTATACAAAGTTTTTATTAAAGTTATTCTTAATCGTATTACCTTCAAACTAAACAGTTATCAAACTCCAGAGCAAGCCGGTTTTCGCCCTAACTACTCTACTACTGATCATCTTCATACACTAAATCAAGTAATAGAAAAATATAACGAATTTCAAAAACCCCTGTATATAGCCTTTGTAGACTTCGCAAAAGCTTTTGATAGTATTTTTCACTCTGCCATATTTACAGCTCTAGAAAAACAAAACATTGACAGAACCTACATAGATTTAATTAAAATTATTTATAATCAAAGCACAGCCTCAATAAAAACCAATTCTTCTTCTACCGGTCCAACCTTTAAAATAGAAAAAGGCGTTAGGCAGGGTGACCCGCTCTCACCAAAATTATTTAAAGTGCTCTTGAGGAAATATTTAAGAACCTAGCGGTTTCATGGGCAACAAAGGGTATTGTCATCAATGGTAGCCGACTTACGAATTTGCGTTTTGCTGACGACATTGTCCTTTTTGCTCAAACAGCCCACGAACTAGAAGAAATGCTCGGAGAACTGAGCAAGACAAGCCTCGAGGTTGGACTTATGATGAATCGGTCAAAAACTCAAATCATGACTAACAGCATCAAACAGAAAGTAGAGGTGAATGGGCAAATCCTACACTATGTTGATGAGTACATATACCTGGGCCAGCTAGTCTACTTCGAAAACAGGCAAAGCAAAGATATCGATCACCGTATCGAAAAAGCCTGGAAGAGCTACTGGTCCATGGGGCACTATATGAAGGGCGACCTTCCCTTGACATTGAAGCGCAAACTCATCGACGTGTGTATTTTGCCTGTTCTCACTTACGGTGCGCAGACATGGTCACTAACCGAGGCTCAAAAGTCCAAACTCAAGGTTTGTCAAAGGGCATTGGAGCGCTGCATCTTGGGTATTAAACGCATGGATCGAGTGCGGAACTCTGTGCTGCGTTCTATGACCCGTGTAATAGATGTAGGAGTAAAAACCGCTAGACTCAAGTGGGATTGGGCTGGTCACATGACCCAAATGAACACTGATAGGTGGGCTAAGATAAGCACTGAATGGGTTCCAGAACACGGACATCGTCGTCGTGGTAGGCCTAAAAAGCGGTGGCGCGATGATCTTGATGCATATCAGCCTGAATGGCCATCATTGGCCAAGGATAGAACTCTTTAGAAGGAGAAGGGGGAGGCCTTTGCCCAGCAGTGGGACACAATAGGCTAGTTAAAAAATATGTTCGTATTAGCCCTCTGTTTCTAATAACCTTTGAAACATCTATACTTCTTCTCGTTCTTTAAATTATGGCTTCACACTAATTTTAAATGTATTTTGCCAGTGTCCAGTGAGATACTTAATCGTGTTTCAAATATAAATTAATTGTACTCCCCGATGAACTTGATGACAACGATGATAATAATACTGATGAAGTTCCCCACCCTGGATAGTAAAGCGATGGATACTCAACATTCCAATTGTGACTGCCATTTCGAGGGAAATCGAAAAGGCCCGTTTTATTACATTGTTACAATTGCCTTCACTTATGCACATATAAGAATACATAATGGTTAATATTCCACCAACATTACCCATTATTATTCGAAATAACACAAGTTTTGGAAATTAAAACAAATTGACGTCACTCATCGATTTCCCGCCAAACATCTCACCTCTATACTTTGAAATACTTACCTACCACAGACTAAAACATAAAAAAAACCGTAACCTCAAATATCGATAAAAAAATCACGTCAAAAGTTTACTCGAACGTCGCTAAAACCGATTAAATTTATTCACGTGTGTTAAACTCTACATAATAAAACCGAACATCGCGTTTAAACAGTTATTGCCTATAAAAGTATATCCTAACTGCGCTGTGTTATTGCTCTAACCGTTTATAGTTACTATTTTAACGGTTACATTTGTGAATATTTTAAATTTTATTACTTTTACCTGTAAATTTATCAGATACCGTCTTTTCCGGAGCGAAGCTGAGATTTTTTTTATTAAAGAAGGTCAACGATTGACCCGTATCTCACCTGATAGAAAGTTCTTTAATAAAGACTGGACAACTATTGATCCCTATCTCACCTAATGGAAACTGAGGCTGGAGCCGAAGATGAGACTTGCTGACTCAGTAATAGCCAAAATAATAATATAATGGACACTGTTGGGCAAGGCCTTCTCTCACAAATTAAGGTGAGAGAGATGAGGTCCACGCGGACTCAATGCGGATTGTCAAGAACTTATCAAGCCGCTTATAAGGCCTCCAACTTGGCTTAACAACTACCACATTACGTAGTAACCGGGACCATCGGCTTAACGTGCCTTCTGGAGTATGGAGACGCTTCAATATGTAAATGCCACAAACGGTCAACCATCTGAGGCCGACCGAGTCGAACGCTGCTTAACCTTGGTAATTGCTAAAACAACGCAGTCGCTACGAGCGCCTGTAAAAGCCATATATGTATAGCCAATCATAACCACAGAAATCGTAATAACAAGACGACTTTTGATATTTTCAAATTAAAAACGTAGCGTATATTTAGTTTCTGTGTCGTGGGTGCGTTTACAAACATGAAAATTCACATACACAAATAACCAGACCGAAACAAATAATTGTGGATCACACAAAATTTGTTCCGTGCGGGAATCAAACCCGCGACTTTTAGACACAGTGGGCGGAGCCGCTTAAGCTCTTAACCACTGAGCTAAATCGCCCAAAACATTAAAGGTTTGGTCAAATAGCTGACGGAACGCGACGAGAGCGCGACGCAAACGCTCGGCTACGTTCGGTTGTGACGTTTACCGTCGCGCCGAGCGTGGCTGCGCTGTGTGGCGTGTCCCGTACATTTCAGTACATTACAACTACCCAAGCCGCGCCATCGTGGCGCTCCCGTCGCGCTGCGTCCGCTATGCGGCGAGACCTTCAATCGAAAGCCATCAACAACGACATTCATTTCCGCAGGATGAATATTAATGACACTAGAAGTGGTATAGCCGCCTAAACTTATTTTATTTATTTAAGATCACCAACATGACATACAATAAAAAACATTCGAAAACTTAATTAAATAAAAACTGAAACTAATTGTTGTCATATTTATAGGCAACCACGGCATGCAAATAGTGAGAACTTAAAAGATTATTTAAAACTAGCTGTTTCCCGCGGCTTCGCACGCGTTTATTTTGTAATTTGACATAGATAGGTGGGTCTTCTTGGAATAACAATTTTCCAAGACTTAAGAGACACCTACATATTAAGTTTATTTTCAATCCGTTCAGCCGTGTCAATATGGAGAAACAAAAACAACTATCCCCTAACATCTTACATTTCCCGAGGTAAAAAGTAGTCAACAGTTTCTGAGAAATCCTACGTTTTTCAATGATAGTGTATTTAAAATCGGTTCCACCGTTTTTATCCAACCTTTTTTTTATTGTGCCTGTATGAGCATAAAATATCTTCGTTATTTCAAAATAACAAATCCCAAATCAATATTGCTGTGTGCTGTGCGGGGCTCGTACCTGCGACTATTTGACAAAGTAAGTAAGGCAGTCTACGTTTTATCGCTTAAACCAAGTCGTCTTTATTTTCCAAAAGTCGACTTAAATATGAGCAAATTTTCGCTGTAGAACAATTTCAGCAGGTCCCCAGGCTTCCAGTCGCCGATGAAGAAAAAGAGGGAAATCGCCGGATTGTCAAGCTTTTCTTTCGACAAAATAAGATTATCTTTGCACCTTCATACAGGCCGCTTAACACCCACCAAATGCATATAATGCAGGATAATATCGGCATGATCTAGTGTGTAAACAAAGTTACATATTTCATATTATTATTTCACGACTTAAGATACTTTAATACTATCTACCAATCTATATCACCACGTTAGATATCTTGCGGAGTAGGCAGAGTGTACAGAATTCCAACAGGTTCTTTCCTCACTGACCTTTCTGGTTTTCTCATAGTTCGTCTTATATACGCTCGCCGGTTACGGAGACTCTTGACTTGCTCTTCGGATAAGACATGGTCTATTTAGTCATAGTAAGATAGTCTAGGTCTTCCCCGATATCTGCGTCCTGTTCTTGGTACACTACTAACTGACAGCGGCGTGGAACTATTTGACCCTTTGTAAATACGTATATCTCTTTTTTTACTACCGTTTTTATTGATATATCTTTGGTGTTTTTTTATGTAATTGTACATATTGTATATAATTTGTGAAACTATAAATGGTTGTTGTTCTACGTCCTTTCACTTTTGAATTTGTATATCTGTATGGTTTCTTTCATATTAAGTTTCTTTATAATCCGTTAGGTATGAAAAAATAATAGATATTCCACAAAAGTCGTGCAATTTTTCGAGATAAAAAGTGTTCTGTTTTATTTTACGATGTAAGACACCTTCAAATAACGTTTTAGTTAAATTCATTTAGCCATTTTAATATGAATAAATACTAGCTATGTCGCAAGAACCGTGATTCTTTCCGAGATAAAAAGTATCTCGAATACTATTTCGAGACCTAAAACACCTTGAAAGTGTTACTAAGATCCATTCTGTCATTTTAGTATGAAGAAATAACATCTAGATATCCCGGGAGAACCTTGTAGTAAATATATTGTATAAGCATTATTCCAAGATTGAAGAGACACCTCCATATTTAGATTATATTAAATCCGTTCAGCCGTGTTAATATGAAGAAATAAAACTACGTTTTATCGGTTAAACCAAGTCATCTATGTATTGCAAAAGTATTTTAAAGTCGACCTAAAAATGAGTAAATTTTTGTACAACAATTTCAACAGCTCCCCAGGTTTCTAGTCACCTGTGAAAAAAAGAGGGAAATCGAAGGATTGCCAGGCTTTTTAGCCTAAATAAGATTAATATCTTTGAGTCTTCATGCAGGCCGGTAAAATTGGATTTTTACCGGCCTGCATGCCGATACTATTATCGGCATGGTATTTTGTGTGAACAAAGTTACCTATCACATATTGCTATTTCACGACTTAAGAAATCTATCAATCATATCAATCTATATCATCACGTCAGATCTCTTGCAGGGTAGGCAGAGAGTACAGATTCCCAACAGGTTCTTTTCTTACAGACCTTTCTGGCTTTCTCCACTCTCATAGTCCGTCTTATATACGCTCGCCAGTTACGGAGACTCTTGACTTGCCCTTCTGATAATACACGTTATGGTAAGATAGTCTAGGTCTTCCCCAATATCAACGTTCTTCCACTTGCTCATTTTATATCTCTGGGTTTCTTTCATGTTAAGTTTCTTTATAATATGTTCAGCCATTTTAGTATGAAAAAATAGTATATATTTCGCATAAGTCATGCTATTGTATATTTTACTATGTTATATATTTTTTGTAATAAAAAGCGTTTTGTTTTGTTTTATTTTACACCTTCATATTAAGTTTCAATTAAATTGCTTTAGTCTGCTATGTCGCAAGAACCGTGATTCTTTCCGGGATAAAAAGTATCTCGAATATTATTTCGAGACCGTGTGTGAATATATTGTGTGTTTTGACAACTTTCACCAGACTTATTTCTGTATCAACTATCTCTATCACCGGGTTCAGTCTTAGCCGACTTAGCCCGCACAGGTGGTCTTATTTAACATACACCACTAACGCCGTCTCAAAAAGTGTTAGTCTTCTCGTAAAATATTAATCGTCGTTAAAGTTTCGGCCGGCCCATTCATCGTTAGAGTTCTCTGCGGAAGAAACAATCCTGAATGCATCATCGGTTTATGCACGAAATCATGTTTGAGTGTATGAACAATTTCCAATAAGTGCTTTTAACTACTGCATAGTTTTTCGTGAGGAGACGAACCTGAGTCCAATATCAATTCATGGAGGTATTCATGTGTAAACAAAATCACATAGTTTACCTCGTAACATTGCAGGTCGGGACAAACAGTAATAAAGTTTTGCGGAATATCCCGCGACAATCTATTATCTTTATTGTTTGAAACAATGAATAATTTATCAAAATCGACTCTATTTTTCTTTTTTCAGAAACTGTTACATTTCTCGAAAATATAAGAACACAGAACTGTGATCCTTAGTACAGGCTACAACTATCCAAATTTCATTGAAATTCATTAAATAGGTATGGAGTAAAATTTCTTTTTAGAATTTCAATGTTTTGCTTATTTTTGTATTTTCTGAAAGAACTTTTTGATTTTCCGTATATAAATTCTACTCAATATGTTATCCAACATTTTAAGATTTCCGCGTGCAAAGTTTCATCAAAATCTGCTTGTTAGTTTTTACGTTATGATGGTTTATAACCTTGGACAGATAGACAGATAGAAAAACAGACACGAAAGTCAAAAAATGTAGAATTGGCTTCTACATCAATAGAATGATATCCGTGTGTTGTTATTTCCAAAAAATATACACAGACATTACTTCCTTACAGTTTTATTATATGTAGTATGTAGAGATATAGATGCTTTACTTTTCCCTACAAACTGTTAGATTTCCTGAAAACTTGAATCTTATCTATGTTGTCTGTTATATGAAATATCTCCGTGCTAAGTTTCACTGACATCTGAAAAGTAGTTATGGAACAATGAATGACAAATCAAAATCGACTTTTTTTGTTTCCCCAAAAACTGTTAAGTTTTTTGAAAATATAAGTACACACAATTGTGCCCTTTTGTACAGGTTATACTTACACAAAATTTCATTGAAATCCATCAAACAGGTTTGGAGTAAAGTGTATTTTTAGAAATACAATATTTCGCTTATTTTTGCCTTTTCTGGAAAAACCCTTTGATTTTTCAAAAAAAATACTATACAATATGTTAGCCAACATTTTAAGGTACCCGCATGGAAAGTTTTATCAAAATTCGCCTAGTAGTTTTTGCGTGATGACGGTTCATACCCTCCGACAGGCCGACAGACACACAGATAAACAGACACGAAAGCCAAAAATTGTGGAATCGGCTTCTACGTCGATAGAAGGATACCCCTGGGTTGTTATTTCCTAAAAATGATTCATGTACAGACACGACTTCCTTACAGTTTTATTATATGTATGTCTGTATAGAAGATATTATTGTATACAATACAATACTTATCGCCACACATGAGACAAAATTGTCACAAAATATATCAGGACTGCGTGGATCAATATATGCAGTGTCTGAAATTGGTATGAAAGTGTACCAAAGCTTGTACCTGTACTTATATAGGAAAATATGTTTTACGGCAATGATGTGAGTGTATGTGAGTCTGTGTCTATTTTTTTCCAAACTTTGCATGTATGACGAAGTGGTGACATTGATTTCAAATACATTACTTTGAAATACATTATACTTAAGAATATTCTTAACCAGCGAGCGTGTATGAGATGAACTATGAGAGTGAAGGAAACAAGAGAGTTAATAGATGAATAGAAAAAAAAAATTATCTTGGAATTTTGTGGAAAATGTTGACGAAGCTGACAAAATGAATTATTTATCACACAACCACATTAGGCAGCAAATAATTTTCTATTGGATTCAAATATTCGCAGGTACGATCACCGTACGGGAAAACAAAGAAACAAAATTGATGTGTACGTCCCTCTTTACTTCTACATATTGCACGAAAATAAAACCCAAACACGTGTCTTTTAAATTTTATTTTGTCTGTCTGTCCGGAATGTCCGGAAACTATCACAGGGAGATGGAGGGCTATTTAGAAATTATATAGAGAAATTTAGTATGGAAGTGTTTCACAACTTGGAATACTAACAGGATCTGTGCTGTCCCGGAAAGACCCACCTATGTCAAATTACAAAATCAAGCAGCAACGGGTAATAGCTAGTAGAATCATGAAAATAGCAAATCTAATTCTTCTTTTCGTGTCAATGGTTCATATTTGTCCCGCTAAGTGAGTGGCTAGTTCGATCGCGCCGTCTGTGGCCGCGCTCAGCTCTTCCCTTGTACAGGTGATGGAGCATAAAGGGCAGACTAGCAGGTGCGACATAGTCTGTCAAGTCGCAACATAATCGCAGGCTGTTAAATTTGGATCTTCTTAAAATGTTGGCTACGACAGTAAGAAACGGTTTTTTTTTCTGTATATTATCGTATTCAAATACTTACCTACTTACTTACTAATATTAGAGAATTCTAAGATTCTGAAAAAAATGTACAGTCAGCAAGAAAATGGTCTTAGTCAAAAACTTAGACTACTACTCATTTAAGAAGTGGCATATGCGTAGAAAGAAAGAATTACGGCAATAAACAGTGCCCGAGAATTATACGTTATATATGTTAACAAGTCCATAATCGTACCAATGTTTGGTCACCCTACTCAGAAAGAGACGTAGGGATCTCAGTGAGTATCCTTGTCATCCTATTTTTTTTGCAGAGTGCTCAATCCATTGTATTATATCCATGGTAGGAAGAGAATACAGAGATCCAGCTTTCATAACAGACCTCTCTCACTTCCTCTACTATCATATTTCGTCTAGATATACAAATAAAGTACTCTTTATTGTACACCAGCAAACATACAGCAGTGAAATACAATATATTATCTAAAGATAAAGGTACAACTGGCAGTCTTATTGCTAATGGCAATCTCTTCAAGACAACCAGTACGTTTTAAGAAGCAACAGATAAATATAGAGGGGAGTTGGTGGCGTACACTATAAAGATAAATATGTTATACACTTGTTATATATACACATAAAATATAAATATTACCAATTTGATCAATAATGGAAGCGATTACACTATCAACAAATTATCCAACCAGGAGAAAGTGATCTTTGCCATTTTTTTTTAAATAATGCTAAGCCTGCACGTCGGACCGAGTTGGTGGCGTACACTATAAAGATAAATATGTTATACACTTGTTATATATACACATAAAACAAACATGTTACCAATTTGATCAATAATGGAAGCGATTACATTATCAACAAATTATCCTACCAGGAGAAAGTGATCTTTGACAGTTTTTTTTTAAAGAATGCTAAGGCTGCACGTCAGACCGTAACAAGCAATGCATTCCACAAGCGAACTGCTTGACTAGTAAAAGATTTATGAAGGAAAATCTTGGAATGTATAAGTATATTGAACCTTAGATTCTCCGATAACCTTAGGCACCTCGAATGCGTTTCATGAAGGAATTCAAACCGTTTCTAAAGTAAGGGAGAGTTGTCGGGTTATATAGAATGTTGTATAAAAGCGACACTATTTTAGTATCCCGCGATGGCGGATGGCTCTATTCTAATACGTGTTTGCCGGTTACGAAGACCTTTGACCTATCATTCCAACCAGCTGAGTCAACTAGTTGTGGAGAATGGAACTCGATGAAGAGATTTGTTCCAATCTTGAATCAGTTCATCTTGAACTGGTTGGTCCGATGATTATTTTCACATCATTTTGGTGATTTGTTTCTCAGATAGCTTAGTTTGGCATCAGTGTTATTATGCCATCCTGTTCACACTCCAAATTAACTCAATAAGGATGAATGTGACAGCACGCTGTTTCGTCAAGGCTACAATAATGTCAAACTGTTTGTGCCGAGTCCTCTGATAACGCATGGTCTAACGCATCTTCCTATGGCTATACCATGACTGATAATGGCACAATCATAGTAAAGTAGTCTTCCTCACTTTTATATTGTAATTTGGTAAAAATTCTCCCTACCGCTACAATTTAATTCAACGTCGATGATTTTCTTTTTACTAAAAAAAATATTAGACCATAACTGTAAGTCGTAAATAACAGTGCAGTGTCCTACATTTTTCTAATTCTAAAATGTTAGCTATTTCGATACTGAACGCTTTAATGTTGTAACCTTATCCATTGTCGTGTTCAAATACCACACATTTATAATAATGATATCAATATATTTACATGCTACCCATTCTTGCTAATAAATATTAAAATATTTAAAAAAAATGGACCAAAAAATAATTATTTTAATATCTTAGACCTAAATACTTCAATACCTACATTCTTAAATGCAGTATTTAAATCGACGCTACAAAACTCAACACATCACTCAACGTATAGGCAGGTAACCATGTTACTGTTTGTATTATTGCTTTCTGTAATGCAAATGGCTTCAGGCCTGCTAGACGAGGAGTTACACAACATGTACCTGACGGTGCCGCGAGAGGAATTCGTGGAATACTTCAACAAACAGAACTACTCCTGGAAAATGTCTGAACAGGCTTACAACTACTTCTATAGCTGCGTACATCCTCCAACCGAATTACACAAAAATCTGCCAATAAAACGTTATGATCCCGAAGAAATAAAAAATACTCCCGAAACTTTTGACGCCAGAACTGCATGGCCAAAATGTGAAAGTATACGTCAGATTTTCGATCAAGGCAAATGCGGTTCTTGCTGGGCATTTGGTGTCGCCACGACAGCTTCGGACAGAACCTGCATTCACAAAGGTATACACGTGAATCTCTCTGAGCAAGATTTTGAATGCCAGCAAAGTAATGTCTGCGGTGGAGGATACCCTAAGCTGGCGTTCGAGTTTTGGAATTTGAGTGGCTTGGTGTCACAGAAATGTAAGCCATACGATATAAAAAAATTACATAGGAACAAATGTACCAAGAAATGTGTTAACAGTACCACAGATTATAACAGCGACAAGCATCATGCGAGAATGGTATACGGCGCTCCTAAATGTATACCCTGTATCAAACACGAATTGTCCGGATCCGGTCCTGTAGAAGCAACTATGGCCGTTTTCGAAGATTTCCTATCTTATACAAGTGGAATTTATGAATTTAAAACAGGACCCTTCAAGGGGTATCACAGTGTTCGCATAATAGGATATGGTGTCGAAGGTGGCTTAGACTACTGGTTAGTGGCTAACAGTTGGGGAAATAAGTGGGGAGAATCTGGATTTTTTAGAATCAAACAAAACCAGCCCGATATTGCAATTGAAGATCAGATGTATAGTGGCATACCAGAAAACTAAACTGTAATTTACCAATCTCTCACTGCGTGTCTCGATATTTGTTTAAACTCACATAAATATTATTTAAAATATTTACGGCATAAGTATTTTACCCGCTTCTAATATCATACATATTTTACTGACAAAAGTATTTTCCAATGTATTTTTCTATGTATTTATTTTCCTTTGGCACTATCTGTAGCGTAAACGGCCTGATGTTTCTTGAGTCTTTATTGTATGAGTTAATGCTTGGTCAAATAGCCGACGGAGCGCGAAGAGAGCGCGACGGAAGCGCTCGGCTACGTTCGCTTGTGACGTTTACTGTCGCGCCAAGCGAGGCCGCGCTGTGTGGCGTCTCCTGTACATTTTAGTACATTACAACTGGCCAAGCCGCGCCACTGTCGCGCACCTGTCGCGCTGCGTCGGCTATGTGGTGAAACCTTTAAGGTAAGGAAAAGTAGAAGGAAAAAGAGGATAAACTATACAAGTCAATTAAAGCAAAACGTTTCTGTGGCATCGTATAGGGAACTCAAAAAGTACGCTCTGAGAAGAAATGTAACTCATTATTTAAAAAAAACACAATAATAATGTTTTGATTTAATATTTCATTAGGGAATCAATTGAGGGGGCTAAAATTGTTATTATAATATAGGTATCGAATAAAAACTAGTAAATAGCTAAGTTTAAATATATATTTCGATCTACTAAAACTCTATTAAGGTGTTATATTGGCACATAGACATTTAAATATATTTAATTTAAATTGCAATTATGCATTTTAATTACTTATTTAAGAGAGCGCATAAAACGAAATCTTTAATTTTATATTATTAATATTTAATCCACTCTGAAGTTACTAATGTATACCTTTTGATGTGGAGACATCATCGGGAGGCCTATGCCCAGAAGTGAGATACAAAATAGGTTATTAAAAAAACTTAATATTAAATTAAGTAAAGTATATTTTTAAAACTAAACTTTTATAATAAGCAAGGTATAATAGGCCAGGGCTTAAGGAACAATTAAAAAGCCATCTAAATTAAATGTGCAAATTTCGTGTCTGTGCTGTTGGACTTCGAGGAGTTCCTTCGTCTGAAGCGAATCCTGGGTATAGAATCAGGTCACGTTTCCCATAAAAACGCATCGTCACTGGAAATACACCGCCAAATTTGTCAAATTTTACACACACAATACCAAATTTCGACTCTGTAAGATAGGAGAAAGTGGTTTTAATTCTGCTTGTAAGATTTATTCTAAACAAACAAACATTGCAAGTTAAATAACATTTTTACTCGTTATAAATTTATTTAATACTATATCATTTGAATTAATTACATCCGAACAAAAATTCTCAAGGTTATTAGCGTTAATAATTCCCTTAAGCTAAAGCCCTTTCTCGAGTTGTTAAAATCATAAAAAATTCAATGTTGTTTCTGTGAGTCTTGAGAAGCCATGATGAGTAAGAGCTATAGCCTGGAGCCCCGTGTTTTGCTCGCACCCATTACGATGCAGTACGGTGACCATAAGGTAGAACTAAGACGGACTATACCTAGTTATGATATAGTTTAAATACGTTGTAAGCCATTCATAGCCGAGTTCTAAATGAACACGGTTCTCAATTCATCTGTATATACAGAATAGATTTTTAGGTGGGACAGTAAGGGCAGCTATCTTAATCGTTGTAGCTACAGAAAAACGGCCTTCTTTATTTTTTGCGACATTTGAATCTGGTATTATATTTTTAAAAAAAAATGCACAGACACAAG
Source organism: Phalera bucephala (assembly GCA_905147815.2). Lineage (NCBI taxonomy): Eukaryota > Metazoa > Arthropoda > Insecta > Lepidoptera > Notodontidae > Phalera > Phalera bucephala. Next base: position 22,347,696 of record LR990627.1, on the reverse strand, counting down.
AAAATGGGCAGTTAACTCAAAAACTTATTTGTTTTCAATCGATCCTGTTTCTTACAATGATCAGCCACTCCTACTGGATCAACCCATATTAGAGTACTGAAAAAATCAGAAATCACAAAAAACTTTTTCCACAGATAGGATAGTTTCGGATACTAATATTATAAAGCGGTAAAGTTTGTAAGTTTGGATGTTCGGGCTAATCTTCGGTACTACTGATCCGATTTTAATGATTCTTTCACCGTTGGAAAGCTACTTTATCCGGAAGTAACATAGGCTTTATAACATAAGCCCTGTTGGTGACGCTGTTGTCGATCGGGTACGAAGTTGCGGGAAACTGCTAGTTTAAAAAGATGCATTGCGAACTACGTATGTAGAAAATAAGTATGTAACAAAAAAAAATTGACGCTATAACCAAATGGCCCCTATGTAAAAGTATACGTCAGATATAAGATCAAGAAAAATGCAGTTCTTGCTGGGCATTTGGCGTCGCTACAACAGCTTCCGACAGAACCTGCATCCAGAAAGGTATACAGGTGAATCCATCAGAGCAAGATTTTAACTGCCTACAAGGTGGTGTCTGCGATCCAGGATAACCTAAGATTGCGTTCGATTTTTGGAAATTCCGTGGCTTGGTGTCGCAAAAATATAAGACATACAATATAAAAAAAAATACATAGGGAGACATGTACCAGGAAATGTATTAAAAGTACCACAGATTATAACAGCTACAAACATTATGCAAGAAAAGTATACGGCGTTTATGAATGTCTAGTCTGTATTCAAATAGAGTTGTTCAAGTGAGGTCCTGTAGAAGCAACTATGTCGGTTTTCGAAGACTTTCTATCTTATAAAAGTGGAATTAATAAACGTGTAACAGGTCGCTTCAAGGGGTATCACAGCGTTCGGATGATAGGATACGGTATGGAAAAAGGTGTAAGTTACTGGTTAGTGGCTAACAGTTGGGGAGTTAAGTGGGGGGAGTCCGGATTGTTTAGAATCACACAAGAGCAACCCGATGTTGGAATTGAAACTGGCGTATATGCAGGCATACCAAAAAACTAAACTGTAATTTCCCACTTTCTCTCACTGCGTTTTTAGATATTTTTTTAATATTATTTAAAATATTTCAGGCAAAATTATTTTTAGCCGCTTGTACCAGTAGTATTAATGTTTTTTCGAGTGTAATATTTGTCTGTTTTTTGCCATGCCCTATAGCCTAAACGGCTTAATGGTTCTTACCGTATAAATTACCTGTTCTGAATAAAATATGAATTTTAAATCATAATACTGTTCTAGATTTATTAAACTAAGTCTTGAAACCTATGTTCTGCAGCTAATAGTTCACTGGTTTGAAATATATTATTGCTGCATATACTATAGTCTGTGTCAATACACAAAAAATCATCAGGGTACTGAATTGATACATAGCCTCAAGACGTTAGGCTAGACATATTAATTGGTTTGAGAAATTTAGTAAAATAAATGGGCCTGGGCACATAGGTAAAACATTCAATTTATATCAAACTTCCTTTAAATTGAAATCAAAGATATTTTGCTCTTGTTACTGTATTTGCTTGATATCATAAAATATGCATTTAACACACACACCGTCACGCCGATATACCCTCAGTGGAGTGGCAGAGGTGTACTGTGTACATATCTAACTTAGTTAAATAACCAGTCTTACTAAATAAGTATTACTTAATAAACTGGAAACTATACTCTAAAATGTTTTCATATCAATAAATTTATTCAGAGTTTCATGGTTTTAAATAAACCTATTAGCCTAATACGGCTTAAAAATACCAAACAAAAAATTTGAGGTATATATATATATATATATATTCATTAGTAGATATAGAATAATTACATGGTAGGTCAGTATGTTTGAACCTGTCCACTTGTAATAGTCACTCAGCTGATATTGATGGTTGACATAGTTCTACTTCTAATAATTCCTCTGAGGTACTGATTTGATCGCAGTTGTTGTTCTCAATGGTGTGCGACTTAGGGTGCTAAAGCTTTTAAATTTGCTGCACTGGGCCTTTCCAGTTAAACTGTTCAGTGTACCTTGGTTTTTGTGGAATCTTCAGTTATAATCAAATATTCTTCATACGAAAAAACATCTCTGAACAAATATTCGTCAGGTTTTTGCCAATAGTACACTGCTTGTTTCCTTGTGTAAACTTGAAGTAAATAAATTAGTTCTGTCAGTTTTCTCAACATTATAATATATTTACATTTTTTGTTCCATACTCTAATAGTCTTTAAAAACTTAGTTTAAAAACTGAAGGCTACAGCCTTAAGAACTGGAGATGCACCTCCAGTATTATCTTTTCAATTGCCTATTCAATTCCAGTAACAACCTGACTTTGCATCTTTTGCCAGTATATTATAAAATAACATCTTTTAATATTAATTCTTATGCATACTGCCAAACATTAGCAAATTTTGTTCCTATTATTATTATGGCCATTAAGGACAATATATTTTAGAGTCATTCTATTTGAGACATTTGTCCATATGAACTCCATTGTCCAATACCGTTCACACTAAGGCAGGGCCTCCGGTTAGGGTTAAGGCTCATTTTCAAGTAGAGACTGAAGGTTTTTTCTGTGTGAGCTCAAGTTCAATATAATGTTAGTTCAGTACTAGCTCCAAATAGGAATCCAGCTTCGGCCTCTCCTTGTATAACACATCTAAGACAAAGAAAATAATTTTACCTGTTCACCTGTTGTGTAAAGTAAGTTTCACATATATAGCACTCCTCCAAGTACTCAGTTGACCTCTTGTCTCATCTCCTCCTTGTTTAAAGCTGGAAGAACCTGTAGAATACGTCATTGTAAGGTCCCCCGTTACCAATCCTAGGCGATAACGTCATTGAATGATGCCACACTATCAATCCTAGATGTGGTTTCTGCCATTAAACGACCCCACAAAGTCGATCTTAGTCATTTTATACTTTATTGCTAATAATCGAGCCCCCGTATCGATCTAAAGCAAATATATAACCGATCTTGTGCCGATTTTTGTGTTTTGAACTAATTTTTTCAAGTAGGATCACTTACCGCCATCGTCGGATAAAACATTGTCTTCGTCGAATCTTTCGTTTTAATCTCATTATTTTCAACTCAGATGTTTATTTGAGTGTTTCCTTATTGGCAAGCTACAAAGTTAACTTATAACTCCTTAAATTTTGACGGACGATTTAGCGCAGTGGTTAAGAGCTTGAGCTGCTCCGCCCACTGTGTCGAATAGTCGCGGGTTCGATTCCCGCACGGGACAAATCTTTGTGTGATCCACAATTATTTGTTCCGGTTTGGGTATTTGTTTGTGAATTTTCATGTTTGTAAACGCACCCACGACACAGGAATAAATCCTAGTGTGGGGCTACGTTTAAAAAAAAAAAAAAAAAAAAACAAAATCACTTTAAAAATACTTTATGTTAAAAAAAAATCCCGTGCACCGGCACACGAAAAAAAAAGAATGGTTGACAGATGACAGCACATTCAGGGGAAAAACAGCGAGTGCGTTTCGCTATAAGCATTTTTTTAATACTTTGAAAATCGTGGCACCGGTACACTAGTGATCATGGAAGGACGTCTGATATACAATGTAACATAAAAACGACTAGGTCATTCACGTGTGCAATCCCCTTAAGGTTTCGCCACATATTTGTGTGTGTGTGTGAATGATCTACACTGTTGACCGCGGGGCCTTTACAGCTTCACCGGACAAGATATTTTCGCCACATAGCTGACGCAGCGCGACGGAAGCGCAACGGTGGTGCGGATGTACTTCAGCCCGATACAACTCCCCAATGTTCGGCGCGACGGCAAACGTCACGACCGAACGTAGCCGAGCGCGTCTGTCGCGCTCCCGTCGCGCTCCGTTGACTATTTGATCAAACATTTAAGCTTGTCGTTTCCAGTTCTCAAGGCACAGATGTAAACAAATAAACGAGACTCCCCTTAACATAATCTTTCTACGTGTTATATCTGTTACAGTAACTTTATTGTCTCTTTTATGCCCCTACTTAATAGGAATTAGTTTGGTGAAATGATGGCTTGGGATTGAGAACAAATTACAAGTCAGTTTAATAACCTTTGCGGTTGTTACATAAAGTATTATTCTGATAGTATTAACTTCATAACCGTGAAAGAATTTATGTAGGAAACTATATCCCTTAGAATGTAATATGACTAGCAGTTTTCCGCAGCTTCGCACACGTTCATTTTATATTTACATAGAGGTAGTAGTTACAGTGATAGCCTTGTGGTGAGACCGTTGGACTGCAAAGTCAGAGGTCTCCGGTTGAAACTCAGGCACGCACCTCTGTCTTTTCGAAAGCATGTGCGTATTAAAAATTAATTATCACTTGCTTTAACGGTGAAAGAATACATCATGAGCAAACTTGCATGTCTAAGAGTTTTTCGAGTGTGTCAACTTCGCCAACCCGCACTGGGCCAGCGTGGTGGACTATGGCCTAAACCCTCTCAGATTGAGAAGAGGCGCGTGCCCAACGGTAGAACAGTTTCTGAACAGGGCTAATATTATTGTAGTAGTTACAGCTTAAGGAACTGAAACTGATTTTCATAAATTGTATTAATTAATAGTAGCAATTTAAAATAACTGCAAGGTCGGGATAAAAATTTTAATAGTCGTCCATTGGTATACAGTATCCCGTAATGAAAGTTTCGTTGAAAATTGTCATTACAGTTACCGTATTACCGTAATCGGTAACCGTACCTAAATCGGCCATCAATCCTATACACGAAATTTCATATAATATTACTTTACCTCATAAACCTTTTCTTAGGGGATAGTATATATATATATATATATATATATATATATATATATATATATATATACACGTACAAGTTTCATTGTTAATTGGGGTATAAAAGTGCTTTAAAAAGGGGTCAAAACCTTTAAATTTGGAAATTTGGTTTTTGTTTTGAATTTACGAAGCCATTCTCTAATTGGGGTGTCTGAGGTCTTGCGTTTATTATGTTACACCTTGTGTGTGTATATATATATATATATATATATATATATATATATATATATATATATATATATATATATATATATATATAGACTACAAATTGGGGTATTAAGCCGAAATTTGTTGCATATTTAAATAAAAAACTAAAACGTTTGATTCTGTCGTTTGTCCATATTTTATTAGTATTAGAGAAAACTTAGGGCCTCCTTAGGTACCTCATGAAATAATAACAATCATAATTTTTACATAAGTCCAAAGTTTAGTTCTACAACTTTTTATTCTTCACAGACCCCTTTTACTTAACTTTTAAATAAAAACCAATTAAATGACCGAGAGAACTTGTTATTTAAAATAACAAAAAAACGAATAAAAAAATACAATAAGTTTCGGCAGATATCCCGATTTTGGGTCCCGCAGATAAAGGAAACTCAAATAAATTTATTTTGTAATAACCCTGCGGAGGCGCTTACAGATAGTCAATTTATATTTTTCTTATCTGATTTAACTACTAATCCACCACCGGATCGGAACTCAGCCTCCTCTGAGAAGATCCGACGAAAAAACTCAGCGGGCTTGTCTTTTCTATTTACTTCTCTTTCTCTTTTTTCTTTACTTTTTTTTCATTCATATTGTGTGGGTACAATGTTTAAGTTATAATTAAATAGTTTACTTTAAGTAATTGGCCCTGGTGACATACAACGCACGCACATTGAGGACAGATGAGAAGCTAGTTGAGCTGGAAGAAGAGTTAAACAGGTTGCGGTGGAGTATTGTTGGTTTATCGGAGGTCCGAAGAGAGGGCGAGGACACGATAACCTTAAAATCCGGCAACTTGTTTTACTACCGGGAGGGCGAACAGCAGTCCCAAGGTGGTGTCGGATTTATCGTCCACAAGTCACTCATAAACAACGTTGTGTCCATCACTAGTGTGTCGAGCAGGGTAGCGTACCTGATACTCAGAATATCCAAAAGATATTCGCTGAAGGTCATACAGGTCTACGCACCGACCTCGGCATACTCAGATGATGAGGTCGAAGTTATGTATGAGGACATTAGTAGAGCCATACATACTTCCAAAGCACACTTTACAGTAATTATGGGTGACTTCAATGCGCGACTGGGCAAACGGGGCGATGATGAGTTGAGAGTGGGGCAATTTGGATATGGGCAGCGCAACCCCAGGGGTCAGAGGCTGGCCGAATTTCTGGAGAAGGAGGGACTCTTTATGATGAACTCTTTCTTCCAGAAGCCGTCTCATAGGAAATGGACCTGGATGAGCCCTGATGGTTTCACAAAAAATGAGATAGACTTCATCATGAGCACCAAGCGACAAATATTTAATGATGTCTCCGTGATTCACAGGGTAAAAACCGGCAGTGATCACCGAATGGTCAGAGGCACATTAAATATTAATGTCAAAATGGAAAGATCGCGTCTGATGAAGTCTACGCTCCGACCTTCTAATACACATATCCAAAACCCCGAGAACTTTCAACTCGAATTGTCAAACCGCTTCGAATTGCTAGACAGCAGCGCATCAGTGGACGAAATCAACAATAGGTTGGTAGAGACTGTCCATACGGTCGGGTCTAAGCATTTTAAGCCCCACCGTAAAAATAGGCCTCAAAAGCTATCCGACTACACCCGAAACCTTATGGCTGAGCGACGTACCATGAGACTCCAAACCTCCGATGATGCTAAGTCCTATAGGCAGCTCAATGGACAGATATTGAAGTCCTTGCGACACGATCTACGGTCCTTCAACACAAGACGTATTGAGGAGACCATAAAGCAGAACAAGGGCTCCAAAGTGTTCGCAAGAGCCGCGTCGATTGGGCAAAGCCAGTTGACGAAGCTGAAGACGGAGGACGGAAACGTAACGTCGAATAGGTCAGAGGTGCTCAGGGAGATAGAGAGGTTCTATGGACAGTTGTATACCTCAGTAACTGAACCTATTGTTGACTTGGTAAAAGACCCAAGAGCCAAGCTAACCCGACACTACACTGAAGATATCCCGGACATCAGCCTGTACGAGATTAGGATGGCTCTCAACCAACTTAAAAACAACAAAGCGCCGGGTGAAGACGGAATTACTGCAGAGCTTCTGAAAGCGGGCGGATCGCCGGTACTTAAAGTCCTTCAGAGGCTGTTTAATTCCGTCTTGCTCGAAGGAAAAGCGCCGGAAGCATGGAACAGGGGTGTGGTGGTACTCTTTTTCAAGAAAGGTGATAACACTTTATTAAAGAACTATAGGCCCATCACACTGCTGAGCCATGTTTACAAGTTGTTTTCGAGAGTCATCACGAATCGTCTCGAACGCAGGCTTGATGATTTCCAGCCTCCCGAACAAGCCGGTTTCCGGAAAGGCTTTAGTACCATAGACCACATACATACGCTGCGGCAGATTATACAGAAGACCGAGGAGTATAATCGGCCACTATGCTTGGCGTTTGTTGACTATGAGAAAGCCTTCGATTCGATCGAGACTTGGGCGGTTCTTAGATCTCTCCAGCGATGCCGCATTGACTATCGGTACATTGAAGTGTTGAAGTGCTTGTATAATAACGCCACCATGTCAGTCCGAGTACAGGGGCATTGCACGAAGGCGATCCCCATAAAAAGAGGAGTAAGGCAGGGAGACGTCATTTCTCCGAAACTGTTTACGGCCACCTTAGAGGACGCCTTCAAGCTCTTGGAATGGCAAGGACTTGGCATCAACATCAATGGCGAATACATCACTCACCTTCGATTTGCCGACGACATTGTGGTCGTGGCGGAGTCGCTGGAAGATCTAGGACGAATGCTCGGTGACCTCAACAGAGTATCTCAACAAGTGGGTCTTAAAATGAACATGGACAAAACGAAAATAATGTGTAACGTCCATGTCGTACCCACCGCACTCACCGTTGGGAACTCTACTCTTGAAGTTGTCGACGAATACATTTACCTGGGACAGGTAGTCCGGTTAGGTAGGTCCAACTTTGAGAGAGAGGTCAATCGACGAATCCAACTCGGCTGGGCAGCGTTCGGGAAACTGCGCAACATCTTCTCATCCAAAATACCTCAGTGCCTAAAGACTAAAGTTTTTAGTCAATGTGTGTTACCAGTGATGATATATGGATCAGAGACGTGGTCTCTTACAATAGGTCTCATAAAAAAGCTCAGAGTTGCTCAGCGAGCTATGGAGAGAGCTATGCTCGGCGTTTCTCTACGTGATCGAATCAGGAATGAAGAGATTCGTAGAAGAACCAAGGTCACCGACATAGCCGTTAAGATTAGCAAGCTGAAGTGGCAACGATCTTCGCGCTATGTGGGCGGGCCACATAGCGCGAAGATCGGACGGGCGTTGGGGCAGAAAGATTCTAGAGTGGAGACCACGTATTGGCAAGCGCAGCGTGGGACGACCACCTGCCAGATGGACCGACGATCTTGTGAAAATCGCAGGAAGTCGTTGGATGCAGGTGGCATCGGACCGGTTACGCTGGAAAGCGATTGGGGAGGCCTATGTTCAGCAGTGGACATGTATAGGCTGAGATGATGATGATGATGATGAAATAGTTTACGATCTAGCTCCATTATGATGTGGACTAGAGCTGGATCGCATTAATGACTTCGTATAATATAAAAATGTATGTATCTATACAAAAAATGATGAAAAATAAAATGAATGGAGAATTACACAAAAAGGGTCAGCCCGCTTAGTATCTCGCCGGATCTTCTCAGTGAAGGCCACGTTCCAATCCAGTGATAGATTAGTAAGTTAAAAAAAATATAAACATGACACTTTGTAAACACCCCCGCAAAGTTTATGCAAAATAAACGGTTTGAGTTTGATGCCTTACGATTGAGATATGAATCTAATAATGTTATCTGTACGGAGTGTCTAAAGGATTCCAGATGGACCAGTCAAGCAGCACCCATTCACGAGTATGATTACTGGAACAGCCATCACTCCCCTCGACCTTATTGGAGGGAAGGGACTCGTGCCAGATAGCCAACGCAAGCAAAGACATTATAATGAGCATGACCAAACGAGGCTCGACGATGTAAGTTGTTAGGAAAAATGTCTATTTCAAATTTTCACACTAAATAAAGGAAAATTTACCCAGTCCCCACAATGCCCAATTCTTAACACTAAGCCCGTAACAAAACGACCCCAGGAAGTGTAAATTTCTTTTAAGCGCTTCTCATTATTCTCAATGGTCGCACCAGGTTAACCCTTCAAAGCAGATGGGGTCCATACTGACTTAAATAAAGGATGGATTCCACCTAAAGCATTATGTACTCGTGTTCGCAAATTGGTGAATACGAGGGCAAATCCTACTGTCAAAATAAATAATATAAAAACAAAACAAATACTTTGACTATTCGGTGGGAAGTCGAAGAGTGTTGTTGTCAATTTGCCTTAATTTCCAAAACTTGTTATTTCGAATAATAATGTGTAATGTTGGTGGAATATCAACCATTGTATTCTTATATGTGCACGAGTGAAGGTAATTGACACAAATTAATGCCGTGCCTCATAGATTTCTGCCAAAATGACCATCGCAATTGTTATGTAAAGTATCCATCGGTTTACTATCCAGGGTGGGGTACTTCATCATTATCATCGTGGTCATCAACTTCATCGGGGAGTTGAATTAAATTTAAACACGATTCTCCATCTCACTAGACACTGGCAAAATACACTTAAAACTAGTGTGAAGCCATAACTTACAGAAGAAAAAGAAAACAAATAAAGAACAAATACTTTCCAGCTTAAAATGACCAGTGTAGAGCTAAAAACTAAATCAATTGACACAAAATAAACGTATTTTGTTTTTAAAAAAATAAGTGTGTTTTACCCAGTGTGCACGTAAAGTTAACTGTTGCTTCTTTGTCCTATCAAGATTCGCAATAGATTCATCTTTAGTTTTGCAAATGAGAATGCGGATCTCAAAAATTATGCGATATTTGGGAATGGGATAGCAAATATTTGTAATCACTATTATAAATGACTTATTTATGACTTATATGATTGGAGCCGACCTGTTGACGAAACATAATAGTTTATTTAGCGTTAAGACTAAATAGAATCACCCCCTAGATCATTAAAGTAAGCCCTTCGCAATAATACCGTTGGTAAGGACAGCTTTTATTCAGTTCTACGTACTTGGTCCAGTAGCTAAGAACTTAAATCGGTCTGTTCAGTGGTCGAACGTCACGGATTCGATCCTCGCACAGAACAGACATATCTTTGTGTAACCCATAAATATTGTTTGTAAATTTCATGTTTTCAAGCGCACTCACGACACAGGTGAGACTACCTTTTAAAATAAAGCAAAAGTCAAAAAGAGAGGTGACAAGGTGGCGAGCGCTAAAAGATTGTTCCACTATCTTATATCGCTTTCAGTACTCCACCGCCCTAAAAGTAAGGGCGCAATCATCAAGGGGCGTCAACGGGTAACAAGTCGGCATTTTATAGGTATTAGGTTTTGACAGATATTGCTAAATATGATATAAAATACAGGCGAAACCCTTCAAGCGTCGCACAGCTCCCGGATTACTGGATTACAAAAATAATATAATTTAACAATACTCGTGTCGTGTCGTGTTTTGATTTATTTCCGTTACACTTTGCTCAGACACCCCGATTAGATAATTATTTTTTTTATAAATTCAAAACGAAAACCAAATTTAGCGGTTATTATCCTTTTTAAGCACTTTTATACCCCAATTAACAATGAAACTTGTACGTGTGCATTTTGAGAAATACGTTTTAGGAATGCATTTGAATTATCCTTAATGCTATGAATCAAGAATAAATTTAGTTTTTTATAGAGCACTGAAGAAGTAAAAACATTTTGTGTGAACTTCAAAAAATGTAAGATACGTTAAAAATTGTTGGAATCAATTCAGTTACCGATTTAGAACAAACTACTTTCAGGTCTTGCGTTTATTATGTTACACCTTATATAAATAAAGACTACCTTATAGGTGTAGTGGCGTAATGCGCGTATCGATCACAAGACCCTGAGTTCAAACCCTAGGACGAATACGGTGTCAAAAATAGTTTGTCTATCTAAAAAAAATTAGCCGAAGTCCGGAGTCTGGAATTATTCCAGTATAATAGCAATAGACTTGAGAAAGAAAGAATGAAAGAAAGAAAATACATTTATTTAACCACACACAACAAACTATAAACAAAAGGTAAATATACATAAGACAGCATACAAAAAACATACAAAATACAGCATATGCCAGCGATTGTGTGGGGCTAAACAGGCTACTACCTCAGCATATTGCTGCACCATAAACACTTATGGTGCAGCGCTGGTATTCTGGCAGCACCTATGCGCTGGTATTCTGGCAGCACCTATACCCTAGAGGGTAATAGATTACAGTGTATTGTGTGTGTGTGTGTATGAATGATCTACACTGTTGACCGCGAGGCCTTCACAGCTTCACCGGACAAGAGGGCGAGCGTGCAAGCAAGCACTACGCTCGAGCCAGAAGGGCAAGGGGGCAACTAGCTCAAGAGTGCCTCAAGGAAGCACGGCCTCGGCTTGGGCAGTCGCTATGGGGGAGGGCGTATACTAGTGTCTCGCCTTGGTGCTCTGCACCGGCCGGCGAGCAAGGGATTCTTCTAGCTCGCCGGCGAGGTCGGTGTCTGATCCTGTGTGTGGTATCTGTATCCGAAAGAAGGGATGTAAGAGCATCGGGAGGGGCAGTGAGAACATGCCGCGGACGGCGGTAATAAGCGGCTGATAGGAGGGAGTTAGGTTCGTAGTCGACGGTGGCTACAATTAGCGGATTTCTATGATAGGACACGTTCGCAGAATATCGGGTTGTCGCCTGTTTAATAGAGGCGCGAAAAGGTTCGAGACCGAGATCGGAATGGAATTACGGTGTAACATAACCTCGCCGTTGATAAGTACACAATACATCCCTCCTCCACTTAGAGAATTTAATCGGGACGGTGTTAATTTTTTTTAACAGAATAATAACACAAAAAATAATAGAATAATGATTTCACTAAAGAACGTCCAATTTTCTAAGGAAATCTATTGTGTTAAGTAGCAAAAACGGCGGGCGGTCAAATAATTCGATTGCGAACATCAGATTACCAACCCCACGAACGCCAACGCATTACAAATTACACCCAATCATTATTTTATTTGAGTTTATTTTTGTTTGAATTCACATGAAGATTAGGAACGATATGCATTCAATAGTTTAAACCTTTACGAGTTTGGATTAAGGTTGAAATTAAGTTGTAGAGTTAAAAGTATTTTCTAATCCAAAGAATCCGCGAACTAATCATAAAGGCACGTGCCTACCCGCTGTGAATGTATCGCTGTTATCCATGATTCATTCTGTTTGCTCCTTTTATAAATTGAAAGCTATTTATATTGTGTTAATAGAAAATTATGTTCTGTTTGTCTTGTTTATTGTAATAAAAATATAGTATGGTGATTATTCAACCTGCTGTGTGTTATTTTTTATTTTGAAAAAGGCAACTTTTGACATACGCAACTGTATTATATATTTATTTTATTTACAAAGCATTGTCAACCCCTGATTCGAGTCTGGTTCGCAAGACAAAATAATCTTGATTATATCTCATATAATAAGATTCTTGAAACGAGTTTTCCCATGTCACACTTTTGCCACGGCACGCTATACTAGCGCCTAAACGGTTATTGCAAGTTGAACAGGACGAATATGATACGTCGTGCGCCCTGTTGCACTTCTGGCCAGTATGCGTCGCGGGGGAAGATTCAAATGAAAAGCTTAACAATTGTTGAAACAGTGCTCCCCCCACCAGTTATGACCCTCTTCCGACAGACGCGCTGAGTTTCTTCTTCACATATGTAGGTGCCCAGGCGCTCGAACGTGCGCGGCGCGATGTCGCGCTTAGGTACAATTTTATAGGGTCACAACTAGCGGGCTTTGCAACGAGCTTTATTAGTCTAATAACCCAATTACATATTACAATTATCTATCCCTTTCTAGGGTAAAACTCTTCTAATTCTACCTATCCCTTTCCAGGATTACACTCTTCTAATTGTATTACGTAATCCTTATGTGCTAGTTACTAAATATTATTACATACTATACTATTTTAACTTAATCTATTACAATATTTATTTTATATACATGAAGACGTCGTCCCGTACACAAAGTCTATGATATTTTTTTTAACGGTAATAAGCTAGTTACGTGAGAACCAAATCTAGTTACGTGTCCCTAGTCGCTCTCATCGTATTCGGAATACCTATGTTCACAGTGTATTTATGCCCATATCTAGTAAAACGAATGCTGGCGAACGCGTCCCATTATGCCGTATTATGAAAACCTTTAACGATAACTTTTCTGAAAGTAACATATTTGCTTCCTCAATGAATTACTTCAGAAATGCTGTTATAGACAAATTATCAAAGATAGTGGTCTAAATGCTATATCTTATTTCATATTTCTCACTCATTTTAACCTGAACTGTTGTTTTTTTTCTTTTCATGTTGCCATCCTAAAGCATATTGTTACGTTATTGGTAGTATCAACCTTAATAACTACATACTTTATATAGTCAGAGTCTACGTACTTTACATAGTAGAGTGGAACAAGTGAATGAATTTGTTTATTTGGGAAGTATGTTCACGAGAAATGGAAGGTGTGACGGTAATATTGAAAGGAGAGTGATCGCGGGCAACAAAGTGAATGGTGCCTTACGCGCCGTGGTGAGTAGTCAGTCTGTTTTAACAAAGGCTCGACTGACTATTCACAATGGTGTGTTGGTACCTACGCTTATGTACGGCAGTGAATGTTGGGTATGGCAAAAGAAGCATGAAAGTAGAGTGGATGCTGTAGAAATGCGCTCTTTACGGAGTATATGTGGAGTCACCCTTGCTGACCGAATGAAGAATAGTGTGATTTGAAACCGGTGTTAGTTGAAGGATGACGTGGTGACTAGGATTGAAAGAGGTATGGTGAATTGGTATGGGCATGTGGAGAGGATGTGTGACAGGCGTCCAACGAAAGGAATATATCGAGCAAATGTGAGTGGAAGCGTCGGAAGAGGTCGCCCAAGGAAAACCTATCACGACCAAATTAATAGTCTTTGGAAAAGGGTCAAGTGCGTAGCACTCTAAATCGACGGAAATGTATGAAGAGATGTATGGACGTAGATTAAGCGAAAGAGGTGTGTCAGAATCGTAGTATGTGGGAAACTGTAGTCTCTGCCTACCCCAGTGGGATAAAGGCGTGAGTGTATGTATATATAACTATATCTATAATATCACGCCAGATCCTTTGCAGGGTAGGCAGAGAGTACAGAGTTCCAACAGGTTCTTTCCTTACATACCTCTCTGGCTTCCTCGACTCTCATAGTTCGTCTCATACACGTTCGCCGGTTACGGAGACTCTTGTCTTATCCTTCTGATAAGACTCGGTTTATTTGGTCGTGGTAAGATAGTCTAGGTCTTCCCCGGTACCTGCATCCTTCCACTTTCACATTGTATATCTGTTTTGTCATTCTTTCCTCTGGCATTCTTTCTATATGCCCAAACCAACGGAGCATGCCCTTTCTCATCTTTACACCGATACTATCTTTCATACCTACTCGCTTTCTTACTACGCTGTTGCTGATGCGGTCGGTCAGCTTCACTCCGCACATCTTCCGCAGAGCTCGCATTTCTACCGCAGAGCTCGCATTTCTACCGCATTTACCCTACTTTCATTCTCCTTCTTACATACCTACCATATGGGTATATGTGCTACTTACATTTATTAATTTGTTTTCTTTCTGTGTAGTATCTGTGCCTTAAAACTATAATTATATTTAGTGGATAATAGTGTTGGCTGTGTAATTACTTATTTATTATACATCTGATATATTATATGCGCTATTACATAGCTGTTTGTTAACCTCAATAAAATAAAATGATGCCAAAATCCGTGACAAAATATTATTATGTGCTGTCACGCTGCCTCTGCTAGCTTTATTGCGAATCATTGTAAAATATATATAAATAAACATCGTCACACCTGTATTCCCCAAGGTGGGATATAAGGTCTCATGCATTAGGGGGCAAGCCTAATTCCATTATATAAGGCACATTGCCAGTTGACACTGGAAATGTTTCTATTGAAAAATTACATTTATTCTGACCTGGGATTCGAACTCAGGACCTCGTGATCGCTAAGCGCATTATTCGCCAATAGACTAACGAGGTATAGGTCACTTTTAAGAAGCTTTTGTGTTCGTATGTCTATCTGTCTGGTTCTTGTTATCCATTTTCAAGACAAAATCCGTGACAAAATATTATTATGTGCTATCACGCTGCCTCTGCTAGCTTTATTGCGAATCATTGTAAGCTTACCACTACAACCATAGAAAAAATAAATAATTCATTACATTTGAAGTCTTTTTTTATTTTGTGACGAGTTTACAATAACCACTGCTCATGTAACTACTTAGCAAGAATATTTTTTCTATAACTACCACACTTCGTCCGTTTTTAAATCCCTAGGCTAGCCTAGTATTTATAACTCAGCTACAAGATTTCATAACAACCCACCAAATTAATCATTAAGCAACAAATTCAGAATACCGTATGAATAACTGCCGAGTCAACAATCCCGACCCCTCTCCCACCAAAATACGATTCATTTCCGTAGAATAAACATGTATCTGAACACACACGGAATGGCAAATCGCCATGTTAATCTAATAAGAGAAGCCAGCCCGTCGTCACGGTTCATTTGCGAAAAAAATGTCACGAATTCTTTTTTTTTGCGTTCAGGGGACATGACGTTGACAAATATAAAAGCGTTTCCGGCTGGCATCGTGTATATATCTTTTATATTTGAACAGATAATGTAGATTGGATGTTTTGAAAAATTCAAATGATCCGTTTGAGTGGCTCTGATGCGTTTGTTTGTTTGTTTTCGTGTGCAATTTGGTGTTTTTGAAATGTTGAGTTCGATTTTAGATATTTAAATATTCATGCATTGGAGCTATTGAATTTTCTATCGTAAAACGAATATGTTAGAGACAAGGAAATTTTAATGTACTGTCATATAAGATCTTGCAGCCCGCGGCCAAAAACGGAACTAATGTTGTTATCAAGTGATATGTCACTTCATGACACTTGCAGAGTTTTTTGTGGCAATTGCGTTTACATTATGCCATTGTACAAAGTTCACGAATATTCATTTCTAAATTAATTTAACACCCCAATGAACTTAGTGACAAAGATGATAATGAAATTGATGAAGTGCCCCACCCTGGATAGTAAAGTGATGGATACTTTACATACCAATTACGACGGCCGTTTTGAAGGAAGTCAAAAAGGCACGTTTTATCACTTTGTTACAATTACCTTCACTCATGCACATATAGGAATACATAATGGTTAATATACCAGGTGTACACTAACAACCAACATTACACATTATAATTCGAAATAACACAAGTTTTGGAAATTAAAAGAAATTCACAACATCACTCTTCGATTTCCCGCCCAAAAGTCCCACTAGCAGAGGTTCGGTTTGCTATGCCTTTTTAGGGTTTCATACCTCCAACGAAACCCTTATAGGATCACTCCGTTGTCTGTCTGTCCGACGGTTATCACCTTTTTTAACGTTTTTTTTTCTCAGGAACGGCAAAACGTATTAAGTTGAAATTTATACCAAGTACAAAGGTTGACAGTCTTCTACTAGTGTAAAAAAATGAAGGTTCTAAATAAACGCAAACAAAACATAAGGCCATTTAAAGTCACTCATTAGAAATTATATAGCACTTCCCGTTGACCTAGAATCGTGGAATTCGGCAAGAAGTAAGGTTTTAAAGTACAAGTAAAGGAAGAAATCCTATATTTGTCAATTTATAACTGTAACATATAAAAAAATATTATTTACCCTCAAATCTGATGAAAAATTAAAATAGCGCTGTCTAGTGACTACCTCACACACTACAACAATACTTCTTTGTCTATGTGCTATCAGTGACATTTTGTGGAACTATTTTGATTTTTGGTGAAAAAATATCTATTCACGCGCACACAGATCTCTCAGATCTGTGGCGCCATCTGTGTATGGTATAGAACGTAAATTGTATCAGATTGTCGATTTATTCTTCTATTTTTATATAGTTTGAATGAAAATTAAATGTTAATAATCTAATTAAGGCAAAATTTTATAAAGAAAGAGGACTTTTTTAAAAGATATTTTTATCGACTGCCTCGTTGAACAAGTAGGTACCGTATAATGCGTTTAGAGATCGCGGAAGATCTCGTACTAATTGTAAGGCGAGCAAAATGTAGTTTTTCTATAGAAAATTACCCAGTATCAGTCCGGAGTCCGAAGTTGTGCCCGGTATAATAGCAATAGCCTCGCCCCTATTACATTGGCACCTTACATTCTTAGCAATAAGTGCGCACATAGTACACCTCTTAGCCACTCACGCTTGGGGAGTGTAGGCGTCCCGGTGTGTGTGAATTTTTTATACGGAAATAATTGCATATCAAAGTTGTTCATTTAAATTGTAAAATATATAAAAATAAACATCGTCACACCTGTATTCCCCAAGGTGGGATGTTAGGTCTCATGCAATAGGGGGCAAGCCTAATGCCATTTTATCTGGCACATTGCCAGTTGACACTGGAAATATTTCTATCGAAAAATTACATTTGTTCTAACCTGGATTCGTGATCGCTACGCGCATTATTCGCCAATAGACTAACGAGGTATAGGTAACTTTTAGAAGTTTATGTGTTCGTATGTCTATCTGGTTCAAATCATGTTATCCATTTTCAAGCACTTTGGGTATTTTATTTATGATATCCAATAGCATTTGACAATAGAAAGCATGTATCCGACTGAGCCGAAATTTAACATACGTATATAGACCGTGTCTTAGCTGAAGGGCAAGTCAAGAGTCTCCGTAACCGGCGAGTGTGTATGAGACGAACTATGAGAGTGGAGGGAGCCAGAGAGGTATGTAAGGAAAGAACCTGTTGGAACTCTGTACTCTCTGCCTACCCCGCGATGGAGCTGGCGTGATGATATAGATAGATAGATAGATAGGTATATAAGTTCGGTTGCTATGGGAACATGCCAACTACACAACATAACCACCTCGTGTTTAGGCTTGTTAGATTGGTATTGACAATTACTATACAACCAGATGATGTTTAGGGTCTGATGATGAAATGGCAAGGTGACCGACGGAACTACCCAAATACCAAAACATACCCCCGCCGGGTTTAAGCTCGTTGGATTTGTCTTTACGAGTTCTGTAGACCCTGATAGTGTCCAGGATCTGATGATGGAACCGAAGGGTGGCCAACGGAACTACCCAACTACTCAACATAATCCCACCGTGATTGGGTTTGTTGGATTTGTCTGGACGAGTTCTGTAGACCCGCATGATGTCGAGGGTCTGATAATGGAGCTGGAGGGTAGCCAATAGAACTTCTCAACTACTGAACATAATCCTGCAGTGTTTGGGCTCGTTGGATTTTTCTTGACGAATTTTATGTAACCGGACACTGTCCAAGGTCTGATGATGGAGCCGGGGGGTGGCCAATCGAACCAACTACTTAACATAGCTCCGACGTGTTTGGGCTCACAGGATTTGTCTTGTCGAGTTTTCTAGACCCGACGAAACTACAATTTGGCGCTGAAACTGGCCGAAACTGAACCCGGTACGAAACCCTCAAAACGCGAGTCCTACTTGCACTTGTCCAGTAATTTAAAATAGTAATCGCGTGGACCCACCTGTTACAATATTTCCTTGGAAGTAGGAAAAATTTACTAAATTATAACCCTAATGTCACACCAATACCGTCCTGTCAATGTCATCTATAGGCAAAAATATTCTTGTCGCAGTGTATGATATTGTTTTTTTATTAAAAAGTTACGTTCAGAAACATAGGCACTTTTAAACGTTCGAATTTTACCATAATACTCTTACAAATTCGATAGTGTACAAACCTGGTTCAAACATATCGCCAACACAACTATTAGACAAGCTTGTTCCATAATAAGTGATTTTTATATGGATCGACTGACGATTTAGCGCAGTGGTTAAGAGATTAAGCCGATCCGCCCACTGTGTCTAATAGTCGCGGGTTTGAATTCCACACGGCACAAATCTTCATGTGACCCACAATTATTTGTTTCGGTCTGGTTATTTGTGTATGTGAATTTTCATGTTTGTAAACGCACCCACGACACAGGAATCAATCATAGTGTGGCGCTGCGTTTGAAAAAAAACAATTACAATTTCATCATTTTTTTTACCGTGTAGTTTCATTTATTTTACCATTTGATTCATTTGTTATAGCGTCTCAAGCAATAACAACTCTAAAACTGTACTACGAGGAGTAACACAAATAATTCCTAATTTAAAAACGCGTAATTTTATTATGCAAGAACATAAAACTCCCTCTTGCAATCAGAGCAGCACTAAAGGGTTAAATGACATGTCATTCAAATAAATTCCACTACGGTCCGATGCACCGGCGGTTAATCCAATTATTAATAATTTGGTTACTCCTTAACCGGAGTCATTGACGGGTTAACCCTTAACGCAGATGCTACCCAGGCAGTGTTAATTAAATTTACAGACAATAAAGTTTTATATTCAATATAGGATATTATGTATCAGACCAAATTTTACAAAAATATATCCTGGTCAGTAATAATTTATTTCAAAAACAAATCAATGAGTATACGAAAAATGTGAAAAAATATTTGAAATTGGAACACACAATTACAAAATTTCCTCATCTTTTCAATCTACCTAAATAAAAAGAAATTGACCAATAAATTTGCGCACGTCGAGAATATTTGCACGCGATGATTTTTGTGATTTCAGTTTTAAACTAAAATATTAAGTTTGATAGTCTTGAAATTGCATTTATGGATAAGGACTCTTTAAGACTATATTGCACTGCTGCATAACGAATTTAAGCGGTTTCTACTAATTTTGAGAGAGTAAAAAAGAAATGCTGAGATAAAGAAAAAACGTGCTAGGCATACGGTACACCTTTTACAGTAGGAATACTCTTATATAAAGCGTTACAGCTTTTTCACATAATATCACAATGATACTTTAGTTGTTGGACGGATGACGGCTCTACCTGTTAACTAGTCTGTAAGTATAGAAGTATATATCTTATATCGCCGTCGCCGTCAGGCTACATACAAAGCACGCGCTTGTTCATTTTTTATTGAAATAATCCAGTGTTTCTCAAATCAATAATAATTAAATGATCAAGTTATTTACATGTGAAAACATTTAATTGGTGCACTGTTTCTATCTGGTATTATTTCTGCTTCATATCACTGTTTGTTTACCTAATAATAAAAAACTAAAAATATATTCATACGCCATCAAACATTTAATAATTTTATCAGCCGTTGAAAATATCATTACGATCTATTGACAAAATGCCCCTAATTACTTTCTATCCATATCATCACGCTTTATGATTTTAATACTCCTTGTGACTGTATTAATTTTTTTTCTGGCAATACTCCTCTATCTAGATTATTATTTATCTTTTTTATTTTATAAAAACGGTTTTAATTAACACCGCATCCGCTAACCCGGGTCTAAAGTACCCTCGGTCCAAGTCAAACAGCCGACATAATCGCGGGCGCCGCGGCATTGTTGCGTCTAATCCGACCGCACATTAACGCTCCGTCTGTACCCGACAGCACACACTTAAGCATACATATTATATGCTTCTATAAGGCGCGAGATGAATTCGCGATTGAAAGATGTTTACGGTTGTGGTGGATTGCCTTGGTAGTCTATTTGTGTATACTGTGGGTAGCGATAAATGCTAAGTCAGACAAAGTGCACTTTTGTATTAAAAAATTCTCAATTGGAATCCGAAGTCCGGAATTGTGACCGGTATAATGGCGATAAGTTCCAACTCTAACACTTTGGAAGCTAACTGCGTCGAGTGAACACGATACACCTTTGCCAACCCCACTTGGAAGATACAACCATCTTGATGAATATTGTAACTTTTCCAAAATTACTTGAAATGGTTCAATTCTTTTAGAAACCTCTAGAGTATCATTACAGAATACATTCAATTTTCTAGCAAGCTCATTTTATTCTTGACCAAGTTTACAATTTTGTTCTCAGTGACAACAATTTTATTTGGTTCGTGAATTAAATGACAAATTTTTAAAGTAACATACGTAACAACACAGACAAATTAAGGTCATATTTTTTCAGAGTGTATATAATAGTGTCAAAAATCGCTCACAATGTACCCAAATAATCGCAAGTTTGCCTCAAGACTAAGCATATAAAGTTGCGTCTAAGACCAGCGTCTTGTTGCAACAGTTAATATTAAATTAAACTTAGACCAAAGTCATTAAGACCCGTCGAATGCATTCGCAGGGTTAACGCCGCCATTTTCGGATGTGGTCATTGTATGAAATGGCTCTCATTATAACTAAATAAATGGAACTGAGGGTACAATTTCCTTGGACTTGGGCAATATTTAGTTAAACTAAGTATAATATTTAGTTAAGCTAGGCGCTCGTAGCGCTGTGCGACCGCGGTGTTCTTACCGACCACCAAAGTTAAGAAGCGTTCGGCCTGAGATGGGTGACCGTTTGTGGCATTTTCATATTCGAGCTTCTTCGTGCATCGGAATACACGTTACGCCGTTGGTCCCGGTTACCACGTAATGTGGTAGTCGTTATGCCGAGTGGGAAGCCTTAAAGGCGGCTTGATAAGTTCCAACAGCAGGTCGCCACAAACCTGCCTCCACCAATCCGCACTGGGTCCACGTGGTGGAGTATGACCTAATCTCTCTCACCTCGATTTGTGAGAGAAGGCCTTTGCCCAGCAGTGGGAAGTATAAGCTGTTATTATTATTATATTATAAGCTACGTAAAATAGCTAAACAAAGCAGAGTTGCTCACCGAGGTATAGAAAGAGCTAAGCTCGGCGTTTCTCTGCGTGATCGAATCAGAAATGAGGAGATTCGTAGAAGAACCAAGATAACCGACATAGCCAATAGGATTAGTAAGCTAAAGTAGCAATGGGCGGGCCACAAAGCGCGAAGACCAGACGGGCATTGGGGCAGAAAGATTCTAGAGTGGAGACCACGTATTGGCAAGCGCAGCGTGGGACGGCCGCCTACCAGATGGACCGACGATCTTGTGAGGATTGAAGGAAGTCGTTGGATGCCGATTGGGAAGGTCTATGTTCAGCAGTGGACAAGTATAGGCTGAGATGATGATGAAGTATAATCCAAATGCTAGGGTGGTGTATTTCTCTTACGGCAAAATACTAAGGCGACAATATGATTACTAATTTTTCAATAAAAACCATCTACCACGTTTTTAAAACGCAACAAAAAGTATGGAAAATAATTTAAAACTAAAAACATGGGGCGCTTGCAATACTATCTATCACCTGCGAGTGATATAAACAGCTACTTCCACTCTTTACTACTACTACTGCAAGGAATCTGTCGTGATGATATGCAGGGATTATTTCATACTTTTTAGTCCCTTTTAAAAATGTTAACGAATTAAAAAGGTTTTTTTTTATTTAAAAAAATATCTAACTATCTATCTATAGATAGTTGTTTAAAAAAAATATTTTCTACTTTTTAGTCTTGTGTTTGATAAAAATCATAAAAATAAAAAAATCGAGGTTTTTTTCTTTAAGTCTCCTCATCATCAAACCCTGAACACCACCTAGATCTGTAGTTCATGTCGCGACAAATTTAACGAGCTCAAACACGACGGGACTGTGTTGTTTAGTTTAGGCTTATGGTCACTTTAAGGTTTCATCATCAGACCCTGAGCACCACCTAGGTATATAGTACTTGTCAAGACAAATCCAACGAGTCCAAACACGATGGGGTTGCGTTTTATAATGGAAGTGTTTCTATAGCCTCCCATCCATCATCAGACCAGCTTCATGATACCATATTATTGCATCGTCATCAATGTTTAATGTTGCAAGTCTCTAGCTTATGGAGAAGTCAGTTTAACATCGTTTGCAAAATTTGTACCGAACAGACAAACAGTCAGACACTAAAGTTTATAAAAACGTAGTAATAAGAAATTCCCCTGTTTAATAAAGGAGAATTTTTGGGTTTACAAATTTTTCGGATCCCCAATAAGAGAAAGACGAACCGTTTCTTTTACGATTAATTCATCAATTGGGCACATAATTTTATAAAAATAAATAAATCAACACCGTCACGCCTACATACCTTAAGCGGGGGTAGCAGAGGTGTACTCAACCCACTTTTCACCAGCGATGTTAGGTCCCATGTAATAGGGGGCGAGCCTATTGCCATATACCGGACACAATTCCAGCCTCATACTGGGAATTTTCGTTAGAAAAACAAAATTTTTCCGACATAAGATTTGAATACAGGACCTCGTAATCACAAAGCGATGCTTTAATAAGCGATGCTTTAATCGCAAGTTCGACCCTGCGCAGGACCAATTTTTGTGTAACCCCCAAATGTTTCTTACAGTCTGGGTATTTGTGTGTCTGAATTTTATGTTTGT
Organism: Phalera bucephala; assembly: GCA_905147815.2. Taxonomy (NCBI): domain Eukaryota; kingdom Metazoa; phylum Arthropoda; class Insecta; order Lepidoptera; family Notodontidae; genus Phalera; species Phalera bucephala. Next base: position 22,324,136 of record LR990627.1, on the reverse strand, counting down.
TAACGCATCCACAACACAGGGATAATTCCTAGTTAAGGGGCTACGTTTTTTTATAAAAGAAAAGAAAAAAGAATTATCTATAATACGATCTTTATCACCCTTTTATATTTCGTCACAAAACAATAAAATGCATCACTCAACCAACATTCTTTTCGTATCGATATTTAAAAAGCTATTAATCGACACTCAAATCGATCCCTACAAAACGAACGAACTATTTTTAACTAATCCGTATTTAATTGGCATTTGGAAACATCTGTCGCTGTGTAATTTGTGTACACTTTCAGACATGCATTAGTGGATGGCTTTATTGCTTGGTATATGGCCTTGAGTTATACGTCCAGCGGAGCGGTGCATATAGCATTTATTTCGACAATGCGCAAACGCGTGATAGCGTTTTCAGTCCGGCGACGGCAATAAGGATTTTCCATTTTATAATTGTGCGATATGAAAAACTATCTCGAGGCATAGCTCATTTATTGCTGCAGTTTCTGTCTATATGATACAACAAAATACTATATAATGGTTATTCGTAGTTTTGAAGAAATATGCCTGAACATCGATAGTTGTAAAAAACCAAACGCCTTTGCATTATCTATACTAATATTATAAAGTGGTAAAGTTTGTGAGTTTGGATGTTCGGGGTAGTACTGATCCGATCTCCGGTATAGTGATCCGATTTTGAAAATTCTTTCACTGTTGGAAAGGTATATTATACCTGAGTGCTATAGACAATTTTTTATTTTGATAAATTATATTAATACGTGTAGCAAAAATGTTGTACCCCTTTTTACGAAAATTGCGCGGACGGAGGACTATGAAATTTCCCACACTTATAGTTTATATAGAGAAGGAGTGCATGCTAATATTTCTTTTTTAAATTATGCATTAAAAGTACAATAAATCTATAAATAAACCATTTCACACACTACCATGTATTTGACACAATACACTTCAAATTGGGAATAGATTTATTAATATTGTTCGTCTTTAATATTATTTGTCTATAGTCTTACTAAGCAGTGATAGCCTAGTGGTTAGACCGTTGGACTGCAAAGTCAGAGGTCTCGGGTTCAAACCCAGGCACGCACCTCTGTCTTTTCGAAAGCATGTGCGTATTTAAAATGAATTATCACTTGCTTTAACGGTGAAGGAAAACATCGTGAGGAAACCTGCATGCCTAAGAGTTTCTCGAAGGTGTGTGAAGTTCGCCAACCCGCACTGGGCCAGCGTGGTGAACTATGGCCTAAACCCCCTCAGTTTGAGAGGAGGCCCGTGCCCAGCAGTGGGACAGTTTCTTAACAGGGCTAATATTATTATTATTAATATTATTATATAGTCTTACTGAATGTCAAACATAACCAGCAAACGATGAAAGAGTTTTTACAAAAAACATCGCACACAAAGAAGTTTTGTATCAGTAATTAAATTAGCGAAATATGTATGTCAAGTTCAATGGACAGCATTCTCTTTATCGCATAGTTATTTGTTACAATAAAAAAAAAGGTATTTTTTATTTTAATATTTTTTTTTAATATTGTACCCGTGCGAAGCCGGCGTGGGTGGCTAGTTTTACTATAAAAAAGAAAACCGTCGAGCGTTTGTCATAGCTGTCACGTTAACTGACTGCCTAGTTGGTCTAGTGGCAAAGCGCATCACTTTGTGATCAGTAGGTCCTGGGTGAAGTCCTGTTGGACAAGTGTAGTTTACCTAACGAAAACTTCCCAGTACGAGTCCGGAGTCTGGAATTGTGCCCGGTATATGGCTCGCCCCCTATAACATGGGAGCTAACATCGTCGGCGAAACGTGGGTGTACTCAGTACACCTCTGCCACCCGCGTTTGGGGAATATAGGCGTGACGGTGTACCCCTAAAGGGTTTCCGTCAGAAATACTGAGATACTTACAAAAATGATAATTGCTAAACCGTTTATAACAAATATAAATAAATTCTTATAACAAAGGAAAAGGAAGGTTTCTCTCCTATAAACTTCGCTCACCAAAACGCTCTTCTAAATTTCTTTCTCTTCGTAGCTTCAAAAATATTAATGCTGAGCAGCTTAAAATGGATGCGAGTAGTATAGACTGGACTTCTGTTTACAACTGCACAGACGTAGATGCCAAAGTATCAGTTCTTAATAAACTAATAATTGATTTATACGATACTCATGTACCATTGAAAAAAGTGAGGGTGAAACATAGACCGGCGCCATGGTTGTCCGATACTATAAAAAAGATTATGGCTAAACGGAACAGAGCGAAAAGGAGACATAGAAGGTTCCCTACTGAAGAAAATTGGTGTCTCTATAAAAAGCTTAGAAACCGCTGCAGTCGTATGTGTAGGGATGCGAAGAGACGCCACATACACACCTGCATTCAAAATTTCAACACAGCACAAGTTTGGCAATTCCTTAAGACCTTTGGTATTGGCAAAACGTCCGTTGAAAATACCAGTAACTTGGATATTAATGCACCTAATGCTCATTTCTCTAACCCTCCTGCTTCTTTAAAAGATGATATTAAATCTTTTACTCATAAGCTTCTTTCAGATCTTCCTTTGCCAGTATGTGCTTCGTTCTCTTTCAGCCCGCTTAAGGAGCAAGACATAAAGAAATCAATCCTATCAATATCCACGAAAGCCGTGGGTGACGATGGTATACAAATACAAATGATCGTACCAATACTTGACGAACTTTCGCCAGTTATTACCCACATAATGAATTGTTCCTTGGAAACTTCCTCCTTTCCAACTGCTTGGAAAAAGGTGTATATTCTTCCTTTACCCAAAATACCAAATCCTCTTTTAATATCGCATTTTAGACCCATATCCATTCTTCCCGTTCTATCCAAGGTGCTTGAGAGTGCAGTTCAAAATCAATTGTCACACCATTTCTCCTCTAATAACCTGCTGAGTCCTTTTCAATCTGGATTTCGGCCGGGTCATAGCACAGTTACGGCTTTAATCAAAATAACTGACGATATTCGATTGGCCATTGAGAATAGACTACTGACAGTACTAGTCCTACTGGACTTCAGCAGTGCTTTTAATTCAGTTGATTTTGACATCCTCTTAGGTACTTTGTCCTCTCTCAATGTCTCTGCTCCTGTAATAGCGTGGTTCAACTCTTACCTTCGGGGCCGCTCGCAGTCGGTTCGCTCTGAAGATAATTCCTCTGACTGGTGTGACCTTACTGCGGGTGTGCCTCAAAGTGGCGTTCTTTCTCCTCTTCTCTTCTCTGTTTTTATAAACTCTGTTACTAAAGTGATTACTTCTCATTATCATCTTTATGCAGACGACTTGCAGCTGTATCGTCACTTTAAGGTTGGGTAAATCAATCACGCGATCGATTCCATCAATGATGATCTTGAAAACATCAGCAAGTGGGCAAAATCGTTCGGTCTCTTGGTTAATCCTGCTAAAACTCAAGCTCTCATCATTGGTGGCAAACACTACATGAACGCTCTCAATAGCAATCTGCAGACACTCTCTCCAGTTGTCCTCGATTCTGTCCCTATACCTTACAGTAACCAAGTTAAGAATCTAGGCGTTCTTATAAACTCCAATCTTAATTGGAGCTCTCACATAGCAGAAGTAAGCAGAAGAGTCTACTGCTCCTTTCAATCTCTCAAGCGTCTGCAAAAGTTTTTGCCTTATCAAACAAAAATAAGTCTTGCTCAATCTCTCCTTCTACCAATTGTTGACTATGGTGATGTTTGCTTTCTTGATGCTACTGAAGATCTTGTCTATAAGCTCGAACGCTTGCAGAATCTGTGTATTCGTTTCATTTTCGGATTACGTAAATTTGATCATGTATCAGAGTATTGGGCGAAATTAAAATGGCTACCTATTCGACAACGACGGGACTTGCACATTCTCTCGTTACTCTACTCCATTTTACATAATCCTAAATCCCCTGTTTACCTCAGGGAGCGTTTTGACTTTCTTGTTCCAAGGGATTATCCTTGCCGTGCAGCTAAATCTCTCCTTCTTCGTGCTCCTCTTCATTCTTCTAGTCGTTATGATGGATCCTTCACTGTTCGTGCTGTGCGTCTGTGGAACTTACTTCCACAGTCCATTCGTGCGAGCTCATCTTTGGATGTTTTCAGAAGAAGAATCAAGGAACATTTTCTATCCTGATTTATTTAGGTATGTATGTTTATGTATGTATTATAATTATATGTATTTAATATTTGTATAGTAAGTAACTGAGTATATGTATTTATATTTGAAAATATAGTATTTATTTCATTGCTATTTTCTATTAACATTATATTGTATAACTGCCCTCTTATTTCACTTTCTCATCTCTCAACACTCTATAGTTAGCTGGAAGATAACTCATATTTGAGTTAAGCTCGCCTTCTGTATACTTTTAAATTGTAAAATTATTTCTATCCCAGTGTATACAATAAAGAATAAAGAAAGGAAAGAAAAAACAGCTAGAATTTTAGATTTGTCAGGCTGACAAGTGACAAGTCTAGGGAATTATTTTATATCGTGTTTGGCATTGACATTTTATAGGAATATGCCCCCGATAACGTCTTCAGAGTTAATAATTTAATATTCCCTCTCTTCCTTCTATTAATTTAGTAAAATTTTTCTTTTGTTTTCTCATTTCTTTCTCTGTAACTGAGGAAACCATGTAGCCATTCACATAAATAGTATAATTTGTATAATTTAACTTAGACCCACCTGATAGACCAGCCTACATCGTTCTCCCATATCCCACAACAAAACGTAGATGGAAAAAGAAAATGTAAAAATGCTAATTTAAAGAGTAACCGTGGAGTTTCTTGCCCTTCTTCTCCACGGGAATGACATTCCGAAGTGGTGGTAGAGTCTTTGTTACTTTTCTGACGATTCATAAATACTGTAATGGTTTACATGAATAAAAAATATTCTGATTCTGATTCTTAAAAGAAGTTAAAAATTAAATTATACACTGGAATACAAAAATACTTAAAATCATTTTTTAACATGCACATTTCATCCTTAATATAAAATAAACAAACTTTTTCCAATGCCCATCTTCCTCCTACTCTCAGGCACTGAGGTTCCATTGTCATCGAATATTTTAGATGGAGATTATAGAATTTTAGGTTATAAAGACAATGTTTAGGAGATCATCAAATTATTTTTATGGATCTTAATGTCTCTTTTTATTACTGAACTTTCTGAAAGAAATTCCCGTACACTTTCGTATGCATGGACGTAAAGATAAGGCGGACGGAATGTCGCTGAACAAAAGTAAAGCCCAACAGTTACCTAGTTCGTTTCACCGTGTGTGCGTTTCAGCTCGTATGCAGCTACACGCTTTACACGCATTTTATTATCTCACTATGAAAACGACTTCTGTCAAACTATGTTTGTTACATAATATCGGCCGATAGACTTACTATGATGTGAGTGTGTGCGTTTTAGCTCGTACGAACTTACTATTGGGATCATCGATATATCATAACAAGATACACAGTCCCGTTCAAACGTTACACACAAAAATGTCCCCAAATCCACGTGGATTCGAGGACGTTTTTTTTGTGTATAGTTATAGTATAGTGAAACTCAAACTAAAACTCAAATAATTTATTTTGTATAAGCCCTGCGGGGGCGCTTACAAATAGTCATTTTTTTTTATCTAATTAAACTGCTAATCTAGCTCCGGATCGGAACGCGGCCTCCACTGTGAAGATCCGGCGAAGAAACTCAGCGGGCTTGCCTTTTTTATTTAGTTCTCTTTCTTTCCTTTTTTTTAATCATATTGTGTGGATACAATGTTTAGGTTACAATTAAATAGTTTATGACCTAGCTCCAGCGTGATGCCTTACGATCGAGATATGAATCTAATGTTATCTGTAAAGAGCGTCTAAAGGATTCCAGATGGGCTAGTCCCCACAAGCAGCACCTGTTTACGAGTATGACTGCTGGAACTGCCATCATTCCCCTCGACCATATTGGAGGGAAGGGAGTGACCCGCGCCAGATAGCCACCGCAAGTAAAGACATTATAGTGAGCATGACCAAACCAGAACCCCAAAGACAAAGCAGCAATACCTCAAACTCGTCAGGCAGAACACGCTACGCTTTAACATTGCCGTAATTATAAGAGAACAATACATAGCATTACTATCAATAACATGGCACTTCAATCCCACGCGGTCTTATTTTCTATGTGATCCGAGATTTTGTAATAAGCTTTCTTACAGCTTTCTTACTCTTATGATATAAACATAAATTAGGGCTGACTGTACTTAATCGTTGTACCTTACCGTTCACTTTTTTTTGCCTTTTTGAAGTGCCATTTTTTGAACGGCGAACATGTATCTAACTATTTTGTTTCATTTAATCGATAACTGGGATGCACTTTTTGTTTAGCGGTAATCCGTCCGCCTTTTTTATACATCCATGGTATGCATTCCGAAACTACCGCCAGATTACGAATACATAAAACTTGTATCGGTGTTTTATTATTCCTCAACCGTATCCCGTACACGGCATCGCACTCTTCAGATAAAACCGAAACGATGCCCAATAAAACCTGTCAAACCGATCGAACCGTCTATGACCGGTAATTCTATGGTTTATTGTTTTGAAAACCGTAAAGAGGGACTTTAAAATGGAGCATATTGGCATTGAATGTATTAAATAATAATACCTATGTACATTTCGCCAAGACATTTCGCCGCGACAGTTTTGGTCTACGGGAAAATCTTAGCATATGGATAAATCTTTGTGTGATCCACAATTATTTGTTTCGGTCTAAAACGGTCTACAGTCCATAATTAACGCACCCACGACACGATAAATAAAGAGGCAAACATTAACTCGGCTCTAGCGGTTTTATTATATGAAGTATTTATTAATAATAATCATCATTTATGAAATAAATGATGATTACATAGGCAACTGAAGTCTCAAAAAATTAATTACATGCAACTTACAGACCCATACAATATATACCTTACAGACTAATAAACAACTATACTAATAGGGAACAGTAGTAGTGAATGGCGCGATGGGAAAGCTACTTGGGAGCCGGCACTTAAGCCGAAAGGCGCAGCTGGCCATACATAATGGAGTGCTTGTCCCAACGCTGTTATATGGCAGCAAGACCTGGGTATGTAAGAAGGAGAATGAAAGTAGTATAAATGCGGTGGAAATGCGAGCTCTGCGGAAGATGTGCGGAGTGAAGTTGACCGACCGTATTCGCAACAGCGTAGTAAGAAAGCAAATAGGTATGAAAGAGAGTATCGGTGTAAAGATGAGAAAGGGTATGCTCCGTTGGTTCGGGCATATAGAGAGAATGTCGGCAGAAAGATTGGCAAAACTGATATACAATGCGAAAGTGGAAGGATGTAGGTACCGGGGAAGACCTAGACTATCTTACCATGACTAAATAGACCGGGTCTTATCTGAAGGGCAAGTCAGGAGTCTCCGTAACCGGCAAGCGTGTATGAGACGAACTATGAGAGTAGAGGAAGCCAGAGAGTACTCTCTGCCTACCCCGTAAGAGATCTGGCGTGATGATATAGATAGATATTATTTTTTGGCGGTACGAAGTTCGCCGGGTCAACTAGTAATATATAATAACTTATAAACTAAGACACATGTGTTAACGGCGATATATTGCACTGTGCAGGGGCGTCTCGTAGTCTTCCACGAAATCTCCTAAAGACGACGCCTTACGGCCAGAACTCCTCGCTCATGAAGGTCTCCAGCTTGGCGGTGGGAACTCGCACAACAAAGGAATTGAATGCCGTATTGTTTTGCAAGTTCAGCTTCTCGACCCTCAGAGTGTCTTCTACATACTAATACGTATTCACACACTTAAGCCAACAACGTACAGTTAGAAATAAAGAGCATTATTTTATTACCCGTTAATTATACATATCTCTTCAACCACGCAGCCAAAAAAATATTTTTTAACTTCAAAGTCTAAAAAATATACACAGTACCTTAATTATTCAAAACGGTTTACATAATCGTACAACCGACCCGGGGCATTCTTTATGCAAAACCCAGCCAAACGGCAAACGCAAAAATGAGAGACAATATTTATACCTCACACGTACCATTGAACTCGAAAAAACGAGCTCTTCAAATATATGCAAATTTCTTTCGTTTTGGCAAAAAGCACGATTTGCATAAACGGTCAATATCATTAAATATTTCATACGCGTATTAAAAACGATTAGGTGGGATCATGTTTGGAATGAATGTCTGAATGAGGTGTTAGGCGGGCGGATATTTTTCACGTTTTCGATAGCTGTAAGGGTAACTATATGGTGATTTCCTTGCTTCGGAAGGCACGTTAAGTCGTTGGTCCGGTTGTCACTTAATATGGTGATCGTTAAACCAAGTTGGAAGCCTTACAGGCAACTTAATAAGTTTCAACAGCAGGAGGCTACAAGACTGCCGCCACCGACTAGGTCCGCGTGCTGGAGTATGACCTTAACTCACTCATGACGATTTATGAGGGAACGTCTTTGCCCACCAGTAAGACAGTATACAAGCTGTAACATAATAAACGCAAGACCTGAAAGTAGTTTGTTCTAAATCGGTAACTGAATTGATTCCAATAATTTTAATGTATCTTACATTTTTTTTAATTTGCAAAATATATTGAGTTCTTAGATTTACGCGAATATTACACATGAAATAAAACTATTTTACGGATTTTATCGCGGTTTATTTTTTTTATTTTTAGTTCCCGACGTTTCGAGTGCTTTGCAGCACTCGAAACGTCGGGAACTAAAAATAAAAAAAATAAACCGCGATAAAATCCGTAAAATAGTTTTATTTCATATTGCAAAATATATTTTTACTCCTTAAGTGCGCTATAAAATGTAAATTTATTCTTGATTCATAACAAGAAGACGATTCCAAATGCATTCCTAAAACGTAGTTTTCAAAACGCACACATACACGTACAAGTTTCATTGTTAATTGGGGTATAAAAGTGGTTTAAAAAAGGTTAAAACGTTGAAACTTGAAAATTTGGATTTCGTTTTGAATTTATAAAGCAATTCTCTAATCGGGGTGTCTGAGGTCTTACGTTTATTATGTTATACCTTGTAGATTCATTTGAGACCCACAATTGTTTGTTTCGGTCTGGGTGTTTGTGTATGTGAATTTTCATGTTTATAAACGCCCCCACGGTACAGAAATATATCATATATTAGTGTGAGGCTAGGTTTAAAAAAAAATCATGTTATTTTAAACCTATTAAAATCGATTAGGTGAGCTGACGTCTGAGAAGGACGGTGTCTATGAGCGGATTGTTACGGATTTTTCACGTTTTCGATAGTTATAAGGGTATGGCTTCATAAAGGGTATTATAATATATGGGATATTATAATACTGTAATAATATTTAGATTAGAAAGCGAAAGATAGTATCGGTGTAAAGATGAGAAAGGGTATGCTCCGTTAGTTCGGGCAGATACAAAGAATGTCAGAAGAAAGATTGACAAAACAGATATACAATGCGAAAGTGGAAGGATGTAGGTACCGAGGAAGACCAAGACTATCTTACCATGACCAAATAGACCGAGTCTTATCTGAATAACAAGTCAAAAGTCTCCGTAACCGGCGAGCGTGTATGAGACGAACTATGAGAGTGGAGGAAGCCAGAGAGGTATGTAAGGAGAGAACCTGTTGGAACTCTGTACTCTCTGCCTACTTCGCAAGGGATCTGGCGTGATGATATAGATAGATAGAAAGAATGTGTAGAATACCAGCTCCGCACTAGAAATTAAAATTGTCTTGTGTGCAAACAGGAAATTCACACATACAATCGCCTAGATCGAAATAAACATTTATGATCACGTGTACATGTCACCAACATTTGTAGGTTACACACAAAGCGGGAATCAAGCCTAAGATTACCTGATCCAGTGAGTGCAGCGTATAATATGGGCCACAAATGATATGAATCAATACAAGTCAATGTCGATTTGACGATTTAGAGCAGTGGTTAAGAGCTTAAGCCGCTGCGCCCACCGTGTCTAATAGTCGCGGGGTCGATTCCCGCACGGGACAAATCTTTCTGTGACAAACAATTGTTTGGTTCGGTCAGGGTACAGCTTACTCTTATTAAATAAACATAAATTAGGGCTGATTGTACTTAGTCGTTGTACCTTACCGTTCACTGTTTTTGCCTTTTTATAGTGCCATTTTTCGAACGGCGAACATGTATCTAACCATTTTGTTTTATTTAATCGATAATTGGGATGCACTTTTTGTGTAGCGAGAATTCGTCCGCCTTTTTATACATCCATGGTATGCATTCCGAAACTACCGCCAGATTACGAATACATTAAAACTTGTATCGGTGTTTTATTATTCCTCAACCGTATCCCATACACGGCATCGCACTCTTCAGATAAAACCGAAACGATGCCCAATAAAACCTGTCAAACCGATCGAACCGTCTATGACCGGTAATTCTATGGTTTATTGTTTTGAAAACCGTAAAGAGGGACTTTAAAATGGAGCATATTGGCATTTAATGTATTAAATAATAATACCTATGTACATTTCGCCAAGACATTTCGCCGAGACAGTTTTGGTCTACGGGAAAATCTTAGCATATGGATAAATCTTTGTGTGATCCACAATTATTTGTTTCGGTCTAAAACGGTCTACAGTCCATAATTAACGCACCCACGACACGATAAATAAAGAGGCAAACATTAACTCGGCTCTAGCGGTTTTATTATATGAATCATTTATTAATAATAATCATCATTTATGAAATAAATGATGATTACATAGGCAACTGAAGTCTCAAAAAAATAATTACATGCAACTTACAGACCCATACAATATATACCTTACAGACTAATAAACAACTATACTAATAGGGAACAGTAGTAGTGAATGGCGCGATGGGAAAGCTACTTGGGAGCCGGCACTTAAGCCGAAAGGCGCAGCTGGCCATACATAATGGAGTGCTTGTCCCAACGCTGTTATATGGCAGCAAGAGCTGGGTATGTAAGAAGGAGAATGAAAGTAGGATAAATGCGGTGGAAATGCGAGCTCTGCGGAAGATGTGCGGAGTGAAGTTGACCGACCGTATTCGCAACAGCGTAGTAAGAAAGCAAATAGGTATGAAAGAGAGTATCGGTGTAAAGATGAGAAAGGGTATGCTCCGTTGGTTCGGGCATATAGAAAGAATGTCGGCAGAAAGATTGGCAAAACTGATATACAATGCGAAAGTGGAAGGATGTAGGTACCGGGGAAGACCTAGACTATCTTACCATGACTAAATAGACCGGGTCTTATCTGAAGGGCAAGTCAGGAGTCTCCGTAACCGGCGAGCCTGTATGAGACGAACTATGAGAGTAGAGGAAGCCAGAGAGTACTCTCTGCCTACCCCGTAAGAGATCTGGCGTGATGATATAGATAGATATTATTTTTTGGCGGTACGAAGTTCGCCGGGTCAACTAGTAATATATAATAACTTATAAACTAAGACACATGTGTTAACGGCGATATATTGCACTGTGCAGGGGCGTCTCGTAGTCTTCCACGAAATCTCCTAAAGACGACGCCTTACGGCCAGAACTCCTCGCTCATGAAGGTCTCCAGCTTGGCGGTGGGAACTCGCACAACAAAGGAATTGAATGCCGTATTGTTTTGCAAGTTCAGCTTCTCGACCCTCAGAGTGTCTTCTACATACTAATACTTATTCACACACTTAAGCCAACAACGTACAGTTAGAAATAAAGAGCATTATTTTATTACCCGTTAATTATACATATCTCTTCAACCACGCAGCCATAAAAATATTTTTTAACTTCAAAGTCTAAAAAATATACACAGTACCTTAATTATTCAAAACGGTTTACATAATCGTACAACCGACCCGGGGCATTCTTTATGCAAAACCCAGCCAAACGGCAAACGCAAAAATGAGAGACAATATTTATACCTCACACGTACCATTGAACTCGAAAAAACGAGCTCTTCAAATATATGCAAATTTCTTTCGTTTTGGCAAAAAGCACGATTTGCATAAACGGTCAATATCATTAAATATTTCGTACACATATTAAAAACGATTAGGTGGGATCATGTTTGGAATGAATGTCTGAATGAGGTGTTAGGCGGGCGGATATTTTTCACGTTTTCAATAACTGTAAGGGTAACAATATGGTGATTTCCGTGCTTCGGAAGGCACGTTAAGTCGTTGGTCCGGCTGCCACTTAATATGGTGATCGTTCAACCAAGTTGGAAGCCTTACAGGCAACTTAATAAGTTTCAACAGCAGGAGGCCACAAGACTGCCGCCACCGACTAGGTCTGCGTGCTGGAGTATGACCTAAACTCTCTCATGACGATTTATGAGAGAACGTCTTTGCCCACCAGTAAGACAGTATACAAGCATCATCACTTCGAAACTTCAGGCCGCCGCCAATACCCTAGGGGATTGGTTCAGGAAGTGGCGAATCGAGGTGAACCCGGACAAGAGCGCGGCGGTGCTCTTCTCCAGAGGTTCAACTTCGCGCCGCTCTCTGCGCCACCCCGGAAGGAACCGAGGTCAAGTGACCATGTTCGACCGAACCATTCCCTGGGTCAAACAGGTCAAATATTCAGGGGTCACCCTGAACAGTACCATGTCCTTCGGCCCGCACATCAAGCGGGTCCGTCACCGAACATCCTTCGTGCTCGGTCGTCTCCATCCGTTAATCTGCAAGCGGAGTAAAATGTCCCTTAGAAATAAGGTGACGCTTTACAAAACTTGCGTTCGTCCCATCATGACTTATGCGTGCGTTGTGTTTGGGCATTCGGCCCCCTCTCACATCGACAGACTTCAAGCGGTTCAAAACCGCTTCCTCCGTAAAGCCGTAGGAGCCCCATGGTTCGTACGGAACGTCGACCTCCACTCCGATCTAGGTCTCGAACCTATTCGCGCCTTCATTAAAAAGGCGTCAACACGTCACTTCGCGAACGCATCTACCCATGCGAATCCGTTAATCGTAGCCATCGCCGACTACGATCTCCCCCCCGACCCCTGCCGCCACCGCCGGCCGCGACATGTTCTCACCGACCCCCCGATGCTTTGTCATCCCTTCTTTGCGCTCAGAATACGTGCGACGACGACGACGACGACGTAGTAGTAGATCCCCTCCCATAGCCGGAGGTTGACCGGTGCACTTAGTAGTGCACCCGTCCCCCTACAGCGACTGTCCCAACCGAGGGCGCCTAGAGTATGTCGCCTCTTGCCCTTCTGGCTGGCTAGAGCGTAGTGGTTGCACGCTCGCCTTTAATTCCGGTGAAGCTGTAAAGGCCTCGCGGCTAACAGCGTACATCATTCACACACACACAGTAAGACAGTATACAAGCTGTAACATAATAAACGCAGGACCTGAAAGTAGATTGTTCTAAATCGGTAACTGAATTGATTCCAACAATTATTAATGTATCTTACATTTTTTTTAATTTGCAAAATATATTTTTATTCCTTAAGTGCGCTATAAAAATATAAATTTATTCTTGATTCATAACAAGAAGACGATTCCAAATGCATTCCTAAAACGTAGTTTTCAAAACGCACACATACACGTACAAGTTTCTTTGTTAATTGGGGTATAAAAGTGGTTTAAAAAAGGGTAAAAACGTTGAAACTTGAAAATTTGGATTGCGTTTTGAATTTATAAAGCAATTCTGTAATCGGGGTGTCTGAGGTCTTGCGTTTATTATGTTACACCTTGTAGATTCATTTGAGACCCACAATTTTTTGTTTCGGTCTGGGTATTTGTGTATGTGAATTTTCATGTTTATAAACGCCCCCACGCTATAGGAATATATCATATCTTAGTGTGGGGTAGGTTTAAAAAAATATAATTCATGTTATTTTAAATCTTTTAAAAACGATTAGGTGAGCTGATGTTTGGGAAAGACGGTGTCTTTGAACGGATTGTTACGAATTTTTCACGTTTTCGATAGTTATAAGGGTATGGCTTCATAGGGATATGGGTATTATAATATATGGGATATTATAATACTGTAATAATATTTAGAATAAAAAGCGAAAGATAGTATCGGTGTAAAGATGAGAAAGGGTATGCTTCGTTTAGTTCGGGCATATACAAAGAATGTCAGAAGAAAGATTGACAAAACAGATATACAATGTGAAAGTGGAAGGATGTAGGTACCGAGGAAGACCAAGACTATCTTACCATGACCAAATAGACCGAGTCTTATCTGAATAACAAGTCAAGAGTCTCCGTAACCGGCGAGCGTGTATGAGACGAACTATGAGAGTGGAGGAAGCCAGAGAGGTATGTAAGGAGAGAACCTGTTGGAACTCTGTACTCTCTGCCTACTTCGCAAGGGATCTGACGTGAAGATATAGATAGATAGAAAGAATGTGTAGAATAACAGCACTAGAAATTAAAATTGTCTTGGTGTGCAAACAGGAAATTCACATATACAATCGCCTAGATCGAAATAAACATTTATGATCACGTGTACATGTCACCAACATTTGTTGGTTACACACAAAGCGGGAATCAAGCCTAAGATTACCTGATCCAGTGAGTGCAGCGTATAATATGGGCCACAAATGATATGAATCAATACAAGTCAATGTCGATTTGACGATTTAGAGCAGTGGTTAAGAGCTTAAGCCGCTGCGCCCACCGTGTCTAATAGTCGCGGGGTCGATTCCCGCACGGGACAAATCTTTCTGTGACAAACGATTGTTTGGTTCGGTCAGGGTATTTGCGTATGTGAATTTTCATGTTTGTAAATGCACCCACGACACAGGAATAAATCCTAGTGTGGGGCAACGTTTATAACAAAAAAAAAGAAAAATATTGACAAATGGGCCTATAAAGTATCGAGTATACTAAACAACAGTGTGTGTGTGTATTTGAGTAATATACGCTGTTGGCCGTGAGGCCTTTACAGCTTCACCGGACTTAAGGGCGGGATTATGTGACCCCGTGCGGATTTGAGGAACGATGTAATACGGCCTATAGTTGACTCCATAATGATATGACTTATTCTATATATAATTTTATGGGTGTTTGTGTGTGTGTGTTAATGATCTACGCTGTTGGCCGCGGTGCTTTTACAGCTTCACCGGACAAGAGGGCGAGCGTGCAACCACTACGCTCGAGCCAGAAGGGCAAGGGGGCAACTAGCTCAAGGGCGCCTCAACGAGGCTTGGGCAGTCGCTTTGGCGGAGAGCGTATACTAGGTGACTCGCCGTGGTGCTCAGCACCGGCCGGCGGGCAAGGTATTCTTCGACCACGCCGGTGAGGACGGTGTCTGATCGTGTGTGCGAAATCTGTATCCGAAAGAAGGGATGTAAGGGCATCGGGAGGGTTGGTGAGAACATGCCGCGGACGGCGGTAGCGTCTGATAGAAGGGAAGTTAGGTTTGTAGTCGGCGGCGGCTACGATTAGCGGATTTCTATAATTGGACGCGTGCGCGAAATATCAAGTTGTTGCCTTTTTAATAAAGGCGCGAATAGGTTCGTGACCGAGATCGGACTGGATAATTTTATAGGCCTAGGCTAATAGTTATATCAAATCCGCACAACCTAAATTAAGTCGAAATGCCATTTGTCACAAGAATATAATCAAATCAGCGGAGTATCTAATCTCTCTGTGTCAGAATACGGCAAACAATTAACCGGAGTGCAGCTAAAGGCATTATTGTTAAGCCTATTAGTGATACAGACATCTTTTGTCTTATCTAAGTTGTGGTACAAGTTATAAGATAATAAATCATCACGATAAGGTATTTGTGTCCTATCACCCGCTTTCGAAAGGAATGAAATTTAATTAGTTCCTCATAGGAACCAGAAAGACAAAGAGGTATTTAGGAAAAGAATCTGTTGAAACTGTGTACCTACTCTCTGTCTAATCCGCAAGGGATCTGGTGTGAGTACATACAATGAATTGTCCTACGTATCTAAATAATTACGCCAGATCCCTTGCGGGATAAGTAGAGAGTACAAAGTTGTAACATATTCTTCCTTATAGTCCTCTGTCCCGATATTATTGTCCTACTATTCCTATTAACTGTTTTCTAATTAAATTTGCTGTGCATTCCAAGACTATTAAAGCGCACTCTAGTTTCAAATATCTTACGGAATTAATAGTGGTGGAAATGTGAGTTTATAAGGAAAACAAAGTAAAAAATAAGGCCTTGAATAAATATTACACAGATAAAATCGAAGAATCTAAGCAAAGAAGAATACAAACTAATATATGATGAAATACGTTTACATTTACACATTTTTAATATCAAGTATAGGTCTATAAGGAAATAACCTTTTGGAACTCTATACCCTCTGCCTATCCCGCAATAGATAAAAAAGTATTTTTATGCACCGGTCTTTCTAGACAAACCAGATAAATAATATTGACTAAACATTTCACCTAATTTGTCTAGGAAGACTTTTTCTTTCGCATAGTTATATAGACAAAACTGTAAACAAAACCGCGCCCGTTCATACCTTACTCCACAAACGTCTCCTCAACATTGACATCTATTTATCAACGTCCCGTCTCGAACCGACGACCATCCGATTACATCGTGACATTCTCATTTCCTTCCCCCCTTGTTTCTTGTTAAGATTTACTTATAATTCGCCTTTTGATACTCGCCCTTTATTAATCTAGAAGATCATTAATTAACATCAATTCGGTTTATCCATTAAGGCGTGTTGGAAACGCTTTCATTTTTTACAAGCTTTTATTGTATATGTTCGTATAAAGTCGTGCCTAAGTCATTCCGGTTCAAATCTTGTGTTTTTCAAGCACTTGCGGTTATCCGATTGAGCTGAATTTTGACATACTTGTACGGTGACAATGCAATAATACGGTAACATGGACCTGGTCTAATAATGGAGTCGAAAGGTGACCATAGAAAACCGTGAAACATTCAACGTAACCTCCTCGTGTTTAAACTTGTTAGATTGGTTTTGATAAGTACTATACAACCAGAGAATGTTCAGAAGCTGAAAGATGGCCAATGAAACTACCCAACTACTCAATACAACCCTGCCGTGTTTTGGCTTGTTGGTTTAATCTTGACGAGTACTTTAGACCCGGATGGTGTCCAGGGTCTGATGATGAAGCCGGAAAGAAGTTATAGGTACTTCTCAACCAAGCAAGACATCTTCATTGTGTTTATGCTACAAAAGCTTGTCAATGAAGCTCTTTAAAAATTAAAATTATTTTCGTTATGGATCCTAGCAAGCGCCCTAACAATTATTTACGTTATAGGTCAAAGCAGTGATAGCATAGTGATTAGACCGTTGGACTACAAAATCAGGGGTCTCGGGTTGAAACCCAGGCACGCACCTCTGTCTTTACAAAAGCATGTGTATATTAAAAATTAACTATCACTTGCTTTAACGGTGCAGTAAAACATCGTGAGCAAACATGCGTGCCTAAGAGTTTTTCGAAGGTGAGTGAAGTTCACCAACCCGCACAGGGCCAGCGTGGTGAACTATGGCCTAAACCCTTTCAGTTTGAGAGGAGGCCCGTGCCCAACGGTGGGACAGTTTCCTAATAGGGCTAATATTATATTATTATATGGGTCCTAGGGTGCTGGGTACTGGGTCTCCATAGTGGAATATGACATGGTCTCTTTCATGTCCATTTGTGAGAGAGAAGATAGTGGCTTTGCCCAACAGTGGGACAGTATAGGTAGTATTTACTTATTTTTTCTGCTATATTTGAAAATAGTGCTGGTTAGCGGTCATGAGGTCCCGTGTCCGAATCATTATCGGTCATCATCCGTGGCGGTCTTTAGGGGTGACCTTGTCCTACAGTGGACGTCTTTTGGACTGATAACATATAAATTAAAAAGTCAAAATGTATTTTTCCGTCATCATAATAATCGGTATCGTAATAGCAATATCTTAGCATTCCTAGTTATTACTCTGAGTAACCATCTACGCATTCGCCATCACAACCCGTTCTACTAACAAGGTGTTACATTTTTAACACGCCCTCCCCCACTCAACCCTCCGCTACCACTACTGACCTACAAAGGGTCGTGCCCTACCCTCAAGAGAGTTCTTTCAATTATTCAAAGTACTCTCCGGTCACGTCTTAGGGTGGAAAAGTAGTGTTGAATTAACAAAGTGCTGAATATGTAAGTGTATGTATTACATATATTACGTGAGAAATGTAGAGAAATTTATGTAGAGTTTTGAGCAACAGCTTCTAAATGTTTTAGTTCTCTGTTCTGCCTATCTATAGCTGATTCGGAATTGGGGTAGCACGCCTAAAAATGTAGCATTTATACGTTAAACTAAACAAATTTTGTACTACAACTTTTTTTATATGGGAACCGATTTAACTTAATGTGCCATGCCGGGCTGCTCTAAACCCTGAGTTATCAAACCACAGGATTCGCTAGCTCATGCAAGCGGATTATGTTGCGTTCGATTCCTACCCGAAAAAGATGATTTTTTGCTATGAGTTTTCTTCTATCTATATCATCATGCCAGATCTCTTACGGGGTAGATAGGGAGTACAGAGTTCCAACAGATCCTTACATATCTCTCTGGCTTCCTCCTCTCTCATAGTTGGTCTCAAACACGCTCGCCAGTTACGGAGACTCTTGTCTTGCCCTTCGGACAAGACACGCTCTATTTCGTTATGGTAAATCTAATTTTTCCCCGGTACCTACATCCTTCCACTTTCGCATTGTATATCTGTTTCGTCATTCTTTCTTCTGACATTCTTTCTATATGCCCGAACCACCGGGGCATACCCTTTCGCATCTTTACACCGTTACTATCTTTCATACCTACACGCTTTCTTAATACGCTGTTGCGAATACGGTCGGTCAGCTTAAATCCGAACGTCTTCCGCAGAGCTCGCATCTCAACCCTATTTATTCTGCTTTAATTCTCCTTTTGACATACCCAACTCTCACTGCCATATAACATTATATGGGTTTAAAAAAAAGCAGTCCGGTTTGATGAATTTTGTTTTTACTTAAAATGACTATTGAATATAAGCAAATGCAATATGGATTATATATCTATCTATCTTCAGCCGACAGACGTAGGACAAAGGTTTGGTCAAATAGCCGACGGAGCGCTCCGCTACGTTCGGTCATGACGTGTGTGTGTGAATGATCTACGCTGTTGCCCGCGGGGTCTTTACAGCTTCCCCGGACAAAAGGGGAAACCACTACGGTTCGGTCGTGACGTTTGCCGTCGCGCCAAACGGGGCTGTGCTGTGTGGCGTCTCCCGTACATTTAAGTACATTACAACTTCCTAAGCCGCGCCACCATCGCGCTCCCGTCTCGCTGCGTTGGCTATGTGGTGAAACCTGAAAGATCTTCCCGCCACAACCACCTTTTACCCGCGACTTTCACCTTCATCTTTTACGTGGGTTCAAACTCAAACTAAAAAAAAAAAACAAAAAAATACTGTATAATCTCTGCGGGGATACTTACAAATTGTCAAATTACATTTTTTTACCTAGTTTAACTACTAATCTACCACCAGATCGGAACGCGGCATCCACTGAGAACATCCGCCGAAGAAACTTAACAGGCCTATCTTTTTTATTTAATTCTCTTTTTCTATTTTTCTTTCTATTTTTTCCAATAAAATTGTGTGGGGTACATTGATTAGGTTACAATTTAGAAGTTTACGATCTAGCTTCAGTGTGATGCCTTCCGACCGAGACATGAGACTAATGATATTTTTTCTAGGAAGGCCCTGGAATATAAGCCCTGTTAAGAAACTGTCCCACCGTTGGGCACGAGCCTCCTCTCAAACTAAGAGGGTTTAGGACATAGTCCACCACGCTGGCCCAGTGCGGGTTGGCGAACTTCACACACCTTTGAGAAACTCTTAGGCATGCAGGTTTCCTCATGATGTTTTCCTTCACCGTTAAAGCAAGTGATAGTTAATTTTTAATATGCGCATACTTTCGGAAAGAGAGACGTGCGTGCCTGGGTTTGAACCGGAGACACCTCTGACTTTACAGTCCAACGGTCTAACTACTAGGCTATCACTGCTTACCCTCTAACATACATTAAAAATAATTTCTAACGACCTGCAAGATAGTTTTAGCTCTAGTAGTGTATATCCTTTTAGCAAAAATCATACAAAGGACGACAGGTATTAATCTCCTAACTCAGTAACCAGAGTTAACATCAAAGTATTAACATCACTTTACTACATAATTTATCAAGTTCCCCTTAAATTGAAGCGCATCTTTAACTGAACTTTGAAAATGTAGTTCCTATATTCTAAAAGTTCTATTTGTAATAAAACTAAATTGCATAGATTGTACACGTGTCGACGTTGGAGTTCTTTGTTAGTTTTAACCTTGTGCGAATGTCAAGGGAAAGATCCGGTTTGTTCCTATTACGACTAGAAAGCATTCCACTTTTGTAAAATTTAATTATAACTTCAAAATACACTTTAGAAGTCATACAAGGAAAATCGAAACTAATGCTGTCATACAGTGAAATAACAGTCGCAGAGTTGCCGATTGCTATAAAATATGCCCAAATTCGTTTTTTTACTAAATGACAACCATAATTTCACACCTACAACCACAATTGAATGTCAGCCACCACGGGCCCAAATTTCTTTGTCGCACTATAATGACGCCAAATACCATTCAGGATAGGCAGAGAGTACAGAGTTCCTATAGGTATTTACTTACAAACCTTTCCATAGATAGATAAAAGGATGTAGCAAAAATGATAAAGAGTTGAAAAAGGAACAAACCGTTCATGTTCAGTTTGAATGTCAAGGTCAAGGTTACGCGATCTCTAGATATTCATACTGAGAGTTCTAGGTCAATCTTTATTGGTACAAAGGAATTGAGAATTTATACAGCATCGCAGCGTGAGGAAATTGAAGGAAAATACATCGACCATAACTGTGAAACATCTTCGGCATTTGTGGCACAAGGACTCGATTAATGCGTCTTTGTGCACTTTCTTAGTGTTGACACTGTGTTACTGGATTTTATTTTATGTTATAATACGCTGTGTGAAATGTTAAAGAATATGAAATTGGTATATTTCAAGATAAGCTTTGCTTATGGCTTCGTAAAAATACACAGCTAAAAATATTGTCTGTGTTTAGTGACTAGAAAAAACAATCTGTTAAAAGCTCTTCGGAAATGTGAGAAATAGCATCAACCTACCGGTTCCAAGAGTATCTCCATCATATACCGATGCTTTTTCCAAACAAAAGTTGTTTGTTTTGTTGCTGTAGTTTAGTTCTGCCAATCAACGTCAAGTTTAACAAATTAATAAGACAAAATATAAACGACCGAACGATTAGCTTTTGGCTTATTGCTTCGTAAACAATATTTGAATTATAATAAGTACAAAATTAATAATTTTAATTTAAAAATATCTTTTTAAAAACTAGCTTTTATAGCAATAACACAACGGAGATATTTTGCTCAGTTGAGAAGTTCCTATGGCCTCCTTCCGGCTTCATTCTCAGATCCTGCTTACCATTCGGGTCTACAGTAGGTACTCGTCTCCTACAAATCCAACCAGCCAAATCATGTCAGGGTTATGTTGGCCACCTTTCGACTTCATCATCAGACCCTGACCTGGTTGTAAAGTACTTGTCAATACCCAACAAGCCTAAACATAATTATGGACTATGTTATGTTGTTGACATGTTCCTATGGCCGTTCCTGCAAGTGCTTGAAAAATAGATCACAAGATTTGAATCGAAAAGACACAGACATACGATCATTGCTAGTTAAATAAAAGCTTGCAAAAACGAATTAAAATTGTAGTCTGTGGTCAACAGTGACAAAAAAAAACAATCTGTCAAAAGGAATGTCATCACAGAAAAAAACACCATTCGTGGGATTAAAAACCCTCACCATTGTCTCTTGACACATTAAGTACGTCACATTTTTTTTTATTCGTCCACCAACCCGTTGCTGCGTACATTTAGAGAATTACCACAGAACCCCGGGCAAATGGAATTCGTCCGGCCCACAACAACGCAGACAGCCTAATGTCCGTCCATCAGCCCTTTAAATGGCACACGTCATTTACCAATTACAATCCCAAACACCCCCGTTATAACGCCTCATACACCATCCATTGCTGCTAACTTTGGTGTTGCTACTATATTATATATTTGAGTTCCATACTCAACGAGGAATGTATGTAAAACATTGTGTTATGGGTGGTCGAGAGTTTTGTTTCTTGGTATGCAGGTTTGTGTCCAGAAATTATGGTTCGAATCCATCTCTGGACTCAATGACGTCATTCTGCATCGCAATGACAGGGTGGAGAAAGGCACGCAATAGGTCTCGACTATACAGTGTGTGTATGTTGCGGCGTTTTGATGAAATTGCAGTATGCCCTCGCCCTAATGTTGAGTTATTTGTCTATTGATTAGGTACAGGCTGCCATGTGTACAATTAGGCTATACCTATAGGCCACTGTATTAGTATTAGCTACGTATTAGTAGTATTCTGACGGACTATTTAGCGCAGTGGTTAAGAGCTTAAGTCGCTCCGCCCACTGTGTCTAATAGTCGCGGGTTCGATTCCCGCACGGAACAAATCTTTGTGTGATCCACAATTATTTGTTTCGGTCTGGGTATTTGTGTGTGTGAACTTTCATGTTTGTAAACGCACCCACGACACAGGAATAAATCCTAGTGTGGGGCAACGTTTTTTCAAAAAAAATAAAAATAAAAATAAAAAAAAATAAAAAAATTTGCGCTATTAGTATTGTAAACTGTCGAAAGTATGTAAACGGAAAATGTTTATTTTAACACTTACATTTTCGATAGTTTAATATCTCTCCTAGATCTGGAGTGAAGCGCTTTTCAACAGGTCGTCGATCCATCGTGGGGCCACAAGATGGACTAAAAACCTGCTGAAGGTCGCGGATAAAAACTAGATGTGCACAGCACAAAGACAATCGTTGTAGCGATCTTTGAGAGAGGTCCATGTACTGTAGTGGACATAATTTGGGCTGGTAATAATGATTATATTCCCATTCTTTTTTGTTCATTATGTACTTACCTATTACAAGTCTAATGTGTTTTCTACCTATATCAACACACCAGATCCCCTGCAGAGTAGGTAGAGACTACAGAGTTCCAACAGGTTCTTTCCTTACAGACCCCTCATGCTTCCTCTACACTCATAGTCCGTTCCATACACGCTTGCCGGTTACGGAGACTCTTGACTTGTCCGATAAGACACGGTCTATTTGGTTTTGGTAAGATAGTCTAGGTCTTTCCTGGTGCCTACAGCCTTCCACTTTCGCATTGTATATCTGTTTTGTTATTCTGTCCTCTGTCATTATTTCTATATACTCGAACGGAGCATACCCTTTCTCATCTATACACCGATACCGTGTTTTTTATAACCTAATTTATGTGTGAGTGATCTACGCTGTTGGCCGTGGGGCCAGTATACCTTCACCGGACTAGAGGTCGAGCGTGCAACCACTACACTCCAGCCAGAGGGGCAAGGGGCCAACTAGCTCAAGGGCGCCTCAAGAAGGAACGGTCTTGGCTTGGTAGTCGCTATGGGGGAGGGCATATACTACGAGTCTCGTCGTGGTGCTTTGCACCGGCCGACGGGAAAGGTATTGTTTGGCCGTCAGACCTCGCCTGCGAGGTCGGTGTCTGATCCTGTCTGCGGTATTCGAAAGAAGAATAGTAAGGGAGTCGGTGAGAATATGCCGCGGGCGGCGGTAGCAGCTGATAGGAAGGAATAACCTGACTTGTTTATTAAGTTAGGTTAAACTTGTGATCAATTAAAACTATATGAATTTAAACGAAGCTGATTTTCGTGGCGATATTTGGGAAGGCCTTCATCGTGCAGGGCCGTCTTTCGGGTAAAGAAGAAGAAGAATGGGAAATAGATTAGAACCACACATATTGCCTGCGTACCAATATTTTATTATACAAACACCTAATTCTAGTAACTAAACAAATTCCAATACACAGAAATGATAATCACACCCAGATTATAACCTGAGGGCTTAGCACGAAAACTTTAACATTAATGTGACGCTAGCAAGTAATGTTGTCATGCTTATATTTATATAGTGAATATGCCGAGTGACAAGGATATCAACTCGCTAACATCACGCTAACAACGATCTTGTCGTGCTAAAACTCAAACCCAAATCATTTATTTTGTAAACTCTTTAACTTATAAATTTTCATATTTACATAGTTTTTCTTAGTAACGAGAGGAACTTAGCGGCTTTTCCTTTTTGTCTAGTTCTGTATTAATTTTTTTTATCATTTTCTGTGTAGATACAATTTTTATTATCCAGAATGAAGTATGCGATCCAGTTGCAGTGATACTTTTAAGACTGATATAACTAATAACTAACTTGGCCGTTGGGGCAGAAAGGTTCTCGAATGGCGACCACGTACCGGAAGACGTGGAGTGGGTAGGCCCCCTACAAGATGGACCGATGACCTGGTGAAGGTCGCGGGTAGAAGTTGGATGCGTACAGCAAAAAGCCGATCGTTGTGGCAGTCTTTAGGGGAGGCCTTTGTCCTGCAGTGGACATCTTTCGGCTGAAGAAGAAGATATAACTAATATGGTATAATACTAATGATAATATTTTTAAAGAATGAGCTAAAGATTTTTGGGTGGACCAGTTCCCACAAGCAGTACCCGTTCACGAATGACTACTTGAGCATTCATACTGCTCTACTGCACCATAACCTGCACGGTGCATAATCCCCTCTCCCCCAGCGCAGCACACATCCGCAATGACCCAGATATACCCCCATTTTTCTGTAATTACTCACCGCGGCTTTGTCGACATTCCCCTTTAGGGGGTCCCAATGTTTGGCCGGACCACTAAAACTTTGGTGTTGGACATTTTTATCCTATTATATTATATAACTAGCAGTTTCCCGAGACTTTAAACCCTGTATACAACGGCGCTACCGGCCGGTTCCAAGTAAGCTAAGAACCATTCAGGTGACTGCATAAGTAAAAAAAATAATTAAAATGGGTTAAGCCGTGTAGAAGAATAATCACGAGCAGACGCATATCGGATTTTTATATATAAAGTTACAAACTAAAATTCGTCACGCTTAAATAAAATGTGAACTATTTATACTGTATACCTGTACACCCACATGTCGCCACTGATGTAAGGTCTTAATTTAATAGCGAACGCCACTAAGCATAATTCCTGATTTTTAGAAGTTGTTGGTTCAAAAATCTCTTATTCAAGTTTGGACTAAGCAGTCGTCGGACCACGCGGTCACAGGGAAATATCTCTCTTTTCTTATTTTGTTTGCCTTCTTAGTCGACTATCATATTGATCTACTGTCTCACAGTGATACGATCTGGCGATCGCAAGGTACTGAATTCGTATACTAGATCGAACAAAATGTGTTTATAACACTTTTCTTTCCTTTCTTATTTTGATTGCCGCCTTATTCGACCGTCATATTGATCTAGTGGATCATAGTAGGTACGATCTGGCGATCGCTGATCGACGATCTGAATTCGTATACTAGATCGAACAAAGTTTTTGGAACTATGCGCGGTATAATGGCAATTGGCTCTATCCCTATTACATTAGGTCCTGACACCGACGGTGAGATATGTGTTTATACAGTACTCATGTGCCACTATTATGCTTTTCACCAAGCTTTTATTGAACTTGTGACAGACCATGGGATAAAATAACACTCAGTCTTGTATATTCGGTCAGAGTTTCCACCTTGCAGTTCGAGTTCACAATGAATGGTTTTTAATGCAATGCTCCTACTTTTATAGGGCCCAGAAGCCGTTACAGTACAATTTTATAATCTCTGGGTGGTATATTTAAAAAAAGTACCACAGATAGGTGTCATTAAACAAAATAAAAATAATTTTCTATTTGTAGAAACAATATATACGTAAAATTAAAATTATAATGATGTAAATTAATTATTTAAGTACTGATTTTATATAAAAGTTCAATCATAATCAACTTAGTAGGTAATTAATGATGTGATGCATCATACAGTGCAGCGACTAGTGGTGGGCATTAGTCGATAACACTTGCTTTATTCGAATGTATGCCAATCTGCATGTCTTTCCGGTTTAAAGTTAGTAATCAGTTTCAACCACTTGCTAATATTCGATTGAGCTGAAATTCTTCATATCTTTGTCCCTTTGGTAACATTGCAATAATATGGTTTTTATTGTTACTCGACTGATGTGATAAGAACTCTCAATCAAACAAAATAACCACTTAGCATTTAGACTACAATAGCTCAAGAAATGAAGTAAAAAAATAGTTCTTAAAAACATTAAAAAGTATTTTTTTACTTCATATCATATCCTTGCTTAAGTTCACACTTTAAGTGATTGCAATATACAAAATAATACTTGAGTCTGTATGGATCATCATCGTCACCTCCACATACTTGCATATACCCAAGTATATACCACCATGTACCTGGTACCCTACTCTTTGAAATTATAATGGTTGGGGGACCGGAAGCGGGGTATGAAACCTTCACGCCTTTATCATTGCGAGTGGTTCAGTGGGTAGAACTATTTAGCATTTTTAGATGGCGAATCTAGGTTTAAAAGTACTTGTATATCTTAACAACTGTATACCAAAGTAGTTGAGCAAATATATAAATATGTTTTTTTTTTAACTTTTCCCCACCCTCGGATTTATTCCTGTATCGTGGGTGCGTTTACCGAAACAAATAATTCTGGATCACACATAGAATTTTCCCGTGCGGGAATCGAACCCGCGACTATTAGACACAGTGGAGAGGCTTAAGCTTTTAAACACTGCGCTAAATCGTCAATATAGTAAGTTTGGACAGGAACCTAACATTTTCCGGGATAAAAAAGTGTGTTAATCCAGGTAATAAACTATCTGTGTACCAAATTTCATCCAAATCCGTTCAGCTGTTTTTGTGTAACTGAGAAATAAACATCAAAACATACAAACTTTCACATTTATAATATTAGTAAAACAAACAAAATCCCTAAAAACAGAATATTTAATTTAAACTATCATTAAGTTTTATTCGTCTTAAGGGATCTATAGGGTGTTTATTTCATGTTTCCAACTTTATTTGCCTTATCAGTTTTTAACTAGATTTAAATATAATATGTAGGTACAAACAAGATCAACTAAACATAGGTATACAGTGTTAGTTCTTTCGGGGTCTATCTGTATCATTACTCCAATTCCCTTGCGGTGTACCTACCCCGCAAAACTCCGAACTCACTACGTAGTAAGTGTCGATTTCCAGCTTTCCTTACAGACTCTCTCGCTTTTTCCACTATGATAATTCACTGCACTGATACAAGCTCTGTGTGTGTGTGTGTGTTTGAATGATCTACGCTGTTGGCCACAGGGCCTTCATAGCTCCACCCGACAAGAGGGCGAGCGTGCAACGCTCAAGCCAGGAAGGCAAGGGGGCAAATAGCTCAAGGGCGCCTCAACGGCCTCGGCTTGGGCGGTCGCTATGGGGGAAGGTATATACTAGGTGTCTCGCCGTGGTGCTTTGCACCGGTGGCGGGCAAGGGATTCTTCGACCTCGCCGGCGAGCTCGGTGTCTGATCCACCACAACCCACAAGCTCGGGGTTGAGAAAGACTCTTGACCTGTTGTTCCATTAAGATCAGCTGAACGGTCCAACTAGTTGTGGAGAATGGAATTCGATATGGAAGTAATTTCTTCCAAACAGCACAACTGGTTAGTCCGATGAATATTTTCATATTACGACAGGTTCTTTCGGACATAGCTATTTTATATTACACATTCATTTGCTACTACAAGACTAGGTGACATAGCTTACGTCCTACATTGTGTACCTACAGTCAAAAGCAATAAAGTATATATATATATATATATTACATTTAAGAGAAACCGCAATAATCTCCGAAAATTTAGTTTTAACTAATCCTGGATTTTAAAAACATTACTCATCTAAAAAAATCTTCAACGTAAGGCTGTCGTCATCATCATCATCTCAGCCTATACTTGTCCACTGCTGAACATATGCCTCCCGAATAGCTTTCCAGCGTAACCGGTCCAATGCCACCTGCATCTAACGACTTCTTGCGATTTTCACAAGATCTTCGATACATCTGGCAGGCGGCCGTCCTACGCTGTCCTTGCCAATACGTGGTCTCCACTCTTAGAATCTTTTTGCCCAAACGCCCGTCCGATCTTCGCGCTATGTGGCCCGCCCATCGCCACTTCAGCTTGCTAATCCTGAGGGCTATGTCTGTAACCTTGGTTCTTTTACGTATCTCCTCATTTCTTATTCGATCACGTAGAGAAACGCTGATCTTAGCTCTTTCCATAGCTCGTTGAGCAACTCTGAGCTTTTTTATGAGACCTATTGTAAGTGAGGCTGTACAAATAAATATTTCCACAAACCTTGATTTGCTTCTCAATAATCAATGTTATAAACAGTTCCCTTTTAAAACATACCTATTATAAGTGACCGCTTTGTAAAAAACTTTCTGTTTGTTTTATTAAAACATCTAACCACGGGGGCCATTTCAAAAGGCCACATAAAGTGCCTATTGAAACAAAATAACTGGAAGCCTAACTCAATAAACACTCGATCATACGCACACAACGAATTATTTTTACTGGAAACGACTTTACTTACAGCAGTTATTTTAATTTACTATTTAAATTTTAATAAAAAAATAATCACCGTTACGCCTATATTCAGCAATCGGGAGTGGCAGAGGTGTACTGTGTACAGGTACACCCACTTTTCGCCGACGATGTTAGGTCCTATATATTAGGGGGAAGTCGAGTGCCAATATATCAGGCACGAGGCTAGAAATTATTCCATCGAAAAGTTACATTTTCTCCGACTTGGAATTTAAACCTAGAATCATCTCATGATCACTACATGCATTTTTCGCCAATAGACCAACTAGCTTACTATTTACTTCAATTTTTACAAGCTTATTTTAACTTAATTTACTACAATTGTTAAGTAAATTAATGATTATATTTGCATTTTGTAATATTCAATCATGATTCAAGACTAAAAGAGTAATCGTATTCGTCGAATGTACAAGATGTAATTATAATCGTTAATCATTATTACACCATCACGCCTATATTCCCCAAGCGGGGGTAGTTAAACCATAATCTGATCACATTTTGCCCATCTCTGCTTGCAATTTACGTATATCTGTCTAACTATTTTTCAAGCACTTGCTGGTTTTGATTGAGCTAAACTTTGGCACATATATCTAAGTTCGGTGAGAATGCAATTATATGGTACTATGGAACTGGTCTGATAATGGAGTCGGAAGGTGGCCATAGGAACATGTGAACAATACAACGTAGCCCCCTCGTGTTTAGACTTGTTAGATTGGTACTGACAAGTACTATACAACCAGGTAATGTTCAGGGCTCTGATGAAGCCTTAATGTGGCCAATGGAACCACCCAACTCCACAATAAACTCACCGTGTTTGGGCTCGTTGGACTTGTCTTGACGAGTACTTTCGACCCGGGTGGTGTCCAAGTTCTGATAATGGAGCAGGATGAAGCCATAAAAACTCCACAACTAAGCAAGATATCTTCGTTGTGAAGTTGCTACAAAAGCTTGTTTTTAAAAAGGTATTTTTAATTTGTTTTTTCTGACCAATACTTATAAAATAATATAACCTACACGTATATATTAGTGACACATCTATAACAGGCAACTTAATCATTATGAGCCGCTAAGAACGCCACGAATATAGAATGCCACTAGCAAAGAACGCCTACCACCTTCTTCAGATCACCGGTACACGTTGTCTCCTAACGACGTGCTGTATGAGATCGCCATTTTTAATCCTTAATCGCTACGCGCAAGGTCTATTTTACCATCTACCATCATCACACAAGTTACGTCGATACGTATACAAACAACTACACTGTTGAAACTCATCACGTTGCCCATAAGTCTTCTAATCTGTCTTAAAATCTATCAAATGACTTTGTATGGTGACGGGGAACAACTGGTTACCACTTGGTAAGCAATGCCAAGGGCTTAGCGTGTCTTTGCAAAGCACGAAAATACCCAAATATGAAAATGACGTAGACGGTCCCTCACTTCAGACTGACCATTCGCGCCTATATTAAAAAGGCGACAACACGACACTTCGCATTTACCCATGCGAACCCCTTAATCGTAGCCGC
Organism: Phalera bucephala; assembly: GCA_905147815.2. Taxonomy (NCBI): domain Eukaryota; kingdom Metazoa; phylum Arthropoda; class Insecta; order Lepidoptera; family Notodontidae; genus Phalera; species Phalera bucephala. Next base: position 22,293,985 of record LR990627.1, on the reverse strand, counting down.
CACCGACTACGATCCACCCCCCCCCCCCCTACCGCTACCGCCGGCCGCGACATGTTCTCTCCAATCCCCCCGATGCTTTGTCATCCATTCTTTCCGCTCAGAATACGGGCGACGACAACGTAGTCGTAGATCCCCTCCCATAGCCGGCGGTTGACCGGTGCACTTAGTAGTGCACCCCGTCCCCCCACAGCGACTGTCCCAACCGAGGGCGCCTCTTCAAGGCACCCTCGAGTATGTCGCCCCTTGCCCTTCTGGCTCGAGCGTAGTGGTTGCACGCTCGCCCTTAAGTCCGGTGAAGCTGTAAAGGCCTCGCGGCCAACAGCGTACATCACTCACACACACACACACACACTGACCAAGACGAACGCTGCTTAACTGCGATTATAACTTGTCCTTCATGTATTCTTCTACAGAGTAATAGCACTTTCTACTAGAAAAGTGCTATTACTCTGTAGAATAATACATGAAGGACAAGTTATAAATGCAGTTGACCCTCAAATGGTTCAATTTATATTTTAAAACTTGTTGCATGTTCCTAGTTTGTTTATTTTGTTATGTTCTGACTTTTTGTTTTATTGATTATATTTTATTATGTTACAGCTATTATAGATTAAATGTTGTCATTTTTTGCATAGGTATTATTATTAATTTATTTGACATTTTTTTTTTTTTATGAATATATTGAGATAAATATATGTAATATTGTACTAGAGAGCTAATGTAACACTTTTACCAACATATGCCAGCTATGATGCACAATAATAAATGAATTTGAATTCAATCTTGATGATCGATAAGGTATATTACGGCCAGAAAACACTTTCATAACTAAACATAACTATATTTACGTGAGATTATTGTGTTTAGAACTCTGATTCCGCTCATCTTATCCAGTCCAATCTTACATCCGTCAAGCAAAATTTTCCATCGAGATGAATAAGCCATCACCCTTTGAACCCGCCACTGAAAGCCTCGCTAAAGGGCCGCGATCGCTTGTCCGATAACTGGTTAATTGAGCATGTGTGAAAGAGAATATCACATGCTTTGATACTGATGTGTTGATTGGCCTTTTATGTTACGGAGATATTACGTACTTGTGTAACCTAATGTTATCACGGTCTGGCACAGCACGAGAGGGGAATACAGGGGTTTTATACCACGATCCGTCAAATCAACCACACAACTCTAAAATTTCTACTAACTTTGAAGGCTTACGAAAATGTTAAACTAATAATGCAGCGTAAGGGTGAATGAATGAATTATTTATTTGTCAAAACATTGGTAAAAAATCAGGTATTGATACAGGAATAGTCTCACTGTGTTTCACTGTTAGGGTATACAAATTGCTGCTAATAATAAAAAGGAACATTAATCAATTAAAAAGAATATAAAAATAATCAAGATGATAGCCAACATAAATCAAAATAACGCGTAACAATAACCTCAATTGAAAAATATCATGTCAACAACAACAAATCATACTACAAGGTGTAACATAATAAACGCAAGACCTCAGACACCCCTATTAGAGAATTGCTTCATAAATTCAAAACGAAACCCAAATTTCCAAATTAGCGCAGTGGTTAAGAGCTTGAGCTGCTCCGCCCACTGTGTCGAATAGTCGCGGGTTCGATTCCCGCACGGGACAAATCTTTGTGTGATCCACAATTATTTGTTCCGGTTTGGGTATTTGTTTGTGAATTTTCATGTTTGTAAACGCACCCACGACACAGGAATAAATCCTAGTGTGGGGCTAAAATTAAAAAAAAAAAAAAAATTTAAAGCTTTTTACCCCTTTTTTAAGCACTTTTATACCCCAATTAACAATGAAACTTGTACGTGTATGTGTGCATTTTGAGAAATACGGGTTAGGAGTGCATTTGTAATCTCCTTATTGCTATGAATCAAGAATAAATTAGTTTTTTATAGCGCACTGAAGGAGTAAAAGCATTTTTTGCAAATTTAAAAAAAATGTAAGTTACATTAAAAATAGTTGGAATTAATACAGTTATCGATTTAGAACAAACTACTTTGAGGTCTTGCGTTTATTATGTTACAGCTTGTATATGTTATACTATAACAAGTCATACTGCAAGTCAAATTAATATAATAATAATAATATAATCTCTTTATTTAAAGGTATAAAACCCAAAATTCTATATAATATAGACTAAGTTACAATTTCGAATAATTATAAGGTATATAGCAAAAATATAAAAATAAAATAATAATTAAAACATTAACACAAAATAAATATAAAATAATTTTTTTTACCCAATAAGGTAATTCTTAACTTTTAACCCAGGAGGTACGTCACATAAACAATATAATTACTTTTTATTTGGTTCCCGTTGCACCGAATTCCAATACTTTAGGATGGAGCAATCCAGATGTTCCACTAACGTTATAAGTATTCCGTTGTCGGACTCACGCAAGCGGTTCCAAAATGCTGCGATGCGAGATCTAATAATTGCAAAGAAGTCAGGCACCCTAGCCACGGCGAACATACCCGACGCGCTGCAGTACCTAGGTAACTTCATTAGGATACGATAGGCATCATTGTATTGTACCCTAATGTTGTTTATGGTGCGCCTGGTAAACTTAGACCAAAGCTGACATGTGTAGAAACATAGACAGTATGTTCTAAATAATGTCACCTTGACCCCATCACTACACTTTGCAAATCGGCGCGCGAGCATATTACACCTCATGGCCAGAGCCCGACGTTCGCGTTTGATATCCTCGTCGTCAGAAAGAGTCTCCGTCAATATGTGTCCGAGGTATCTGAAACACTCCACCCTTTCGATTAACCCTCCATCAATATATACCGGCGGAATCAACTCCGGACCCCTGCCTGAACGAAACACCATCGTAACCGTCTTTTTTACGTTATACTTGAGGCCGTGTTCAGCCGCGTAGCGTTCACATACCTTTAACAGTATACGAAGACCCCTAATTGAGGGGCTGAGTAGAACCATGTCATCGGCCTAGCTGAGGTTGTTTATACAAGTAGAACCAATATGGCAGCCTACTCTGATTCGCCTCAGCTCCGCAATCAAGTCGTTTACGTACAGGCCAAATAGATCAGGAGAAATCAGCCCTCCTTGACGAACACCGCACTCTAACCTATATTCGTTAGAAGTCGAGTCGCCCCATCTTACACTATTAACTTGGTTTTCATACCAGTATCGCAACAGATTCACAGTACTTGTAGGGACGTTAGAGGTACACATTTTCTCCCAAAGTAAATCATAGTTAACAAGGTCGAAAGCGCGGCTTAAGTCCAGGAAACACGCATAAACCGAAGTACCTCTATTGACGTAATGTTTAACTGTTGCTTTCAAGCTAAAAATGGCAGAATCTGTCGGGAGACCGGTCCGAAAACCAAACTGTGCGTCATCTAATTTAATATTACATTTTATAACGGGATGAATCAACCGCTCCAGGATTTTACTAATTATAGTACCAAGCGATATTGGCCTATAATTTTTCAGGCTTGAGAGGTCACCCGTTTTATTTTTTGGGACAGGCACCACAACCGTCCTCATTAGCATTTTTGGCAGGTAACCGATCTTGATACAGTTATTGTATAGTTCGGCTAAGGTCACAAAAATCTCTTCGCCAGCAAACAGTATGTGTTCCAAACTTAACCCATCGAACCCCGGGAATTTACCCTTTTTCATTTTGCGCACTACTGTAGCCACTTGACAGCTGTAAAGGTTATCCTATCAGTGACATGCGAATCAGTACAGTTCAGTGGGCATGGATCACGGGCCGGTCCCGGTTTATTTCTAATATGTAAGTAATATGTAAAATAATATGTAAGTCGGCTTTTGTTTTTCGCCGTAATGGCGACAAGAAGCCAACTTTTATAATTTAGTTATACTCTATTATTACTTGACATTGGCGAAATACAATGTTAAAGTGTGGGGCCATTCATTAAAATAAGAGGAAGATATGAAGGTCAAACACAATTTAGATGGCATGGTCATTTAGAAAGTCGCTTATACTGTAATAACATTTTTCTATTAAAAATATTGACAAATTAGATTTAAATTCCTTCAGTTGCAAACTTTTGAATTCATTCGGAACTTTATTAAATATTTGGGTGGCCATACCTAAAACACTTTTTCTGGCAGCTGCACTTTCACAAGCAACTTTTTTTGTGATTTGGTATTTATATTGCTTTCTAATTGGCAACTTTCTCTCATCTGCTATATTTTTAAATAATTTTGCGTTCTGTATTACAAAAATTGCCATTTCTAATATATATAGTGAGGGCATTGTTAAAATTTTTAGTTGTTTGTGTAATACAAACCGATCGATCTATCTTTGGTTGATAGATAGATAGATAATACTTTAATGTTCCACCAAAGATAGGTACCAAACACAAAAAGGAAATACAAGATTTTGAATTCGCTATGGCAAACGCAGCGCGTTAGGATGATATCGTAAATTTCTAGTGTAATGGTTTGGTAATGGTATTGTGTTTCACTAAATGCCATTAAGGGCGCGTCCTCATTAGGCGCATAGTTAGCGGCTAACTGTTTGCTTCCAGTTTGCCTACCTATAATTTTTAAATGTCCATACCGCGCGTAATGTACGCAGTTTGGCGGCGTTTCGCTTGCCGACATATTCAGTGAGAGGCTGATTCACAGCAAACGATGCGCGCGGTGGGAGGCGCAGTTCGCTCACTACGCCGGCGACGCGTCGCTATCAGTTGGGGTGGGACTACCGAAATATATTAACAGTATTTTTTTTTATATTTACCTTCATTTAATGCCACCAACAGTTATACAATCACTTCTCTCAGAACACTGAGATATATTAACCGTACCTTCCCTCTCAATAGTTTACAAGCGCTTTGCGGCTAATACTCTACAGTTCTACTCACTCGACATTCAGTTAGCGCCCGATAAGCCGCTCAGAGTCAGTCAGCGGATAGTCTGCCGCTAACTGTGCGCCTAATGGGGACGCGCCCTAAAGCACGATCCAGACATTCCTTTTTTATTACGTGGGGATATCCTCATGGACTTCCGCCAGCCTCGGGAGAAGCTGGCGGGGCATGTCGGACTCTTACCGAGGGCTCCGGGATCTCCGTTAGGAACGCACCGGTTCCCCTCTGTGTCGTGCTCCGAAGAGCCCGCCTTCGGGGGGGGGGGGGGGGAGCCTATGGATCCGCTCCCACCCTACACCGTTATTATTACTAATTTCTGCCCGCGACTTCGACCTAACGATTGAGTTTAGACAGGAACCTAACATTTTTCCGGGATAAAAAGTATCCTATGAGTTAATTCAGGTAATGGAATATATATATGGAGGCGCAGCTGGAGTATACATAATGGAGTGCTTGTCCCAATGCTGTTATATGGCAGTGAGAGTTGAAAGTTGATGATGTTAGAAAGAGAATGAAAGCAGCATAAAGCGGTCAAAATGCGGGCTCTGCGGAAGATGTGCGGAGTCAAGCTGACCGACCGTATTCGCAATAGCGTAGTAAGAAAGTAGGTATGAAAGATAGTATCAGTGTAAATATGAGAAAGGGTATGCTCCGTTGGTTCGGGCATATAGAAATAATGTCAGAAGAAAGAATGACAAAACAGATATACCGGGGAACCGGTACCGGAGAAGACCTAGACTATCTCGCTATGACCAAATAGATCTGAAGGACAACTTAAGAGTCACCGTAACCGGCGAGCGTGTATGAGATGAACTATGAGAGTGGCGGAAGCCAAAGAGGTATGTAAGGAAAGAACCTGTTCGATCTCTGCACTCTCTTCCTACTCCGCAAGGGATCTGGCTTAATGATGAAGAGCTATGTGTTAATCCAGATGATAAACTATCTGTGTGCCAAATTTCATTCAAATCCGTTCAGCCATTTTTGCGTGATTGAGTAACAAACATCCAAACAGACACACTTTCACATTTATAATACTCGTTTCTGTCCGCAACTTCGTCTTTATGTTAATCCAGGTAATAGACTATCTGTGCCAAATTCCATCCAAATCTGTTCAGCCGTTTTTGCGTGATTGAGTAACAAACATCTTAACATACACACTCACTTTTATAATACTATTGTCCGCCCGCGACTTCGCCCGCATTGACTTTAGATTTGAGCCTAATATTTTTCCGGGATGAAAAGTATCCTATGTAGAATATAATACTCTTTATTGTATACCAATACATTTACATTGAGAAAAATAAATAATTTGTTTATTTATTTTTCTCACAGAAAGGCACAATTGGCGGTCTTATCGCTAATAGCGATCTCTTCCAGACAGCCAAAACTAAAAGAACAAGAAGAAATATACAAAAAATAGAGGGCTGTAGGTGGCGTACACTTATTAGTTACTTTTATTTTGTGTATAGGTATAGATTTATGTATCCCAGGTAATAAACTATTTGTGTGCTAAATTTCATCCAAATCCATTCAGCCGTTTTTGCGTAATTGAGTTACAAACATCCAAACATACAAACTTTCACATTTATAATAATAGTAGGAGGTATCGGACATCCTGTCGTCCTAGTCTTAAGCCCGAAGTTGGAAAGTGTGGCAAAGAAAATGCTTCCTAAATAAGATGTCCTATAAACAGTAAGGAAAGGATGGTATAGATCGTGCATAGACGATAATTTTACAAAGTAATCGTAATCCGCCACGTTATTATGTGTTTCATTCATAGCAAATAGGGGGCATGAGCTGATTCTAAAGCAACTGTACTGCAGACAATTATAATCATTGCAAAAGCTATCAGCATTCATACATTGTTGTAAAAGGGAGGAGTTTGATCGAACCTGTCACCTCACGAAGCAATGTGCGTTTGATTGATGCACGTTTTGGGCGCAGAGGGAATTGGGCGATGATGTAGGAGAGCGGGTATGAGGACGCACCTCTTATTGGTTGTATGAAATAAAACAACAAATTATAAAAAGAAATATCATTTATTTTCTACATTTAGGTATAAAAGACATACTCAGATATAATCAATATTTTTATTATAAAAATATTAATCGACCTCAAAACAACAGCTAATTTGTGTAAAATAATTTACTCTCGTCCATTTTCGTAAAGGACGAGCTTTAAAGTAACATACAAATAAACAAAGAAATACGTTCAAATTGAAAACCACTTCACAAATCTTTTACATGAACTCTGCGGTAGGTTTAATATTCATTATACTATATATAGTTACTATCTTATACATACCCATGAGGTAGGCTTGGTTTGCATCAGCCAAAATTGGATTCGGAATAAATGCATATTTCACCGAAGTGTCAAAAGGCTCGCTCAATTGTCAACGAATACATTCCTATTTTTATTATTTTAATCTTAGCTTACATAATATTATATAATAATTAAAGTCTCAAATGAGATTCAAATCCACAATGAAACAGCTAGTAAGCCAGTCCTTAGTATATTCACTTTTACAAAACTTGTTAGGTACTCTCAGATACGTGAATGTTACTCGTTATAAATTAACAGCAGTTTACCGGGCCGCCGTGTCGCTTTACTTTATCGAATAATCGATAATAACAAAATAATCCTTCTTTTTATAAATATATAAAATCTTTTGACATTACACTCCTCCCCTAGATTTAGAAAATTTTGGGTGGAATAAGGACTTTCGGCATACCACATTGGTTCCGAACTTTCACACGAAGTGATAATGTTCGTAGTGTGTAAGTAAATACTTAGTCTCTCCTAACTCAATGCTCTTTGCATAGTACGTGCACAGCTTAAGCTAGATCAGCTGCCTAACTCTAAGTTCGTAACCATGGATTAATGTCTGCGCCTAACAAAGAATTGGCAGAACAGCGATATTGGTACTTAGAAGATTATTGAGATGCTATTCCAGCTCCACTTGAGTCATGACAACCTATTCAACTGTTGTTTGTTAACATTTCCTCTCTTCCTTCTATTAATTTAACACAATGAGTACTTTTTTTTGTAAATGAGGGAACCATGTAGCCATTCTCATAAATAGTATTATTCGTTCTTTTAACTTAGACTCACCTGATGACCAACCTACATTGTTCTCCCATACCCCACAACTGAATGTAGATGAAAAAGTTTGTATTTTTTTATTTTAAAAGAGTAACCGTGGAGTTTCTTGCCCTTCTTCTCCACAGGAATGACATTCCGAAGTGGCGGTAGTCTTTGTTACTTTTCTGACGATTCATAAATACTGTAATGGTTTACATGAATAAAAATATTCTGATTCTGATTCTGAAATGGTTCGGGATTGGGGTTTAATACCAAAATTCGCATTTATTCGTCAGTAAAAACAACTGTATGAGACGAACTATGAGAGTAGAGGAAGCCAGAGAGGTATGTAAGGAAAGAGCCTGTTGGAACTCTGTACTCTCTGCCTACCCCGTAAGAGATCTAGCGTGAAAATTTGTTTTAAAAACAACTTATGTTCTACAACTTTTTATTTTACGCGACTTTATCTTTAGCGTGGAGTGAGCTCGCTGTAGCTATGCTGTGATGCGGGCCGACCGAGAGAGCTATTAAACACGGACAAACAAGTGTAACGCCATTTACATGGTTCCTTTGTGATTTACGTCCATATTGCGGTGCCGCGGCCGCCTGCTATTTGTATGTTAAACAGCCACAGATTGGTTTTCAATTTTATTACTATCCACGTTTGTTTGAAGCTGTGTTATTAATGGAATTGTAGAATACTGTCACTCTACGCTGAGTATTTTAATATGACGAGACCCACCAAACATCCCTACCACTACTCCTGTAAGCCAGGATCCACAATGATCTCTCGGGGTGTTCTGGGGAGCACTTTAATTTTCTTGGCCGCAACAAATCTAATTAATTCCCCCTTTTGTCAGGTCAAAAACATCGTCATCAACCATAAAACGTCCACTGCAAGGCATAAGACTTCTGGCCGAGGGGTGTCGTATTCAGAAGATTTCGTGGGAGACTGAGAGATTCCCCTGTACAGCGCAACATGTGGCCGGCAACACATGTTACTTAGTTTATAAGTTTTTATACAAGGTGTATCATAAATAGCGCAAGACCTCAGACACCCCAATTAGATAAATGCTTCACAAGTTCCATACGAAAACCAATTTACCAAATTTAAATAGACCGAGTCTTATGTAAAGGAGAAGTCGAGAATTTCCGTAACCGGCGAGCGTGTATGAGACGAACTATGAGAGTGGAGGAAGCCAGAGAGGTATGTAAGGAAATAACCTGTTGGAACTCTATACTCTCTACCTACCCCGCAAGAGATCTGGCTAGAGTGATGATATAGCTAGATAGATAAAAAATTTAACTTCTTTTTTACGAACTTTTATACCCCAATTAAAAATGAAACTTGTACATGTATGTGTACGAATAGAGAATTACGTTTTAGAAATGCATTTAAAATCTCCGTATTGCTTTGAATGAAGGATAAATTTTGTTCATTATAGCGCACTAAGCGAGTCACAGCATTTTTTTCAAAAAAAAAAAGTGTAATATATATTAAAAATAGTTGGATTCAATTCAGTTATCGATTTAGAACAAACTACTTTCAGGTCTTGCGTTTATTATGTTACACCTTGTATATCATATGTGTGTTAGTCTGTAAGGTCTATATCTATTCTTTGGGTCCGGAATTTGCACAAAATTATTTTGTAAATTTCAGTGGCCTGAATTAAATTAGTTATTATACAGGCTTCCCCAAAGATCACCACGATGACTGGATTTGTACGCAACCAGCTTTCAACCGCGACCTACAACAGGTCATTGGTCCATCTTACGGGAGGCTTACCCACTCCGCATGGTCGCCACTCCGAACCTTTTAAAAACCTTCTAAAAGAAAAGCTTGCTTAACAAATTTTCGAAATATACGTCTAACTAGTTTCTACCCGTGACTTTATCCGCGTTGACTTTAGACAGGAATCTTACATTTTTCCGGGATAAAAGGTATCATATATGTTAATCCGGGTAATGAACTATATACAAGCTGTAACATAATAAACGCAAGATCTGAAAGTAGTTTGTTCTAAATCGATAACTGAATTGAATCCAACTATTTTTAATGTACGTTACATATTTTTTAAATTTACAAAAAATGCTTTTACTCCTTCAGTGCGCTATAAAAAACTAAATTTATTCTTATTTCATAGCAATAAGGAGATTACAAATGCATTCCTAACCCGTATTTCTCATAAATGCACATATACACATACAAGTTTCGTTGTTAATTGGGGTATAAAAGTGCTTAAAAAGGGGTAAAAACCTTTAAAATTGGAAATTTGGTTTTCGTTTTGAATTTATGAAGCAATTCTCTAATCGGGGTGCCTGAGGTCTTGCGTTTATTATGTTAAATCCATTCAGCCGTTTTTGGATGATTGAGTGACAAACATCAAAACATACAAACTTTCACATTTATAGTATTAGCAGGATGTAAGTAGGATGTATTTGTGTCCAGAATACATGGACTGGCGTACTACTTATCCCATTGGGAGTTAAAACTTCATGACGAATCACGGATGTTGTCGGCGACAAAACCGGATAGACTCTTTTAAGACTTACTCATATAACATGACGTGTCCGCGATGTTACCATAGGAACTGAATCATTATAATGTAATTGCGATAGGATTAGTTTATATGTATAATAGGTGATAAGAATCCGCCCCGTAGCGTATAATATTTAGGAATAAGTTACAATTAACGAGTGGAAATTGGACACAGTTGTAATGTACAGTTTCGCACTGATTTGGCGATTATACAAAATGTGTGCCTAGAATTATTTATATTTTTATGTTTTTATATAAAGAATGTCGCCGTGAATGTAGATATGTAAAATTTACTCGAGATTATACCCTGACTGAATGAGAATCGGAAATAATGTCACGCAGTCATAGTGAAAATTGTGTGCTCCCACGAGGGCGCGGCTCTCTGCCCGGTATAGTCTCGGGGTAGCTAAGTAAGCGGTGATTTAATGAAATTTTTAGTCGAGTTGCGGAATCAAGACATGTATTGAGCTGAGGAAAATAAAGAAGTATAGAAGCGAAACGTGTCTCTTCTTTTGACCCACGCAGGGTCGACGAAGTTGGGTCGGCAACAGCGGGATACTGTCCCGGGCCTTTGAAGATAGTGAAAAGCCGTTTCAGATGTACTTTGTACATTTCTGTCTACCCCTTCGGGGAAAACAACTTTAATAAACTTTGAACTAACTAGATACACTTAACTAAAACTTTAACATTAATAAAAAAATATTGTTACAAGTATACTAAGTTTGGTTTAAACTATCAATAAACCCGTTGATTTATAATCAAATTCTCGGTATACAGAGGAAAACATTGGATTTGGTAAATATTTTATAAGTCATACAACCTGTACAACCTACACAAATGACTATACTGGCATGCAACCTACTAACTAAACTAATACAATTAAAAGCTTTCTTATTAAAATATATAAGAAATAACGTTATAGAAAAAGCACCATTATCGACCGATTCAAATATTTCCATTAAGGTGTTGTTCAAAATCCTCATATACACTCAGTATAACAAATATGTGATCCTTTTTTTTTAAATAACGTATTACCACACTAGAATTTATTCCTGTATCGTGGGTGCGTTTACAAATATAACATTTAGATACACAAATACCCACATCGAAACAAGTATTTGGGGGTCACACAAATATTTTTTTTGTGCGAGAATCGAACCCGCTACTACTCAATCCAGTGGGCGAAGCGGCTTAAGCTCTTAGACCAATAGATAAATCTGTCTGTCTACTATATGTATGTATACAAGTTGTAACATAATAAACACAAGATCTGAAAGTAGTTTGTTCTAAATCGGTAACTGAATTCATTCCAACAATTTTTAATGCATATTATAATTTTTCAAAAATTGCTGTTACTCCGTCAGTGCGCTATAACAAACCAATATATTTATTATTGATTCAAAGCAATATGGAGATTATAAATGCATTTCTAAAACGTATTTCTCAATAAGCAGCCCTACACGTACAAGTTTCTTTGTTAATTTGCGTATAAAAGTGCTTAAAAGGGGTTAAAAAAACTTGACATTTGGTTTTTGCATTGGATTTGTGGAGCAATTATTTAATCAGGGTGACTAAGTTCTTGCGCTAATTACGATACACCTTGTGTAAGTACTTAGGTCCGACCTATAATTGCATACTAAATTATATTCTAATAAAGTAAATTCCAAAAAAAAATAACAAAAATAACATATTGCACTGTTCTTCAATATTTACGGTCTAACTAGGAAACTAATAAAATCGACTAAATATTATGTACGTAGGTATTCGGTAAGTTGTATATCAAGTAACAAAATTAAAATTTCATAAAATTATTAAACTTGTAAAGAAAAAAAACACATTTTGAGTTGTGACACTATTACAGCGGAGATACGATATCGTCGCCTTAAGAGTGAAAACCTTGATTGTGCAAAAAAAAATTACAAGAGGAATGATTCTTTAAAATTCTTAAAATGTTGATTTAGCTTATTAAATAATTTGGTTTTAGAGTGCAATTAAGTACGCTTTCAAATGCATGCGAGACAGATTTCATTCATAGTGCAAAGGCTATCATAAATCAAATGCAATAAAAAATCCGAAAATGCATTCCCAAGATTCTAATTTGATTTGTGTGAACTAGGATTAACGTTACCTATTGACTAACACAGACGGATTGACGGACGATTTAGCGCAGTGGTTAAGAGCTTAAGCTGCTCCACCCACTGTGTCTAATAGTCGGGGGTTCGATTCCCGCACGAGACAAATCTTTGTATAATCCACAATTATTTGTTACGATCTTGGGTATTTGCGTATGTGTATTTTCATGTTTGTAAACGCACCCACGACACAGGAATAAATCCTAGTGTGGGGCTACGCTTAAAAAAAACTCGAAGTTATAACGTTAAATTGCCTTCAACTTACAGTTATCTTATCCAGTGAAGCTGTAAAGGCCCCGCGGCCAACAGCGTAGATCATTCACACACACACACACTTACAGTTATGGGCTCGTGTTAACCAATAAGTAACGCTAACCTTGGTTAATGGAAGTGGGCCTAAGGAGATGATAGTAGAACCTACCTGTTTTGAGAACTAATCTGTGTCAGTGTCAAGCTCATCGCATGACGATAATATAAGCTCCGTTGGCAATGGTAATGGTTCCACTAACTTTAACGGTTGCAAAGGTGTTAGAGGAAACAGTTGATTCATACCCATCGATGACTTCGGTGTACTTGTACAAGCATTAGTAAAACTTGAGGCACTAGAAAACAAATCACTTAATGCTTGGAAACTAGAAAGCCCGTTGTTGGAATTCTTTCTTCGTCCTTTGCCGCGTTTGGATCTACAATAAATAAAAATTACTTAATCAACACACTTAAATATATACCACGAAAAAATTGTCACTGAACAAATACAGTATTAAGAAACTTTTGTAAAACTTAATTTCAGCATAATGAGGGTCCTTTGTAAAATTGTGCTTAGAGGGATCACAGATAAATATAGCATGCAAATATCAATGAACAAGTATAAATGTTCAGAAACTTTTGGGTAACTCAATTTTAGTATAAAGATAGTCCTCTATATTGGATTGATTTGTGCTTAGGAGATAAAAATGTTAATTATAAAACCTTAATCATCACGATAAATTTAGCACGGAAATTTCACTAAACGAGTTTCGTGTTCAGAGACTTTTGAATAACTCAATTTTAGAGCTAAGTAAGTCTTGGATTAAATTGTGCCTTAAAGGGGGTTAAAAAATGTCAATCATAAAACCTTAATCATCACATACACATATATCATGAATATAATACTGAACAAATTTAGTGTTCAGAGACTTTTGAATAAATAATATTGAAGGTCTTGAGAAAAATAATAGCCTATTCAACAAAACGTTTTTATGAACAAGTAGCAAATTAATAAGGAACAGTTGAGGGACTCAGAAAAAGGAATAGTTGATAATGAAATCATATCAGGAAATAAAACAGATCTGATAATGTTGAAAGTAGTTTTGAGCACTCAGTTTGATTTTAGTAATTTTGTAGATTAGGCCGTATATCCACTCAATTCCTCATTTAATTGATTTTTTTTAGTTCACTTACTGGAATTTCTTCAAACGAGCAGTAACTATAGCAAGTTTGCGTTGAGTTTTTTCCAATTGTTTTTCAATTTCCTTTTTATTTTTTAACTCTTCTTTAAGCTCAGCGACCTTCATTTTTGTTTTCCTCAATTCTTCTTCAACTTTATTTTTGCCAGCTATTATTTTCAATTTACCTTTTTCAATTTTTGTTTTTTCCATAGACATCTTCTTGCGTTCAGCCTCTAGTTTTTTAGTAAGCTTCAACTCTGCAGTAACAGTCGCAAGCTGATCTTTTTTCTTTTGCAATGCTTCCAGTTTCTTCTGTGTGTTTGTTGTCTCTTTCTTTGCCAATTTTTCTTCTGTCTTTGTGTTTGTGAGCTCACATTTTAGTTTAGCTTCTGTCACCATTTCTACAAGTAGTTTTGCAGCAATATCAGGGTTTACAGACGTGCCAGCCAACAGGTTTAATTCAGTTTCATTTTCTTTTTTTAAATTTGCAGAAATAGCAGCTAAGATATCATTTGATGGATCCATTTTTGGTTCTTTTTCAGTTTTGATTTGCAAATCTTTAGCAGCTGTATCACTTATGCCAAACAATTGTGCTTCTTCTTTTTTTTGAATTTTCAAATTTTCTGTAATAGCATTCATACCATTTGACAGATTAATTTCTTCTTCCCTTTTAACTTGAATATTTGATGGAATATCGGCACATGTACTTGTTGGCAAGTTTAACTCTTCTTTTTCCTTTTTTATTTGCAAATTAGATAAAACAAATGTATTTGTTTTGTTTGACAATTTAAAGTCTGGAGTAACAGAGGTATGGTCTAGAGTATCTTGCGATTTATTTGTTATTGTAACACTTTCTTTTCTGAATTCAACCTCTTGAAAACAGCGAGGACAGGTCTTAATTCTAAAAAGATTATTTAAATATATTATAATGATGATGATTATCTTTAGTAAAACAACTTTTTCACTATTTCATTGATTATCAGATACTAATAGATAACATTTTAAAAAATAATATTAACATAACTCTTAATTGTGAAAAGGCCATCAGATCACATTAATCATACCGCAAACATCCATATACATATAAAAATAAAATAAACATTGTCAATATATATCCTATGTGGGGGTCACACTGGTGGGGTATACAGTAGTATACACCTGAAATGTAATATAGCCAACAATTTTAAATTCTAATGTTACAGAGAGTGACCCAATTGCCATTATACTAGGCAACATTACAGACTTTCCATATTTTAGTACAATACATCCAAGGTATTATTTTTTTAATACCCTATTATTTATCCCACTGCTGGACAAAGGCGCGTTTACACCTCCACACAATATGATATCCTACTAATATTATAAATCTGAATGTTGGTATGTTTGGAGGTGGTTTACTTAATTGTGCACAATTGGATTTGAATAAAATTTGGTACACAGTCCATTACATGGATTACCACATAGGATACTTCTTATCCCAGAAAAAAGTTAGGTTCTTGTCTAAACTCAATTGGGATGAAGTCTCAGGCAGATACTAGTACAGCCTATATAATTGGGATTGCATATACTACCCCAACCTGCTATCCTATCATTTAGATGTTCGATCAGTGTTAAATTGTTTTACCGTTATTTTTCCCAACACCCATTAGTCTACTGGCAAATAATGCGATCACAAGATCCTGGGTCGAATCCTAGGTCAGCACCATGTAGTTTTACTATCGAAAAATTCCCAATAATAGTCCAGAGTCTGAAACTTATCTCTGTATATGGCAATAGGCTCGCAGCACGCTCACATAATACCTTACATAGGTGATATTGTGGCAGTGTGGCGTTACAGTTTATAATATACAAGACCTATTTGTTACCTACCTATGCTTGCAAAATAAATAATTATATAATTATGAATCGCTCGTAGAACTGATGGCCGTTGGGGCAGAAAGGTTCTCGAATGGCGACCACGTACCGGAAGACGTGGAGTGGGTAGGCCCCCTACAAGATGGACCGATGACCTGGTGAAGGTCGCAGGTAGAAGTTGGATGCGTACAGCACAAAGCCGGTCGTTTTGGCGGTCTTTAGGGGAGGCCTTTCTCCTGCAGTGGACGTCTTTCGGCTGAAGAAGATAATTATGAATATAGCTTGGGATATAGCCATGACCATATGTTTACTTCCGATATTCTCCCCTTTTAGTTGTAGTGTAACTACTACAATACAATATAGAGAATATTAGAGAAAATCAGAAGAATATTAATTACTTCAATTTTTTACTTACAGTCTTAACCAATTTACCAGGCAACATTTATGGAATTTGTGGCCGCAAGTTATCAAATAAGTGCTCTCAGATTCACCAATTGCTTCAAGGCAGATAAGGCACTCGACTTTCATATTCTGGAATGGAAATTTAGTCATTTAGCTATCCTCAATCTCATAGGTAAGGAATATTTATGCTTTTTTTATGTATGTTCACCGATATTTCCATCAATTCTGGAATGACTTTGATGATTCTTTTTGCATTGGGTTCAGTATAGCTCCAAGGTGCTCCCATTTTAATTTCATCAATATTGGACCTTGGATTTTGAAGAAACACCAGGGAACTCCTTAACGGCAAACAGCATGAATGCATAGATTCTATTATTATTAGTATTATATGAATCCTGTAGGTACTGTAGAACTAAGCAAAATAATATAATATAGGTATATAAATATTAATATTCACTCAACACTTAAAAATGTAAAATAAAACTCAATTAAAAAAGTTAAACCAACTTCAAAACCAAAAAATAAATATTTTAAGTTGGTGCCAAGTAAGGGACTGCACTAACCGACTTCAAATATTTATTTTTTGCTTTTAGAAGTGACATTCCCTTTTTTTTTTAAGTTTTTTATACAATAAGTTACTTAAACCCTAAGTACACTGTTTTAAAGTTTTAACTTTAGAGGTTGCTTTTAATATAATATCATAAAATTAACAAACTCTTTTAATTTTGTGTAAATTGGACGAAGATTTTGACGAGTCTGATGCCCTCAGATTACAAAAAATCATGGTGAGGTAAACAAGTAAGATAAAGCATTAAAATGTAAACACCGCGATGCCTCGTTTCATGTCCACTTCGCTGCTTCTGGCTAACGAGTGAGCAGAGTGTACATAACACAATGAAAGGTACTTACATAAATAATATTTCAGAATAAAAGAAGACCATCTCCCTAATTTCTCACATGTAATTACATATAATGTGCCGGTATAACTATTCTTAAAAGTTTGTAAATAAATGTAAACACAATCATCTCTTCACGAAACTAATAGTCTATTTGCAGCCTAACTTTCTCCTAATTTCAAATTATCATTAGATCAAAGATTATAATTATACTATGCATTTTTTCATTGCTTATTCTAATACATAGATAGTATACTAATACTGTTCTAATATACTACGCAACAAGTTGTTTACGTCACACTTTGTTTGGGCGTGGGCTAACGAGCCGGGTTTTCCATTGATTGTCAACAATTCAATGTTGCCAATATATATCATAATAATCCCCAAAAAATTTACCCACAGTGTTTATGACACTCGTTCTAAATCGATTATCAGTGGAATACAAATATTATATTTTTTCAAAGATGAAATT